>MU249636.1:1445447-2064763 GCA_018977245.1 Lethenteron camtschaticum
GGGTCTGTGCCATTCTCATTGCACAAGGCTATTAGGACGAAGCGAAGGAAAATCTGTGAAGGGCCTTAATGAAATGGAAAGTTAGGCCAATTCCTCTTTAAATTAATGTTTTGAATGTGAGAGAAAACCACATGTATGGATGAATAGAGGGGATCATGAAACCACTTGCTATACTGCCACCTGGCCAATTTAAAGCCTGACTAGTTTCAGTAAGACGGTGTACAACAGTCTGTGTGTGTGTGATCCACCAACTCTGCCACCAGAGTATTGGATAAGAGGTACGTACCACCTCATCTGACCAATATATTTAACAGACGTTGAAGTGGTAAGTTGTATGGAGATATGTGAATGTTGAATTTCCACCTCTGATTTAGTTTCTCAGTGGAGATGAAAACCACCTCTTTACTCGTCCTGACCGTTGTGGGTTTCGTCCCACAATGTGTTTGGAGCCAATGGAAGTCCACGTGAATGAATGGAGTTGTTCTCCATCACAAACCCTACTCAGGGTGGATCACGGGTCACAGTGTCCGGCCCAGACGCGGTACCCTGCAGCGTCCCTGCTGGCGAGCGCCCTCCATCCGCCTCACGGACTTCTCCCCTCCTTCCTTTTCTCCTCCACCACCCGCGTCTCCTCTTCACCTTGTTTCTGTGAGAGACATCAACAGTGGAGACTCCATTCATTCTCTGAGCGTCCCTCTCACCCCGCTCCACGTGAACCCCTCCACATCAGTGGACGGGGGCAGTAGCCCCCGGTGCAGCGGGATGCTGGCGTGGGGAGCAAAGGCTGCAGGGAACTGATTTCACGAGGAGCTCCAAACGTGTTCAGCGGCTACCGTAAGTAAGTTGGGCGGCTACCTGAGTAGTGGGTGGAGCTACCCGAGCACTGGCAGGGTTACCTGGATGCAGGGACGTGGCTACTGGAGTTGTGGGTGGGGCTACCCGAGAAAGAGCGGGGTCACCCAAGTGGTGGGCAGGGCTAACCTAGTGGTGGGTAGGGCTACTCTGAGTAGTGGTTGGGCACTAACGTACGTAGTGGGGTGGGGCTAGCATGTTGGCTGAGGGCTGTGGAGGCTACCTGCTTAGTGGGTGTGGCTGCCTAAGTAGTGGGCGGCGGTGCTGAGTAGTGGAGTGGGAGCTACCTGAGCAGTGAGCCGGGAAACCGAGCAGTGGGCGGGGCTGAGTAGTGGGTGGACAAGGAACCAGAGTGGCGAGATGTTATCTGACTTGCCTGCTATACAGTAGGTTGTGGGTTCGAATCCAACCCTGATACCTGTGTAGTGAATCACTTCGGAGACACTAGTTAGGAGGCAACAACGTTTTTTCAACACTATATAACACCGTTACACACGGGACTACAATATGCCTATCTCTTGCACACCGTTACACACGGGATAACTATAAACGGGTCAGAGCAGCCAACGTGCTGTCTGACCCACGACGTCAGAGACGGAGACGAAGACATAGCACCTCGGGTTCACTTCACCTGCAAACAGCCCCGATCTTTGATCTGGGCTGTCTGCATTTGGCTTCCCTTTAATCTCTCTCAGTGCGTCCTAGCTCCGTCCTCGGCTGCGCCTCCTTCTGGAACATTCCTGAAGGTTCCAGGCTATTTTGCACATGCCACCTGCCCGGCTCCGCCCTTAACCACGCCCCCTTTAGGAACTCTCCGGAAGATTCCCGTCTACACTTCCCGTGTCCCATCAGTCAACTTGTCCCCACATTCCTCACCCCGGCCCATCACGTGCTTCACCCCGAGGCCGGGGTGACTCGTCCTCATATGCCCCCTTCCGCCAGCAGCCCGCACCACGCTCTACTCTGTCGGTAGGACTCATCAGCCTCTCTCTGCTAGCACCCAGTGCCACGCACGCTAGCGACCCACTGTGTGGTACTGCATGGTGTGCTCGCCTCTACACCCATATTTCCTCATTCTACTGTACTTAGTGGTACGTGCTGTAGTGATCAATTCTATATCACTACACCTGTATATATGCAATTTGCATGTCTCTCTCCATGGTCGCTTGGATTTTTCTCTGGGTCCTCCGGTTTAGGAAGGTGCGTTTAGAGTATTTGGCTGCTATACATTTAGACCTGATAAGCCACTTCGTTGAGCTGTCATTTGTGGTCAGGTTGCCAGCTACATAGCTCTGTGAGTTTCACTTGGTAAGATTGTTTAAGTTTAGTTTCACATGGTACAAGGAGGGGCTGCCATGTCACTGCTGAGTGTCCCAGAAATTCGGTAGAGAGTTTCTTGATGAAAATATAAATACGGTCACGAAATTAGGCCTCGGCAAGGTAAGGTAAAAGTTAAATGGTTAAAAATCAAGACAAACTTTACCCTACCTTTTACCTTACCACAATACAATCGCTCTACCCTACCTTTTACCCTTTAGCAGGTAAGGTAAAAGGTAAACGGTAAAAAGCAACGAGCCTACCTTTACCCTACCTTTTACCCTTACCCCATACAAATTACCCGATTACAGGGTAATTACTGGGGTACTACACATGAAAAAGGTTTATAACGGTAAATGCTATGTAGAGACCTTTAATCATATAGAATACTCTCGATTCCAATTTTACACGCTTTCTTTGAACTCTGTTGTTGTCGTTGTTGTATCCTCAAATCTTGCAACTCAATTTTAACCGACTTTCCAATATGTTATAGACTGCAAACTTGGTATACTTATGTCATACTTATGACAACGCTATATTCTATCATAAAAATATCTGTTTTTAAACGTAATTTTTTTATATGTTATGTTTCGGCTAGGGTCTAATTGTCCACGCTCAACTGACGTTGGCTGTAATTGGCCACGGTCCCTTACATTGTGGCAAGCTTTGGGCCACTTCCTGGAGTCGTGGAATTCTGCCATTAATTGTACGTTTCAATAAAGCGTGTTTTTAAAAAAAGTTTTTTAAAATATTACTCATTAAATGTAGGCCACGGACTGTGCCACGGAGCTTCTAGCGGTAAACAATGCACCGTATTTACCGGGTAATACTTCGCGCTTCCTTTACCCCACCGGGTAATTCTTCCGAGCTACCTTTACCCTACCCTTTACCTTACCCCCTTGGCATGTCGACACCTTTACCCTTTACCTTTACCCTTTTACCCGGTAAAAAGGGTAAATTACCTTACCTTGCCGAGGCCTACACGAAATACTTGGTCTGTCAAATCAAGCGACATTTCTGGAACGCCAAGCACAGTTTATAAATTTGTCATAAAACAGAATTGGTAATAACTTGCGGATGTATTATTTATGTACTTTACAACCTCAGCATACGTTACATTAAATAAATGTTGTTAAAATGTTAAGGAACAATAGGCAGTTGAGAGAGGAATGATATTTAGTTCGATATTATTGTTCATTTCATATTGGGAAATTATGACTTCATGCAGGACAGGTTCACACACGCAGACTGTCTTACCTCCCGTGTCTTGTGCTCGTCCTCCAGCGTAGCCACATCGTGACCCTTGTGGTCTCCTGCGATGGTGCAGGTTGTGCAGACCAAGCTCTCGTCCTGTCGGCAGTAAACTTGATCTTCTTTCTGTGTGTCTTGCATTTACGGTCCTCAGGATTCGTGTCTGGATCCACCAGAATGTGGACCCTGAACTTCGGGTTCTCCTGATGAGGCTTTACATGAGTCGCACAGTACGAGGTATCACACTTGAGGCAGGTCTTCGAGGCAGCGGTCGTGCCATCGTTGCAGAAGTCACACAAGACCACGGTGGCCAATTCATCTGCAGCACTACGCTGCTCCACCAGGTTGGTGAGCGTCACGCTCTTGTTCAGTTTGGGCCTCTGAGGGAAGGTCACTCGGCACTGCGGGCAGGAGAAGGACTCTGCCACGTCCCAGGCGCCCTCCATGCACTCGAGGCAGAACGAGTGGCCGCAGCTGAGCGTGCAGGGGCAGCGGAAGGCGTCCAGGCAGATGGGGCAGGTCAACTCCCCTGGAGCCTCGCTACCACTGGGAACCGCACTCGCCATGGCCAAGGGGCTTCACTCAGAGACGGGCGCTGGCTGGAGCTCAGGCAGTCTCTGGATGTAGCTCAGGCAGTCGCTTGATGGAGCTCACGCAGTCTCTGGCTGTAGCTCAGGCAGTCGCTGGCTGTAGCTCAGGCAGTCACTGGCTGTAGCTCAGACAGTCTCTGGTTGTAGCTCAGACAGTCTCTGAATAACTCAGGCAGTCGCTGGCTGTAGCTCAGGCAGTCTCTGTACGTTTCTCAGGCTGTCGCTTGCTGCGTCTGAGAAGCTAAACGTGGAACATGCCACGTAAATAGGTGACAAGGAAGCAGGATGTCTTTCAGTTTGAGTTACGTATTACGAGGCGTGCCCTGGAATGTGTTGACGTTAAAGCGAGTACAGACGTCTCCGCTCCAGGGGTGGCTTAAAAAAAAGACTCGGATTACCTCGTCTCAAATACTCATCATCACTCACCTCATCACAACTCACCTCACCTCAACTCAACTCACCTCAACTCACCTCAACTCCCCTCAACTCCCCTCACCCCATTGTAACTCACCTCTCCCATCGTTACTCACCTCACCTCAACTCACCTCACCTCAACTCACCTCACCTCAACTCACCTCACCTCACCTCAACTCACCTAATCTCACCTCATCTCAACTAACCTCACCTCAACTCGTATCAGCTGAACTGGCAGGGGAACGCTGCTAGTAAACTCGTTGCTCCCTGCCGCTCTACTCCACGAAATTGTTGTTGTTATCTTCGTCTTTCAGCCTGATTTTTTTTCTTTTAAGTTTAACACTTTAAACTACTTCATGAAAAGTAGTCGAGCTGTGAGACACCGGTGGGAGTTGCCGTGTTTAACTCGGTCACGTGGCTGGGGCTCAGGGTCCAGTTTGTGGAGCCACAAACCACCGGGTGAGGCCCTTTGCTGAACCCGGCACCGTTAGCCGCTCATGTGGGCGGGGGCAGGCGCCCCAGGGGGTCCGGCCGTAACACATCAACATCAGCGCGTAAAAAAAAAATAGGTCCCTTTAAAGTGAGAAAATAATAATGATAGGTAAAAACAATTATGGCAATAAAATAGGAGTTGTGTTAAGATGTTAAAACACCAAACAGAAACTTAAGCAAAGAATAATGTCAGTGTAATGTATGAACTTGGCGGGAGACGACTTCACGGGTTGCACACTCTTTATTAACACCAACTTATATTACACGGGTGGCTAACTGCAGCCTAACCCACGGGGTTCCCCTGGCTACACCCTCACGGGCTTCTCGGAACCCACCCGGCTGGGGTGTCCGTCTCGACTCTGGGTCCCACAGCCTCGTCCCACATGGACGTCAGACCACGGGTCCCACAGCCTCGCCTCCGAGCCACACAGGGTCCCGGCCCTTACAAGGACAGCGGGACTAGGGGTCTCAGGGCCCTACCTCTTCCACTCCGTCTTCGATCTTCAACTGGTTATCAACTTCCCGAGTGCTCCCGCGCGTCCCCCTTTATAGTCCTCCATGCGGACGTCGCTGAGAGCACCCACCCCAGTTGACCAATCACTGCGTGCTGCCTACGATCCTATTTCCCACATTGTGTCAGCGCGCACAACCACGCACCCCGCGCCGCCCCGTGATCCATCACTGTCGGCGCGTGTCAACACCACCACTCTTGATGTAGCCACGCCCGGCGCGCTCACACACACGCCGCCCCTTTGTCAGCGCGTACCGCCACTACATCAGCATTAACCACACACAATGATTGTGATGAATGCATTAAAAACATGCTCTGATAATAATATGTTTTAATTGCGACAAAAACAAGGACACTAACTGGCTCAGGAATACAGAGAAACTTAACAAGATTTGGAATTGAATAACCACATCTCGATTCGTCATGCACTATTGAAACACTTTGCTCAAGGGCGTGAACCAACTGTGGCAGATACAAATTTATTGACAACCAAGTTGCAACCAATTCTTCAAAACTCTCGGCAACAGTAACAGCGCACATTTACGTAACCCCGTAAGTCCACCGGCTTAACACGGCGACCCCACAGCGCGTCGACGATCGCAGAACTCCGCGGCGACCGTTCGCACCACAACCCTGATGCGCGCTCCGCTCCCGGGTGACGAGGCAACGCGGCAGAAGCCCACCAGCTTGGTGCGCAACATTCACTCTCGAGGTCGCGTGCAGCCTCGGGGACCACCCCCCGGGGACCCCCCCCCCCCCAGAACCCAACGGTAGTGCAGCACTCCAAGGAAGGTCTTTTCTTAAGGGGTCTTAGGAAGTGGTGGGGGGTGGGGGGTCCCCTCTGGAGGTTGGGGTGTCAACCTCCGGTCATGGGGGAGCTGGGATTTGACCCTTGGTCAACTCCTACACGCCTCGCTCTCTCGGCTGCCCCCTGTCGGCCCGTGAGCGTGGTGGCAGGTCAGCTGCCCACAGCGCCATATTACGGCGCAACACCCACATGCCTCAAAGGCAGGCTTGTTGTGGCCGTTCATGCTGCCCACCCTTGCAGTCAATTAAGGTGTCTCGCATTAATGAGCTTGTGGCTCTTGCTATAGTAGGTCCCTTCCCCACTACAGCCCGGGGAAACAAATACTTACTTGTGGGTGTTGAATATTTCTCATGATGACCGGTTGCTTGGCCGCTTCCGAATCAGACAGCCGTATGTATTGCCGAGGCGTTCCTGCACGGGTACATGCTGGACAAGGGGGCCTCGGAGTGCCTCCTTACTAACCAAGGGAGACATTTTTCCGCCAGGCTGCTGAAACATGTGTGTGTAGAGGTGCTAGACACACTTTATTTGGTAACCTGTGGGGCGCTAGTGCTATGTAATCAGAGGGGAATGCAGTGTTGCCACTCTGGGACCAACGGCCGGGGTCAGGGAAAGGCGGGAGCGGATTGTAAACACGCTTTCCCGCCAGACCAACGGCCAAGGGTCAGATAGGTAAAGAGGATCGAAAACGCAGATTGTAAAGAACCAATCAGAGGCTCCCACGAGGGAGCGTGGGATTGGATAAGGACTGTTACAAACGGGTATAAAAGGGCGAGCGCGGGGAGCACCCGCCAGTTCTCCTCAGATGAAGACTCAAGCCAGCTCAAGGTGGCTAGGACCCTGGACCAAGCCTTCCAGCTCTTCTAAGAGCTAAGGCTCAGTGCTACCAGCGGCCGCTGGGGACCGGGGGTCGTCAAAGGTCTCCACGGAGAGACCTCCTTACCCGCCTGACATTCCTGTCATGCCGCCTGATCCACCTGCACCGCTAAAGGGGCCACTCGTCCCCTACGATGGTCCCGTGAAACACACGCGTGGAAATCCCGCCGATTTTCGTAATATCTACGTTACATTGTACGACACGTTCCCGGTGGTGCATCATTTTTTTGCAGAACCGCTGCCTGGGTTGTTGTGTCGCGCATGTTGTCAAATTGTTTAAATGTTACCTTGTAAATATGTTGTGTTATTAATGGGGGGTATTTATATTGTGTGTTTATTCTTGTTTTTGAAATTGGTTATTGTTCTTGTTGGCAAGGCACACACACTTCATTTTTGCATTTTTGGAGTTTCCCATTGTTGCAGCCGGGACGGCTGAAGCTTCCAAAGGGGGGGGGGGTGATGTAGAGGTGCTAGACACTATTCAGTAACCTGCGGGGCCACTATGTATTAGAGGGGCAATGCAGTGTTACCACTCTGGGACCAACGGCCGGGGTCAGGGAGAGGTGAGAGCGGATCGTAAACACGGATTCCCGCCAGACCAATGGCCAGGGGTCAGATGAGGTAAAAGAGGATCGAAAACGCAGATTGTAAAGAACCAATCAGAGGGTTCCACGAAGGAGCGTGGGATTGGATAAGGACCGTTACAAACGGGTATAAAAGTGCGAGCGCGGGGAGCGCCGCCAGTTCTCCTCACACGAAGACCGAAGCCCGGCTGAAGAAGCTAGGACCCTGGACCAAGCCTTCCAGCTCTTATAAGAGCTAAGGCTCAGTGTTCCAGCGGTCAAGGGGAGAATAGGTCCTGGCAGGCAGGACCCTGGCTCCCCAGCCTTCCAGCTCTTCTAAGATCTAAGGCTCTGCACGACCAGTGGTCAGGGGACCCACCGAGCCAGCGGTGGGTCAAGTTAGTCTCCCTAGGTCCCAGCCGGAGGACGCTAGGGTAGTGGGTAACTGAGAATAGCTCCGCAGTTCGGAGGCTGTACCTCCCTAGGCTAGCAGCCAGACCCGTGTATAGGTCCGCCAGGTACGGAGGCTGTACCTCCTGAGGCTACGGGTGAGGGAACCGTATATCCCTCAGTGTGTGTTGGGACTGTGTCAGAAGAAAGACAGTAAACCAGTGTGTGCCTTCAAGGAGTTTATTCATCTGTTATTTACAACACTAAACATGCAATATTAAAATATTCTCAAAATGTCCCCCCCCCAATATATTGCTATTAAATATATTTCTGTTTATATGATTCTAGTTATGCTTGTACTTTATTAATCCCTAATGTCTGCCATTACATACAATGAAACAAGAAAAGGTAAAAAAGAAAAAAACAGCAATGTCATGCAATACACTATTAGACATTGTAAACAATTAATAAAAAGTCCATCCTATGTGTTCGTGATTTTTTTATATTTTAGGCAGGAAATTTGTTTTCAAATTTAGATTTTTTTTCTGGGGGGGTGACCCCCAGACCCCCTGGACGATTTCGTCCCCCCAATGCTGACTCCATGGCTACGGCCTTGAGGCAGCATGAACCCAGGGCACGCAAATCTGCAGTGAAGTCGTTTGCAGCCTCAAGGATTCCCAGCACCCAGCAGGGGGTGTCTTGTTTTGCACTGACAACTGCGCTCTAGAAGTTTGCACTCAAAAAGACGGTGTTTGTACTTGGCCGGCACCTCCGACCGTACGTTGAACAGCTTTGTGCAGCTGCAGTCTGAGGTCTCGGAGCCGCCGGACCGGCAGTCGTCGATGGTCTGCTCCCGGAGTCCTGTGGTCACGGTGTAATGCGTTCATTTGTCGTATTTGTGATCATAAAGTACTGCACTGTTCTTTGGTTATTTCGGTATGAAAAGTGCTGACGTGTGAGCGCCAGGGGTGGCTGGTCAAAGTCCATCTCAACTAACGTTACCTCAACTCATTTCATCTCACATCCTCATACACCTCATCTCACCTCAATTCACCTCATCTCAATTCACGTCATCTTATCCCAACAACCTCATGCTAATCACCTCACTTTGCCCTTAACTCACCACAGCATATCTCACTCATTCACCGACTCATTCATTCACTCACCCACCATCCTACTCACCCACCATCTCACGCACCCATCGATTCACTCACCGACCATATCACTCATTCACTCACTCACCATCTCACTCACTCATGCACCATCTCACTTGCATTGTGTCACTTTTACACTCACCCACTCACTGATTCAATCACCCACCATCTCACGCACCCACTCACTCTCATTTGGCTGAAACAAAATAACCTCGTGTAGCCATCATACCATTTATAAAACACAGACAAACGTTCAATCCTGCATTGACCACAAACCACCAACATGAAACCACCTTTAACATACAAACCACAACTAGAAATCATATTCTTAGGTTTTTTCGGTAAAGTCACGTAGGTAAAACATCAAAATTAATAAAAATAAAATAAAACAAAAAATCACGACGTTTCGGAGGCAACACAAGTCTCCGTCATCAGGTGGGATCGTCACAGCCGGATTAGCTGCATCAAGTGAGGCAATGATTCAAGATGTAATCCCTTAAAAGCAAGTTGAGGGGAGGAGAGGGGGGGGGAGCTCATCAGAATGTGGTAGCCAATGAATGGAACGTATCGGGAGGGAGGGGGCGGGGCTCAAAGACGGCACGGGGTGCCACATACAACGCATCGGGANGGGGAGGGGGGGCGGGGCCAAAAGAATGCACGACGGCGTGGACGCGGTTGCTGCTGTACAACGCATCGGGAGGGGGAGGGGGGCGGGGCCAAAAGAATGCACTTAAGAAATCACCCTAATACAGGGGGATCCATTGAGAGATACCCCACTGATTTGCGAATGAACTCCGTCTTACTCTTCCAGCTGACTAAATATGATTGCAGCGATGGCTACATCATCTCGGAGCTGTAGGAGATGACAAGACTGTAGAGGTATTCACAAATTCCCCGTACAGCCTTAGCACACTTCTGCTGAGCCACGTGCTGTTAGCGAGCTGCACCTTTGAAGGCCGACACGGCACACGAGGAGTGGGGTGGGTGGGCAGTACCACTCTTGAACATCACCAAAGCCAAGGTCGTCCACCAACCGCCATTGGATCAGCCAACCACCCCCGACTATCATATTGATGGAGAGGCCCTTGAATATGTGAAGTGTTTCCATCTTGACATGCCTCCTTATCTTCCCCATTTGCTGTGTGTGAGCATATCCAGGGTTATTGTTAAATGCGTTGATGAATCGTGGGTTAAGTTCATCTCATTTGAGCAGGAGAAGTGACAGATGTGCGAGGTACACCACCATTGGCTGTAGCGCTTAAATTAACGACAAATCGGCATTTTCTGTCTGTAACGTGGCATTGTATCCTCGTAAAAAGCCTTTTGAAACTCTTGCCCATGATATTCTACTCAAGACACAGTCAGCTATAATTGTCAGACAGTACGATTAAATGATTTCAGAGATACATCTCAGACCATTATCAAAAAGGTACATTGTGGTAACATCTCGTCCACAAATTGTTAAATAACAAGGTACGGTGGCTATGGTGACGCTGCGTATACATCAGCTACTAATCTAACACTTAACAGACTAAACCCCATTTATCATTCTGATCTTCTATTTGTATTGTATGTACCATGTAGCACCCACTAATGTGACCTCGACTTCAAATCCAATCTCACATCATTGATGCAAAACGAAATCTACATTGGGCCCTGTTCATCCATAAAAACCCTTATTGGCAAATCTGTGCTTTAATTAGCTAAATCATAAACCCCACTGTCAAACCAAAGAAACCTAAGACGCACATCTAATTGCCTGTGAACTATCCCAACAACGAGAATTGGAATGGGTGACAAGGCCTTTGCTGTTGCAGCACCAAAGTTTTGGAACAACCTTGTTTCCTCCCTTAACATCATAATCTTCATTAAATAAATGTACGTGTTGAAAAAATCGGTTGCAATTTGTAGTTATATACTTTGTTTAATTAGTATTTATCTAGTTTCAGTGATTTGCACACCTTTGCTATATTTTACACCCCTATCGATTATTTGTACTGTTTGTTATTGTAACTTTCTGTCCTGCCCCTACTGCACATCTCGAAAAAGAGCTTCATAACTCATTAGATTCCTCCAGTTGAAATAAAGATGCTGATTCAGATTCTATTTATGTATGTTGAACTTCTTTCGCACCGTACATAGCCAACCGTGCTAATCAGAGGTGCGGGTGAGATCAACAAACCAAACACAAAAATCAGTTCTAAAGAAATTAGTTTTCAATGTCTGTCAGATCAAGATGCCGCATCTATGTTATTTGAGAATGCTTGTCTGAAGTCGCTGTTTGAACAGAGCAAAACTGACTGCAGCGATCAGAGCTTGACCGTGCGCTCACAACTCCTAGCTACGTTCAGAGCAGATATCTACCACCTACAAACACTCGGAGGGTTGTGCCCGCTCCTCTTTGCCGCAGACCTGTCATCATTAGTTCATGACTTTTTCTTAACACGCCTCAATTACACTCATTGCTTATGCCTCAAAAGTACAGAATTGGCTATTCCCCACAACCTTTTCTTTTGTGACCAGGACAGTGATATTTTGAAATTTACATATTTTCAAGATAGATTCAGTGCTGAGTAAATTAGAGTAACTTCTAGAACATTATATAACTTTCCAGTAATATAAATAGTAGTATAAATACAGGGGCCTTAAGCCCACCAGTTCAGTTTAGTTCCAGCTGCCTAAGTGGATACATATCTGCATTTTTCTGAGATGGCATCAAGAGGCTGCAAGCATCCGGCAGACGCATTTTGCTATGTCTGTGGCCAATTTATCAAGACGAGCGAAAAGTACTCTGTGGAAGGATCTGCTAAAATGTGTGAGACCTACAAGGCATATTTTGGCATGCCTGTCGGGGATCAAGACAAACCCTGGGCACCTCATTTCACCTTCAAGCAATGTAAAAACTCTGGAAGGTAAGATGTACAATTGTTGCTGAGAATTTTATATTATAAAATTTGTTCAAATTTTTTTAATTGTTAAAGTTTTTTATTTTAAAATGTTTTACAATTTTCAATGTTATTGAAAAAAATAAACATGAACAATGTTGTCAGACTCTCTTACACATTATTCATGGGTGAAATTTATTTTTGAAGGATGGTACAGAGGGGAAGAGAGAGCCATGAAGTTCGCTATCCCAATAATTTATGGGAACCCAGTGACCACTCAAGCAACTGCTACTTTTGCAAGGTGGACCCTTCCAAACGTCGGACTGGCAATAATGCACCTGCTATCACGTATCAGGACCTTCATCCATCACCCCGGTAACACACTGCCATGAGCTCCCTGTACCCACTCCAGAGAGAGCAGCCATCTTTAGAAGAGAGCAGCAAGTCAGAGCAAGGAAGATGTAGATCCAGATGACAATTTCAGAGGTGGAGCTGAGGAGAGGAACCATACTACCCCAACCAAAAAGACCTCAACAACTTGATTAGAGATCTTGGTCTCACCAAGTCCAATGCCGAGCTTTTGACGTCTAGGCTCAAGCAGTGGAACTTGTTGGATGAAAGTGTGCAAGTCGCAGATCAGAGGAAGCATCACCTTTTTGCAGCTTCTTCACCCGTCAAGATGGGCTCTTCTTCTGCCACAATGTGACCAGTCTGTTCGTGGCAATCAGAATCGCCTGTAACCAGAATGAGTGGCGCCTCTTCATTGACAGCTCATCCAGGAGCCTCAAAGCTGTGCTGCTCCCTAATGGTAACAAGTACACGTCTCTTCCCCTGGCTCACTCGGTGCACCTCAAAGAGGATTACAACAGCATCAATACCTTGCTGGACGACTTGCAGTCTGATGAGTACGGCTGGGAGGTCATCGGAGACTTCAAAATGATGGCATTCCTGATGGGTCTCCAAGGAGGTTTTACCAAGTTTCCCTGCTATATTTGCCTTTGGGACAGCAGGGACAACCAAGGCGCACTACCACAGGCGGGGCTGGCCGCAGCGGATCGAGTTCTCTGTGGGAGGAACAACGTCAAGTGGGAGCCATTGGTGGACCCCCGGAAGGTGCTGATGCCAATGCTGCACATCAAATTGGGCCTTATGAAACAATTTGTCAGAGCTGGAGATAAAGAGTCGGCAGCCTTCAAGTACCTTCAAGACTTCTTCACTAAGCTGTCTGAGGCAAAGGTCAAAGCCGGTGTCTTCATCAGATCACAGATAAAGAATATCCTGGAGTGCAATGAATCCCCAAGAAGCTCACTAGCAAGGAGGAAGCGGCTTGGAACAGCTTTGTCGCACTGATTTTTTGTCTTTCTGGGCAAACACAAGGTCAAAAACTATGTGGAGCTGGTTGAGGCTGGTGAAGAACTACGGCACAATGGGCTGTAGGATGTCCCTCAAAGCCCATATCCTTTATGCCCATCTTGATAAATTCAAGGAGAACATGGGAGTGTACTCGTAAAATCAAGGCGAGCACTTCCACAAGGATTTACTGGATTTTAAATGCCGCTACCAAGCCCAGAGCCCCCCACACCACTAACAACTCCCGCCTGGCCAACGACCTGAACGAGTTTTACTGCAGATTTGAAAGACAATTGGACTGTCCTGAACTTCCCCTTCCCACCCGAGAGGCTCCCCCTCCCCCCACTACAGAGATGACTCTCTCAATTCAGGAGGGATAGGTTAACAGACTTTTCAAGAGGCAGAACCCCCGCAAAGCAGCTGGGCCAGACTCTGTCTCTCCAGCGACCCTCAAGCACTGCACTGACCAGCTGTCTCCAGTGTTCACCAACATCTTAAACACCTCACTGGAGACATGCCATGTACCAGCCTGTCTCAAGTCCTCCACTATCATCCCTGTGCCCAAAAAGCTAAGGCCAACAACTTAATTATTATAGACCCGTCGCCCTAACCTCTGTGGTAATGAAGTCTTTTGAGCGCCTGGTACTGGCACATCTCAAAGCTATCACAGACCCTCTCCTGGACCCCTGCAGTTTGCCTACAGAGCCAACAGATCTGTGGACGACGCAGTTAACATGGCCCTCCACTTCACCCTACAGCACCTGGACTCCCCAGCATCCTATGCCAGGATCCTGTTTGTGGACTTCACCTCTGCTTTCAACACCATCATCCCTGCCCTGCTTCAGGACAAGCTCTCCCAGCTGAACGTGCCCGACTCCACCTGCAGGTGGATCACAGACTTCCTGTCTGACAGGAAGCAGTGCGTTAGGCTGGGAACACAAGTCTCTGACTCCCGGTCCATCAGCACCGGATCTCCTCAAGGCTGCGTCTTTCCCCTCTGCTCTTCTCCCTGTACACCAACAGCTGCACCTCCAGTCATCCGTCCGTCAAACTCTTGAAGTTTGCGGACGACACCACCCTCATTGGGCTCATCTCTGGTGGGGATGAGTCTGACTATAGGTGGGAAGCTGACAACCTGGTGACCTGGTGTAGCCAGAACAACTTAGAGCTAATGCTCTTAAGACAGTGGAGATGGTTGTGGACTTCAGGAAGAATACAGCCCCACTCACCCCATCACCCTGTACGACTCCCCAGTCAACACTGTGGAGTCCTTCCGCTTCCTGGGCACTATACTCTCCCAGGACCTTAAGTGGGAACTGACCATCAGCTCCCTCATAAAGAGAGCACAACAGAGGATGTATTTCCTACGGCAGCTGAAGAAATTCGACCTGCCAAAGACAATGATGGTGCACTTCTACACAGCCATCATTGAGTCCATCCTCACCTTCTCCATCACCATCTGGTACGCTGCTGCCACTGACAATGACAAGAGCAGACTGCAGCGTATCATCCACACTGCTGAGAAGGTGATTGGCTGCAATCTGCCTACCCTCGAGGACCTGCACACCTCGAGGACCCTGAGGCGAGCGAGGAAGATTGTGGCCGACTCCTCCCACCCTGGACACTCTCTGTTCCAGCTACTCCCCTCGGCAGAAGGCTGCGGTCCATCAGGACGAAAACCTCACGCCACAAAAACAGTTTCTTCCCATCCACTGCTGGCCTCTTCAACAAGGCCAAGGACTCACACTGACTTTAACACTTTATCTGCACAGTGACACCTTGCCATATTTGCACTATGTTACCCTATTTGTATTTTTATATTGTATAGTATAGCTATTTGAAAATCTAATTTATTCTAAATTTTACATACTTTATCCCTTAGTATTAGACGTTGTACCTTTAGTATAGTTAGACTTGTACACCACTTATTTAAGATTTAAGATTCCTACATGTTGAATGTATGCACCTTCCTGCCAAAGTTAATTCCTTGTCTGTGCGAACTTTCATGGCGAATAGAACCCTTTGATTTGATTCAGGAAACAACAACAATCTCGTGGAGTAGAGCGGCAGGGAGCAACGAGTTTACTAGCAAAGTTCTCCTGCCAGTTCAGTTGAGATGAGGTGAGTTGAAGTGAGTTGAGGTGAGGTGAGTTGAGGTGAGATGAGGTGAGTTGATGTGAGGTGAGTTACGATGGGGTGAGTAGAGGTGAGGGTGAGTAGAGGTGAGGATGAGTATTTGAGACGAGGTGATCCGAGTCTTCTTTTTTAAGCCACCCCTGGAGCGGAGACGTCTGTACTCGCTCACACGTCAACACATTCCAGGGCACGCCTCGTGACACGCAAATCAAACTGAAAGACTTCCTGCTTCCTTGTCCCATTGACGTGGCTTGTTCCTTGTTTAGCGTCTCAGACGCAGCCAGCGACAGCCTGAGAAACAGACAGCGACTGCCTGAGCTACAGAGACTGCCTGAGATACAGAGACTGCCTGAGCTACAGAGACTGCCTGAGAAACAGACAGAGACTGCCTGAGCTACAGAGACTGCCTGAGACAGACAGAGACTGCCTGAGTACAGACAGAGACTGCCTGAGCTACAGACAGAGACTGCCTGAGCTACAGAGACTGCCTGCGCTACAGAGACTGCCTGAGATACAGACAGAGACTGCCTGAGCACACCAGTGACTGCCTGAGCTCCAGCCAGACTGCCTGAGCTACAGCCAGAGACTGCCTAAGCTACAGCCAGAGACTGCCTGAGCTACAGCCAGAGACTGCCTGAGCTACAGCCAGAGACTGCCTGAGCTCCAGCCAGCGTCCGTCTCTGAGTGGAGCCACAGGGCTATGGCGAGTGTGGCTCCCAGTGGTAGCGAGGCCCCAGGGGAGTTGACCTGCCCCATCTGCCTGGACGCCTTCCGCTGCCCCTGCACGCTCAGCTGCGGCCACTCGTTCTGCCTCGAGTGCGTGGAGGGCGCCTGGGATGCGGCCGAGTCCTTCTCCTGCCCGCAGTGCCGAGTGACCTTCCCTCAGAGGCCCCAGCTGAGCAAGAACTTCACGCTCGCCAACCTGGTGGAGCAGCGCAGTTCCGCAGAGAAAATGGCCACCGTGGTCTTGTGTGACTTCTGCAACGATGGCACGACTGCTGCCTCAAAGACCTGCCTCAGGTGTGATATGTCCTACTGTGCGACTCATGTAAAGCCTCATCAGGAGAACCTGAAGTTCAAAGACCACATTTTGGTGGCTCCAGGCACGAATCCTGAAGAACGCAAATGCAAGAAACACAGAAAGAAGATGAAGTTTTACTGCCGACAGGACGAGAGCTTGGTCTGCACAACCTGCATCATCGCAGGAGACCACAAGGGTCACGATGTGGCTACACTGGAGGATGAGCACAAAACACGGGAGGTGAGACGGTCTGCGTGTGTGCGTGGGAGCCCCTCCTGCGTGAGGTCATCATTTTCAAGTACTAACGGAACAATACCATCCAACTAAATATTGTAATATTTCTCTCTCAGCTTCCCATTGTTTCTTCCCTCATTAAAATGAAACTCAATTTATAACATTTTTGACATGCGTTTTTCTGGATTTTGTTGTTATTCTGTCTCTCACTGTTCAAATAAACCTACCATTAAAATTATACACTTATAATTTCTTTGTCAGTGGAAAAACGTACAAAATCAACAGGGGATCAAATACTTTTTTCCCTCACTGTAAACACAAAATGCTCCAGGAGGTTGGTGAGCTCCTCGTGAAATCGGTTTCCTGCAGCGCTCGCACCCCCAGCCTCCATTGCTGCACAGGGTCGCAGCAGCCTGGAGATGGAACCGTCACTGTGGAGGGGTCCGTGTGGAGCGGGGGTGAGAGGGGGCGCTCAGAGAGTGAGTGGAGTCTCCCCTGGTGACGTCTTTCACAGAAACAAGTGGGAGAGGAGACGCGGGCGGTGGAGGAGAAGAGGAGGGAGGCGGTGGAGTCCATAAAGCGAATGGAGGCCGCTCACAGGAACGTGCAGGTAACCCTGTCTGGACCGGACCCTGTGACCTAGTAACTCCACCCTGAGTAGGGTTTGTGATTGAGGACAACTCCATTCGTTCACGTGGACTTCCAAAGGCTCTGAACACATCGTGGGACCAAAGACACAACGGTCAATGCGCCTCAATACCCAGGACAAGCAAAGAAGTGGTTCTCATCTCCAATGAGGAACTGAATTAGTCGTGGAAATTCCACATGCTTAGGATGGGGCCCTGATATCCCCATGTGAACTGCCACTTCATCTTCTGTTATATATCTATTCTGGCCAGTTGAGGTGGCACATACCTGTGATCCAGTACATTGGGGGCAGGGTTCACATTATATATATGTTTACAATATGTATCGCATTGTGCTATGAACCCAAGTCACCTGAGGTCAACTCCCAGCGATGACTAACATCAGTAATGAGTAATATCTGTAAAGCCACAACCACGCAATACACTGAATGCACGCAATGTGCTTTATACAGTGTGCATATTCATATAACCTATTAACATAGTTCACTCCCATTCAGTATATTTAAATGTGCTATGTGACCAGTAATGTTCATTTGAATTTAAATAGAGTATCCGACAAAGCACAGAGACACTTCGAGGTAAGGTCACCAAGTTGCATGTCCAGTTCTCACCGGTGCACCGATCTTATCACTGCCCAGTCACGAAACCCAGCTCTCGTGTCTAGTCCCAGCTGGGCTTGTTTTGTGGTAGGAATACAGCTTGGAGGCGTTGCTGATCAGGCAGCTTCAAACACGTTCCTTCGGAGTGGGCAGGTAGGAACTTGGTTGGACAGCACATTCGTGCACGACAGAAAGCTCGCGGTCAGTGATGCACTTCAACCTCCCTGAACGTACATTTTGGGAGGGGCTTGCACGACAGATAAATAATCCCTGGTGGGCAGTGTGAATGTTGTTATACTTGTATAATTCCACTCGTTGAGTTATCCTTCAGCGATGAGGACTCCAAACTGATTTTCTTCTCACCCACTCACCACACTGCAGGTCAAACACTTTTCTCTGGCTCCTCCACGCACTGCTCAAATTTGGAAGTCCATCCTACAGTTTCAATTCTAATTATCTTACTAATTTCCATACATATTTTGATTTCACACTTGATGATGATTGCTTGTGTTGCAGTCGAAACGTCGTGATAATTTTATTGTTTGATATTATATTATTTTATTATTTCCCTTCTACGTGACTTGACCGAAAAAACAATAATTGAATGCCATAAACATGTTAACTGTTATCTACTACAACTTTGATTGTAGTGCTGTTCATTGCTGACCTATGACATGTTGGCCTTCTGGATCTATGCTCAGCAACCATAACGAATGAAAACAAGCAGACGTTTTGTGCAGGCCACGCATATTCCTTCGAGTAAAATTGTTCACTGGCNAAATATCACCTCGTGGAGATGCCGGGGATTGAACCCGGTGCCTCAAATGTGAAGCGTGCGCTCTACCACTGAGCTACATCCCCATGGTGGTTCTACATGGGCTCAGTTCCACCTCGATACGGGGTGAAACTTCGTCATCAGCTTCTTCCTCTCCCTCGTCACCCCACTCACTCTCCTGTTGGCCCTGGGCCCTGTACACATCGAGTCTGCACAGAGTCCAAGCAAAATGTATTTCTTTGAAAGAAATAGAAATAACAAGCATACATGTGGATGGATACTATGATGCTTTCCCAATTTATTTATTCTTGGAAATATTTAATTCGGAAATAAAAAAGTTTTTCGATACTTTTAAGCATTGGTTTTCATCTCCAAAATTTTAAGTAAACCATTTGATCACTGTGTGCATCGCTAGTTATACAAATAGCAAGTTCCTGAAATCAACACAAATTCACCCTCAAGTATCGTTCATATAGGGTTATACTGGTAGGAAGCACCTGGTTCCACCAGCCGTATTTTTTAAATCCTTTATATTAAGTTCACTTGCTTGCTTGCTTGCGCGCTTACGACCGTGCAAATCTCTTTTAACCCACTTCCCGTGATCCAATCGAGCTGACATTTTGCACACAGACTCGTTGTGCGTGACAATTTATTTTCGTGAAATTTTTTATCCAAAATTTTACACTTTTTAGGAAGAATTTTTTTTATATTTAATTACCAATTGCTTAATGGTGGCAGGCAATCATCTGACCCATAGGTGGCAGCCATCTCAAGCCAGAGGACGAGATTACTCTAGTCGCCCGTTTCAAAGACCAATGTCCTTATATACGACTTTCCTTATATTTAATTTAAAATACCAATGTGATAAAAATGAAACTCTTACTCAAGAAAAACAGAAATGAATAATAAAATCAAACCGATGCCACGCATATAAAGGATTTATAGTGAAAAACTTTGTTTTTACGGGTTAATTTTTTTCAAATTAATAAATGGCAACCTCGTGTCTTACCCATAAATGTAGCAACTATCCAAAGCGTTGAGTAGGCACATAAAATATATTAATCAACTGAAATTGATTATGCTCCTGACAAATAAACAATGCACGTGAGATTAAGTTATTTACAATGCATGTAATTACATGCCAATGTTCATCATCATCATGATCAGCCATGCTCAATCGACTGCTGGGAGAAAAGGTTCCCCAATATTTTCCCCGATATTGTCACCATTCCTCATGATCCTGCGATCCACCCAGCTCATGCGCATGAGATGATCTCATTGCTTCATCTCTGTGGTGGTTATTTTCTCACACGTGTTTTCTCCATCGGTTGACATTCCATTCCAAGTTCTGTCCACTTGCCATTATCCCTTTTAGCCACGACGTGTCTTGGCCAAGCCTAATTAAAACTCTACTTGCATTTTTGCAATGTTGCATTGAGGATAAAGTAAAGTAACCAAAAAATAACATTATGAATTAAAATAGAGATGGTCAAATGAAATAAAAATAATGAAATCATGACTGTAAATCAATCCCAATTAATTGAATAACTGGAAAGTGTGGGAGTGGGGAGGACTCCAGTTGAATCGTAAACATGGCCATAGGCAGCCATTGCCACCATGCACACATGGCCAGTTAGGGATGTTCATTGAATTTTAAGGGTTTTACGATAATTGCATGCACAAAAGCCTATTAAAAAAACCATTACCAATGTTCACCACACCCACAATGACCGGAGTGAAGTATGGTCAAAACAAGCTCAATGACTGACATGGCGTGGTTAGGCCTTCATCTAGCAGTGGCTTGACCAAGTGGTGTACGTTTATTATATTGTTAATATTGTATCTATAATGATCAGAACAATGACATTGCAACATGCGTCTGTAAAAATGCGTGCCATGCGCCAAGCAGTTTAATAAAGCACTCAAAACGTAGAAGATTATAGATTCCATGACTTATGAATCAATACAATATTCCATAAGCAAACGGTACAAATCGATAATAAAGTGCAGGAGATACAAAACATTGAGTACGCTTCGCCAGTACTCACAATACGATATTATATGTGCATATGCAGCTTATTCTGCGTCAAGAGATACGAGAAAAAAGCTTATCAATATACTCATGGTGTTTTAGTGATAAAGCAAATATCTGTGGAGTCACGTACCGCCTTGAAGACTTAATAGAAGACTCTTAATATTTACGTTGAAGCCTATTCGCCATTGTTTGAAGCACCATCGGTGGGGGAGGAGAGAGCACAGAGGTGGTGGGGTGGGAAAGGACTGGCACCAAGATGGCCTCGAGTGGAATGGGAGAGTTAATGCAGCGATAAGATGCACGACAGACAGACAAATAATCCCTGGTGGGCAGTGTGGAACCTGTTGTTCCTACCTGTATGTATACAAAATAACTTGACTTTAGGTAGCCAGGCAGACAGCCCCCTTAACTATCGCCCCCCCCTCCCTTAGGCCCCTCCCCTGACCCCCTCCCTTAGGCCCCTCCCCTGACCCCCTTCCCTTAGGCCCTCCCCTAAACACCCACCCCCATATCCTTAGGCCCCTCCCCTGACCCCCCCCATAGGCCCCTCCCCTGACCCCCCTCCCTCAGGCCCTTCTGCTGACCCCCCCCTCAGGCCCCTCTTCTGACTCCCCCCTTCCTAGGGCCCCTCCCCGGACCCTCCCACCCTTAGGCACCTCCCCTCTCCGTACCCGACAGTAGGTCTCCACCAATCAAAGAGCTGTTTATGTTATATATTTATTTATGCACGACAGACAGACAGACAGTCAGACAGACAGACAATAAATCCCTGGTGGGCAGTGTGGAACATTGTTTCTACCTGTATAATTTTAAACTGATGCCCCATTCTCACCTGGAGCGTTATTTTCCATTACACCTCGACCCATTGGGTATGTGCCCTTCGAGTGCTACGGCAGTGGGCGGGCGGCAGCGACCCCCATGGCTCCTTTGTCTGGAAGGGCTTCTGCGCTTTTCTCCCTCAATGTTCCGACCACCGTTCTCCCCTCCGAGTTGTTTCTCATTGCGGTTGGCCCAGGGAACCTTCCTGGGCCCATACAATTTTAAGCCAATTTAGGGGCACCGCAATGTAACCTGTCCTGTGAGGGTCGGCCAATCTCCCCGTCAGCACACTCCGTGGGTGCACTGTGTGGGGGTGTGTGTTTAGTGTGGAGGCCTGGGAGGATCGCGGCGTTTGCGGAGTTGCTCCGCGGTCGTGGCACCACGATGACGATGGTGCTTATGATTGTGGTAGTGATGATGACAGTGGTGATGATGATGGGGTGATGGTGGTGATGGTAGTGATGATGATGGGGTGATGATGATAATGTTGATGATGGTGATGATGGTGAATTGCAGAGATGAGGAGGCATGGTAAAACGAGCGTGCACTGCAGGTGAAGGAGCAGCCACACGAACCTGTGATTTGTGCTGCACCAGCGACATCGCTCACACACGCCAACCTTAACCTCACCCTCCCCCTCACCCTACCCTCCGTGATCACCTCACCCTTCCCTCAATTTTAACCTCACCCTCCCATCACCTCACCCTCCTCTTTCACCTCTCTACCCCCTCCTTCCCATCTTCTCCTCTCCTCACTCTTTACCATCACGCTTCATGCTCACCCGTCACCTTCCCTCACCTTCCCCTCCATTCTCGCCTCACCTACCTCACCCTCCGTTTGTTGAGTTTCTGTCTTGGTTTCTTGAGTTTCTATCTCTCCTCATCATCAGGATGCACGACTCAGATCTACGATCTTCAATCGATCATTCCAACGCCCCACCCACATCCCAGGGTAGAGAGGCTGCAAGAATCTCTGCCGAACCTCGTGAATCACCTCCATAGAGTCTGCGCGGTAAAACTCCAGGAACCCCCTCTCCCAGTGCAGGTGAAATCCGATTCTGCGGAGGGAGGGGTCCCCCCTCACTGAGAGTGCAATCTTCACTCCACCATGAAACACTGATAAGTTGTCGTTACGTTTCTCTAAACACCAGGACGCGTCACTCCATCCCAGCAGCTGTGGAGCACTACTCCCATTCCGTGGGGTCGTCCCGTACGCGACTCCAACCCGCCACCGCCACGCATCCCCACGTCCACCTCCCAGTAGTGGTGGCCTGACGAGAAGCTCTCACAGCACAGGGCTTGTGCACGGGCATCAAACCGGTGTGGGTGATTGGGGCGACGCTGGGAGGCACCGGTCAGCGTCATCGTCCTGAGATCCGAGGAGATCTGGAGACAGTCATGAGCTGAGTTTGTGTCCAGAGTCGGTGAGCAACCGTCTGTGACAACAGCGATGACAACATTACTACAGAACACCATCATCATCCACCATCACCACCATCATCAACACTATGAACATTAACAACATCACTATCGCAATAAGCAACATCACAACCATCATCACCACCACTAGCACCATCACAAACAATCACCACTATCACTACCATCACCACTATTCCCATCACCACCATCTTCATCACTATTACTAACATCACCAACACGACCAGCATCATCATAACCATCACAACGACCATCAAAACTATCATCACCACCATCACTACCATGGCCACTATAACCAATATCACTACGGCCATCAGCGCCATTAGGAAAACCATCACAACCATCACCACCTATATTATCACCAATGACACCATCATGACCATCACTGACATCACCACGACCAACACCTTCACCAATGCTATTGTAGGGGTGTTAAGGGGTATTAAGGGGAGCTGACAAACACACACGGGTGTCTTCTCCCACACGCTATACGGGTGTCTACACCCACGTCCGCAACGGTTTACGCTGGGATCCCCACAGCCCACCCCTGGGGGGCGATTGCTATAAAAGGCGGGGAGCCGGAGGGCTCGAGGTCCCAGTGGGTAAGCTTCAACCAGTGAAAAAAGAAGACCAGCAGATAGGCCCTGGAACTCCCTGGCTCGCCCTCCTTGTCAGGGCCGAGCAGGAAAAGCCAGCGGCGCGGCCCTAAGAGCCTCAGAGCCGACGCTCTTGTAAGAGCCGGTCTGATGGTTAAAAGTGCCGGGATCCGTGCTGAACTAGGGCCGGATCGGTTAGCCTCCCCTAGGACCAGTGGAGGAACTGGGTCGAGGATAGCTAGGGATAGTACTAGTGGGATATCCCTCCCTATAGCACGGGTGAAGGGGCCGCTACCCCTTCTAGTATTGTATTATTTCCCGGGTGTTAAATAAATAAGTGTGCCTCCAACTACGTCGTCTCCGTCTGATTGGAACCGACTACACTATCACCATTTCCATCACTCACATCACTAACATCAGCATCATTACCACCATCATCACGACCACTGTCGCCATCATTATGACCATTACCAGCATCAGGAACTCATTTGAGGTTGAAACTGCCTAGCAGAGGCCCAGGACTGGATCAGATATCACCTGCCACTGATGTTAGCCATGGCGGGTAATCAAACCCAGGTAACTGGGTTCATAGTGCAGTGTGCTAACCACTATGCCACCGCTCCCCCATGCACAAATGCACAGACACATTCACAGGCACTCACTTCATCTCAACATCACAATTACTCGTAATGCGTATTATTTACCCGAAAACACCACTGAGTCTCATGGCTCTGTTCAGTAGGGTCATGGGATGTGAACAAAGAGGAAGATCCCCTGTGTAGCCTTCACAGACTATTGGGACAAGCGCTGTCCATGAGCGTCTATGAAGGCTGGCATGGCACACGAGGTGGGTAGCCAGCACCACGCCCGACCACCTTTGTCTCCCTAGTGGTGATGTTTATACAACACCAGGTAATTATTTGAGGCTGAGTCGACCTCGTGCACACACACGGGATCATTTATTGTCAAGATGGCCCCATCACCCACGATTCACACTGAAGAACTCACACAGGAGTTTGACTGCAGTTGTCTCCAGGACTTTAAGCGAGGCAATGTCCTCTTGGCTGGGAGCTGAGGGTGGATCTGTTGTAGCCCTCCCTGTCCTGTGAAAGCAGAGCAGACATGGCTCCTGTCTCACGCAGAGCATCGTCACTCACAGGATCATCACAGCTCCATAACATAGACACTCATCACAGCATCTTCACACGTGGGATCGTCACAGCTCCATCACACAGGCACTCATCAAACAAAGCATCATCACTCATATTCTTATTCTTAGGTTTTTTTCGGTAAAGTCACGTAGGTAAAACATCACTCGTCTCACAATTACAGCACACACAGAATTACTATTACCACACACAGCATCACCCCACAGCATATCACCAGCACACTATCACCACACACAACATCACCACACGGCATCACCACACAGCATCCCCACACACAGCCAATGTCTCACTGCCGCACCCCACACTCAGTCCCATGTTGTCGTGTGTCGAGTCGTGAGTGAAAGTCGTCTTTTACCTCCACGTCTCCTCCATGTGCCCCTGTGGGAGAGAGAGATGCGTTACTGTGATTCTATCTCCAATCCCGTGTGATCAGTGGAGTTCCCACTGCAACACCGTGGATATAAACCCAAAGTCTTGGCTCACCAACACTGACTTACGGGGCAAATATTTCAGTGAAACCGGTTGATAGTCAACCATAAACTACTATTTTTATTTTTCCAGGTAAGGCCCACGGAGCTATGTAGCTCTTTTCAGAAGCGACCTGGCCACAAATGATAGCTCACGAAGTCGTTCATCTCGTGGAAATTTATAGCAGCGCAATACTCGAAACGCACGTTTCAAATGTGGAGTGAAAAACTGGAGGACCCGGAGAAAAATCCATGTGACCATGGAGAGAGACATGAAAACTCCAAATATATAAGGAAGTCAGGTTTGGGATCAAATCCACGACCTCCGGCATACCAGGCGAGGTAGTTAACGTCTCGCTGCCCCCATGAGGACCAACACTGATTTTCAGGGCAAATATTTCAGAGTGAGACCGTTTGATATTGATCTGTGTTGAGAGTCTTATATTTCGTCAATGCACATGGTGCAGGTCTTGTAGAAGTGATGTTCAAGACACAATTATACCATTAATAATTGTATGAGATCTATTTATTTTAGCATACCTAATATGAACAATGATGGTAGCGCATCCAAGTGGAGGTACACAAAGCAAGAAGCAGAAATGTCATCGGGTCGTGAGCAGGCACTGGTAGATTGTTGCATCGCGGCATCATGGTTTGGGGAGGCCTTCATCCATCAGTGGCTGATGCTAATCATGAATACCGTGTACATTGTTGTAGGGTTGATTTAAAAAGTGCAATTCCAATAACATTTAGTTTATATTCACAATGAACCACACTTAATGGGAATCTGTTAAATGATGGGAGAGATAATTTAACTGATAAAATATGAGCTGGGCTTCCAAATTGCAGCCACTGGAGCTTCGATGAGAATCCATGAGTGGAGCTTTGTTCTCAAGCCCAGTGGATGCGAGCTCTCATTCAGGAGCCTCCCTCTGCTGCTGCTGGGGAGAGGGCTTTGTGCCAATAACGACACTGGAGACTCATCGCTCACCTGCAGGAACGCGAGCGAGTCCCTCTCCTGCGTTAGGGCCTGCAGGCGAATGGCTGCTGCCTGGAGCTCGCTGATTTCCCGCTGGTAGCGAGCGATCTTCTTCTCAATCTGGACAGCAGCTCGCGCCCTTTCTGCTCCGCTTGCTCTAAAGCCGCCTTCTCCTCCGCATCCAACGCTGCTCTCGCGCGGCGAATCTGACCGAGATTGAGGCCTTTTCATCTGTCATGGATCCCTGCAAAGAGAAATAAATGTCACCTCTGTTCATTAAATGTCTGGTCCGTTGTGAAATGATATTCAGGTCGGTGTGACCCGAGTGCAACTCTAAAGGTGCCCAGACAGTGATACGAGTCTGCAGCACTGAGGCCTCCTTCTTCCTCTGCCTCTGATAACGCCACTGTGCATTTTCACTACAACACGACTCGCCATAACTGGCGGGGGCTGTCGGCAATGAAATGATCAAATACCATCATGAGTACATTTAGCTTCGTGCCATTCCCATTGCTCAAGGCTATCAGGACGATGCTTTGTTTACCTTCACATGAAGCGAAGGGAAATCTGTAATTTGCCTTAACAATTTGAGAAGATTGGGAAGTTAATCTAGAATTGAAGCTTTTGAATGGGAATATCATATCTTTGGTTCTTTTGGGATAAAGTCACTAGGTAGAAATAAAATAAAACAAATCACGACGTTTCGACTGCAACACAACAGCCGTCATCGGGTGAGAATCACCAGAGAGGGAAAAAGAGGGACACCACAACACTAAACCTGGTTTATCACGTATTTCAAGAGATTCCTAAATTTTTTGCATCCATCTTCTAGGTTGAACATGCCAATGTACATAGACGACAATGACTCGTGAATCACAGAGCGAGGGAACACACAGAGACACCACGACAGAGACACACAATGAGACATAGGGACACCAGAGGCGCTGTTGTCCAAGTGAGCGAACACGTATTGAGGGGGGGGGGCTTATATGGCTGTAAGATGGGGAAAGAAGAGGGAAAGTTAGAATGAACATACCAATGACATAAAGGCCTTAAACCACCGAGAAGAAGAGGTTGGCAAGACCCACCGAGCGACAAATGAAGGAGGCCAATGTACATAGAGGAAAGGACTCGTGAATAGACATCAAGGAAAACCTCCCATAGAGGGGATTCTAGAATAAGCGTGACGAGGTATATCATACTCTTTGGTCATTTCGGTAAAGCCGTAGGTAGAAATAAAATATCATCAAATCACGACGTTTCGACTGCAACACAAGCACCCGTCATCAGGTAGAATCACACAGAGGGAATCTACGTGACTTTACCGAAAGAACCAAAGAGTATCATTGGGAAGTTCTAATGCTCTTTAAATGAATGTTTTGATGTGAGAGAAAACCACATATGATGTATATGGGGGATCTAACCACTTCTATACTGGTACCTTCACTAAATGAGGGTTTCAGTAAGATGTACAACAGTCTGTGTGTGATCCACCAACTCTTCACCAGAGTATTGGTAAGAGGTACGTACACCTAATCTGACCAATATAGTTAACAGACGTTGAAGTGGTAAGTTGTATGGAGATATGGGAATGTGGAATTTCCACCACTGCTTCCGTTTCTCAATGGAGATGAGAACCACCTCTTTGCTCGTCCTGATTATTGTGTCTTTAGTCCCACAACGTGTTTAGAGCCAATGGAAGTCCACGTGAATGAATGGAGTTGTTCTCCATCACAAACCCTACTCAGGGTGGAGTCACAGGGTCACAGAGTCTGGCCCAGACGCGGTACCTGCACGTCCTGCGAGCGGCCTCCATCCGCCTCACGAATTCCTCCGCCTCCTTCCTCTTCTCCTCCACCGCCCGCGTCTCCTCTCCCACTTGTTTCTGTGAGAGACGTCACCAGGGGAGACTCCACTCACTCTCTGAGCGTCCCTTCTCAACCCCGCTCCACGTGAACCTCTCCACAGTGACGGGGCAGTAGCCCCAGTGCAGCGATGGAGGCTGGGGGAGCAAGCGCTGCAGCAAACTAATTTCACGAGGAGCTCAAACGTGCGCAGGGCTTCCTAAGTAGTGAGTGGAGCTCCATAAGCAATGGGTGGAGCTACCTGAGTAGTGGGTGGGGCTACCTGAGTAGTGGGTGGGGCTACCTGAGTAGTGGGTGGGCTACCTGAGTAGTGGGTGGGGCTACCTGAGTAGTGGGTGGACAAGGCACCAGAATGTTATCTGCCTTGCCTGCTAAACAGGAGGTCGTGGGTTCGAACCGGACCCTGATGCCTGTGTAGAGTAGTAGAACGATACTACTGTATTGGCTCGGTATGGGGCTGTCGGCAGTTGTCACGGGGTCGTGTCGGGCCGTGAACCCAACAGGACACGTGACCGGATAAAAGNGGGCCAGGGGCCCCACGTGGTTGGATTTTGGGCCTTCCCGAAGGATTGGGGGGGGCGTGGCCTGGGGCAGAGCCAGCCATGCCGGAGTGGTTATAAGCGGGGTGTGGATGGAGAGCTGTGCTGTTCTGGGCTGTTCTGCTGGGCTGCTGGGTCATCTCTGGGATGAAGCTCTCCGGTCTCCGCTAGTGGACCAGGCAGCGTGTTGGGCTGTCCTGGTCCAGTGATGTAGTATCCCCGTGGGTTGGTTAAGTTAGGAAAGGTGGCTACCACCTTAAGTCGTTATATTAAGTGTTAATTGTTATGTTACTTAATTAATAGTGTTGCCTCCAAAGTTCCAGTGTGCGCCTGAATTTATCCCAAAACATATACAAAAAAATCGTGTATATTTATGGTCTGTGTGTCCCGCGCGTCACGTCATCTGAGGCCAACCCTTAATATTCATGAACAGGTGGTCCACATGCCCCCGCCTCATTAATAAATGATGGGTGACACTCCACATCNCCTCATTAATAATCACTGAGGGTGACGTCACTCCACATATCAANCATTGGGGTACTCCAAACCACCCCCCACCCCCTCATTATAATTGAGCAACAATTTTTTTATTAAATATTTCAGATTTGCTGCAATATACACCCGTCCTTGGAGGGCAAACAAGCTAGTTGAAATATTAAATACATTATATTATACAGTACTGTACATATAATTTATGTATTTGAGTTACTAAACTTTTTGCGTGTCGTCTGCGGCTTTCGCAAAACTACCAAAAAATGCCAATTTCATTTCTTATGTCAACCCGCGATATATCGAAACCGCGATGGGAAGGTCGCGATGCAGAAGGGTCGACTGTACTATGAATCTACCGTTCAAACACTCGTTTGAAAAATAAATTACGGGCATGTAAAATATTAAATCACTTTAAAATAGTCTGAGTCACTCACTGTGGTTTCTTATAATTAGATGTTGCTGTTGAGAGAGTTCATCAGCTGATGCTGCGGTATCATGGGTACTACGCGGTGACCATGAGAACCTCCTCTCACCTTTCGTTTGTCGTGCTCCACCTTGAGAGTGACGAGCTCGTGCCCTCGATGATCCACAGTGACGGTGCAGTCCCTGCAGACGAGGCGTCCATCGTTAACGCAGTAGAAGCAGTATTCGTCTCCGTGCTCCGCGCACCGTCGATTCTCCAGTTCACACCGGCGACACCAGGACGTGGTCACGAAACTTTTTAACTGCCGGTGGGCACGACGTGGGTCATACAGAACGACGTCTCACACTTGAGGCAAGTCTTCACTGCGGGCTTCCTGCAATGATCGCAGCAAACAGCAGAAGCAGCAGCATCGGCAGCCATGGGCTTAGCCACTCGCAGCTGCTCGATAGGTTGGTGAGCGTCACGCTCTTGTTAAGCTTGGGCCTCCGAGGGAAAGTCACTCGGCACTGCGGGCAGGAGAAGGACTCGCCGCATCCCAGGCGCCCTCCACGCACTTGAGGCAGAACGAGTGGCCGCAGCTGAGCGTGCAGGGGCAGCGGAAGGCGTCCAGGCAGATGGGGCAGGTCAACTCCCCTGGAGCCTCGCTATCACTGGGAGCCGCACTCGCCATGGCCCTGTGGCTTCCTCAGAGACGGGCGCTGGCTGAGCTCAGGCAGTTCTGGCTGTAGCTCAGGCAGCTTCTTGCTGTAGCTCAGGCAATCTCTGCCTGTAGCTCCGGCAGTCTGCTCTAGCTCCGGCAGTATCTAGCTATAGCCCACGCAGTCTCTAGCTGTTGCTCAGGTAGTCACTTGCGACATCTGAGACACTAAACCAGAAACAAACCACTAAATGTGAGGTAGGTTAAAGTACAAAGTCTTTCAGTTTGATTTGCATATCATGAGGCGCACCCTGAATGTGTTGACTTGTGACCGGGTAGACATGTCTCGGCGCCAGAAATGGCTAGATAAAATCAGCTAATCCAATCTCTAATCACCTCATCTCAACTAACCTCTTGTAACTCAGCTCACGTCAACACACTTCTGTGAAGGTTGGTCCATCTTGGCCCGATGAACCCTCTTGTTGTCCACACAGATGCTCTCACAAACAACAGCTACCCTCCAATTACACAAACTCACGAGCCCACCGTCATGCTCGCTCAGCTCACTGCTGCTGTGCTGCTGTGCCCCCGCTGGTGACGCTGGCTCAACTGTTGCTGCTGCTTCTCCCGCTGGCGCCGCTTCTTTTGCTGGTGCTGTTCTAAAAGTCACCCCTTGTATACTTAAGGTGCCAATGTGTTTTGGCTACCCGGCCTCTATCCACATCCAGATAATCAGTTTCAAATGGACCAAAACCAGCGAGTAAGACTCGTAGGATCGTCTCTCCAGCACTCCCAACACAGCTTCACCTACTGTATCATCATTGAACACCACTGTGAACCACGTAATATTGTTTCGTGACAAGAGATAGGTAATGGAGAAGAGGTCAGGCTTACTAGGAAGAAAGAGGTAAGAAGTGAGGCTGCTTCATGTACAGGGGCGTTAAAAAAATGGAGACCTATCAACAGTGTTGAGTCTACAAGTTGGGCAGTGTTGAATCTATGGGCAGTGCTGCTCAATGTACAGGGGATGTTTATCCAGGGAGGGTCCAAAGGGAATACGGATCTATACGGGATTGAGTACAGGGAGAAAGAGGGACAGAGAGACAAGACTCAAACTACACCATTGCAACCTGNACTAACTATTTTCACCATCTCACTCCCCACTCATCCATTCACTCTCATTCACCACCACCATCTCACTCAATCTTACCTATATCTCACTATTTCACCCACTCGCCATCTCTGTCACTCAATTACCCCTTCATTACTCATTCACTCACCCACGTAATCCTTCTTCACTCACCCACTACCACCATGCTCCTCACCCACCTACAATATCACACAATTCACCACTCGTCTTCACCATTAACACTCAACATAGTCATCTCACTCATTCCTCACTCACTCAGCATCTTAGTAATTGATTCACCCACTCACTCATTTACTCACCCACTCACTCACTCAACCACCATATCACTCACTCATGCACAATCCCACTCGCCCACATATGCATGTCACAAACGCGCCCTGGAAAGTGCCGACGTCAGGGGTTGCTGGTCAAAGTCCATCTCAACTAACCTCATGTCAACTCACCTAATCTCAAATAACCTCTAGTAGACTAATCTAAGTCACCTCATTCTCACACCACATCTCACCTCAATTCAACTCACTTCTCGACTCACCTCATTCTCACCTTCTCAACTCACCTCACCTGAAACCTCACCTCAAATCACCTCACCCACTCACTCACCCATTAATTCACTCATGCTCCATTTCAAACATTCACTCAATCTCACACACGACTTACTCACTCTCAACTGGCTAAATAAATAAACTCCTTGTGAGCTGCCCATTTACCGTTTGATAACAAGCCACATTGTAACAAAGCGATGAATTACTACAATGACCACAATCCACGAACACTGAAACCACCGTCTGCTACACGGTACACGTTAACGAGCCCATGCATTGACACTTCATAGATTCACAGAGAGACCTGTAGACTACCACATAGAAACTCAGAGAGACCCCATAGACTCACCACGCAGAGACCCATAGACTCACACAGAGACCGTAGACTCACCACACAGAAACCCATAGACTCGTCAGAGAGACCCATAGTCTCACTACGCAGAAAACCATAGACTCATCACACAATGAAGTAGGCATCAGCGCAGAACGGGCACGGTTCAGCGGGAAGAGAACAACAAAAATGAATTTCGATTTAAAGCTTTCGTGACTGCAGGGATTCATCTTCTTGGTTCTTTCAGTAAAGTCACGTAGAAGGGAAAAATAAAAATAAAACATATAAAATACAATTCTCACGACGTTTCGGCCACAACGCAAGCAACCGTCCTCAGGTGAAGAACAGGTCTATCGGAAAGACAGCGTCTGAATTCAGCATTCAAAAACGAGTTTTTTATGTAATTTATTTATACGTTTTAGTCTAAATATTTGCTTTCAATGCTTTCACAATTTGTATCTCCCAAAAAGCTGACTTGAAATGTATAAAATAGCAAAGTTAAATGCGTCATTTTTATTGTTATAAATATATATAACTAGCGATAAGTACCGGCATTGCCCGGGGAAAAAAACAGACACACATCGACCTACACACACAGACATTNACGCACACACACAAAGACATGGACTTGCACACACACACATATGGACTCACACATACAGACATCGACTTTAGATACACACACATGGAGTTACACACACAATCGACATACACACATACAGCGACTCACACACATATACGTAGACTCTCACAGACACATTGACCTAAGCACACATATGGACTTTGTTGTATATATAGGCCTTTTTCCAAAAAATAATATTAATAATAATTCTGCCAATATTTTTTTTTCATAATTAAAAGGGTGAGGGCACACCCCACACATCACACCCATCTGCTTTACCGCATTAAAAGCAACTCGAGGGAAAAGGCCATAAAAGAACCATTAAATAATAACCTCCGGGGCAAAGAGGGGTGAGCAACTGTCTGGAAATCTCCAGGTTGTCAGATGACCATATGACACGACCTCCCCAAACATTTTGGACAGTTCACAAACAAATCTCCAGAGCCGTAAAACACAGTCACATAGCAGGGACAAACGGACATTATAGCCGAACAAAAGCTGTTTAGGCATGCGGTGGCTGGGCATGTGGGCTACATGACCCAGCCAACGCAGCCTGCCAGAGGAGCTCATCGATGGGACTTGCCCAGATCTTTCAAGGATTTGTGAGCTCCTCACACAATCCAGCCTGGTTAAACCCAGGATGGATGTTTCTAACTGGCGAAGATGCTCCATTAGGGGGGTCCACGTTTCGCAAGCGTAGAGAAGGGAGGGAATGACTGTGGCCGAGAAGACATGAAGCTTCGTGCGGAGTGACAGAACAGGTAGCTTCCACACAACGTTACGCAACGGATTAAAAGATATTGCCGCTCGACTGATTCGGAGTGAGACCTCTGCTGTTAAACTGGAGCCGGTCATAAGCACACTGCCCAGGTATGGGAAACTCTCCACTCTCTCCACAACTGCCCCATCACCGATTGGGAGTTGTGGGGGTGGAGTATTCGATGGTAGACAATACCCAGGCAGGTGCTTAGTTTTGGTGGGGCTTATGGTAAGGCCCCACCTCTTAGTGGCACGCTCCAGTCTCAGCAGCAGCGTCTCCAACTCCTCCTCTGAATGAGCAGCTATTACCAAATCATCGGCATACATAACGTGGTTGACCAATAGGGAGCCATCCCTTGATCACACCCAGGCATCGATCAGCCTCCCATTATATCTGTACCAAATGGAAATTCCCCAGTACAGCTATTGAAGGCTTCACGATCTACGTGGTAAAAATAGATGTTAATTAATGTGGGAGCCAGAGGACATCTGTGTCGCACCCCTAGGTGTACAGGGAATGGCTCTGACTCTCCTCAGCGTGCCTCGCAAGGCGATGTTGAATAATCCTTGCCAGGACCTTTCCCGGCACACTGAGGAGTGAGATGCCCCTGTAGTTGTTCCAGTCTGTGCGGTCCCCTTCCTAAAGAGGGGACCACCAGGGCATCCTTCCAATCCTGCAGAACCCGTCCAGCGGTCCAGACTGTTGTTATGATGTCATATAGGGCAGCCTGTGCACAAACGCCACCCTCCCTCAGCATTTCGCTTGGGAGATTATCTCTGCCCGGTGCCTTTCCTGGTCTCAGACTCTGGATCGCCTTCAGTACTTTCTCAACAGATGGCACCTCAGCCAGCCACTCACAGGAGGTGACTTCTTCCAATATTTGAGGCACCGCAGCCTCAGCAGGTTCATCCCCACTTTGTCCCATGATGTTTCCAGGCTGAGGGATTCCCCCTCCCCAGGACCTCACAAAAATGCTCATCAAATCTGCAAACCTGTTCCTGGGGGTCGGAGATTTGATCACCGTTCTTTCCTCTAATGATGGTAATAGGTGTGGTGCTGTCACAGTCGTAAACCTTGCCCATTTACCCTCGACATGGACCCATGCACACACATCGACTCACACACACACATAGACTGACACACACGTTGCCCTACGCACACATACACATATGGACACACAGACATCTACTTTAGATACACAAAGATACAGATAAAGATCCCCCATATAGCCTTAACAGACTGTAGGGGCAAGTGCTGTTAGCGAGCACCTATGAAGCCGGAACGGTACACGAGGGGGTGGGTGGCCAGCACCACGCCCAACCGCCTTTGTCTCCCCAGTGGCAATGTTTACACACCACACTAGGTACTAATTTCAGGCTGAGTCGGCCTAGGGAGGCCCAGGACCAGTTCAGATAATCGTCACTGGTGTTGGCCGTGAGCGGGAATCGAACCCGGGTCGCTAGGTTTATAGCGCAGCGCGCTAACCGCTACACTACTGCTCCCCACTTGGACGACACACAACAAACACATCGACGTACACACACACACACATCGGGCGTTGTCCGTTGGAAAAAGACACACACACATGGATTTACACACACATATAGACTCACACACACGCATTGACTTAGACACACATCTAGTGACACGGACACATGTATGGACTTACACATTTGGACTAACAAACACACACATATGGACTGACACACACATACACATCGACGCACACACACACGCATCGACTGACACACATAGACACACAAAAGCACATTGACTTACACACTTAGATGGAGGCATGCACAAACATTGACTAACACACACACATCGACTAACACACACACAGCGACTGATACACACACATGGACTGACACGCACACTTGGACTGATACACACACACAAACACATCGACGTACACACACACACATCGGGCGTTGTCGGTTGGATAAATACAGACACACATGGACTTAAACACAGATGCATGGACCTACACGCACACACATATGGACTGACACACACACATCGACTCACACACACATGTAGTAGGCTCAAGGAGACTTGGACGACGTAGTCGAAGGCACACTTATTTATTAACCACAGTGTATATTACAGGCCGAGATATACAACACTTGAACGGGTATCGGCCCCTTCACCCGTCTAACAGGGAGATCACACAATCTCTGTCACGGCTAGCCTACTCCTAGGTCCTCCACTACAGGGCTAGGGAGGCTAGCTGACCCAGCTCTGGTTAAGCTGGGATTACAGCACCCTGAGTCCCCAGACCGGCTCTTACAAGAACATCGGCTCTGGGCTCTCAGGGCAACGCCACTGGCTTGCCCTAGTCGGTCCTGAGAAGGACAGCGATCCAGGGGAGTCCCAGGGCCTATCTAGCTGGTCTTCTTGCTTCGCTGGTTTAAGCTGAACACTGAACCCCGAGCCCTCTGGCTCACCACCGCCTTATGTAGCAACTCCCCACTGAGGGGTGGGGCCGTGGGGGATTCCAGCGCCGTGTTAGCCCCCCAGGCTAAACGGTGCGGACGTGGATGTAAGCATCTCTTCGCGTACGGGCATAACCACGCCCAGTGTGTTTGTTTGCCCTCCCGTAACACCTCTACATCACCCCCCCCCCCCCCCCCTGTACAGCCCGCAGCTGTCCGGCTGCAACAAAATCACAATAAAGATGCATCCCCCCAAACCCGTGTGTGCCTCGCATAATTAACAACAGCAACAACAACAAGAGAGAGAAAAATAACCCGACGCACCCCCCCCCCCAAATAAATACCCCATCCCATAAAAAAAACAACATATATACAATTTCCAGGACCCCCCCACAAAAGTCTGTGCGTTTTGGCGCGCGTTCTTGCAGCGGGGCCATCACAAGGGGCAGCCCCAGTTGGCCCAGTGGTGGGTGTCAACAGTCCGAGTGCGAGAGTGTCTGGCTTCGCCGATGAGCGACCCCCGACCCCCCGGGAGGGTTGGCGGTCATGAGCACGTCAATCCTGGTGCACCTGAAGGTGCAACAGTCGGTGGCAAGTCAGGCGAAAGCAGCGAAGTCGGACTCCGGGAGTCGGTGGACCCCTCACATGTTTGGCCATGCGTGTGTGTGGTAGGAACATGGGGCGCAACGAACGGCTTCAACCGTGAAAGGTGGACGAACCACCGACGCTTCCCCCTCTTAATGCAAACACATTGGGGCCGCACAACCTGCACAATTTCCACGGGGCCCCTCCATGGTCGCAACAGCTTAGACGAGGTAGCCAATGGCACCTGGGGACAGTGTAGCCACGCTCTGTTGCCCGGGTGCCATTCGTGCGTGTGCGACCGGCGCAATCTCAACCTTTCATACGCCTTCTGGCGAGAGTCAGAGTTTTGAATAGCCACCTCCCGTGCCTCAGCCAACTTGAGGATATTAAATTTAACATGGTCAGCCAATTTGTACTTAGCATGCGGTGTGGAAATTTGCAGTTGGGTCGCGACAGGCGGGTCAACTTCGCGGCCATACATTAAAAAAATGGCGAATCCAGTCGCCACATGAGGAGCCATCTTGTAGGCTGCCAGAACCCCCGGGATCTGAAGGTCCCAATTGGTTTGGGACTCAGATACCTGGGGGGACAGCATGGATGTAATAGTCCTATGCAGGCGTTCTACCACCCCATCCGTTTGTGGGTGGTATGGGGAGGTACGAATTTTCTTCGTACCGAGAAGCTCGCACACCTCTTGTAAAAGGGAACTAGTGAAGTTCTTTCCCTGATCGGTCAACAATCGTTCCGGAGCGCCCTTGTCGAGGACATAGCCCTGGACAAAAGCCTCCGCAATGGCTGCTTCCGACTGGTTGGCGAGGGGCCAAGCCATAGGCCATCGCGTCAAATATTCCACGCCAACCAGTAGGTACTTATTACCTCTAGGCGTGGAAGGAAACGGCCCCAAAATATCAAGAGCGACCGAAATAGACTGGAGCGGTGGGCTGGCTCCCCTTGCTGGTGGCTTCCGTTGAGCACACTGGGTACAGGACTGCAAGAGATCGTCCACATCGTTTGCCATGCCCGGCCAAAAGAAATTAAGCTGGAGCATGGCAAGGGTTTTGTGGGTGCCCAGGTGCAGGAGCCGCTCATGAGCAGCCCATACAGCCCTACCCCTCAACGTGGAAGGCACCACCAGCCTGTGGCGGCGGATCGTCCCGTCCCAATGCATGAGGAGGCCCTGGCACAACCCCAATGAGTCAACGCCGACCTCCCCTGAATGGATTCCCCTGCGCGACGCCATAGCGCCAGGAGGGAAGTATCCTCCATTTGGAGGCACCCCCACTCCGCACCTGACAACCCCAGAAGGGAATCCTTCCCTCCCATTTCAATAAGGCCAACGCTCGAAGGTGCCTCAGCAGCGGCAGCAAGGACCCGATCATGGCCGTCGCTCGTAGATATGCAGCGCCCCGAGCCCAGGAGACAAGTGCAATCTGAAGTGGCCGGCAGGCGCGACAGGGCATCGGCATTAGTGTGGCGAATCCCCTTGCGATATGTTGTTTCAAAATCGAAATCCTGAATGATCTCCAGCCATCGGGATAATTGCCCCGATGGCTGGTCAACACACAAGGCATACTGCAATGCCGCATGATCTGTACGGACGGTGAAATGCCGGCTGTACAGATATGGCCGGTACTGTTGAATAAAGAACACAATAGCCAACAGTTCACGGCAGGTGACGCAGTATCTTTGCTCGGCAGGAGACAATACTCTACTACCGTAAGCCACTACGCGCTCCACGCCTCCAACAACTTGGGAAAGCACGCCCCCAATCCCCGTATTGCTCGCATACATGTCGAACACGAAAGGTTTAGAAAAATCGGGTAACTCAATGGCGGGGCCCCCACCAAGGCGTCCCGAAGAGAGTTAAAGGTGGCCTCCTCTTCCGGTCCCCAATGAAACTTCACCCCCTTTGCCGTTAGGGCATTTAACGGCTTAGCGATAGAAGCGAACTCTGCGACAAACCGCCGGTAATATAAAGCAAAACCGATGAAACTCCTAACCTCCCCCACCGAGGTGGGAGTCGGCCAGGAGCTGACACAATGCGTTTTGGCTGGATCGGTTGAGATACCTGACCGTCCGACGATGTGACCCAAATAGCTCACAGATTTGCGGAGCAAATGGCACTTTTGTGGTTTAAACTTCAAATTAGCTGCGCGCATTTTGAGAAAGACGGCCCAAAGCCTATCAAGATGTTCCTCAAATGTCCTACTAAATACTATCACGTCATCTAGGTAAATCAAACAGACCTCCTATTGCAAGCTAGTGAGAACCAATTCCATTAGGCGCTGGAACGTTGCAGGAGCTGAGTGGAGCCCCATAGGTAAATGATTAAATTGGAAGAGGCCGTGCGGCATTTGAAAAGCCGTTTTCGGCTTTGATTCGTCATCCAAAGGGAGTTGCCAAAAGCCTGACAGCAAATCCAAGGTGGAGAAGAATCGTGATCCAGCCAGAGCATCCAGAGATTCGTCCATTCGAGGAAGCGGGTAAGCATCGGCTACTGAGATTTTATTTAAACGCCGAAAATCAACGCAGAACCTTAGGGACCCATCGTGCTTTTTAACTAACACTATGGGTGCACCTCAAGGGCTGGTTGAGGGAGAAATAATGTCAGAAGCCAGCATGTCATCTACAGCCAATTTGACATGATCCTTTTCGGCGGGACTTAACCGAAAAGGATTTTGGCGGATAGGAGCATAGTCACCGGTGTCAATATGGTGGCGCAGCAATTTTGTACATCCGATATCATATTTGTTCTTACTAAAGACGTCCGAAAATTATCGCAAAAGGGTACGCAATTTAGCACATTGTGAGTCAGATAGGTCAGGTGTCTCAGCACAAAGTGCCTCCAGCCAACTCTCGTCATGGTCTGACTGCAGTTGCGGCTGAGAAGCGGTGGCCACCTGGCCAATGATCAGCATTTCCACAGGTACCGGAATCGCGTGTGCGAACACGGTTCCTTGGGAAAACACAGCCGTCCGTGTCCCGACATTGAGGACCGCGATGAACGGGTCCTCACCCCCCTTAACAATTGTCTGGGCCGCCACCAAATCTGGGCCATTCACCCCGGCCCTAGACGGTCCCAGCAAAATGCCTGGTCCAAAACCCCCTTAGCGAATGGTCGACGCAATCGCAGGGGCACGAGCATCTGTGCCCCTGGGGATATGCGCACCGTTCGAGTAACAAGCGCCTGTACCATTGCACAGGCTGTACGCAAGGCAGGGGTGGAGGGCAAGAACGTCATACGTCGGCCCGATGGAAGTTCGATGCATCCCTGGTCAAACAAAATTTTAACAGGCATTTTGGCCAAAAAGTCTGTCCCCAACAGGCACGGAACTGCCAGAGAGGAGGAGACCAACACCGGCCCAGATAATTTAATATCCCCGATAGAAATTTGCGCTCGAATTTGGCCGATGATACCTAACGAGCCCCCGTTTGCAGCGTAACACGGTATGTCGACGGGGAGCAATGGGCGACTCTGAACGGGCAGGATATTATAGATCAAATCGCAAACAATAGTCGCCGATGCTCCCATGTCGATCAATACCGTACCTCCACCCCATCAATGTGCCCCGTGACAACGGACGACCCCGCCGACGCAGCCACAACACGGTGAGCCAACTCGGACCATTGGCCCGGTTGGAGCGCCCTCCCATCAAGCCGCGACCCGACGCACCAGCACCCGAACCCCGAGAATCGTGTGTCGGGGCATGTGAGAAAGAAGTGGGTGTGCATGCAGGCCGAACATGTGGGGTGCCACGACTTGCCGGAGGTTGTTGTGGAGGCTTTGGAAGAAGGCCGTCCTTGGCCAGACAATCGGAAGGCGGCCCATAAACCATGGCCAGCACTTGCAGCGCAGACCGAAGCGTGGAGCGTGCCGACCTGGGTGCAGCGGTGAGGGTGCCAAGGGCGTCGCTATCCAGCATCGCCGGAAGAGCATGCAGCGCCTCATTGTCCGTCCACCCAGCCATCTCTTGGTGGGCGAGGAAACGGCGCTGAAACCCACCCGTCGCCGCCGCTCGATACAAACTTTTGCAGGGCCGGCAGGCGTTGCTGAAATGTCGGCTCCGTCTCCGATGATCGCCCAGTATGGGGAGCAATGGCGGACCCTAATGGAGGTCGCATCGTCAGTGACGCGCTGGTTTCGGCTTGGTCGGTGCTGTCGTCCGCTGTTGATGACCTGGGGACCGCTGATAGGTAGCCACTGCGACCCGCCCCCGCCGATGACGTGGTGCTTGCTGGTCGGGCCCGTCGCCCGTGTGACGTGCTGGGGCCCCTCCCTCGGCTCCCACTATACCCGTGGCGGGAAGTTCAAGCCTCCGGCCCATCGCAAAGGCGGGAGTTTCTGGCGGGCGCTGTCCGTCTTCACGCTGCGCCGCTCCCCTGGCCCAAGGCGGGTTATCTGCTCCAGCGTGGCGGACGCTGCATATAGGAGCTCCGCCAATCGGGAGTGGGCCAACGCCAACTCATCAGCCGTTGTCCCGGCTCTCTCCGACTGCCCTGCAGGTGGTGGAGCCGGCAGCGGTTGGCCAGGTACGTCGGCGGCGATATCTTGCACCGCCTCTCCCAAGCTGTCGTCCTCTCCGGGGTCTTGGGTACGAGTTGTCCGTCTCGTATCCATTCTTTCGACCACTTCTGACGCCAGATGTAGTGAGTTCCAGGGAGACTGACGACGGAGTCGAGGCACACTCTTTAATTAAACTCAAGGACAGTACAATACTTGAAGGGTAACGGCCCCTTCACCCGTACTAGATGGGAAAACACCCCTAGCACTATTTCCCCTGTCCTGTTCCCAGAGGTCCGGAAGCTCTTGGGGCCGCGCCGCTGGCTTGCCCAGCTCAGCCCTGACAAGGGCAGCGAGACAGGGGAGTCCCAGGGCCTATTCTGCCGGTCTTCAGACTTCACTGCTTCTTCCACACTGGCCCCGAGCTCTCTGGCTCCCCGCCTTTTATAGGAATCCCCTCCGAGGGGCGGAGTTATGGGGGATCACAGAGCCCCCATGGCCCCCAGTGGTTAACGGATGTGGACGTGGATGTAGACACCCGTGTGTGGGTGCAGACACCCTGTGTTTTCTGTCCGCCCTTCTCCCCGTAATAACCCCTACAATTGTATAGTAATATACAGCAGTGTGATATACATTAGGGTGGGTAGAATAATACATATTGTAAAATTACAATGTATAAGGTTTAGGGTGGTTTATAGATCAGTATATAATTTAATGTGGGTTTGTCTATGGCAATAAACGGTGTAGACTCGTGTAATGTAAGAAAATAAAGTTTAGATGGAAGCATATTATATTTTTTACGACGTAGAATTGTAATGTATTACTTACTGTTAAACTCAGCTTATTGTAGGTATATTTAGTATACTGATGAACTTGTAGTTATACTTTAGTTGTTTACGTGGTGGTTTTAGTTACTGCAGCTACATACTATTAACCTCCTTCCCTTTATTAATGCTACCCCTATCCCCCCCTTTGTGGCTGTAACCTGCATAATGCACGGGCATAGTACTAATCACATACCTGCATTTCCCATTCCCCTCCCTTTGATGCTGCTAATCCTGCATAATGCACGGGCATAAGTAGTACAATCCATACCTATTCATAAGTATCAAATTCCTCTTGATATGCAAATTCCTTTTCAAGGCCCTTCCCCCTCCAAACCCTAAAATATTCGCTGCAAGCCTGGTGGAGTTCATTCAGACGCTGTCTTTCTGAGACTGTTCCACCTGAGGACGGCTGCTTGCGTTGTGGCCGAAACGTCGTGAGAATTATTTTATTTTATATTTATTATTTTATTATTTCCCTATGTGACTTTACCGAAAGAACCAAGATGAATCCCTGCAGTCACGAAAGCTTTAAATCGAGAACTACGTTATTATAAATGTTTAAATATACATATTAAATCTTTAAAATGCTTTTATAGACTTTTTATAGCTTTAAAAATAGATTTATTTACGTCAATAATGTTAATACAGCATTTTTACCTATCATAACTATTTTTTATTCAAGTCACACTTGCAAACGAGTTTTGTGAATAACCTAAGCTATGTAACTATGTTGCTATAAATTTAACAATTGCAGCTTAAATCCAAAATACATTATTAAACATTTACCTCAGAATGCTACAGAGTTGTGTACATTCTTAATCACGTAACTCTATCTGGACAAGTTGTAACCTTACACCACTGTTCCCTACCTCATAGCACAGTAAATGTAATCAGCACAGTGACTTTACTTCACGTGCCTGTAAGCAAGAAGTAAAACTTTTACCTCAGCCCGTGTCTCACCGCCTCGCTGCTTAGCAACATCACTGCCGCCAATCTGATGTTGGTTTCCCGCCAAAATCAGGGGTCAGGGGTAGGTGGGCGGGGCCTGAGGGCAGGTGGGCGGGGCCTGAGGGCAGGTGGGCGGGGCCTGAGGGAGGGGGCGTGTCCTGCGTGGGTCAGCGTTGAGCTCTGATGAAGCCACCTTTGGGTGTGGATGCAGGTCACAGTGTGATGATGGACCGCCTTGCTCCTCGGGAATGCAACGTGAACGTTCGTTGCGATCACAGATCGCGGACGGTCGTCCAACTTCTCTCAATGGAACAACCAAACACAGCCACGGATTATTCTCTCTCTCGTGCGCGTATGTGTCAACAGGGGCCGTCCATAAATGACGTCAGGCGATTTTGGACGATTTTTGACCCCCCCCCTCGTCACACGCGTCACAAAAAATCACACCCCCCCTCAATATGACGTCACAATGCTCTGCCCCCCCCCCCAAAATCATATTTCCATTTTGAAAAAAAACATGCTTCAAATCGCTTTAAACTATTGTCATTGTAGTGCATATTTAATGTGGCGCTGCACTCTGATGTTGTAGGAGTGTTGTTATAATAATTAGTGTTGTTATAACAATTTATATTTATTTAAAGTTGGCATTTTGATGTGACGTCACATTCTCACCCCCCCCCGCGTCACACATCGTCACAAATGTCTGACCCCCCCCCCAGGTGCCTGACGTCATTTATGGACGGCCCACAACTAACTTCTGTCAATAAAGCAACACAGCGCCTCTCTCGTGTCTCTGTTTCTAACGACGCCCTCTGTCACTCCTCACTCCCCCTGCCTTACCCCACACACCCGGCCTGCACTCCGCCGGAACTGTGTCTCATTCCTACCCTCCCGTCGCTTTCCTACCACCACTGAATTCGCGTCATTACAATAGCATCCTGATGAGTATTTTAATCGGAGAGGGGGGGGCTTTTTTCCCAGTCTGACACCACGTGCCACATGTACGGCATGTTAGTGTGTGTGTGAGAAGCTCGTGTAGTGCCTAATGTGCAATATAAGTGTGTGTAGGTAAAGGTGTACTGTATGTTACATGTAGCACTCTATACAGTGTGTATACTGCGATGTAGAGTATGAAAACAAGTGTATGAGTTTAATGTGTAGACGTACATGCACGTCAGGAGAGGTGATGGTATCAGCAGGCTGCAAGGCCAGGCAATGCTGCATCGTAAAAGGTGATAACTACGGCAGTGAAACACAAAACAACGATACTCAATGAATGAAAATAAGTCAACTAATAGAAGGTAAAATGATTAAACTAATAAAAAAATAAGATTGATTATAAGATAAGAGATATCGGTAGCAGCAGCATAGTGCGACAGCCAATTCCAACAGTTCAAGCAGCATGATGATATTTGTAAACTTATTTATTGACTAGGGTCCCAAGGCATGGCGAATGTGCGCCCACTTGCAAAGTGAATGAAAGATGTTTTTAAACCCGCTCCTGTGTCTGTGTTTCTCTCTGACTCCACAATATTTGACCACGTTATTCACCCCTATGTAAAACTGTCATCACTACACTCCCGACCATGGCTTATCGTTCGGACCCCCGTGGTTCCCGACTGGACATCTGTGATGAAAGAGCTTCAGAGCTTTTCGGATTCCTCCTGCAGTATAAATACAGATGCTGGTGCTCACAGACCCACACAGAGACCCACAGAAACCCACAAAGACCCATACAGAGACCCATACATAGACCCATACTCAGAGTCCCATGGAGACCCACAGATCCATACTTAGACCCACAGAGACCCATACATAGACCCCCAGAAACCCATACATAGACCCACAAAGTCCCATACTCGGGATCCATGCAGACCCACATAGACCCATACTCAGATATCCTAACACAAAGCCCATACAGAGGCCCACAGAGACCCATATATAGACTCGCAGATGCCCATATAGACCCACACTGTGATTGTGATTGGTGGTTAATGGTTGTAGTTTGTAAGTGTGGGGAGCGGTTGCGCGCGCTGCGTCGCGACTCACGACCAACATCAGTGGCGAGTGCCTCCCCTAGGTCGACTCGGACTCAAATCAGAACCTGGTGCGGTGTAAAAATCTGCGCTGGGGAGACAAAGGCGGCCGGGCGTCGTGCTGGCCACCCACCCGCGTGTGCCATAATGGCGGCCTTTACAGGCACTGCCGCTCCTCGCTACTAACAGCTCTTGCTCCTCCAGCCTGGATGGGCTACACGGGGAGCTTTGTCACATTGTCGGGACAAAGCTCCTCCGTGTAGCCTCCAATAGACTCTAGGGGCAAGTGCTGTTCGCGGGTTGTAGCACCTATCAAGGCCGGCACTGTGGCACACGAGAGAGTGGGTGGCCAGCACCACGCCCGGCCGCCTTTGTCTCCCCGGTGGTGATGTTCACTACACACCACTGCACCAGGTACTCATTTGAGGCTGAGTCGACCTCGGTGAGGCTCAGGACCAGTTCAGATAATCGTCATCAGTGTTGGCCTTGAGCTGGAATCGAACTCAGTTCGCCGAGTTCTTGCAGCGCGCCAACCACTACATTACCGCTCCCCATTCCGTGTACACACACGTGTACACACACAGACACGTGTACACACACACAACAATAACAACAACCGCCATTTGCCACTAAGTGGCAGTGACGTCACCACGACGCTTGTGCCAGGCCATGTGCACCTTGAGGCCACGTGAAGTGTCGAACGCCCGCTGGCAGGTCACGGGGCAGACCCAGGTGCCACGGGTCGACTGACTGAGATGACTGAGATGACTGTGTGATGCCGCCGCCACGAAGCCGCTCGGCGGGTGCCCCATCCCCGACCTCGCCACCACCAAGTGACGGAGCCGACCCCCGCGTCCCCCCACCTCACCTCACATGAACACACACGCACGCATTTCCCCCCCCCCATAGAGCTCCGAGGGGAAGTCACCTGGCCGACCGGTTTTAATCCGAGAAGCCCTTATTGGGATAACTTTCACGGTTTCCGGTGACCAGGGAATTGGACGACCTCCCCCGATGCTACTTCGCGGCGCAGCGACCGGCATTAAGATTGCAAGGTCGCGGCGAGGGGCCACTCGGCCACCGCGGTTGAAACGCACCCCCACACCCACGCACGTATTGACGAGGCAGGCAGGGGAGGGACGGGACGGCATGATTAGCATGACCGCAGGGGCTCTTGCGCGTAGTCGCTGATGGTTAGGATAATTACGCTTGAGCGCGTAGGCACCATTATTAGGGAAATTAGGGAAGTTGGGGAGTAAAGGCTGGAATTACGAATGAGCGGAGGTATGCGGAGGTCCGTGCATAAATTCCCACGGCAAGCCTTTGTGATGGACGCCGCCGCATAATTTGCATAACCAAGGCACCATGCATGAGAAAGAGATTAATTAGAATAAGCGCCGCAACACGCAGTGCATCTTATTAGCATAGCAGGGGCGCCCGGAACCGCCGCACGCACTCTGACTGGCGCGCGCCCATTGTTAAAGAAAAACTGGGAGTGCATAACAACAGGCGGGGCGGCAACTCTTTGATGTAGGGACGATAAAAGGGGGGCGCAAACGGGTAGATGGGATCTCACTCCAAGAAACCAGCGATCAAGGCGGCTCCCAGCTCTGCCCTCCGGACGTCCGTGCGACGTGCCCAGGCAAGCAGCGAGGAGAATCCACAGGACACCGGAGACTTCGAACCGTGAGTAAAAAGGTGAATTAGTATCATAAACCGATAAATATGGAATAGGTCCAGAGGTAGTAGAATAGGCCAGCCTCGTCGATTCATACTGATTTAACATCAATTCCCAGGTAGCCGAAAATAAATCATTAATAGCTGATCATGGCCTCGTGTGATCTCGTTGCGAAGTGTGAACGCGGGTGGAGCTGTGTGTGGGTGTGGGCGTACGTTCGCTACGTGTAGGATACAGGTGCGCGATTGGGAAAGGGAGGTATCGTGGTAGTGTGAAGGGGACGTAATACTACTCAATACTAACCATGCCTACTACGCGGACCCGCGGTGGAGGGGAATCCTCGAGCGACGGCTCCCACCCCGTGGGTGAGGAACCCAGCAGCGGTTCGCCTAGCAGCGGGGGTGCGAGTAATGATGTTAGCCCGGCCGTTAGCATTCTCGAGGGAAGGATCTCGGGGGCCAGCGACCCCACCTATTGTTCTCGGGGCCTGCGACCCCCACATATTGGTGTCAGAAACGGGAAGATCCCCCGCGCCCCAAGGGAGAGAGGCCCCCCAACCCAGGTTAAAGTAAAATGCACATTTACGGGCAAAGGGATTCCATCATGGAAATCGTTTGCCCGCAGCATCAGGGGGCTAAAAAGGTTAATGGGTGGACAGATAAGGAGGCGTTGCAGCAGTTAGAGCTACATTTAGATGGCGGGCAGCTGACTTTGTGGAAGCTTTGCCCGCAAGCGCACAAACTCAGTGGGAGGAATTAATGTGCCAATCGAACGGCGCTTCACCACGTATGACGAGGAGGAGGCGCAGGCGGCCTTAGAGGCACGCCGCCGCCAACCCGGCGAGGATCTGCGAGATTACGCCAGGACGTACGCACGCTGACCCAGCTCGCGTACCCGGAGTACGAGTCAAAAATAATTGAGGGCCTCGCCGCCGGTAAAGTCCAGCGATACTTGGCACGCACCCCGTGGTGGCAGCCAAATGTAGACGGTGCACGCCTCTCCTTTAACACCTCATCGAGCGCGTGCGCAAATGCGAGAAACTCTCGGGTGAGCGCGCGCAGCCTCGAGGGAGGGGACGAGAGTGCACCGTAGCGAGCCTACTCTCAGACGAGGAGGAGGAGCTCGCCATCGCAGCAAGGGGACGGGCAAGGGAGCCCCAGAGACCCAGCGAGACAACCCCGGGGTGGGTAGCCGGGTTACAGCCGACATGGGAGATATGATAACCCAAGTAGGTGAGAGGGTAACCCAAGTACGCGAGGAAGCGAATAAAAATATGACCAAACTGCAATCCTCCGTTGAGACCATCTGATCCGAGATGGGGGACCTACGCGCCACGGTAGGAGGGTTATCTGGAAGGGTAGCCCGATTAGAGGCGGAGGGTGGACAGCGGCATAATGGGGGGGGAGGGAGTGGGCAGGGGGCCCACTACGGAGCCGCCTCCCCCCTCCCCGGACATGTTGCATGTGCGACCGCCGAGGGCATCTAATGAGAGACTGTCCTGAACTCACCCGAGCTAGGCGGACGCGGGGGTTAAACTCCAACGCCCCCTAGAGCGTGGACCAACTAGGGGTGCAATCGACGCAGTCCCGATACAAATAGACGATAATGAGAATAATGGCGAGCAAGTGATCTCTACACAGGTTCCAGCAACAACGCCCACGGAAACGGTGACTACTGGCGACTGGCTACGGGAGCTGGTGGTGGGGATCAAGGGGCCACGTCGCTGGTGGAAGGGGAAGTAAACGGAATGCGTACCTGAATCCTGCTGGACACGGGGGCGGTGGCCTCGCTCGTGAGCGCACCGCACTGCAGCGCGATCGGGGTCGACGTGCGTCACTGCAGGCCCCGGACCGCGCGCTGCACATGGTGAGCGGAGCCGGAATGGGGCTGCTGGGGAGAGCCACCCTAGAGGTCCACATAGGCAGCCAGGTGTGCACCCAGGAGTTCTACGTGTCGAGTGTGTTGTGCCACGAGTGTATTGCAGGTACCGACCGCCTAGAACAGCTGGGACTCAACGTGCAACCCCGCCACGATGCACCACCATGGAGAACAACGGCGAGCGGATTCCGTTCCTGGGACGAGAACCGATGCATCCCCGCTTCGCACCTGTGGCCGCTACCCTGGCGACGGCAGTCACCATCGGGCCGCTCACCGAGATGCTGGTGCCGGTGGCAACATCCCTCACCGACCCCGCGCTCCGACCATCAGGGGAGGTAATGCTAACTTCTCACCTGGAGTTGGCAAAACGGTATGGGGTCGTAGGATCGCCATGTTGGTAAACGCAGATGGGGATCGATTGTTTATGCGGATGTTTAACCCTCACAGTACCCCAGCGATACTGCGACGGCGCACCCCGATAGCCACCGTACACCCCCTGCACGCACGCCACTCTGACGACTCGGTGTTCGCACTCTGGGCTGAGGACCCCGGTCGTCTGAGGGTGACCAGGACCTGGCCTGGCGAGTCGGCCGACTCCCGAGCCGAGGTCGTTTCCCTGCTCGACGCGTTACATGTACCATGGGCAGATTTACCTAAGGAGAGGACATCGGCTGCGCGAGTTACTGCAGGAGTATGCCGACGTGTTCAGTGAACATGACTCGGACGTGGGTCGGACCGACCTTGTTAAGCACCAAATTGACACCGGTGCAGCCCGACCCATCAAACTCCCTGTGTACCGAGTGGGCACACCGAACGCGCCCAGATCAAAGAGGCGGTTGGGGACATGCTTCGCGATAACATAATTCAGCCCTCGGCGAGCCCCTGGTCAGCCCCAGTGGTACTAGTAACGAAAAAGGATGGGTCAACCCGGTTCTGCTTCGATTACCGTAAATTGAACGCAGTCACGCTGGCGACGCCTTCCCCATACCCCGCATCGATGACACTTTTGACAGCCTCGCCGGAGTGTGAAATTTTTCCACCCTCGATCTCGCGTCCGGGTACTGGCAGGTGGAGATGGCGGAGGAGGATCGGCCGAAAACCGCATTCACCACACCGATGAGACTATTCGAGTTTCGAGTACTCCCGTTCGGACTCACCAATGCGCCCGCAACGTTCCAGCGGCTGATGGAGTTGGTGATGCGGGGCTTGCAATGGGAACAGTGTCTGATTTGCTTGGATGATGTGATAGTGTTCAGTAGATCTTTGTCGGAGCACTGGTCCAGGTTACGAGAGGTGTTCCAGCGACTGCGAGCGGCTCATCTCAAGCTCAAGCCACGTAAGTGTTACATCGCACAACGCGAGGTGGGGTACCTCGGGCATCGTGTCAGCGAGGCAGGCGTGCGCACGATCCGGAGAAGGTAAGCGCCGTAGTGGAGTGGCCACGGCCAAGGAATCTGACGGAGATTAGATCATTTTTGGGGCTCGCCACCTATTATCGTCGATTTGTAAAGGAATTCAGCGAGATTGCAAGCCCCCTCACCCAACTCACTTCCCCTAAGCACCCCTATCAGTGGACGGCGGGCCTGCCAGACGGCCTTCACCACTCTCAAAAACCACCTCACCCACGCCCCCACCCCCTCTTTCCCCGATTTTACCACCGATTTTATTTTGGACACCAACGCCTGCAGCAGCGGGCTGGGCGCGGTGTTGTCACAGGTGCAGGATGGGACGGAACGAGTCATCGCGTACGCCAGCCGGACCTTGAGTGGGCCGAGCTGAACTATTGCGTGACCCGCCAAGAGTTGTACGCCGTAATTTTCGCATGTAAGCAGTTCCGGCCGTATTTGTACGGCAGGAGATGTCGCGTACGCACTGACCATTATGCTCTGCAGTTTCTTCTTACATTCAAGGAGCGCGGGGCAGATGGCCGGTGGCTGGCGCAGTTGCAGGAGTACAACCTGCAAATCGAGTATCGGGTTGGCCGGACGCATGCAAACGCGGACGCCTTGTCGAGGCGGTCCACGGTGTACGCCGAAACAAGGCCGGTGGAGGCCTGCTCGTGTTTCACGGGGGACGCTGCCGGCAGGCAACGGACCCCCGAGAGGCCGCGGCCACTGATCCCCCCCAGCGAGAGAGAGTGCAGTGTGCGCCACAGAGACCCTCGCAGGTGGCACAGAGGATCCCGTCGACCGCCCAGCAAGCGCAGGACCCACGGCTCGGGGCCCGGCGGACCACCCGCCCTGATCGGACGGATCCAGGAGGACGTCGGCTGCGCCTTCCCGGGCCTGAACGACGAGCAGCTGAGACAGACCCAACAGCGGGATCCGGATCTGGCGGCGGTGGAGGCGGCACTGCGGGAGGGAAAGAGCGCCCTACTAGGACCCTGGAGCGGTTTGTATGCCCGGTTGTGTGTGCAGAATGGAGTGGTATGGGAGTTAACCAAGGCCGGCCAGCCGGGGTGCATCTGTGTTCCTGCCCAGGTGCGACCCCAGCTGCTAAGGCTGGTGCATGACCACCCACTCGGGGGCCATGACGGGGAACGGCGCACACGAGAGACCCTACATCGCCAGTATCTCTGGCCCAAATTGACGCAAGACGTGGCCGCCTGGGTACAGGGTTGCCACGCCTGTCAACAGTGCGGGCCGAAACCGAACCGCTATCAGGTACCCCTAAGGCTGTTCCGCGTCAGCCGCACGAACCAACTGGTCGGGATCGACCTACAGGGGCCATTCCCGCGGTCCCATCGAGGCAACCGGTATATCCTAGTCGCAGTAAAGTATTTCACCCGCTACCCCGTGGCAATGGCCATCCCTGGTGGTGGCCCGGGCATTCGTGGAGCATTACGTACTTAGCACGGGATCCCAGAACGAGTCCTCACCGACCAGGGAAGCTAGTTCGAGGCCGAGTTGTTCCAGGCACTGTGCCGAGAATTCAGAATCCAGATGGACCGAACCACAGCGTACCACCCCCAATGCGAACGGTATGGTGGAGCACATGAATCAGACCTTAGCGGGGAAACTCAAACGTATGGCGGCCGCAAATCAACAGGATTGGGACGAACACCTCCCCTACGCCCTTTTCGCCTACGCCACCACCGTACACACGTCGACGGGACAAACCCCGTTTTTAATCATGTTCGGCCGTGAGTCTCGTTTACCCGCAGACCTGCTGTTCGGCGTTCCTTCCCCCAGCCGGAGGAGGGAAGCCGCCCCGTGGAACACCTGATGGAGACCCTGCGAGAAGCCCGAGGCTGAGCATACCCGCAAGGGGAAGCCGCGCATCGGCGGCAAGAACAGGGCGCCCGACCCCGCATGGAACCCCCCTTATTTCTGACCAGCGATAAGGTATGGCTACACACCCCTCGCGTCGGGGCCGGGCAGGTGGGGAAACTGACGACCTACTGGCGAGGACCCTGGACCGTGGTGCGGCAGATCTCCCCTGGACGGTACTAATCTATAGCGGGGAGAGGGGTCGAGAGACGGTGGTCAACGTCCTCCGCTTAAAACTATGGAAAGCGGCCCCGGCGAGAGACAACCCCGTCACCCAAGGCCCCAAAATCCCGGGGTACCCGCACCCCCCGTGTTTGGGGGCCTCGCACGCTACATGGGCCCCGCAGGGCCCCCGACCCCGAGACGCCCCGATCCAGTCAGGAGACGGCGGGGACGACGGCCCCTAAACCCTTCCACTGCTGAGTTTGTGCCCCAGCCCCAGGTGCCGGAGGACGGGAGAGCCGCTGGAGTGGAGGAGGAGGCCGCCGCAGGAGCTACAGAGGACGGAGCCACCCGCCCCGAGGCCAGCCACGAGGTCCGGACGGATCTCCCGGACCCCGCAGCGTTTCCTCATGGGCGCGGCCCAAGCAAGGTGCTCCAGTCAACCCGAGACGGGGACCAGCACCTCGGGGGGCTATGTGATGCCGCCGCCACGAAGCCGCTCGGTGGGCGCCCCATCCCCGACCTAGCCACCACCAAGTGACGGAGCCGACCCCCGCGTCCCCCACCTCACCTCACATGAACACACCCGCACGCATTCCCCCCCCCCCCATAGAGCTCCGAGGGGAAGTCACCTGGCCGACCGGTTTTAATCTGAGAAGCCCTTATCGGGATAACTTTCACGGTTTCCGGTGACCAGGGAATTGGACGACCTCCCCCGATGCTACTTCGCGGCGCAGCGACCGGCATTAAGATTGCAAGGTCGCGGCGAGGGGCCACTCGGCCACCGCGGTTGAAACGCACCCCCACACCCACGCACGTATTGACAAGGCAGGCAGGGGAGGGACGGAACGGCATGATTAGCATGACCGCAGGGGCTCTTGCGTGTAGTCGCTGATGGTTAGGATAATTACGCTTGAGCGCGTAGGCACCATTTTTAAGGAAATTTGGGAAGTTTGGGAGTAAAAGCTGGAATTACGAATGAGCGGAGGTATGCGGAGGTCCGTGCATAAATTCCCACGGCAAGCCTTTGTGATGGACGCCGCCGCATAATTAGCATAACCAAGGCACCATGCATGAGAAAGGGATTAATTAGAATAAGCGCCGCAACACGCAGCGCATCTTATTAGCATAGCAGGGGTGCCCGGAACCGCCGCACGCACCCTGACTGGCGCGCGCCCATTGTTAAAGAAAAACTGGGAGTGCATAACAACAGGCGGAGCGGCATCTCTTTGATGTAGGGACGATAAAAGGGGGGCGCAAACGGGTAGATGGGATCTCACTCCAAGAAGCCAGTGATCAAGGCGGCTCCCAGCTCTGCCCTCCGGAAGTCCGTGCGACGTGCCCAGGCGAGCAGCGATGAGAATCCACGGGACACCGGAGACTTCGAACCGTGAGTAAAAGGTGAATTAGTATCATAAACCGATAAATAGGGAATAGGTCCAGGGGTAGTAGAATAGGCCAGCCTCGTCGATTCATACTGATTTAACATCAATTCCCAGGTAGCCGAAAATAAATCATTAATAGCTGATCGTGGCCTCGTGTGATCTCGTTGCGAAGTGTGAACGCGGGTGGAGCTGTGTGTGGGTGTGGGCGTACGTTCGCTACGTGTAGGATACAGGTGCGCGATGGGGAATGGGAGGTATCGTGGTAGTGTGAAGGGGACGTAATACTACTCGGTAACTAACCATGCCTACTACGCGGACCCGCGGTGGAGGGGAATCCTCAAGCGACGGCTCCCACCCCGTGGGTGAGGAACCCAGCAGCGGTTCGCCTAGCAGCGGGAGTGCGAGTAATGATGTTAGCCCGGCCGTTAGCATTCTCGAGGGAGGGATCTCGGGGGCCAGCGACCCCACCTATGGTTCTCGGGGCCCGCGACCCCCACAACTGGCTGATGCACCACCTGTGCCCCATACTGTGCGAACTTGATGTGCTTCAGCCACCCGGCGCTCCGCTCACTGTTGTGAGCGTCACTCCTCCGCCCTCCGTTGTTGCTGGAGGGCGACTGCCTCCAACTGCCCAGTAGCGTCCTTCACGAGCCTCCACCAAGAGGCCGATCTTGACACCGCTGGTACCATTCATCGGCAAGTCCCTCAGCTCCACGTTCTCCTGTACCACATCACTCCATCTGTTCTCTAGCCCATGGTCGCGCCCGTTTAGCCCCCTCGATCCAGCCGAACAACAGCTGTTTCGGCATGCGGTGGCTGGGCATGCAGGCTACATGACCCAGCCAACGCAGCCATCCCTGCCGGAGGAGCTCACCGATGGGATATTCGTATTCTTAGGTTTTTTCCGGAAAGTCACGTAGGTAAAAAATTAAAATTAATAAAAGTAAAATAAAAATAAAATAAAAATCACGACGTTTCGGAGGCAACACAATCTTCTGTCTTCAGGTGAAACCGTCACAGCACGATAGCTGTATCAAGTGAGATAAATTCCATGAAAACAGTCCTTGTATATATACTGGTTGAGGGTTTGAGGAGCCAAGGTAGGCCCTGAATATTATTTTTGTGAGGTTCGGTGCGGCTGAAGCACGCTGTTAGGAATAAGCCTTTGTTGTGTAAACTAGATGCGGATGATGTAAAAGTGCGTGCAAATGGGACTGAGCCTTTTGTTATGTAGAAGGGATGCGGCTGAAATCGCTGCCAGGAAATGAGTCTTTGTTGTGTAGAATGGTTGACTGAGCCTTTGTTATGTAGAGGTGGTGCGGCTGAAATCACTGCCAGAAATGCTCCAAATATGTGTAGTTAAATCTTTTTGCATGATTAATAACATCTTTCCAATGATTATTAAGTTTGTACCCATCATCACGGTTTAAGTTATGTCTGTGTTTATATTTTTGGATTGCCTCGTGTACAAACCTTTGATGGTAGCCAGGAGGCTTGCAGAGTACCTTGGTCTTGGAAAAGACAATTTCATGAGAGCCCACAGCGTTGTAGCAATGATCGGCAACGGCGGAAGAATCAGTTTTGCCGTGTTTCAGATCTGACTTGTGCTCGCGGACACGATCAGAGATATGACGTTTCGTTTCTCCAATGTAGCAATCACCACAACTGCCAGCTTGTAGACTCCAGGGTATTGAGTCAGGTGACATCTTAGATGGAATTAGATCACAATATTTGTTGAATCGGCTTGGATCTATGTTTGTGTAGTGGTTCGAATTAGGTGCACACACACGCAGCTTGGAGGCAACACTATTTATTAAACGGTAAATAACATAACACTGTACATGAGGTGGTGACCACCTTCCTCAACTCACTAACACTCTGGAACGCGACAGACTGGACCAGGCAGAGTGCCTTCACTCTTCGGAGTACAGTACAACAGCCTTGCTCTCCGTTCACACCACGCTTACATCTCCTTTGGCGTGGCCGGCTCCGCCCAGGCGTGGCTGGCTCTCTCCAGGCCACGCCTCCCTTCCAGGACACGCCTCACTTCCCCACCTCTGGGAAGGTCCGGATCCCTCCAGCACGTGACCCCCAGGCACCCCTTGGGGCCCCAGCCCTCGTACGGGCCGACACAGTAGTGACCGTTCTCTGTCACTACATCACCCCCCCTGTATAAACACACAGCCGTCCCCGGCTGTAACACAACTGTGAACATCGAAAAGGTGTGCCTCCGAACCAGCAACATCAATAAATGACCGGCGACCGATAAGAAATACAATCACGTAATATATACAGAATCGACGAGGGTAAAAGGAACCGCATACAAAACGGGGAATTAACAACAAATATACATGAAAACTGGCTAACCCACTTATGCTCCAGCACAGCCCCCCCCCCCCCCCGTTAGAATCACGCATGCAATGACAGTCACCCGTTAGCACCCCCGCCTTTCCGACGCGGCGTCACAACCAGTAGCACGCGTCGGCCATATCGGGGGGGAATTTCCATGTTACACCCACGCCTTTCCGACGCGGCGTCACAACCAGCAGCACGCGTCGGCCATATCGGGGGATTTTAACCCAGTCTCTCTCCAAGACTCGCATCGCAGCATATAGCTGTACCGACCGAGCTGAGACGACCCATCGTTCACTCACTGCACAACATGCACCCTAACAACTGAGGGATACAGTTCAACGTAACAGGACAACTCCACTGAACCTTACGAATCTCCAGCCCACTGTTTCAACGCGCCTCGGAGGGTCTCAACCTCCGAGCCGTCAGGTCAAGCTGTCAGCCATAGCATGACGGGACCACACTCCCGAGCCATGTGAGCGCACAGCCACAAGGCTAGACAAGCCACAGAGTGTCTCGATCTCCGGGCTGTCAGGTCAAGCCGTCAGCCATTGCATGACGGGACCACACTCTCGAGCCATGTGAGCACACAGCCCACTAGGCTAGACATGCCACGGAGTGTTTCGATCTCCGGGCTTCAGGTCAAGCCGTCAGCCATTGCATGACGGGACCACACTCTCGAGCCATGTGAGCACACAGCCCACTAGGCTAGACATGCCACGGAGTGTCTCGATCTCCGGGCTGTCAGGTCAAGCCGTCAGACACAGCATGACGGGACCACACTCTCGAGCCATGTGAGCGCACAGCCCACTAGGCTAGACAAGCCACGGAGTGTCTCGATCTCCGGGCTGTCAGGTCAAGCCGTCAGCCATTGCATGACGGGAACACTCTCAAGCCATGTGAGCACACAGCCCACTAGGCTAGACATGCCACGGAGTGTTTCAATCTCCGGGCTGTCAGGTCAAGCCGTCAGCCATTGCATGACGGGACACACTCTNCGAGCCCTGTGAGCGCACAGCCCACTAGGCTAGACATACCACGGAGTGTTTCAATCTCCGGGCTGTCAGGTCAAGCCGTCAGCCATAGCATGACGGACCACAACGTTCATGTTAGACACGCACACTCACTGGGCCATCCTGGTCAGGATCTGCGCCCAAGATAAGTGACAGCCAGCACCACAATTCCAAATCCCTGGCAGCATGTCACCATCGCAATTTAACACCATCACAACACATACAATTTGAATTATGATCCCCACAGAACTGATCCAATGCCGAACAGGTACGCACAATTTGTGACGATCCCGAATATTCAATGGTCACAACAATACACCTCAAATCCCGTATCCGTACACATCATCTCCGAGACTCGCATTGCAGCATGCAGCTGTACCAACCGAGTGGAGAGAGCAACGCAATTTGACGGCAATTAACGGAAACGCACCCCGATCCATGTAGAACACAAGGAGCATTNCCGCACAAAAGACATCATCTGTGCAACAACGGACAGGAACCAACCAGTGAGTTTGAAACAAACCGAACCTGTCATTTCAAAATCCCTTCAACATTAACCATGGACTCAGGGCATTCGAATTTGAGAGCAAAAAACTATACACAAACCCCAAGAATCGCCGAATTGATTAATACAGTATATGCAGTATATGAAGGTCGTACAGTCAATCATTTGGCGCAATGTTCCATCCAGTCCCACATGGCAACACACACAATCAATACTCCAGACAATCCGTACATAGTAAATAATCACAAGCAAGTACCAACATTCCATACACTGTTAACAATTCCAAGCAAAGCTCCATACGGTCTGTACCTTGGCAACAATGACGATCNAAGTTTCTGACAGTTACACGTGACAATCACGAGCGAACTCCATACAGTATACACAATAACAATGGCGATTTCGCAACACAACGATGTAACAACACGAGTCATTAACACGGCAACCTACAGGATATCAAAGGAGCTCGGACANCCAACAACGAATTAATAATTAACTACACCCTGAAGATAACGATCTCGACGCCGTAATTAACAACAACCATTGTTACAAGCAGACACCCGCACGGACGCCGCGTCAATTTATCACGCACACAACGAACGAACACGCTCCGCAACCCAGCGAGTAAAAAAAACACGCGATCGCAACCCGGCGCACGTAAGATAGGTGAAGATTATTATTTTCTTGAGGTCGGTGCTTGTCATGTCACGACTCGCCTGGCAAACTGTGAATAGCGGAGGGCGGCAAGGTGGAGCACTGGGACGGCCCGAAGAATCTTTCATGGTGAACACGGCTGCTCTTGCGAACCCATCCACCTCTCGCGCTCGAGCAGAAGACTGGAACTCCCCTCCGCAGGCGTTTCGGCAGCAGGAGCGCGTTTTGGCGGGAACCGCGCCCGACCAGCCCTCGAGTTGGCGGAGCGGCGTTTTGGCGGGAACCGCGCCCCGACCAGCCCTCGTTGGCGGAGCGGTGNTTTTGGCGGGAACCATGCCCGACCAGCCCTCGAGTTGGCGGGAGCGGCATTTTGGTGGGAACGCGCCCGACAGCCGCCGAAATGGCGGGCCCACCGTGTGGCCCGCATGCCCGGCCTCCTCCGCCAGCCCCACAGCGACGATGGTGTCCTCTCCCGCGGCTCCGTCGCTCCGTTCCGATGGCGGCGAAGCAGCAGTGCGATGCCAGTCCCGCCGCTCCGCGTGCAGCGCCATCTCTCTCTGTCACCGGGCTGCCATCCCCGGGGCTGTCCGAAGGATGGTCGTCACACCGTCCCGTCGTACGAAGGCTTCCAGATGAGTTTTATATTTGTTTTTCGTGTACCCATTTTACTTCCCTAGGATAACACCTAGCAATATTTATTTTTCCACAACTTCTGACGCCAAATGTAGTGGGTTCGAATTAGGTGCACACACACGCAGCTTGGAGGCAACACTATTTATTAAACGGTAAATAACATAACACTGTACATGAGGTGGTGACCACCTTCCTCAACTCACTAACACTCTGGAACGCGACAGACTGGACCAGGCAGGCAACAGCCTGCCTGGCCCAGGACGACGACTCGGGACTTGACGACCGATGATGTCTTCACTTCGGAGTACAGTACAACAGCCTTGCTCTCCGTTCACACCACGCTTATATCTCCTTTGGCGTGGCCGGCTCCGCCCAGGCGTGGCTGGCTTCTCCAGGCCACGCCTCCCTTCCCAGGACACGCCTCACTTCCCCACCTCTGGGAAGGTCCGGATCCCTCCAGCACGTGACCCCCAGGCACCCCTTGGGGNCCCCAGCCCTCGTACGGGCCGACACAGTAGTGACCGTTCTCTGTCACTACATTTGTTTAGAATTTGAGATCTTTTTGGTCACGCCTGCTATGTATGGCAACGTTATAGTTTTGATCGGAGTTTCATGTGGCTGTTTCTGTATGGTGGGAGAAACAGCTTGGCGGATGGTGCGGTCAGAGTATCCGTTCATCCTGAGGGCCCGATGTATATGTCTTAATTCACTGGCCATGTGGTGTTGGTCAGAAATGCCATGAGCTCTGTGGTATAGCGTTTTGATGAGAGAATTCTTTTGAGATGGGTGGTGGTGGGAATCAGGTTTCAAGTAGGAATCTGTGTGGGTGGCTTTCCTGTAGACAGAATGTCCCAAGGATCCGTCAAGTCTCCTCTCAAACAGAATATCTAAGAATGGTAGTTTACCATCTTTTTCCACTTCCATGGTGAATCTGATGGATGGGTGTCTGGAATTGATGTGGTCCAAGAAGTGGTTCAATGCTGGAAGGCCATGTGGCCAAATGACGAAAGTGTCATCCACATACCTCTTCCACAGGGAAGGACGCAGGGTGGATGTCTGGATGGTGTCTGATTCAAACTTTTCCATGAACATGTTGAAAGATCTGGGACTTTGCCCAGATCTTTCAAGGATTTTTGAGCTCCTTACACAATCCAGCCTGGTTAAACCCAGGATGGATCGTAGGCAGGCCAGCCTAAATGTATCCAAACGGCGAAGATGCTCCATTAGGGGGTGCACGTTTCGCAAGCGTAGAGAAGGGAGAGAATGACTGTGGCCGAGAAGACTTGAAGCTTCGTGCGGAGCGACAGACCAGTGAGCTTCCACACAGCGTTACGCAACCGATGAAAAGATATTGCCGCTCGACTGATTCGGAGTGAGACCTCTGCTGTTAAACTGGAGCCGGTCATAAGCACACTGCCCAGGTATGGGAAACTCTCCACTCTCTCCACTACTGCCCCATCACCGATTGGGAGTTGTGGGGGTGGAGTGTCCGATGGTACAAAATACCCAGGCAGATGCTTAGTTTTGGTGGGCTGATGGTAAGGCCCCACGTCTTAGTGGCACGCTCCAGTCTAAGCAGCAGCATCTCCAACTCCTCCTCTGAATGAGAAGCTATTACCAAATCATCGGCATACATAACGTGGTTGACCAATAGGGAGCCATCCCTTGATCACACCCGGCATCGATCAGCCTCCCATTATATCTTACAAAATGGAGATTCCCCCAGTACAGCTATTGAAGGCTTCACGAACTACGTGGTCAAAATAGATGTTAAATAATGTGGGAGCCAGAGGACATCCCTGTCGCACCCCAACGTGTACAGGGAAACGCTCTGACTCCCGGCCACGTAGTTTAACCCGGGCAGTACACACACACAGACACGTGTACACACACACACAGACACGTGTACACCACGACCATTGACATTCCTCTGGCCCTGCTCCCGTGCCTTTGCTGTGTTCCATAGCACCAGCAAGCGTGCTGGGAAGCCGTCTCCAGCCCTGACCCAGGGTGATCCGAGGCATCAACATCCCCGTGGAACAACATAAAAAAAATAACATCAACAACTACAGCAACAACAACTACAGCAGTAGTGGTGGCAGAACCGACTATGGGTCTCTGTGTGAGTGTATAGGTCTCTGTAAGTATATGGGTCTCTATGTGAGGCTATGGGTCTCTGTCTGAGTCAATGGGTCTCAGTGTGACGGAGTCTATGTGTCCCTGTGAGTGAGTCTGTGGGTCTCTGTGTGAGTCTGGGTTGGTGTGTGTATGGGTCTCTGTGTGAGTTTATGGGTCCCTGTTAATGAGTCTGTGTCTCTGAGTGAGTCTATGGTTCTGTGTGAGTGAGTCTGTGTCTGTGTGGTGACTCTGGGTCTGAGTGAATCTATAAAAGTGCTAATGCATTAACTCGTTCAAGTTCACAGTGCAGCAGGCTTGGCACATTTTTGTTGATAGACAGAACGAGCACTACGGAGGATTTGTATTGAATCGACAGCGAGTACTGGTCTGGTCACACACAAACTCACGTCAAATGCGTCCGAGTCGCTGTACGTGTATTGCTTTCTATAGACCTACTTTAAATAAACAGTAATACTCAAGACAATAACATGTGCTGTGTGATTTTTTTACCTTCAATTTTTAATTGAACATTTTTATATTCAATCAAACACGAGCAACCCGCACGGCCTTTGAACCTGACTGTCCGTCCCTCCCTCTCTCCCTCCAGCCATCCATCCAGCAAAATGTATTTTCCTAATGTAGTTTGCTAGTATGATCTGAGTATGACACGATAGCGTGATGACACATCCCACTCATTTGTGTGGAATGCCGACCCTGGGGTGAATGGTGGATTATGACGAAGGGGGGGGGGTGACGTCAGCGACACGCAGAAACCCGGCTCAACGCTGTGGGGTGCGGTGGTGACGTCATCCCGCAGATGCGCGCCGTGACGTCCCCACTTGCTCGCCAGAAGCCAGGCAGGGAGCCATGAATCCAGTCAGCAAAACGTCATGAGCCTTGGTTTAAGCAATGCCTGGCCCTGCTGATGAGACACTGAATGTCGAAACTGGTTCTTGCCTATGAACATCTGGGCTGTACGCCAGAATTGCACCTCCGATTAGCACGGTTGGCTACGTACGTTGCGAAATAAGTTGCTTCACGACGAGACTGACTCTGCTGCTGATGAGACACTGAATGTCAAAACCTGCCCAGAGTGTTGCTCGTGTTGAACTAAATGCCGCTTCAATTAGGCACTCCCAGAAGGCCGTGCCTGCGACTAATGGGATGAGTAAAACGTTACGTGGTGTGTGTTATGGGATTTGCCAAGGGGGGGGGTGGTTTGATGATGATAGTGTAGTGGTTTAACGCGCGCTAAGGGGGGTAATTGTAAACACGTGCGGGTTGGGAACAGTGGGGTCGTATCGTGATATTCTGGTGTTGCTGGGGGACAACGGGGGAGACAGAGACGGCCCATTAGGTGATTATGAATGCAGGGCAGTGATTGGCCGGTTGTTGTCAGGGACAAGGTGCGCCTGTAAGTCTGGGAATGGGGAAAGGTGGCGCCGTGGGCCGGGGCGCGGGGCGTTGGGGGGGGACACCAGTAATTGGAAATTAATAAGGACGGGGATAAATACGGGATGGTCAGAGTTAGACGAGGAGTTGTGCTGGGAGCTGGACGGAGACGGTCGGAGCAAAAGAAGTGTAGAGTAGCTGTGGGGTAGAAGAAGAAGTATAGGGTAGCAGTGGAGTAGAAGAAGAAGTCTAGGGTAGCAGTAGAGACGGAGAAGCCGAACGAGAGAGACAGTCGGAGTGAGACGGAGAAGCCGAGAGAGAGCGACGGCTGGAGTGGGACGAGAAGCAGAGAGGGGAGTCGGGAGAGACAGAGAGAGGGAGGAACGGAGCGAGCGAGGCTGGCGGAGCGCGACGAGCAAGCGGAGAACGCACTGGAAATGGTGGCGAAATGTGCGAGTTGGATAAAATAAAGTGACGACAGAAAAGGAAGAAGTTGTCCGTAAAGTTCAGCTCTACAATAGTAATGATGATGATTGTGATGAAGGTGTTAGTGTTGGTAATAATGGTGAAATGGTGATGAGGATGATGGTGGTTTTCACGGTGATGACAGTGATGATGATGAGGCGATGATCGTGGCAGTGTTGGTGGTGGTGATGATGGTGATCTTGGTGATGATTGTGATTATTGTGATGATAGTGATCATGGTGGTAGTAATGATGATGGTGGTGATGATGATGATTGTGGTGATGATGGTTCTGGTCATGATGTTTATGGTGGTGATGGTGGTGATGATAGTGATGATGATAATGGATGTGATTATGTGTTTTTTGTGTGTGATGGTGGTGATGGTGGTTAATGGTGGTGATCGTAGTGATGATGGGGATAATGATATGATGATGATGGGTTGGTGGTTGATGATGATGGTGAATCGCAGCGATGATGGGGCCTGGTAACGCGAGCGCACTGCAGGTGAAGGAGCGGCCACACGGACTCTGGGGCTGCACTGATTCCCCACTCAGATTTCATTCAAATCCCTCAAACTTCTACACCGGCGATTTGTACTTCACAGATGACATCGCTCACACACACCAACCCCCCCCTTCACCCTCCCACTCCATGCTCACCTCACTATTCCCTCAATTTTCACCCCAACCCTCCCCTAACCGTCACCTTACCATCCCATAACCTCACCCTCCCCTCACCTTACCTCACCTTCCGTTCAACCTTCTATTCCACCTTCCGTTCCACCTTCCCCTAAATCTCACTTCACCCTCTCCTCACCATCCCCCCTCTCATTCGTTTATTGGGTTTCTGTCTCGGTTTCTTGGGTTTATCTCTACCCATCCTCAGGATGCGTTACTGAGATCCACAATCTTCAATGGTTCATTAGAACACCACACCCACATCGCAGGGTAGAGAGGCTGCAAGAATCGCTGCCGAACCTCGTGGATCACCTCCATGGAGTCAGCGCGGTAAAACGCCAGGAGCCCCCCCTCCCAGTGCAGGTGAAGCCCGATTCTGCGGGGGGAGGGGGCCCCCCTCACCCACAGTGCAGTCTCCACTCCACCATGAATCACTGAGAAGTTGTCGTCACGTTTCTCTAAACACCAGGACGCGTCGCTCCCTCCCAGCAGCTGTGTAGCACCACCACTCCTTTCCGTGGGCACGTCCCGTACGCGACTCCAACCCGCCACCACCGCGCATCCCCCACGTCCACCTCCCAGTAGTGGTGGCCCGAGGAGAAGCTCTCACAGCACAGGGCTTGTGCAAAGCGATTAAACCGGTGTGGGTGATCGGGGCGACCCTGGGAGGCACGGGTCAGCGTCATCATCCTGAGATCCGGAGAGATCTGGAGTTCGTTATGAGCTGAGTTTGCGTCCAGAGTCGGTGAGCATCCGTCTGTGACAGCGATGACAACATCACTACAGAACACCATCATCACCATCATCCACCATCACCACCATCAACATCACCGTCACCAACCATCATGTTCACCATCAACAAGAACATTACAAACATCACCATCACCAATTTCCTCGCCATCAATATCATCAATGACAACAACATGAACACCACCATCACCACCATCATCAACACTATGAGCATCACACCATCTCTAACATCTTCATCACCATTACCAACGCGACCAGCATCATAACCATCTCAACAACCATCAAAACCATCATCAGGACCATCACTACCATTATCACCATAACCAATATCATCATCACTACTACCATCAGCGCCATTAACAAAACATTAAAACCATCACCACCTATATAATCACCAATGTCACCATCATTACCATCACCACGACCATCACTGGCATTACCACGACCAACACCATCACTCACCAATGCCATCATCATTCCCATTACTCACATTTTCACCAACATCAGCATAATTTCCAACAACAACCGCCATTCGCCACGAAGTGGCGGTGACATCACCATGGCGCTTGTGCCAGGCTATGTGCACGTTGAGACGACGTGAAGTGTAGAACGCCAACTGGCAGGAGGTTATGGGGCAGCCTCAGGTGCCATGGGTCGACTGAGATGACTGGCTGCTGCGCCACTATCATCCCCACCATCCCGACCACTATAACCATCATTATGACCATTAGCAACATCAGGAACTCATTTGAGGTTGAAACTGCCTAGCAGAGGCACCAGGACTGGATAAGATATCACCTGCCACTGATGTTAGCCATGGCTGGTAATCAAAGCTAGGTAACTGGGTTCATAATGCAGTGTGCTAACCACTATGCCAACCCTCCCCCCACGCACAAATGCACAGACACATTCACAGGCACACACTGCATCTCAACATCACAACTTCCCCTGATCGTAATGCTGATTATTTACACAAGAACGCCATACTGAGTCTCATGGCTCTGTTCAATAGGTCCTGGATTGGGATGTGAAAAAGACTAAGATCCCCTGTGTAGCCTAAACAGACCATTAGGGCAAGTGATGTTAACGAGCATTTAGGAAGGCTGGCACGGCACACGAGGTGGGCGGCAGCACCACGCCCGACCACCTTTGTCTCCCTAGTGGTGATGTTTACATACAACACCAGGTGATAATTTGAGGCTGTATCGACCTCGTGCACACACACGGGGATAATGTATTGTGAAGATGGCCCCATCACCCATGTTTCACACTGAAGAACTCACACAGGCGTTTGGCCACAGTTCCCTCGGTGCCTTTAAGCGAGGCAATGTCCTCTTGACTAGGACCTGAGGGTGGATCTGCTGTAACCTTCGCTGTCCTGTGAAAGCAGAACATACATGGCTACTTTTACATAGAGCACCGTCACTCACAGGATCATCACAGCTCCATCACATAGACATGCATCACAGCATCATCACACGTGGGATCATCACAGCTCCATCATATCGAGACTCATTATACAAAGCATCATCACTCAAATCACAATTACAGCATCACCACATGTCATTACTATCATCACACAGCTTTTCTACACAAACCATCATCACACACAGCATTACTATCACCACACATAGCATCTCACATACAGCAGCATCACACAGCATCACCACACACTGCATCATCACATACAAATGTTGCGGTGCAAAGACGACTCGGAGGAAGATCTTCTGTAGGGGCTTATACCAGGTGTTTATTAAGGGCTTACGCCAGTAGCAGATTAAGGATATAACACTTGTCCCCAGGGGTAGGGGTCCTATGCTTGGTCCTTCACCCGGACCCACACTCTGTCTGCTCTATAGCACAGCTAGCTTCGCCGGCTCTCTCTTCTGTGTCGGCCGAGGGATCAGCCAACATCGGAGTCTGAAAGGAAGCCAGCTAATGCTGGCTTTCTTTCAGACTCCGTCAGCCCTACCCCTGGTTCTAGCTTCCACCCTTCACGTTCCCGGGTTTCTACAACGAACCCTGCTCACTTCACGGGCACTAGCTTAAGTACGTCGAGGGAACATGACGTCATCGCCCCGCCCACTGCCCATGACGTCACTTTCCGTCAAATCATCCACCGGAAGGCGCGCGTGACGCGATGTTCCCGACTTAACCTCTACACCAGCACCACCACACACACACACAGCACCACCACACACACAGCACCACCACACACACAGCACCACCACACACACAGCACCACCACACACAGCACCAACACACACAGCACCACCACCTAAACACACAGCACCACCACACACCAACACACACACACAGCACCACCACACACACACAGCACCACACACACACAGCACCACCCACACACACAGCACCACCACACTACACACACACACCACCACACACACACACACAGCACCACCACACACTCACACACAGCACCACCACACACTCACACACAGCACCACCACACACACACCACCACACACACACACACAGCACCACNACACACACAGCACCACCACACACAGCACCACCACACACACACACAGCACCACCACACACACAGCACCAACACACACACACACAGCACCACCACACACACACAGCACCACCACACACACACCACCACACACACAGCACCACACACACACAGCACCACCACACACAGCACCACCACCAACACACACACAGCACACACACACACAGCACCACCACACACACACAGCACCACCACACACACATACAGCACCACCACACACATACACAGCACCATACACACACACCACCACACACACACACAGCACCACCACACACACACACAGCACCACCACACACTCACAGCACCACCACACACACACACAGCACCACCACACACACACACACCACACACACACACAGCACCACCACACACACACACACAGCACCACCACACACACACACAGCACCACCACACACACACACAGCACCACCACACACACACACCACCACACACACATACAGCACCACCACACAGACACACACAGCACCACCACACACACACACAGCACCACACACACACACACAGCACCACCACACACACACAGCACCACCACACACACACACCACCACACACACACACACAGCACCACCACACACACACACAGCACCACCACNCACACACAGCACCACCACTACACACACACAGCACCACCACACACACACACAGCACCACCACACAGACACACACAGCACCACCACACATACACACAGTATCACACACACAGCACCACCACACACACACACAGCACCACCACACACACACACAGCACCACCACACACACACACCACCACAACACACACACACAGCACCACCACACACACACACAGCACCACCACCACACACAGCACCACCACCACACACACAGCACCACCACACACACACACAGCACCACCACACAGACACACACAGCACCACCACACATACACACAGTATCACACACACAGCACCACCACACACACACACAGCACCACCACATACACACACAGCACCACCACACACACACACAGCACCACCACACACACACACAGCACCACCACACACTCACACACAGCACCACCACACACTCACACACAGCACCACCACACACACACCACCCCCCCACACACACACACAGCACCACCACACACACAGCACCACCACACACACAGCACCACCACACACACACACAGCACCACCACACACACAGCACCAACCACACACAGCACCACCACACACACACAGCACCACACACACACCACCACACACACACAGCACACACACACACACACCACCACACACACAGCACCACCAACACACACACAGNACCACCACACACACAGCACCCACACACAGCACCACCACACACACAGCACCACCACACACATACACAGCACCATACACACACACCACCACACACACACACAGCACCACCACACACACACACAGCACCACCACACACTCACAGCACCACCACACACACACACAGCACCACCACACACACACACACCACACACACACACAGCACCACCACACACACACACAGCACCACCACATACACACACAGCACCACCACACACACACACAGCACCACCACACACACACACCACCACACACACACACAGCACCACCACACAGACACACACAGCACCACCACACACACACACAGCACCACACACACACACAGCACCACCACACACAGCACCACCACACACACACACACCACACACACACACACAGCACCACCACACACACACACAGCACCACCACCACACACAGCACCACCACCACACACACAGCACCACCACACACACACACAGCACCACCACACAGACACACACAGCACCACCACACATACACACAGTATCACACACACAGCACCACCACACACACACACAGCACCACCACACACACACACAGCACCACCACACACACACACCACNACCACACACAGCACCACCACACACACACACACACCACCACACACACACAACACCACCACACACACACACAGCACCACCACACACACACACAGCACCACCACACAGACACACACAGCACCACCACACATACACACAGTATCACACACACAGCACCACCACACACACACACAGCACCACCACACACACACACAGCACCACCACCACACACAGCACNACCACACACAGCACCACCCACACACACAGCACCACACACACACAGCACCACACACACACACACACAGCACCANCACACACAGCACCACCACACACACACACACACAGCACCGCCACCACACACACACACACAGCACCACCAGCACACACACACACACAAAGAAAAGATAAAGATCCCCCGTATAGCCTTAACAGACTGTAGGGGCAAGTGCTGTTAGCGAACACACACACAGCACCACCACACACACACAGCACCACCACACACACACACACAGCACCACCACACACACACAGCACCACCGCATACCATCACACCATCATCATTACACACAGCATCACCATGGGAGGCTCATGAATGGGCAAGAGGAGGAGGTGGCTCTGTTTGGGTTACAAACGAAGCGTCCGGCTGCTCGCTCCACGGATGCTCCCGGAGGGAGGCCCACGCCGAGAGGGCATCCGGGACGGTCTCGCCCTGGGGGGCTTGCCGCTCGCCGTTGTGACGACAAACCAGGAACCGTGGGTGGGGGGACCGGGAGATGTGGGCTGTCGGAGTTGTCTGTGGGAGTCGTCGTTATGTCGCGACGGGTGGCCCTGGGTAGACGAGATTGCCCCCCAACACGTGGACACGACTGTGAGTTGGGTGGATAGACGCTGTCTCCCCCTTGCAGTATTGGGAGTTTGTTCAGGGTGCTGTTTTTTTCCGGTTCTGTCTGTAACACGGTGGTGGTTGTTTCTTTTCCGCTCATTTATCTTTGCTTCGTTGTTGTTCCCTGTGCTGACGTCATTTTTGTTATTTTGGAGATCCCCCAGCCCCAGGTCACTCTTGCAAATGAGACTCCTGTCCCGGTCTTCCGAGTTCTACACCCGGTTACAGACGATACACTTGAACTTACTCAATCATTTACCCACTCACCTACCCTCTCGCTCACTAACTTAACCACTGACCCACTCAGCTACTCACCCACCATCTCACACATGCACTCAATCGTTCACTCACTAATCTACTCACACACTCAATAGTTTACCCACTCACTAATTCAAACATTCCACCGACCCACTCACCTATGCACTCACTCATTCACCCACCAACCATCTCCCCCGTCTCCTCACCCACTCACCCACCATTTCACCCAATCAACCATGCACTCACTCAATCATTCAATCACCCACCATCTCTGTCACTTAACTACTTACACATCTACTCACTCAACCAAGCACTCGCTCCTCATTCCACTCACTCTTACAAATGAGACTCCTATTCTGGTGTCTTGAGTTCTTGCCCGGTTAAACACAACCAAGGTTCTCTGCAAACTTTCTGGCTACCATCAAAGGTTTGTACACGAAGCCATACAAATATACAAACACAGACATAATTTCAACCGTGATGATGGGTACAAACTTAGTAATCATTGGAAAGATGTTATCAACCACGCAAAAAGACTTAATTACACATTTTTGGACCATCTTATCTGACAGGCACTATTTTACTTTACCGAGTGTTAACATCCCAGTGTTTAACAGTACTCTCTTTATTGTTCAGCCAGCACTGGTATAAACATGGGCATTTTCGTTCTTTTCTATCATGTGTATCAACAGGTGCTTGTACACACACATGTCCACGTACACTTGCACCCCACACTCTCTTTTGGCCTCCCCTCCCCCTCTCTGTCCAATACGTTGGCGTGTGCAACAATAGTTGCTTGCGCACAACCACGTCCACGCCGTCGACTCTCGTGTACCACGTCGTCCATCCTTTTGGCCCCGCCCCCTCCCCCTCCCAATACGTTCTACGTAGCACTTCGTGCCTTCTTTGAGCCCCGCCCCCCTCCCTCCCGATACGTTCCATTCATTGGCTACCACATTCTGATGAGCTCCCCCCCCCTCTCCTCCCCCTCAACTTGCATTTAAGGGATTACAGTTGAATCCTTGCCTCACTTGATGCAGCAAATCTGGCTGTGACGGTCCCACCTGATGACGGAGACTTGTGTTGCCTCCGAAACGTCGTGATTTTTATTTTATTTTACTTTTATTAATTTTAATGTTTTACCTACATGACTTTACCGAAAAACCTAAGAATATGAATCCTTGCAGTCACGAAAGCTTCAAATCTAGAACAAATAACAGCCCCAACTACAAAGACGTTACAAAGACGTCACCATGATGATGGTGGTAGTGGTGGTAATAATGGTGAAATGGTGATAATGGTTGTGGTGTTGATCATGGCAGTAATGATGGTAGTGATGGTGATAATGATGGTGGTGATCATGGTGGTGGTGGTGATAATGACATTGGTGGTAGTAATGGTAGCGATGAGGGAGATGGTGGTAAGGGTCGTGATAAGGGTGTTGGTGGGAATGATGGTGATAGTGGTTTTCACGGTGAGGATGATAGTGGTGATGATGGTCGTGATGGTGATTCCAAAAACACAGGATGAGATGTTACTATCCTTTGTGCAAGCACTTCCAAGAGTTCATGAACAGTGAGCCTGGTGAAATTTGGGGAGCGCATCGTCAGTAGTGAACCTTTGGTTCCTAGGGTGTTTCGGCCTTTCATACTATACACCCTCCCCAAAGGCGGCCAGCGACAGGGTGATCAATCCTACGCTTGCGTCCCATTCCCAATTAGTCATAGGAGTTGCCTTGTTGATAGCCAACATCCCATGGGACTATGCATGGCAGGGGTGTCCTCCTCCCTGAGTCAAGCATTGTTGACTGCATACCTCCGGCCCTCTCACTTTGGGGCCCAGCTGGGGTCTTTCCTCTTCATCCAGAGCCACTGACTGCTGCCTTCTGCCGCCTCCGATACAGCTCTGATTGCCGAACGCTGGCTCTGGCCCTTAATTCCCAGGTATCTAAGCAGTCTGGTTGTAGATGTTGCCACAAAACCTCTGCAGCCCACCTCCACTGGTCGGACTTCTGTGTTCCAGCCATGATGCCGTGCTTCGGCAGCTAGATCGGCATAGCGCAGATGTTTTCGCTCATAAGCCTCATCTACTGAGTCCTCCCAGGGTACTGTGAGCTCAATAATGAAGACCTTCTTGAGCGAACGGGACCAGAGCACCATGTCAGGTCTTAGGGTGGTGGTTGCGATCTCCGGAGGAAACACAAGTTGCCGGCCAATGTCAGCTAGCATTTTCCAGTCGCGGGCCAAGCGCAGCTGGTCTCGCTCTATTGGTGTAGAGCCGCTCTTCGGTGGTTAAGCCCCTTCGCGGACAAATGTCGTCCATAAGGGGTGTGATGCTGCTGGGGGTGGTAGGGAGTTGGTGGCAGCTCGCTTGTCCTCCAGGGCGGACGCAAGATTTTTAAGGACTTGGTTGTGACTCCAAGTGTAGCGTCCTTGGGTGAGGCTTGTTTTACACCCTGTGAGAATGTGCCTGAGGTTGGCTGGCATGGACAGAGGGCACAGTCCGGATCTTCACCATACCATTGGTGAAGATTAACTGGTGTTGGAAGGACGTCATATGTTGCTCTGATGGAAAAGCTCAACCGCCTCGCTTCCATGGCCCACAGATCCTTCCAGCTGATCTTCCTCTTTCCACACTGTCCATCGAGTCCACTGTCCCTGTTTGGCAAGAGAGACTGCCTTGGCCCACCTTGCAGCCTCCTCCTGATGGCGTGCTTCCTGCACTACCATCTTCCGCCGCTCTGGTGCAGTGGCCTTACTCCAAGCAGCACGGCTAGTTAGCCCAAGGCCTCCTCTCCCTTGCTGAACATGACCCACAATGTCAGCATGTCTGAGGGCTGCTGTTGCCTCCTGGACTGCTTTTCCTGGCCTCCATTTGCGCCCAGTTGCCAAGGTCGGCGCGTTGTTGCTCACCACTGGGTCTCGAGATTCATTCAGTGTCATCTGGAGCCTGGTTTTTGCACACTTGAATTCCTCGGTTAGACTGGTGAGGGGCAGCTCGAGGACACCATCTCCATAGAGGCCTATGGTGGTAATGCATCGTGGAACTCCGAGCCACTACTTTAAGTAGCTCGTGACTCCTCTTTCCATCTTCTCCACTGTTGAGATTGGAACCTCATACACTGCTAGGGGCCACAACACCCGGGGTAGGAGACCAAACTGCAGACACCAGGCTTTTAACTTTCCAGGTAGCTGGGTGTTGTTGTGGACTGAGGCTACTACTGATGTCTTTGCGCAGCTGTTGCACCTGGTCTTTGTCCTTCAGACTTGCATCATACCACCTTCCAAGGCTTTTTACCGGCTGCTCAGACACTGTTGGGATTTGGTCATCTCCGATGAAGAATTTCAGGTCACAGAGTACTCCTTCACAATCGAGATGCTGCGTGACTTGGATGGTTTAATCTTCATACGGGCCCAGCTGATGTTCTCCTCGAGTTTTCTGAGCAGTCTCCTGGTGCATGGGACAGTGGTGGTCAATGTTGTAATGTCGTCCATGTAGGCTCTGAGTGGAGGGAGGCGAAAACCAGAGTCGACTCGCTGTCCACCAGCAACCCATTTTGAGGATCTGATGATAACCTCCATTGCCATTATGAATGCCAATGGAGAAATGGTACATCCCGCCATTATACCTACATTCAGGCATTGCCATGAGGTGATGAACTCTGAGGTGGTGAAGCAGAACTGCAGATCCTGAAAGTACGACTTCACCAGGGTTGTGATGGTGTCCGGTATGTGGAAAAATCTGAAGGCAGACCACAGGAGTTCATGGGGCACAGAGCCAAATGCATTGGCGAGGTCGAGGAAGACTACATGGAGGTCGCTTTTCTCCACCTTGGCCATTTGGATCTGGTGCCAGATCATGCTGGAATGTTCCAAGCAGCCAGAGAACCCTGATATTCCTGCCTTCTGTACAGATGTATCGACGAACGCATTCCTTTGCAGGTACTCAGCCATCCTCTGGGCAATGACCCTAAAGAAGATTTTACCCTCGACATTCAGTAAGGAGATTGGGCGGAATTGGCTGATGTTCACTGCATCCTTCTCCTTAGGGATCAGGACCCCGCCTGCCCTACGCCACACTTTGGGTATTATCTTCTTTTGCCAAGCTGTTCTCATAAGCCTCCAGAGGACCTCAGGACGTCTGGTGCGTTTTATACACTTTGTACGGGACTCCATTTGGCCCCGGGGCTGATGCTGTTCTTGCCCTTCGAACTGTGTTTTCCACCTCTTTCCATGTCGGAGGGCTGGTCTCAATATGATGTTCCGGGGGTTCAATGGGTGGGATATCTGATGGGATGGCCAGATGTTCATGTCGCTTTGAGTCAAAGTTTGTTGTTCTCAGGTGCTCTTCTAGGTCTTTCTTTGTTGTTTTTAGAACTCCACTTTTTCCTTCGTGAAGAGACTTTTAAGGAACTTGAAGGGATCTTTATAGAATCGAGTTCTAGTTTGTTCTTTCTTCCTTCTGCGCTTCCGTAGGTTCTCTGCTCTACGGAGGGATGCCAACCGGTTTTGATGTCAGCCTGAAGTGCCTCTATGCCCTCCTTTTCCACTTCCGAGGCTTTCTTCCACTGTTTCTTAAGCTGTCTCCTTTCTTGAACGAGGCGCTTGATTTCTTGTTGCCTCCTGGAAACTGTGGGGTTGGAACCTTTCTCCCGCCTTTTGCCTCTTGCACTCCAAAGCTTTCTGCCCCGTACTCATAGATGATGTCCCCCATCCTCTCCAACTTCTCCCACTGTGCCTCGAAGTTTCTCGAGGGTCAAGGTAAGGTCAGTATTCACTGTTTCCCACAACTTCTTGTCACTGGCGCCAGGCCACTTCACATACGGTCTGTGCCCTGGTAGTCTCCTCTCGACTGCAGGTCTGTTGTTGGTTCCACCTCAGTTGTTACTTCGGTGCTTGAGTTTACGTCCTCCATGACAGTGGTACTGATGCACTGCAAACTATGGTTTGTGTCCAGTTGCTGTGCTTCATTCGACTGATTTGATCGCTTTGCAGAAAGTAATCAATGTGAGGCCTCTGTCTCTCTTTACCCAAACACCCCTTCTTCCCTGGTGGATCCTCAACTCATGGTGTGATGTAACTTTCCTCCAACCACAGACACATACCTGCATCTGTTTGTGGCCTGCTGTTGCAGCGGAACTTGTGACAGTTGCTGTGGTGTTCTCTTGTGCTGTGCTCTCATTACTCGTAGTCGTTTCCGGTCCAGTCGTTACCATGTTGTCAGTCGATGAGTCATCTTCCGCCCCCGCTCTCGCAGACTCTAGGGGTATTCTCGTATGTTGACTTTCTGTAGCTAAAGCGGGTGTTTCCAACATACTACGAAGCATGGGAAACTACAGAAATGGAAGCTAACCCATGACTGTCCCAGTGGGGTCTATTCCCTCCTGTCAGCCATCTCTCCGTGCCGCCACAAGGACTTTCCCCTGTTGTCAGCTGATCTTTCTCAGCAGTCACTGGACAAGTCCAGATATTCAGATTCCAAAGAACACAGGATGAGATGTTACTATCCTTTGTGCAAGCACTTCCAAGATAATGGTGATAATTATGGCAGTTTTTGTGGTATTGATGTTGATGATCGTAATGATGGTGATGATTGTGGTGGTAGTGGTGGTAAGAATGAGGCCACGTGGCCTCAACGTGCACATAGCCTGGCACAAGCGTCGTGGTGACGTCACCGCCACTTAGTGGCGAATGGCGGTTGTTGTTGGTGGTAAGAATGGTGATGGTGATGTGGGTTCTGATAGTGATGATAATGATGGTGGTGATGATGATAGTGGTAATGATAAGTAATGATTATGATGATGGACGTGATAATGGTGCTGATTATTGTGGTGATAATGATTATGATGATGGTGGTGGTTGTGGTAGTGGTGATGATGGGGATTATGATGTTGCTGATAATGATGATGGGGTGATGGTGATGATGATAGTAATGATGGTGGTGAACGTGGTATGATATTGACGATGTTGGTGATAGTGATTATGATAGTTTTGGTAGAGTTGATAGTAATGATGATAGTGATGGAGGTTTTAATGATGTGGTGGTGGTGATCATGATGATGGTGATGATGATGATGATATTGGTGATGCTGTTGGTAATGATGATGGCGATGATGGTGGTAGTGATGACTATGGTGATTATGATGGTGGTGGTGTTGATGGTGGTGATGGTCGTGATGATGACAATGGTGATGATGGGTGATAATGGTGGTGATGGTGGTATGGTAGTGATAATGATGATGGTCGTGATGATGACAGTGATGATGATGGTGATGATGGTGAATCGCAGGCATGAGACGATGTGTGATGTGAAGGAGCGGCCACACGAACCTGTGATTTGAACTGCACCGGCTCATGCACGCAAACTCAACCTCACCCTCTCTCTACACCCTCCTTCACATCCTCTCCTCACCCTCTCCCCACCCTTCACCGTCACCATCACCCTACGCTCACCCGTCACCTTCCCTCACCTTCCTTTCATCCTTCCCCTCACCCTCACTTCCCCTCTCCTCACCATCCACCCTCTCCTCTGTTTCTTGGGTTCTGTCTTGGTTTCTTGGGTTTCTATCTCTCCTCATCCTCAGGATGCACGACTCAGATCCACAATCTTCAATGGTTCTTTCAAACACCCCATCCACATCCCAGGGTAGAGAGGCTGCAAGAATCTCTGCCGAACCTCGTGGATCACCTCCATAGAGTCGGCGCAGTAAAACGCCAGGAGCCCCCCTCCCAGTACAGGTGAAGGCCGATTTTGCGGGGGGAGGAGGTCCCCCTCACCGACAGTGCAGTCTTAACTCCACCATGAACCACTGATAAGTTGTTGTTACATTCTCTAAACACCAGGACGCGTCGCTCCCTCCCAGCTGCTGTGCATCACCACTCCCTTTCCGTGGGATCGTCCCATGCGCGACTCCAACCCGACACAGCTGCGCGTCCCCCACGTCCACCTCCCAGTAGTGGTGCCCGACGAGAAGCTCTCACAGTACAGGGCTTGTGCACAGCGATCAAATCGGTGTGGGTGATCGGGGCGACCCTGGGAGGCACGGACTGCTGTCATCGTCCTGAGATCCGAGGAGACCTGTAGGTGGTTATGAGCTGAGTTTGTGTCCAGAGTCGGTGAGCGTCCGTCTGTGACAACAGTGATGCAACATCACTACACAACACCGCCATCACCATCATCCACCATCACCACCATCAACATTACCATCACCAATCATTATCTTTACCATCAGCAATAACATCACAAACATACACATCACCAAGCATCCTTGCCATCAATATCATCGATGACAACATAAACATCACCATCACCACCATCAACACTATGAACATCAGCAGCATCACTATAGCAATAAGCAACATTTCGATTTAAAGCTTTCGTGACTGCAGGGATTCATCTTCTTGGTTCTTTCGGTAAAGTCACGTAGAAGGGAAGTAATAAAATAATAAAAATAAAACATAATAAACAATTCTCACGACGTTTCGGCCACAACGCAAGCAGCCGTCCTCAGGTGAAAACCAGGTCCGTCGAGGCGACAGAGTCTGAATGAAACAGCACACGGGCTTGGAGCATATATATAAGCTGGCGCATTAACAAAGGAATTTGCATATCAACAGGAATTTAGCATATTTATGGGAAATGCAGGAATGTAATTACATATGCAGTACTAATTACATTCCTGCATTTCCCATAAATATGCTAAATTCCTGTTGATATGCAAATTCCTTTGTTAATGCGCCCAGCTTATATATATGCTCCAAGCCCGTGTGCTGTTTCATTCAGACTCTGTCGCCTCGACGGACCTGGTTTTCACCTGAGGACGGCTGCTTGCGTTGTGCGAAACGTCGTGAATTTTATGTTTATTTTATTATTTTATACTTCCTTCTACGTGACTTTACCGAAAGAACCAAGAAGAATAAGCAACATCACAACCATCATCACCACCACGAGCACCATCAAAACAATCACCACCATCATTACCATCACCACTATTTCCATCACCACCATCCATCACATCACCAAAATACACACGACGCATCATCATAACCATCACAACGACCATCAAAATCATCATCACCACCATCACTATGACCATGACCACCATAACCAATATCATCACTACTACCATCAGCGCGACAGCACCATCACAACCTTCACCACCATATTACCATCACCATCATTACCATCACCACGACCGTCATGACATCACCACAACCAACACCATCACCAACATCTCCATTCCCATCACCACATTATCAAAAGCATCATTACCACCATCCTATCACGACCACCATCACCACCATCATCACGACCACTATCATAATTTGACCATTACCAGCATCAGGAACTATTTGATTGAAACTGCCAGCAGCAGGAGGATCAATATCACCGCCACTGATGTTAGCAATGGCAGGTAATCACCCAGTAAACTGGGTTCGTATCAGTGTGCTAACCACTATGCCATCGCTAGCCCCACCTCAGATGCATATAAACATTCACAGGCACACACCGCATCTCAATATCGCAATTACCCATCTGGAAATCTTATTATTTCCAAACAACCCAACTGAGTCTCAGGCTCTGTTCAGTAGGTCCTGCATTGATGTGAACAAAGACTAAGATCCCCTGTGTAGCCTCACACAGAGGTGGACAAATCATTGTTATGCAAGTCCAAGTCGATCTGAAGTCATCAAATTCATGACTCAGTCTGACTCGAGTCCAGTCACATGACTCGAGTCCACATCAGGTGACAATCATTGTACACCAAGTGAGTCTGAAGTCTCTCATGACTCGAGTCTGACCGAGAAGTCACATGACTCGATCCCCTCTGCTTCACAGACTATTGGACAAGTGCTGTCCGTAAAGGTCTATGATGGCTGGCATGGCACACGAGGTGGGTGACCAGCACCACGCCCGACCACCTTTGTCTCCCTAGTAGAAATATATCCCCATGTAGTCTTTACAGACTTGGGCAAATCAGCACCATTGAAAGCTGGCACAGCACATGGGGGCTTGGTAGACAGCACTACGCCTGGCCACCTTTGTTTCCCTAGTGCACACACACACCTTTGTTTCCCTCGTGCACACACACGGTGACCATGTATTGTCAAGATGGCCCCATCACCCATGATTCACACTGAATAACTTACACAGGAGTTTGACTGAAGTTGTCGTCACTCACAGGATCATCACAGCTCCATCACATAGACACGCATCACACAAAGCATCGTCACTCATCTCACAATTACAGCATCACCACACAGAATTACTATTACCACAGCATCACCACACACTGTATCAAAACACAGCATCACCACACATAGCATAATCACACAGCATTACCACACAGTATCAACACAGCATCATCACACAGCATCACCACACAGCTTCACACACAACATCACCACACACAGCCTAATCACACACAGCATCACCACACAACACACAGCATCACCACACAGCACAGCAGCATTACTATCACCACACATAGCATCATCACATACAGCACCCTTAATTTTGGAGCTTTCGTGACTGCAGGAATTATTCTTTGTTTTTTCGGTAAAGTCACGTATAAAGATAAAATAACAAATTAAATAATAGCATACGACGTTTCGATTGCAACACAAGCAATCATCATCAGGTATAATGAAATAGCGACATATATCTAACCATAAAACTATAGACAGACATATAAACTATGAGCATATAGGACATATCTGTCTGCTTATATGTCTGTCTATAGTTTTCTGTTAGATTCTATGTCGCTATTTCATTATACCTGATGATGATTGCTTGTGTTGCAATCGAAACGTCGTATGCTATTATTTAATTTATTATTTTATCTTTATACGTGACTTTACGGAAAAAAACAAAGAACACATACAGCACCATCACACATCACCATCACACTGCATCATCACACACAGCCAATGTCTCACTGCCCGTACCCTATACTCAGTCCCATGTTGTCGTGTGTCAAGTCGTGAGTGATAGTCGTCTTTTTCCTGCGCTTCTCCTCAAGGTGCCCCTATGGGAGAGAGAGAGATGCGTTGCTGTGACTTTACCTCCAATCTTTTGCGATCAGTTAGTTCCCACTGCAACACCGTGGGTAGAATATAAACCCCAAAGTCTTGGCTTATGACCCCATGATCACCAACACTGATTTACGGGGCAAATATTTCAGAGTGAGACCGGTTGAAAGTCAACTATAAACTATTAAAATTTTCCACGTAAGTCCCACGGAGCGATAGAGCTCTTTTTCAGAAGCGACCTGGCCACAAATGATAGCTCAACGAAGTGGTTCATCACGTGGAAATTTATAGCAGCCCAATACAAATGTGGAGGGAAAAACTGCAGGACGCGGAGAAAAATCCATTCCACCATGGAAAGAGACATGAAAACTCAAAATATATAGGATGTCAGGTTTGGGATCAAATCCACGACCTCCGGTAAACCAGGCGAGGTAAATTTCGATTTAAAGCTTTCGTGACTGCAGGGATTCACCTTCTTGGTTCTTTCGGTAAAGTCACGTAGAAGGGAAGTAATGAAATATAAAAATAAAACATAATAAAACAATTCTCACGACGTTTCGGCCACAACGCAAGTAGCCGTCCTCAGGTGAAAACCAGGTCTGTCGAGGCGACAGCGTCTGAATGAAACAGCACACGTGCTTGGAGCATGTATATAAGCTGGGTTGGAAGGGGGAAGAAAGGGGAAGCCTTGACAAAAGAATATGCATATCAAGAGGAATTTAGCATATTTATGGGAAATGCAGGTATGTGATTAGTACTACTTATGCCCGTGCATTATGCAGGATTAGCAGCATCGAAGGGAGGGAATATGGGAAATGCAGGGTCTGTCATATGGGAACTGCAGGTATGTGAATAGTACTTTTATGCCCGTGCATTATGCAGGATTAGCAGCATCAAAGGGAGGGATAGGAGTAGCATTAATGAAGGGAAGGAGTGTTAATAGTATGTAGCTGCAGTAACTAAAACCACCACGTAAACAACTAAAGTATAAACTACATATTATCATCAGTATTTCTAAATATACTCTACAATAAGCTGAGTTACTAACAGTACATTACAATTCTACGTCGTAAAAAAAAATATATATAGCTTCCATCTAAACTTTATTCTCTTACATCACACGAGTTACACCGTACTATATACTGCCATAGACAAACCCAACATTAAATTATATACTGTATTGCTATAAACCACCCTAAACCTTATACATTGTAATATTACACTATGTATTATTCTACCCACCCTAATGTATATCACACTGCTGTCTATTCACTTACAATTACGATGCTATATATTACTTTGTACATTGTATTAAGCATATGAATGTTATACTATTTGTTATTATGCACTGTACCATTGACCGTCGTGTGAAAGATACTAAGAGGAAGCAACGAAATATGTCAATGGGAGAGTAGTGATGGAAACTTGCAGCGGAGCAAAGAATCCATTCCCTGCGGAGAATACAATGCCGGTGAGTGGAACGCGGTCTGGAATCCTGAAATCGGTCTGAAATGGTTTATTACGTCCTTCCAATGATTGCTAAGCCAGAATCCATCTTCTCGGTTGAAATTGTCTCTGTGTTTGTATATGTGGATCGCCTCATGAACGAATCTCTCAGGGTAGCCAGATGGCTTGCAGAGAACCTCTTTCTTGGAGAAGTCAATATCATGTGAGCCCACTGAATTGTAACAGTGATCTGCCACGGCTGAGGTGTTTGTCCTACCGTGTTTCAAGTCTGCTTTATGTTCACGGATGCGGTCCTAGACAATTCGTTTAGCTGGAAGCATATTATATTTTTGCGACATAGAATTGTAATGTATTAATTACTGTTAGTAGCTCAGCTTATTGGAGAGTATATTTAGTATATTTTGTATACTGATGATACTATGTAGTTTATACTTAAGTTTTTTATGTGGTGGTTCAGTAATTGCAGCTACATACTATTAAAATTCCTTCCCTTTGTTAATGCTACCCCCTATACCCTCCATTTGATGCTGCTAATCCTGCATAATGCACGAGAATAATATGACTTTAAAACCCCGCCCTCCTACGCATTTCCCATAAATATGCTAAATTCACTTGATATGCAAATTATTTTGTCAAGGCGCTCTTCTTACCCAGCTTAAATATATGCTCCAAGCTTGGTGGTGTTTCATTCTTCACCTGAGGACTGCTGCTTGCGTTGTAGCCTAAACGTCGTGAGAATTATTTTATTATGGTTTATTTTATTATTTATTATTTCCCTTCTACGTGACTTTACCGAAAGAACCAAGAAGGTGAATCTCTGCAGTCACGAAAGCTTTAAATTGGATAGAGCATGGCTGATGATAATCATGAATACCCTGCACATTGTTGTTGTAGGATTTATTTAAAAAGTGCAAATCCAATAACATTTAGTTTATATTCACAATGATTCAAACTTAATGGGAATTGTTAAAGGATGGGAGAGAGAATTTATTTAAATGAAAAAATATGAGCTGGCTTTCCAAATGGCAGCCCCTGGTGCTGCAATGCGAATCCATGAGTGGAGCTGTGTTCTCAGGCCCAGTGGGTGCGAGCTCTCATTCAGGAGCCTCCCTCTGCTGCTGCGGTGAGAGGGCTCTGTGCCAATAGCGACACTGGAACTCATCGCTCACCTGCAGGAACGCGAGCGAGTCCCTCTCCTGCCCTAGGGCCTGCAGGCGAGTGGCTGCTGCCTGGAGCTCGCTGATCTCGCGCTGGTAGTGAGCGTGTTCTTCTCGATCTGGGACAGGAGCTCGCGCCCTTTCTGCTCCGCTTGCTCTAAAGCCGCCTTCTCCTCCGCATCCAACGCTGCTCTCGCGCGGGTGAATCTGACCGAGATTGAGGCTTTTTCATCTGTCATGGATCCCTGAAAAGAGAAAGAAATGCCACTTCTGTTCATTAAATGTCTGGTTCTTTGTGAAATGACATTCAGGTAGGTGTCACCCGAGTGCAACTCTGAAGGTGTCCAGACAGTGATGCGAGTATGCACCACTGAGGCCTGCTTCCTCTGCGTCTTTTAACGCCACTGTGCANTTTCACTACAATACGATTCGCCATAACTGGTGGGGGCTATGAGGCAATGAAATTATGAAATACCACCATGAACACATTTAGCGTTTGTGCCATTCCCATTGCGCAAGGCTATCAGGACGATGCTTTGTTTACCTTCACATGAAGCGAAGGAAAATCTGTAATTTGCCTTCAACAAGTAGAGCCCTAATCAAATGGGAAGTTAGGCCAATTCCTTTAAATGAATGTTTTGAATGTGAGAGAAAACCACATATGTATGGATGAAGAGAGGGGAAAACGACATATGTGTAATAAAACAGGTCGACGACAAGCGACTGTGTCTCCGTTTCTTTATTTCTTCGCTATTTGGACAACTCGCGTTCCACTCTCCCGGTCGTTCCGGCACGTCGCGGGAGCTGACGTCCCGCTCTCGTGCTGCTCTCTCGCTTCCCCGCTCCCGCGCACCGCTGGCAGACGGCACGCTGGGAGCCGTCTCCGTGTCGCCACGTGGCCGATGGCTCGCAGAGACCCCTGACGTGGCCCAGCTTCCACGAACTGACCCCGAGCCCCTTCCGGCTCCCCCTTATATCCTCTTCCCACGTCACCCAGACTCCACCCTTCGCCACACCCCTTAAGAACTTTCCAGATAATACCACCCTTAACGCCCGCGGGATCCGCCCTTAAACCCTGTTCCTTAAACCCTGTTCGTGGCGCCTGGTTGGCTTAGGGCTGGGGCAGCGAAACCCAGCATACGCTCACATTACATATGTATAGATGAAGAGAACGGATCATGAACACGTTCTTCGGAGTGGGCAGGTAGGAACTTGTTGGACAGCGCATTCGTACGATCCGTGTTGGATACCGTAGTCGTGTTGGAGGTTGTAGCTGTTACTATTGCATCTGATGACGATTCTTGATTTATTGCTGTAGGTCTTTAAGTTCATGCAGCTGCTGCAGCAGGTCGCGCCTGTGCTGTGACGCCGCCTCCTGCGTGTACCACACGCGCCAATCCACCTGACCTGGTCCTTGAACGGCCACGATGCTTGTGTAATCGTGCACCAGGTGCATGATGTTGAGCAGGGCGTAGACGCCGCAGTAGTAGCCTTCGGTTGCTGCGGCACAAGCACCATGGCGATCGCCATCGGCATGCTCGCCGGTTTGGCGCGCACGACCCGGGCCACCACCACGCTGGCGAAGCCGCGATGCTCTTGGCGTTGCGCGACTGCCCCACGCAGCCATTGAGTCTAACAGCATGGCAGTCGACCTTGGTGGGCACGTGGCGTTGACGATGACCAAGATCTGCCAGTGCGACTGCTCGTGGATCGGTATGATCCACACCGGCCTGGAAGACACGCCATCGAAGACGCAATTCAAGTCGTCGAGATGGCCCGCTAAGAACTTTGTGTACAGGAACGTGTTGAACAGGTGGACGTATGCCGCTCGCGGCAGGCAGTAGAACTGGCCAAACAGGTTGATAATGGTGTCGTTCAACCACTGGCCAGGTTGTAAGCAGCGGAAGTCGCTCGGGAACAGCCTTCCGTACCCCGGAACGAAGACGACGTGTTTGACCGAGACAGGGGGCGACAACGTGGAGTGACGCCGGGGAGGTGGGCTTGGTCGCCGCTTCACCGCCACAGCAGACTCTTGTAGAGTCGGAGCTGGCTCCTCCGGCCGCGACCGTTTCCTGCGCAGGACGAGCGGATCGGGCGGAGGCGGACTTGGTTTGGACCTCCGCCGCTTCACCGCCACAGCAGACTCTTGCGGCGTCAGAGCTGGCTCCTCCGGCCGCGACCGTTTCCTGTGCGGACGAGTGGCTTGCGAGCCTGTGGTCCTGCGCGTGGTTGCCACATGCCGTTTTTGCCAATGTCTATTCGCCATTTCGTCGAATATATATTCGGCCGCAACGTCTTGAGGTGCGCCTTCCGGAACGAGAGCGCCAAAGGAAAACAACGAATCGACACGCCTGCCGCACGCGGCTGAACATCACGTACAGCAACTCGAATGACAGATTCGGGCTCGCGACTTCGCTCCAGCAGGGCGATGATGTACGTGAACTTCGCGCCCTGGCATTTCCATGTGGTGATTGCGAACGACAGGTCGACCGCATGCATCTCGTAGGCGACCGTGACCTTGCCGATCCGGATCATCTTCGGCTTGCGTTGGATCAGTCTGATCGGGATGTGGACTGCGTCGACACCACCGTCAGCATCGCGCGGGGCGACGTTGAGATGACACGGCCATGCGGCCACATCGACCCATGCACAAAGACGATGATATGGTCAGGCGGCATCGGCACGTTAATGACACGGCGGACGCCGTCGTTGCCGCTGTCGCTTTGAGCACGTATGGCGGCGATGGTGGCGCGGCGTTCGTCCGCATTGTCCCACGCGACGGATACCAGCGTGCAGGGTGTGCCATTGCGACATTGTAGACGACGTTGCCGTTGCCATTGTCGAGGATCTGGGCAGGGCAGCCAGCGACGAAGTACCCGAACAGCTCGGGATTGTCCTTCTCCTGGTAGAGCAGTGACTGCAGCGAGACAGGAACGTCGCGCTTCAGGCGCCGACGCCACCGCAGAACGTGTCGACCCGTGGCGACGGCGACGTGTACAGCACGTGCAGCATTGATGACGGCCCGATCGCGATTGCTTGTCAGGCACGTGGATTCCGTGAGCCAGGCCGGATCTGCGGCGATCTCGGTCTTGGTAATCGGTGCCGTCAGGCCATCGATTATGTCGTCGGTGATGGGGCGGAAGGCGCAGTCGGCATCCATCCAGCGGGTCCCCGTCGAGTGCGCCGCGGTAGCGCCCATCCCTGGAGGCGCCGGCAATGATCCGGACAGCCAGGCCTGGAGCTGCTCAGTCATCTCGAATACATGGAATCGCTCGAATAGGGAGCGCGCCATCAGGTCTTCCGACGACACGGCGCCGTACATCACGCGATATAAATCGCGCCCACATGTAACCGGCAGCTGTATGAAGTCGCCCACCAGGAGGATGGAGATGCCCCCGAAAACCACGCGCGGATTGTACATTGAGCGCAGATGCTGGTCCAACAGCACGAGGAAGGCAGCCAGCAGCATGCTGACCTCGTTGATGACGACGAGGCGCAAACTGTCACTGCCGATGACGTTGAAAATCAAGTCCACCAGCTGGCCGCGTTCAGGTCCTTGACGAACGACTTCCACATGGCGGCAAAAGTCTGCCCCTGGGGCAGCGGGCAGGCGTCACGGGTCCGTTAGGCCCACGCAGGCTCCCATCGTTGAAGACAAAGGCGTCGGGATGGTTTGCGCACAGGTGGAAGTACAGCAGCGCCAGACGCGGATCCTTCGCAAAATTTTGCGACTTCGCCAGGAACCTGACGGTCTCCTCACTAGGGTCCTGCTCAGCGAGAGCGGTCTCGGCCAGAGACGCCAGCATGGCATCCTCAGTATGACGCTGACGCGTCGCTTCTCAGCCTTCGCGACGCGCGCGCTCCAGTCAGGCAGCACGCTCTTCGGCGTCTGGGACGCGGCACGTTGGGCAGCCAACGCGACGCGCACGCGCGCTCCAGTCGGGCACCACGCTCTTTGGGCGTCTCGTCCTTTATTGGGCGCCCGCCGCTGTACTGTGGCCAGACGTCGCCGATGGTTGCGAACATCCCCACTATCTCCACACCGCCGATGGTTGCACTGAACGTCTGCGATCGCGCCAGAAAACTTTTGCAGTCAGGCAAACTGCAATATGCCAAGACAGTCACAGTCACTGAACTGCGCAGAGTGCACGACAGACAAATATGCACGACAGACAGCCAAATATTCCCTGGTGGGCAGTGTGGAACCTGTTGTTCCTCCTGTATAATATTCAAATACTGACAATTATACCTGTATAATAATCAAATACTGTCAATTATCCCTTTTCACACTCACGATGTATGTATCATGTCAGAATTGATTATTAATAAATGCCAAACCTATTTTTTTCAAATTAATAAATGGCAACCTCGTGTCTTACCCACAAATCTAGCAACTACCCAAAGCGTTGAGTAGGCACGTAAACTATATTCATCAACTGAAATTGATTATGCTCCTGACAAATAAACAATGCACGTGAGATTGATTATTTACAATGCATGTACATTACATGCCAATGTTCATCATCATCAGCCTGCTCAATCGACTGCTGGAGAAAAGGTTCCCCAATATTTTCCCCAATATTGTCACCATTCCTCATGATCCTGCGATCCACCCAGCTCATGCACATGAGATGATCTCATTGCTTCATCTCTGTGGTGGTTATTCTCTCATGCGTGTTTTCTCCTTCGGTTGACATTCCATCCCAAGTTCTGTCCACTTGCTATTATCCCTTATAGCCACGACGTGTCTTGCCCAAGCCTAATGAAAACTCAATTTGCATTTTCGCAATGTTGCATTGAGGATAAAGTAAAGTAACCAAAAAATGACTGTATGAATTAAAATAGAGATGGTCAAAATGAAATAAAATAATGAAATCATGACTGTAAATCAATCACAATTAATTTAATCACTGGAAAGTGTGCTGGGAGTGGGGGGGACTCTAGTTGAATCTTAAACATGGCCACAGGCAGCCATTGCCAGCATGCACACATGCCCAGTTAGGGATGTTCATTGAATTTTTTAGGGTTTTACGATAATTGCATGCACAAAAGCCTATTAAAAAACCATTACCAATCTTCACCACACCCACAATGACCGGAGTGAAGTATGGTCAAAACAAGCTCAATGACTGATGGCGTGGTTAGGCCTTCATCTAGCAGTGGCTTGACCAAGTGGTGTACTAACTTAATTTAGGAGCTTTCGTGACGTAATATAACACTATGTAGAATAATACATAGTGTTATATTACAATGTATAAGGTTTAGGGTGGTTTATAGCAATACAGTATATAATTTAATGATGGGGTTTGTCTATGGCAGTATATAGTACGGTGTTGACTCGTGTGATGTAAGAGAATAAAGTTTAGATGTAAGCATATTATANTTTTTACGACGTAGAATTGTAATGTATTACTTACTGTTAGTAACTCAGCTTATTGTAGAGTATATTTAGTATACTGATGATACTATGTAGTTTATACTTTAGTTGTTTACGTGGTGGTTTTAGTTACTGCAGCTACATACTATTAAACTTCTTCCCTTTATTAATGCTACCCCTATCCCCTCCCTGTGATGCTGCTAATCCTGCATAATGCACGGGCATAAGTAGTACTAATCACATACCTGCATTTCCCATATCCCTACCCTTGGATGCTGCTAATCCTGCATAATGCACGGACATAAGTAGTACTAATCACATACCTGCATTTCCCATAAATATGCTAAATTCCTCTTGATATGCAAATTCTTTTGTCAAGGCGCTCTTTCCCCCCTTCCAACCCAGCTTATATATATGCTCTAAGCACGTGCTGTTTCATTCAGACGCTGTCGCCTCGACAGACCTGGTTTCACCTGAGGATGGCTGCTTGCGTTGTGGCCGAAACATCGTGAGAATTATTTTATTATGTTTTATTTTTATTATTTTATTACTTCCCTTCTACGTGACTTTACCGAAAGAACCAAGAAGATGAATCCCTGCAGTCACGAAAGCTTTAAATCGAAATAGTACTTGTGTTGTATAGGAAGAACGACGCTGAAGCCAGTCGTGTAGGGGTGACGCCAAACTGTTTATTTAAGGGCTTGCTCCTAACTCGGGGGAAGAGGTCAACACAGCGTAATTACTAATCTCCCCAGGGGAAAGGTACTGGGAGTTCCCTACACCCTACCAGGCTATCAGGCATGTTTCCACAGCACTGACCGAGGGTTCATTCAACTCGGCCAGCCGGGTAAAGCAGCCCTTTAGCCTGGCTCTCAACCCTTATCCAGGAGCCCCTACTCCTCTACCACTCACTCTCCTGACTCCCCGCGAAGACCCCATCTACGTCACGCGTCTTCCTTCAAATACCCCGGGTGGCATGACGTCACTTTTCCTTGACGGCATTCCCCCGAGGCGAGTGTGACCTGACATCAGCACTCCACTTCTCAACATCACCCCCCCCCCCGTAAAAAAGAACTCAGCCGACCCGGCTGCAACCACCCCGCGAGTGGCCCTGATGACGACCGACGCTCGTGACCCCAGAACACGAAGCCCGACCGGCTGCTAGAAGAACAGAACATTAGGGCAAGCCGGTGCAACACAAGGCTGGGTGTAGCCACCACCCAGCATGGCGAGTGGCGACGAGCGGGACGGCCGAGGACGGTTCTGCCATCCATCAGCGTATGTGCCTGCCCCGCGAGCGCGTGCCCGCCGCTGGGCTGTCCCCGCACGTGGCGTCGGCCCATGGAGCTGGCGGCCCCGATGGTCCATGGCCAGGGCAAAACGCCGTAGGTGACCCCTTCGGCGACGGCACAGCAGGCACCTCCAATGGCGGCCCACCGCTCCCTGCGGCATCCCTCCCTGTAACCGGCGGTGATCCGGACGGAGACTGGGCCTCCACAAGGGCCTCCCCGGCGGGTCCGCCGATGGCGGCATTAACGGCGGTAGCTCAGGGGCATACAGGAAGACAAGGTAACAATGACATCCCCCGACCCTAGGACCCGGCCCATGGACGCGTCCACCGCCGGCCGTCCCGGGATTGGGGATAAATCAAGGAAGGCTGGCGGAACAACCCGCTTTAGCCGCCATTAAAGCAATGTTGAAAAATCCGCGCTGGTACCCGATAATAAAATTAAGGGAATTTCACTGCAGATAAAATGGATCCTAACTCATTTCTCTCTCTCCCACGTAAAAAAAAGAGCGACACTCACAATTGCATGGCTGCATGATTCGTCTCATTTTGTGGCTGCTCATCCTAAAAATGGATAGCACCTTACACTTTTCAGAGGCGTAGCTAGGGGGGGGGGCAGGGGGTACATGTGTCCCGGGCGCCAAGGTAAAGGGGCGCCAAAATTAGGCTTACAACGTGTCATTATAACTTATTGCGGCGGGCGCGGCAGCCTGAAACTACTGCACAAATCTACACCTCAATCTAAAAGTTTATATATCCCGCCACACACAGCCTACATGTCAGTAATTACATTTTGGTACGCGTGCCTATTAAGAACTTACATGAAAACGTCCCAAACAACAGTCAGGCGCAGTCTTTCAGCCTTAGTCATTGGCCTGTTTTTTGGTGGCGGAAACTACGACGGCCTATTTTAGTTCTTTTAGTGACACCACGCTCCAGGTGGCTGCAGCAGCCGGAGCAGCCACGCACGTCAACATAGCGTGGCCTTCATTTAGCAGCATTACTACAAGGCTCACTTATACGTGTACGTCGCTCGTACCTTATATTTGAACTGACCTAAGAGCCGAGCCATGCTCGCTGGCGGACACAAGTGAGAGTGTTACTGTGTTAGCTAGACCACGCGCCACGACTACAAGCCACCGGACGAGCGTCAACCTCGGCGGGTAAGTCTATGCCGTTACATGGCCGTGTACGACCGACAGTATAAGCTTATAGGCGGTGGCGTCCAAAGCGGCGACCTACTTGAACAACAAGAGGTATGTTTTATGATATTGATAAATAAATAAATTTTTTTTTTATTAGAATACAATTTATTAATCGATATTTTTAATATCTGCAGCATAATCTGCCTTTAAGCGTATAAATTACGTACTTTTAATCTGCATGTATAGCCTAATTATTATAATTATTATTATTGTAGTAGCACTATGCCAGTACCACTATGTTATTGTCTAGGCCTACACATATTTTTTCACTTCAGTGTACTCGTGATATAATATATTTATATTTTTGTCAGCCATGTCAAAGAAACGAAGTGGAGCTCAATGTTGTAAAAGAAAAAAGCTGAAATGGCATCAAAAAGTCAAGTACATTACTGGCTAGATTTTTAAAGAAAGCCAAGAAGAAAGAAGCTGAAGCTGCAAACTCCAATCTTCAGAATCAAAGATGGCGGCTATCAACCACCTATTTCAGAGCATGTAAACGAGAAGGATGAAGACATTGAGGACTCGGAGAAAAACATGGTTCAGACAGATGCTACTGTCTATGCTGAGGAAGACTCCGAAAACACTGAAGACCGGGCGTCGTCGTTGAACAGGTTCAACATGATGATGAACTTGTTGACAGTAACGGGGAAGATGAGATAGAAGAATCTTCTGATAGAGAAGCTGAAAATACTATTATGATGCTGTTCCTGCTGTACTAAGTTTCACGATGTTGGCTACTTAGAATTTGATAAACGACAAAGCTATCGAAAATATCAGCCTCTTCGCAATGAAATGATTACTCTCGGACCTTGCCTTTCAGCACAGAGAAATCTATTATCAGTATCCAGAGAACGTTCAATTACATCAGCATGGTTTCAACGCCGACTAGCGAAGGAGAGGAAGTGAATCGTTCGTGGCTATTATATTCACCAATCAATAAAGCTGCTTACTGTTTTGTTGTCTATTATTTACATCGTCGAGTTCAAACTCACGAGCTTCGTTTGAGTTAACAAACGGTTTCAACAAATGGAGAAAGCCTGAAAAACTAAATTCTCATGAAAACAATCTAGCCACCGCACATCTTTTACTACATGGAAGGAAGCCGAATGAAGGATAATTGATGGTACTGGAATTGACGCAGTGGTTCAAGCTCAGATTCATTTGGAAAAACAACGTTGGCGAGATATATTGCAAAGAATACTCACCTGTATTAAGTTTCTGGTTTCACAATATTTGGCACTACGTGGCCATGAGGAAAATTTGAATGCGGATGAGGATAAAAATGTTGGAAACTTTCTCGCGCTGATCAAACTCGTTGCTCAGTATGACCCATTGTTAGCAAAACACGTACAGCACGCAGGAGAAAATCCGGGATCAGTTTCTTATTTGTCACCAGAAATCCAGAATTAATTTATCCACATACTTGCGTCGACTGTAAAGAACCAATTGTTGAGTGATATCAGGAAAAACAAGTACTACGGTATCTTACTTGACTCAACTCCTGATCTAGGACATCGGGAACAGTTTTCTCAGGTCATAAGATTTGTGGATGTGGATTTTCAAACTAAAAAGTAACTATCAAAGAATAAGTTTTAGGTATATTGAGATACATGCAAAAGATGCAGCAAGCCTAGAAAGAGTCATCGTCGAGAGACTGAAATCTGACAACATACCTCTAGCCGACTGTCGGGCACAATGTTATGACAATGATACTGTGATGACTGGGCATATATCCGGCCTTCAACAACGAATATGTGACAAAAATCACAGAGCATTGTTTGTCAACTGTGACAACCACAGCTTAAACTTAGCAGGAGTACAATCAGCTAAACAGGATCCACTTGTCGTCACATTTTTGGAACAGTTGAAAGTATATATTTGTTTTTTCTCTCATTCGTTGGGAAGAGTTAAAAAAAGCTGTGCCCATCACAGTAAAGCGGGAGTCTGAAACACGCTGGAGTGCACGATCAGAAGCTGTTGAAGCTATCTATGAAGGACTGGATGAACTAGTAGGGCTGCTAGACAAATTATCGGAGGACGTAACTATGACGCCTGAAACCAGAAGTGATGCAGAACAGTTACAGGCATGCGTATTAATTTTAACTTCATAGTTTTATTACATTTCTGGAAAAATTGATCGTGTTCAGAAGCGCTTACAGGATCCTACTATGAATTTCAAGGAAGCAGCAGCTGATCTTGAATCTTTGGAGCATGAATTTGTCAAGCTTCGTGATGATTTGAGCCAAGTTTCTGTAGAAAACGCCAAAACAAGATGCACAGCATGGGGATCGATGTGGACAGAAGAATTACGCGACGTCGGAAGATGCCAGGAGAACTGGCAAGAGATGCAGGACTTTCAGAAGAAGAAATTGTGCGCGTTATGAAGAGTGTCTTTTATCGACTTCAACAGATGTCAACACGGTTTTTACGACTAAAAGACCTGAACACAAAATTGGGATTTCTGCTGGACGTCAAAACTCTTCTATCCAACACAGATGTCGATGCAATTCGTCGAAATTGCACAGATTTTGAAATTTCTATGACACCGACATCAATGGCCACGAACTTTCACAGAAATTGGAGATTGCAAAATGCTGCTCAGTAACCTGAATTAAGTTCTACCAGAAACTCCTTTGGATCTTCTTGGTTTTATTGTGTTTTATGGAGACGACATATTTCCGAATTTCACTGCAAATTTTATTAACAATAGCAGTTTCAATTGCAAGCTGAGCGTCGTTCAGCAAATTGAAACTTATTTTGTCGTATTTGCGTGCTTCAATGGGACAAGATCGTCTCAGCGATCTTGCTCTTCTTAGCGTTGAAAGAGAACATTGGAAAAAACAGATTTTGATTACGTGATTGACCAGTTTGCGACAGTGAAATCAAGAAAAATTCATTTTTTGTAGACTATGTCAACCAGTCTACGACAGTGACTGAGTGAGCCATGTAATATAATTTCTATAAATTTGCTTCTTTAAATACAATGTTTCATTAACGTTTAAATTGTTATTCCTTATTCGATGTAATAGGAAAATGTGAATAAACGGGGGGGGGGGGGGGGGGCGCCAATTTTATAGTTCGTCCCGGGCGCAAAATATCCTAGCTACGCCTCTGACACTTTTCGCCTTTTGGCGTTCTCCGGTCTGAGACTGGTGAGACTAGGCCCTAAAGAAAGATGTATCTGTAGTAGGCCAATCCGTTTCAAAGACAATGCATCATATATTAACAGAGCCATGTTTGATAATTGGTTCTTTACCCTTCTATCTGGCAACAAAACTGACACCTTTTTACAAGGAGTCATGTTTGCATAGACCGCAATACCTGCAGTCATAATACAAACAAAAGAACATAACTCTGATAATGTGCACTGTCCTTGAAGTTGATTGGTCCACACCCGAGACAGCTTTCCTTAGAGCCTAGTCTCATATGGGTTGGACCAGATGACGCCAAAAGGCGCACAACTCAAGGACAATGCACCATCAGAGTATGAGAGCTCGGGGCAAGCATCTACACTATGGGAACCTCATTTGCCAGTAAAAATATGATAATTGGTTCTTTACCCTTCTATCTGGCAACAAACTGACACCTTTTTACAAGGAGTCATGTTTGCATAGACCGCAATACCTGCAGTCATAATACAAACAAAAGAACATAACTCTGATAATGTGCACTGTCCTTGAAGTTGATTGGTCCACACCCGAGACAGCTTTCCTTAGAGCCTAGTCTCATATGGGTTGGACCAGATGACGCCAAAAGACGCACAACTCAAGGACAATGCACCATCAGAGTATGAGAGCTCGGGCAAGCATCTACACTATGGGAACCTCATTTGCCAGTAAAATATGATAATTGGTTCTTTACCCTTCTATCTGGCAACAAAACTGACACCTTTTTACAAGGAGTCATGTTTGCATCGACCGCAATACCTGCAGTCATAATACAAACAAAAGACATAACTCTGATAATGTGCACTGTCCTTGAAGTTGATTGGTCCACACCCGAGACAGCTTTCCTTAGAGCCTAGTCTCATATGGGTTGGACCAGATGACGCCAAAAGGGCACAACTCAAGGACAATGCACCATCAGAGTATGAGAGCTCGGGCAAGCATCTACACTATGGGAACCTCATTTGCCAGTAAAAATATGATAATTGGTTCTTTACCCTTCTATCTGGCAACAAAACTGACACCTTTTTACAAGGAGTCATGTTTGCATAGACCGCAATACTTGCAGTCATAATACAAACAAAAGNACATAACTCTGATAATGTCACTGTCCTTGAAGTTGATTGGTCCACACCCGAGACAGCTTTCCTTAGAGCCTAGTCTCATATGGGTTGGACCAGATGACGCCAAAAGGCGCACAACTCAAGGACAATGCACCATCAGAGTATGAGAGCTCGGGGCAAGCATTACACTATGGGAACCTCATTGCCAGTAAAAATATGAGGTTCCCATAGTGTAGATGCTTGCCCGAGCTCTCATACTCTGATGGTGCATTGTCCTTGAGTTGTGCGCCTTTTGGCGTCATCTGGTCCAACCCATATGAGACTAGGCTCTAAGGAAAGCTGTCTCGGGTGTGGACCAATCAACTTCAAGGACGTGCACATTATCAGAGTTATGTTCTTTTGTTTGTATTATGACTGCAGGTATTGCGGTCTATGCAAACATGACTCCTTGTAAAAAGGTGTCAGTTTTGTTGCCAGATAGAAGGGTAAAGAACCAATTATCATATTTTTACTGGCAAATGAGGTTCCCATAGTGTAGATGCTTGCCCCGAGCTCTCATACTCTGATGGTGCATTGTCCTTGAGTTGTGCGCCTTTTGGCGTCATCTGGTCCAACCCATATGAGACTAGGCTCTAAGGAAAGCTGTCTCGGGTGTGGACCAATCAACTTCAAGGACGGTGCACATTATCAGAGTTATGTTCTTTTGTTTGTATTATGACTGCAGGTATTGCGTCTATGCAAACATGACTCCTTGTAAAAAGGTGTCAGTTTTGTTGCCAGATAGAAGGGTAAAGAACCAATTATCATATTTTTACTGGCAAATGAGGTTCCATAGTGTAGATGCTTGCCCCGAGCTCTCATACTCTGATGGTGCATTGTCCTTGAGTTGTGCGCCTTTTGGCGTCATCTGGTCCAACCCATATGAGACTAGGCTCTAAGGAAAGCTGTCTCGGGTGTGGACCAATCAACTTCAAGGACAGTGCACATTATCAGAGTTATGTTCTTTTGTTTGTATTATGACTGCAGGTATTGCGGTCTATGCAAACATGACTCCTTGTAAAAAGGTGTCAGTTTTGTTGCCAGATAGAAGGGTAAAGAACCAATTATCATATTTTTACTGGCAAATGAGGTTCCCATAGAGCCATGTTTGTTTGCATGTTCGCTACAAGTACTGTGTGTAGTTAATGCAGCAATTGACTCCTTGCAAAAGGTATATATTGGTGTTTGAACATCTGAACACAACTCCAGTTTAATTGCCAGAAAGGGTAACACCTATTATGATTTTCTAAAACTTTTATACCGCAAAAAGGTCCTATTTAGTTTTTTTATGCGCTGATGTTGATGTGATACAGTCGCACTACCCCTGGGGCGCCTGCCCCCGCCCACATGAGCGGGTCACGGTGCCGGGTTCAGCAAAGGGCCTCGCCCGGTGGTTCGTGGCTCCACAAACTGGACCTTGAGCCCCAGGCACGTGACCGAGTTAAACACGGCAACTCCCACCAGTGTCTCACAGCTCGACAACTGGAACATGACTTTGAGACAGGAACACATTATTTTCATGAAGTAGTTTAAAGCGTTAAACTTACAAGAAAAAAAGGTGAAGCTGAAAGACGAAGATAACAACAATCTCGTGGAGTAGAGCGGCAGGGAGCAACGAGTTTACTAGCAGCGTTCCCCTGCCAGTTCAGTTGAGACGAGTTGAGGTGAGTTGAGTTGTGATGAGGCGAGTAGAGGTGAGGCGAGATGAGGTGAGGTGGGTTGTAATGAGGTGAGTAGAGGTGATACGCAAATCAAATGAAAGACTTACTGCTTCCTTGTTGCCCATTTACGTGGCTTGTTCCTCGTTTAGCCTGAGCTACAGACAGAGACTGCCTGAGCTACAGACAGAGACTGCCTGAGCTACAGACAGTGCCTTCTCTGAGTGGAGCCACAGGGCTATGGCGAGTGTGGCTCCCAGTGGTAGCAGGCTCCAGGGGAGTTGACCTGCCCCATCTGCCTGGACGCCTACCGCTGTCCCTGCACGCTCAGCTGCGGCCACTCGTTCTGCCTCAAGTGCGTGGAGGGCGCCTGGGATGTGGCCAAGTCCTTCTCCTGCCCGCAGTGCCGAGTGACCTTCCCTCGGAGGCCCAAGCTGAGCAAGAACTTCACACTCGCCAACCTGGTGGAGCAGCGCAGTGCCGCAGAGAAAATGGCCACCATGGTCTTGTGTGACTTCTGCAACGATGGCATGACCGCTGCCTCGAAGACCTGCCTCAGGTGTGATATGTCCTACTGTGTGACTCATGTAAAGCCTCATCAGGAGAACCGGAAGTTAAGGAGCCACATTCTGGTGATCCAGCCACGAATCCTGAGGACCGCAAATGCAAGCCGCACAGAAAGAGGATCAAGTTTTACTGCCGACAGGACGAGAGCTTGATCTGCACAACCTGCATCATCGTAGGAGACCACAAGGGTCACGATGTGGCTACGCTGGAGGATGAGCACAAGACACGGGAGGTGAGACGGTCTGCGTGTGTGAGTGGGAGCCTCTTCTTCATGAAGTTATCATGTCCCAGTACAAACTGAACAATGATATCCAAATAAATATTATATCATTCCTCTCTCAGCTTCCCATTGTTTTTTCAAATTTTAACAACCTTTATTTAATATAAAGTATGCTGAGGTTGTCATAGTGCAGAAATAATACGAAAACATGTTATTATCAATCCTGTTATCTGACAAATTTATAAATGTGCTCTTAGTATATTTTATAAAACTGAAGGACTATAATGCATACAATGTTTTCTCTAAATGAGGTGAGTGCACAGACTGTGGTTTGTATAAAAAAAGTGGTTTGTGGAATGGAGGAGCATTCCCAAAATGTAAACAAAATGTAAAACGACTGGGACTGCGTGAGCCGCAGTGCTCACCGCTTGGTCGCCTCGTGCCGTTCTGTCCCAGTTTAGTGCCGCACTCTCCGGGTCACTGGACGTGGCGTTCCAGAAATGTCGCTTGATTTTGACGGACCAAGTTATTCGTGACTGCATTTATATTTTCATTAATATTCTCTCTTCCGAATTTCTCTGACGCTCAACAGTCACATAGCAGCAGTTCCTTGTGCCATGTAAAACTTTACTAAAACTCAGTTTAACACGTAGGCTTTCGCGACCAATATTATTCATAATAAACGTTTTTGGGTTTAGATCGCGTTATTTATAAATGTGTCGTAACCCTCCACCACCCGACACGGCCAATCAGTAAAAAAGTGTCACGTTGACAAAAGACAATTAGTTCACTGCTTTAGCCCACCGGTGTGTTGAAGCGTGAAACCACAACAATTTACAATTTGAGTACGACGTTTCGCTGGTAATTGCATCCAGCATCATCGGGCGAATTGCCCGATGATAACGCGATCTAAACCCAAAAACGTTTATTATGTTTACTAAAACTATTTTTTATTTCACCAAGTGAAGCTCAGTGAGCTATGAAGCTCTCTTTCACAGGCAAACCTGGCCACAAATGACAGCTCAACGAAGTGGCTTATCAGGTCTAAATGTATGGCAGCCAAACACTCTAAACGCACTTTCCAAAACGTGGACAGAAAAACTGGATGGCCCAGAGAAAGATCCATGCGACCATGGAGAGAGACATGCAAACTGCATATATACAGGCATCAGGCACGGGTTCGAAACCACGACCTCCTGTATAGCAGGCAAGGCAGATAACGTCTCGTGACTCCGGTGCCCTGTCCACCCACTACTCGGATAANCCCGCCCACTACTCCAGTAGCCCCGCCCACTGTTCAGGTAGCCCCACTCACTAATTAGGTAGCCCTACCCACTACTTATGTAGCCCCAACCACTATGCAGGTAGCCCAACCCACTAATCAGGTAACCCCACCCACTACTCAGGTAGCCCCACCCACTACTCAGGTAGCCCACCCACTACTCAGGTAGCCCACCCACTACTCAGGTAGCTCCGCCCACTGCTCAGGTCGCTCCACTCACTGCTCAGGCCGCCCCACCCACTACTTAGGTAGACCTGCACACGTTTGAGCTCGTGAAATCAGTTCCCTGCAGCCTTTGCTCCCCCAGCCTCCATTGCTGCACCGGGGCTACTGCCCCGTCACTGTGGAGGGGTTCGTGTGGAGTTGGGTGAGAGGGGACGCTCAGAGAGTGAGTGGAGTCTCCCCTGGTGACGTCTCTCACAGAAACAAGTGGGAGAAGAGACGCGGGCGGTGGAGGAGAAAAGGAATGAGGCGAAGGAGTCCGTGAGGCGGATGGAGGCCGCTCGCAGGGACGTGCAGGTACCGCGTCTGGGCCAGACTCTGTGACCCCGTGACTCCACTCTGAGAAGGGTTTGTGATGGAGAACAACTCCATTCATTCACGTGGACTTCCATTGGCTCTAAACACATTGTGGGACTAAAGACACAACGGTTAATGCGCCTCAATAATCAGAACGATCAAAGAGGTGGTTCTCATCTCCACTGAGAAACTGAAGCAGTGGTGGAAATTCCACATTCCCATATCTCCATACAACTTACCACTTCAACGACTGTTAACTATATTGGTCAGATGAGGTGGTACGTACCTCTTATCCAATACTCTGGTGGCAGAGTTGGTGATCACACACAGACTGTTGTACACCATCTTACTGACATCACTCAAGCTTTGGGGTGGCCAGGTGGCAGTATAGCAAGTGGTTTCATGATCCCCTCTCTTCAGCCGTACATGTGGTTTTCTCTCACATTCAAATATTAATTTAAGGAGGAATTGGCCTAACTTCCCATTTCATTAAGGCTCTTTACAGATTTCCCTTCGCTTCATGCAAAGGTAAACAAAGCATCGTCCTGATAAACTTGCACAATGATAATGGTATGGATGCTAAATGTACTCATGATGGTATTTGATGATTTCATTGCCTCACAGCCCCCGCCAGTTATGGCGAATTGTGTTGTAGTGAAATGCAAAGTGGCGTTATCAGAGGCAGAGGAAGAAGGAGGCCTCAGTGCTGCAGACTCGTATCACTGTCTGGACACCTTAGAGTTGCACTCGAGTCAAACCGACCTGAATGTCATTTCACAAAAGACCAGAGGTGGCATTTATTTCTCTTTGCAGGGATCCATGACAGATGAAAAGGCCTCAATCTCGGTCAGATTCACCGCGCGAGAGCAGCGTTGGATGTGGAGGAGAAGGCGGCTTTAGAACAAGCGGAGCAGAAAGGGCGCGACCTGCTGTCCCAGATCGATAAGAAGATCGCTCACTACCAGCGCAAGATCAGCGAGCTCCAGGCAGCAGCCACTCGCCTGCAGGCCCTAGCGCAGGAGAGGGACTCGCTCGCGTTCCTGCAGGTGAGGAATGAGTCTCTAGTGTCGCTATTGGCACAGAGCCCTCTCACCAGCAGCAGCAGAAGGAGGCTCCTGAATGAGAGCTCGCATCTCCTGGGCTTGAGAACACAGCTCCACTCATGGACTCGCATCGCAGCTCCAGGGCTGCCATTTGGAAAGCCAGCTCATATTTTCTCATTTAAATTAATTCTCTCTAAATGTTATTGGAATTGCACATTTTAAATCAACCATACAAAGCAATAATGTGCACGGTATTTATGATTATCATCAGCTATGATCTACCCACTGATGGATGAAGGCCTCCCCAAGCCATTGCCACATCTCATGATGCTGCGATGCAACAATCCACCAGCGCCTGCTCACGAGCCAATGTTATCTCTGCTTCTTACTTTGTGGACCTCTTCTTGGATGCGCAACCTTCAGTGTTCATATTCGTGCGGCTAAAATAAATACGGTCTCACGCGCTTATTATTCATATCCTTGTGTGTTGACCACCACTTCTGCAAGACCTGCACCATGTGCATTTGTAACACCAGAAATTACCAGCCCTAAGTTATTCTCGACAAAGATCAATATCAACCGGTCTCACTCTGAAATATGTACCCTGCAAATCAGTGTTGGTCCTCATGGGGGCGGCGAGATGTTAACTACCTTGCCTGGTATACCGGAGGTCGTGGATTTGATCCTCAACCTGACTTCCTTATATATTTGGAGTTTTCATTTCTCTCTCCATGGTCACATGGATTTTTCTCGCGTCCTGCAGTATTTCCACGAGATGAACCACTTCGTTGAGCTATCATTTGTGGCCAGGTCGCTTCTGATAAAGAGCTCTATCGCTCCGTGGGACTTACGTGGAAAGATTTAATTAGTTTATAGTTGACTTTTAAATGGTCTCACTCTGAAATATTTGCCCCGTAAGTCAGTGTTGGTGATCATAGGGTCATAAGCCAAGACTTTCGGGTTTATTTTCCACCCACGGTGTTGCAGTGGGAACTCCACTGATCACAAGGGATTGGAGGTAAAGTCACAGTAACGCATCTCTCTCTCTCCCACAGGGGCACCTGGAGGAGACATGCAGTAAAAGACGACTTTCACTCATGACTCGACACACGACAAAATGGGACTGAGTGTGGGGTGCCGACAGTGAGACACTGGCTGTGTGGGATGATGTGTGTGGTGATGCTGTGTGCGATGATGCTGTGTGATGGTGCTGTATGTCATGTGCTGTGTGGTAATAGTAATGTTGTATGGTTATGCTGTGTGTGGTAATGCTGTGTGGCAATAGTAATTCTGTGTGATGCTGTAATTGTGAGATGAGTGATGATGCTTTGTTTGATGAGTACCTTTGTGATGGAGCTGTAACGATCCCACGCGTGAAGATGCTGTGATGAGTGTCCATGTGATGGAGCTGTGATGATCCTGTGAGTGACGATGCTCTATGTGAGACAGTGGCATTGTCTGTTCTGCTTCACAGGACAAGGAGGGCTACAGCAGCTCCACCATCAGCTCCCAGCCAAGAGGACATTGCCTCGCTTAAAGTCCTGGAGACACCTGCAGTCAAACTCGTGTGTGAGTTCTTCAGTGTGAATCATGGGTGATGGGTCCATCATGACAATAAAANGTGTGTGCACGAGGTCGACTCAGCCTCAAATAATGACCTGGTGTTTTATAAACATCACCACTCGGGAGACAAAGGCGGCCAGGCGTAGTGCTGGCCATCCACCCCTCGTGTGTCGTGACAGCCTTCAACGTTGCTGATTTTCCCCAACAGTCTGTAAAGGCTACATGGGGGATGTATTTGTTTACATCCTGAAACCTGATGCGTGTGTAAACAAACTCGCCACTAGGGAGACAAAGGTGGTCGGACGTCGTGCTGGTCACCCACCTCGTGTGCCATGCCAGCCTTCATAGACGCTCACGGACAGCACTTATCCCAATAGTCTGTGACGTCTACACAAGGGATCTCTGTTTTGTTCACATCCCATTCCAGGACCCTTTTTAAGAGAGCCATGAGACTCAGTGTGGAGTTCTTGGTAAATAATCAGTATGAGTCAGGGGTAATTGTGATGTTGAGATGCAGTGAGTGCCTGTGTATGCGTGGGGGAGCGGTAGCACACCTCACTATGAACCCAGTTACCTGGGTTTGATTATCCGCCATGGCTACCATCAGTGGCAGGTGATATCTGATCCAGTCCTGGGTCTCTGCTAGGCAGTTTCAACCTCAAATGAGTTCCTGATGCTGGTAATGGTCATAATGATGGTGATAGTGGTCGTGATGAGGATGGTGGTAATGATGCTGATATTACTGATAATGTGAGTGATGGGAATGGTGATGGGTTTGGTCATGGTGTTGGTAGTGGTGATGGCAGTGGTAATGATGGCGAGATTAGTGATAATGTAGGTGGTGATGGTTGTGATGGTGGTGATAGTGATGAAGATGGTGGTGATGGGATAGTGGTGATGATCGTGGTGATAGTAGTGATGGTAGTGGTGAATTTTTGTGATGGTTGTAATGTTGCTGATAGTGATGTTGTTGATGTTCATTGTGTTGATGATGGTGGTGATGGTGAGGTATATGTTGTCATTGATAATATTGATGGGGATGCTTAGTGATGTTTGTGATGTTATTGTTGTTGATGGTGATGATGATGGTAGGATATGGTAGTGTTGATGGTGGTGATGCTGGATAATGGTGACGATGGTGTTCTGTTGTGATGTTGTCATCGCTGTTGTCACAGACGGACGCTCACCGACTCTGACACAAACTCAGCTCATAACAAACTCCAGATCTGCTCGGATCTCAGGACGATGACGCTGACCGGTGCCTCCCAGGGTCGCCCCGATCACCCACACCGGTTTGATGGCTGTGCACAAGCCCTGTGCTCTGAGAGCTTCTCGTCGGCCACCACTACTGGGAGGTGGACGTGGGGATGCGCGTGGTGGCGGGTTGGAGTCGCGTACGGGACGATCCCACGGAAAGGGGTGGTGGTGCTGCATGGCTGGGAGGGAGCGACGCGTCTGGTGTTTAGAGAAATATGATGACAACTTCTCAGTATTTCATGGTGGACTGGAGACTGCACTGTCGGTGAGGGGGCCCCCTNCCCCCGCAGAATCGGGCTTCACCTGCACTGGGAGGGGGGCTCCTGGCGTTTTACCGCGCCGACTCTATGGAGTGATCCACGAGGTTCGGCAGAAATTCTCGCAGCCTCTCTTCCCTGCGATGGTGTGCGGTGNTTTAATGAACCATTGAAGATGTGGATCTGAGTGATGCATGCTGAGGATGATGAGAGATAGAACCCAATAACGGTGGAGAGGGGATGGTGAGGAGAGGGTGAAGTGAGGTGAGGGAAGGTGGAACGGAGGGTGAGGTTAGGTTCAAGTTCATGTATTAGTATAGCCTGTGAGCCATTCGGCTCTTGAATCGGTGCAACCGCAACAAACAAAAACAAAAAAATTAACAAACATCTTAAAGTGAATATGTGACTGAGTGCAAACAGAAATCCAGGAAAAGACAGCAAAACATTGCAGAAAAAATCACCGTACACCAACGCTGTGTGCAAAAATCCCAGTGGGATGCAAGTCAAACAACCAACAACAACCACAAGACAACTTAGATTAAGGCCATCAGTCTAACTCTGTACTACAACAAACAAACGTGGCCAAACCAATATTCTTTTCGAAATCACCAAAATAAAGCCATGAAAGCAATGAAACAGTGATCATAGGAACTGTGACGGAATTTTCACAATAAATGGCATAAACAACATGTAACCCAATAAACGGTGGAGAAGCGGATGGTGAGGAGAGGGCGAAGTGAGGGTGAGGTGGAACGGAGGGTGAGGTTAGGTGAGGGTGAGGGAGGATGAGGTGAAAATTGAGGAAGGGAGAGGTGAGCATGGAGGGTAGGGTGAGGGAGGTGAGGTTCAGGTTGGCGTGCGTGAGCAATGTTGCCGGTGCAGTTCAAATCGCAGGTTCGTGTGGCCGCTCCTTTGCTGCAGTGAGCGCTCACGTCACCACGCCTCCTCATCCCTGCGATTCACCATCAGCACCATCGTCACCATCACCACATCATCATCACCCCATCATCATCACTATCAACAACAACCGCCATTCGCCACTAAGTGGCGGTGACACCACGACGCTTGTGCCAGGCCATGTGCACCTTGAGGCCACGTGAAGTGTCGAACGCCCGCTGGCAGGAGGTCACGGCGCAGACCCAGATGCCACGGGTCGACTGACTGAGACGACTGGCTGATGCACCACCTGTGCCCCTACTGTGCCAACTTGTTGTGCTTTAGCCACCCGGCGCTCCGCTGTTGTTGTGAGCGTCACTCCTCGCCCTCCGTTGTTGTTGGAGGACGACTGCCTCCAACTGCCCAGCAGCGTCCTTCACGAGCCTCCTCCACAGAGGCCGATCTTGACACCGCTGGTTCCAGTCATCGGCAAGTCACTCAGTTCCACATCCTCCTATTCCACATCACTCATCTCTTTCTAGCCCGTGCCACACCCGTTTAGCCCCTCGATCCGGCCGAACAAAAGCTGTTTAGGCATGCGGTGGCTGGGCAGGCGGTCTACATGGCCCAGCCAACGCAGCCTTGCCTGCCGGAGGAGCTCAACGATGGGGCCTTGTCCAGATCTTTCAAGGATTTGTGAGCTCCTCACACAATCCAGCCTGGTTAAACCAGGATGGATCGTAGGCAGGCCAGCCTAAATGTTTCCAACGGCGAAGATGCTCCATTAGGGGGTCCACGTTTCGCAAGTGTAGAGAAGGAAGGGAATGACTGTGGCCGAGAAGACCTGAAGCTTCGTGCGGAGCGAGAGACGCACCTTCGTTGGTCGTAATATGCATCATGAGGGAAATGTGAGCATGAGGAAGACGACCTTTTGCCACCCAATGGTGTGCAATGTACTGCTTGTCTATGAAAAGACACCGCATCTCATGATGCGTATGACGACAAAAAATCCGCAGACTACCTGCTGGATCTCCTCTCTGTTTCAAAGAACAAATTTAACCTAAGGTCTTCGCTCATTTGCCAGCTTCACATTCCTATTGCCATGCAAATACTGAGCAAGGGCCTTTGCTATTAAAGCCCCAGGGTCTGGAATGCAATTTCCAATAAACTGCAACTTGAATCACTACCTATGAGATCTTCATCAAACTGATCTAGAGGAGTTGTCCACCCTAGCTGCCACTGCGATTCAGTGGCCTGAAATCAAATGTATCGCTCCAGATGACCGCTGCAAAGTAACATCTTGTGTTTGATTATAGTGTGCTAATCTTTAAAGTACATTGAAATTTTTTATATTCCTACTGATACTCCTGCTGTTATGCAGTGACTCATGCAGCCAGCTATGGTTGCAAAGTTTGCTCGTACATGTTATGTGTATCGTTTATTGTTAAATTGGAATCAGTTCCTATGATCACTGTTACATTGTTTTTGTAGCTTTATTTTGGTGATTTCGAAAAGGTTCTGGTTTAGCCATATTTGTTTGTTGTAGTACAGAGTTAGACTGATAATCTAAATCGTCTTATGGTTGTTATTGTTTGACTTGCATCCCACTGGGATTCTTGCACACAGCATTGACATGCGGTGCTTTATCTGGAAGACTTTTGCTGTTTTTTCCTGGATTTTTCTGTTGCACGTAATCACTTTCAGATGTTTCTTGTTCATGTTTTTGTTTGTTGCACCCGATTCAAGAGCCGAATGGCTCGCAGGGCTATACCTAATAATGAACTGAACTGAAGTTAGCTCCACACAGCGTTACACAACCAATGAAAACATAATCCGCTTGACTGATTCGGAGTGAGACCTCTGCTGTTAAACCGGAGCCGGTCATGAGCACACTGCCCAGGTATAGGAAACTCTCACTCTCTCCACAACTGCCCCATCACCAATTGAGAGTTGTGGGGGTGGAGTGTCCGATGGTACAAAATGCCCAGGCAGGTGATTAGTTTTGGTGGGCTGATGTAAGGCCCCAACTCCCGGTGGCAAGTTCTAGGTTCAGCAGCAGCGCCTCCAACTCTCCTCTGAGTGAGCAGCATTCACCAGATCATCGGTATACGTAACATGGTTGAGTAATAGGGAGTCATCCCTTGACCGCACCCGGGCATCGATCAGCCTCCCATTATATCTGGACCAGATGGAAATTCCCCAGTACAGCTATTGAAGGCTTCACGATCTACGTGGTCAAAATAGATGTTAAATAATGTGGGAGCAAAGGACATCCCTGTCGCATCCCAAGGTGTACAGGAAATGGCTCTGACTCCCGGCCACGTAGTTTTCCCGGGCCCGCTCACCATCATGAAGGTCGTTAATGATCATGAGCAGAGGGTCAGGACTCCGAAAGCACTAAGAACCGAGAGCCTACTGATGGTATCATAGGCCTTGACCAGGTCAATAAAGCAGAGTTGTAGGTCTTGTTGGAATTCCCTACACCTCTGCTGTAGCAGACGACAGAAAATATGGCATGTGCAGGACCGCCCTTTCCTGAAACGGCATTGGGGCTCCACAAGCCTCTCCTGCCTAGAAAGTGCGTGCCTAGCAAGGCGATTTTGAATAATCCTTACCAGGACCTTTCCCGGCACACAAGTAGTGAGATGCCCCTGTAGTTGTTACAGTTGTGCGGTCCCCCTTCTTAAAGAGGGGGACCACCAGGGCATCCTTCCAATCCTGTGGAACCCGTCCAGTGTTCCAGACTATTGTTATGTGATGTAGGGAGTCTGTGCACAAACGCCACCCTCCTCAGCATTTCGGTTGGGAGATCATCTCTGCCCGGTGCCTTTCCTGGTCTCAGACTCTGGATCGCCTTCAGTACTTCTGTAATATAAGAATATATCCGTGTCACTGACGTATCACAACTTGTCATGGTGATTGGATCTGCCGGTCCTGGTTCACAGCCAATGGGGGAAGCCTGGGGCATGGCCCTGACGTGATGGAAGGGTGACAGCTATGAGATTGGTTCTGCTGGCTTTGGCCTCAGCCAATGGGGAGACGAGTCAGGGGCGTGGTCCCGGGAGCTGACGAGGGAGCCTGGAAGATTCGATGCAGGCTAACGAGATTGGCGGAAGCGTACCACGTGACCCGGGTTTAAATAGGGGTAGAGAGGAACGACACGTGGTCAGAACGGAACGAACGGAGGAAGGGGCCACGCGGGAGCGGGGCTCCGAGTTGCCACGTGGCAGTGCGTCTCTCTCTATCTGTCCCTCTCACGCTGCCTATCAGCAGCGTGAAGTAACTGTAACCTAAAGTGAATAAAAGACGGATCCAGAAGTCGTCTCAAAGAGCTTTATTACACTTCCACAACAGATGACACCTCAGCAGGCCACTCGTGCTCCACCGCCAGCCTGACACCGTCGTCGTCAGAGGACAGGAAGCGATCCAGCGCCTGCTGGCTCCTTTCTACCATAGGGAGGTGTCAGAGGCAGCCTCCATGTGCTCCACTGCCCCTTCCCGCTCCCCACCGGGTGTCCAAGCTGGAAGCGTAGTCGGTTTCTNGGTACCGCTCTGGTTCCCTGCTGGCTGGAGTTAAGAGCGAGAGGCCTGGGGTCTTCCTCCATTCACCCTCTAGTCTCTGGTGGTGATTGACACTTTGTTTGCTGCAGGTGTTTCAAAATTTCAATCACCCACTTCCCTATGCAGGTGTATTTTCTTTGCCACGTATTTGTACCTGTGACACAATACACTACACTACTATACTCTACACTATACAATACACATACACTACTATAGACTACTATACACTACACTATACACTACACTATACACTACTATACACTACTACACTACACACNACTATACAGTATACACTATACACTNCACTATACACTACNATATACACTATACACTACTATACACTACACTATACACTACTATACACTACACTATACACTACACTATACACTACACTATAACTACTGTACACTACACTATACACTACTCTATTGTTGTATGTTTTGGGTTATGAAATTTTGATAAAAATAATAAAATTAATAATTTTCCGAAAAATGTGCAAATCGCATAATTATGTTAATATGTGTATAATATACATAAATTATGATAATGCGTGTAATTATATGCATAAATTATGATAATCACGGAGATAATCGTAGTAATTTATGCGGATGCTTGCGATTATGTTAATGTGAGCAGTTATGATAATTAAGTTTAGTTTCGTTTATCCAGAGTTATATCAATCAGGATAACACGATTATCATTGATTAAACATTTACCGATTATCTTAGTGTGTGTTATTATATTTTAGGTCTCCAGTTTCACATCTCATCACAGGCTACAGTTCTTGGAATAAGACAGTTTTGCATGGACTTGGAAAGAAGCACTCGAGACTTGGTGTTAAGCAATTTTAATTCTAAACAAACACATGACACTCTAGTATGCAAAAGCAAGTATACGTCAATAATTCATGGGCAAGATTACGCAATTAACGAAAATGAATGATAAAACATTCCTTATTCATGTAACTCGACGGCAGCAACTGCTTTGTACGATCAGTTGATATTGAACGCACCACCTTGAAATGGCAACCCTTTTTGAAACGCAAGATAACTTTTTGAAAATCTTATTCGTGTGCGTGTTGTGTGTGCGTTGTCCCCTCGTAATATTAATTAAATTTCTTAGAGCCGGGAGTTGTGTCGTTAGCTTGTGTGGTGTGGGAGGATACAACCCGCCGCCAGCGAAGTTCCTCTCTGGGTTGGCGTGGCCGCACGAGCCGTGCTGCCTTCCTCTCTCCACTGCTCGATTGAGTTTGCACGACGCTCGCTGTCGTGGTGTGCGATGATTCCGTCGTCGGATAGCGCGCAGCTCCTCCACGAGTCGGCACGACGCTCGGTGACATCCGAGTCGTGCTGTTCTTGCGCTCTCTCTCCCTCTACTGCTAGATGACGAGTTGGCACGACGCTCGGTGACGCCCGGGTGGTGCTGCTGCTGTCGCTCTCTCCTTGATCGCTGCCAACTTCACACGGACACTCGCCCTTGCTTCAGGCTGTGTTGGCTTGTGGCTCTGGACGACGCGGCTGTGCTCACTGGTGTTGGTCGGTCTGAGTATCAAACACACTGCGCATTCGATGGCGCTTTCTCTCTCTTGGTGGCAGCCCCGGCTTCTCCACTGCTCGATTGAGTTTGCACGACGCTCGCCGTCGCTCTGGACGTCTGGTCTGTTCTCACTGGTTGTTGGTCGGTGTGTGTCAAACACACGGCGCATGCATTGGCGCTGTCCTCTTCCTCACAGCCGTTTGATCAGGCTTTCTCCACTGCTTCGCGCTCTTTGCTTTGCTCGCTTGGTCGACGCTCGGCGATTTCCGCCCTTTTACAGGTTGATTGCTTGTCGTCACTCGTCACTCTCTCTTCTCCGTGCTTCCTTTGTTCGTGCAGCTGCCAGCTTCACTCGCACTTAACTTCGTTCTGCGAGAAGCGACACCTGCTATCGGCATCGGTGTTTGCTCCCTCACGATGCTCCGCCAGCCGGAGCACGGCTGAAACCCAGCCTCGACCCAGGTTGAACTCAGACTTCTGCGACTCGAACGACCCTCCTCGTTCCATCTTCCTCGAGGCACGATCTGCCCAGCTCTCTTGCGAGCCCCGTCGCAACGCTGCGTCGCAAGCCGAGTTGCAAGACTGAGCACGACTCGAACCAGACTGCTCTCAGGCTGTCACCTTAACGATATCTCGTCGTCCCATCTCTCTCGAGGCACGATCTGCCCAGCTCTCTTGCGAGCCCCGTCGCAACGCCGCGTCGCAAGCCGAGTTGCGAGACTGAGCACGACTCGAACCAGACTGCTTATTCGCTATGTGCGCTTGTGCTTAACTCAAAACGTGAACACCCTCTCCTCTCTCCGCGTCTCTTGCGAGAGAAAACAAACAGAAAAAAACAGATGTTCTCGGAATGTTAGCACGAACTCCCCCTTGTGACCTTTTTGCTCCCTTCTTGCTTGCCCCGCGTGGGTCATTCAGAGGCCAGACCCCGCTGGAAGACAAAGGTGGTCGAGGAGATGTATGCAATACCTTATGTGGTCTTGTGTGTTACGTTTATTCTTGATATTTCTTATGGGTTCCTTGGTCTTAGTATCGTGGTAATCATTCGTCTATGTTTAATGAATATTCGTAATGATCCTCGTTACATCATTATTTAGAGGGTTTCGCCAATTTTAGTTCTCCAGAGATTGGTGTTTATTCTGAGTTATATTTTAATGTCCTGAGGTTAAGTGCAACTAAGTTTCCACTTACGCTTCCTTAACTGTTGGAATTCGTAATTATTTTTTTTGGTCAGGTAGATAGAAACATACAATACAAAATAATATTTATATATACGGTGAATACGAGTAATACAAGGGAATTACTAATAAAAAGCCCCTATTGTTTGTTGGTTAATTTTCTTTGTTAAGTTTCTACTTTTCGATACGGAAAACGTTTAAGGAAAACGCGAGTTGCAAAAGTTGTTTTTCTCTACTCTGCACCCCTTCCGTGCATCTCAAGATGTCTTGGGAGGTTAGTCCATCGATCTTTTTGTCTATCTGGATGTCTATGACCTCTCTGTGACCGAATTCTTATCGTTTTAATGGCCCTCCATGTTCATAGATTCCTGGTGTGCTTGCGAGGAGAAGTGAGTTGTTTTCATTGTTTAATAAAAAAAAGATATAATTATTCTTAATATTAATAACGGAAAACAGAGCATAGATACAACACTATACACTACACTACTATACACTACACTATACACTACACTATACACTACTATACACTACACCAGGGGTGGGCAAACTTTTTCACTCGCGGGCCACAAAGGGTTCTAAAATTTGACAGAGGGGTCGGGCCAGGAACAGATGGATGGAGTGTTTGTGTGAACTAATATAAATGACATGTAAAAAGCATTACATGTGTAATAAAGGACTCGACCACGAAGTCTGGCTTGGTGTCCTTTATTCGGTTCTTCCTCGCAACCCACACGGCTGTCCTTCTATAAGCCTTCCGCACTGATACTGATACTGCTGTTAACCCCGTCACGCCAACAGTTCCTCTGTTGTCTCCCGTTGTTCTCGTAACCGTCCAGCAGCCTCGCCGCTGTCACCCTCACGCAGCTCCCACTGGCTGCACTCGCTGCTGTTTCTCTCCTCGTCGCTCTCGTAGCCTCTCACACACACAGCCTCGCCGGCTGTGTTCCCGCAGCTCCTCAACCACTCTCTCTCCAGCCGCCACACTACTGTCTTCTCTCGCAGCTCCGCTGGCTGCTCCCTTAGCTGGCCACCGCTGGCCGCCGGTGCCACTCTTCCTGGCTTCGCCCAACGTGGCCTTACTCTTGTCCAGTCTCTCACTCTCTCCCTCCTCTTCCGGTCTCATCCCTTAAGAACCTTAACCTTGCTCCCACGTCACCTAACTCCACCTCTCCGTGACGTCACATCCGGGAGGTCGCCCGCGCCCGCATTACACCACCCTCCCCCGTGGAGAAAAACCCAGCTGACCTCGGCTGAACAATACCAACAGTAATGCGGGCGAAACCGACCCTAACACACCAAAGGACACCAAGCATGCAATATAACAGTAAGAACAATCAACACAACACAATAATCAAGTAACGTAGCAGAAGCAGGCAATAAATACACAGTAAAAGCAATAACGCAACGTAACAATCAACGAAACACAAGGGATTTAGAACGTGTGCGGGTCGCCGGCCCGTCCCGGACGGTCGGCGGCCCATCCGCGGAACGGGAACGTGATGGAGTTTGAGGAGTGACAGGGTGAAATCCCCTGTCGCTGTTGGAAGTCCACCAACGTCCTGTGTCCCTGAAGGATCAGTCGCGGGCGTGTCCCGCGGATGTGTCTGCAGCGGGGTCGGAAGGGCTGCAGGGCTCGAAGTTCCCGCAGATCTGGCAGGCACCCTCCGAGCAGGGCGCCTCGTCCCTCTGGTGTCAAGGCCGGCCTGCCTGGAACAGGTATGACAGGCGCTCTAGCAAGATCAATGGACGCAGGCGGGGAGAGTCGGCAGCAACAGACCCCGGCAAGGCAACATTGGGAGATGAAGCATCATGTAGGGGAGCAACATACGGTTTCAAGCGCGACGTGTGAACAAACCAGCGGCGAGAACCAATCTGAACACGCGCCGACTGAGGGTTAGGAACCTCAATGAGGCGGATAGGCCCTTGCCAAGGTTTGTGAAATTTGGAGAGGTACCCGGCCGCACCTGCGGACAATGGAGCCAGGCCAGGTCCCCAACCTTCCAGGGGCATTCCCCCTTGGAACGCCGCGCATACCTCTCGTTCCGGGCCTGGGCTTTGGCCGTAGCCACGCGGGCACTCTCCCGCGCCTCCGAGACCCGGCGAACAGTGTCCCGAATGTAGTCAGGGAGTGGTTTACAAGGTCCCTTCACACCGGTTCCCAGCTGCACATCCATCGGCGGCACGTTTTCCCGACCATACATAAGGTAAAACGGCGAATAACCCGTAGCCGCATGAGGAGTCATCCTTACGCCGAAAGCACCCCCGGGATGTGCAGGTCCCAATCCGATTGTTGTTCACTCACCGTATGGCACAGCATGGCAGACAATGTCCGGTTTAGCCGCTCAACCATACCATCCGTTTGCGGATGGTATGGGGATGTCCGGACCTTCTTAGTCCTAGGCCCGCGCATACTTCCGCCAATAATTTAGAAGAAAATTTCGGCCCTGGTCCGTGAGGAGTCTCTCCGGCGCACCCTTATCCATGACGTATCCGAACAAAAAGCGTCGGTAATAGCCAAGGCCGATTGATCGGGCAACGGCCAGGCCATCGGCCAATGGGAGAGGTACTCAACCCCGACCAGCAAATATTTATTACCCCTCGCCGATGGTGGGAAGGGTCCCAAAATGTCCAGTGCCACCAATTCATTAACCGCGACACCTGAATTGACTGTAAAGGCGGCACATAAGGATGTTTAGGTGGCTTACGTCGGGCACAATCAGGGCACGCGCGGACGTGCCCACGACATCCGTCGCCATGCCATGCCAAAATAATGACGTTGCAACGTCAACAAGGTCTTCTGCACACCCAGATGTAATAGCGTGTCACAATGGAGAGTTCTGATCAACTCGTATCGCAGGGACGCAGGCACCACCAGACGCCAGCGCTCCTGGAGACCTTCCCTCCACATAAGCAGACCATCTCGGATCGCGGTTTCCGGCGCACCCTCCGTAACCGGACCCCCAATCTCGACTTTAGATCGCTTCCGCAAGGACACCAACGAATCATCCATCATCTGCTCCCGTATCCAAACAGACCGCAGCAGATTCAAAACCCATCAGTCGGGCCCGGTTTCACAGGAGCATCCGGCTCCTCAACAGCCAACACCAGCGGCTGAGGGGGGGATAGGCTGGGCGTACATCTATGCGTCCCGACGCACATTTGCAAGGGGAGCGCTGCGGCAATCTGGAAAGTGCGTCTGCGTTCGCATGGCGCACCCCTTTGCGATGTTGAATTTGAAATGAAAATTCCTGTAGCGTGTCCAACCAACGCGCCGCTGGCCGGAAGGTTGGTCCATTTTAAGGGCATATTGCAAGGCCGCGTGATCCGTACGTACGATAAAGGAACGGTGTACAGGTACGTCGAAACTGACGTAGGAAAAAAACAACGGCTAGGAGTTCCCTGCGAGTGACACAGTAGCGGGTTTCCGCGGGCGACAAGACCCGGCTACCATACGCAACGACACGCTCTGCGCCCCCTTTAGACTGAGATAACACCGCGCCAATACCCGTGTCACTCGCGTCTGTATCAAGGATAAACGGTTGATCGAAATCAGGATAATCTAATGTTGGGGCCGTAGCCAACAGATTGCGCAGACTCTGAAAGGCCGCCTCTTCTGGCGGTCCCCACACAAACTTACGTCCCTTACCCGTAAGGAGGTGCAAGGGCCTCGCGATGGTCGCAAAATTCGGTACAAATCTTCGGTAATACGAGGCAAATCCCAGAAAGCGACGTACATCCCCCACGGTGGCCGGAGTTGGCCAATCTCGGACGCACGCCGTTTTTTCCGGGTCCGTAGACACCCCTCAGCGCTGACGATGTGCCCCAAATAACAGACAGACCGTTGCAGTAGGTGACATTTCTTTGGTTTGAATTTGAGGTTCGCGGAGCGCATCCTCGCGAACACCGTCTCCAACCGCCTTAAATGTTCATCAAATGTGCGGCTGAAGACAATAATATCATCCAAATATATGAGACATGTCTATCACTGCAACCCCGTCAAAACGAGCTCCATGAGCCTTTGAAATGTGGCAGGGGCCGCATTCAGCCCCATCGGAAGGCAGTTAAATTGAAATAACCCCTGCGGCGTACGGAATGCGGTCTTCTCCCGTGAGGGCTCGTCAAGGGAAGCTGCCAAAATCCCGAAGAGAGGTCCAGTGTAGAGAAGAACTTAGCCCCGACAATGCGTCGAGGGAGTCGTCCATACGCGGCAGGGGATACGCATCTGCCACCGATATCTTATTCAATTTTCGAAAGTCAACACAGAATCGCAATTTGCCATCCTTTTTCTTAACCAAAACCACAGGCGCGCCCCATGGGCTGTTTGATGGCGATATAATATCCGCAGCCAACATGTCTTCCACTGCCCCCGAACGTGATCTCGCTCGGCGGGACTCATTCGGTGCGAATTCAACCGAATAGGGGCAGCGTCGCCTGTATCAATGTGATGGTGAAGCAACGAGGTGCTTCCCAAATCCAAATCATTGGAGCTGAACACATCCGAAAACGTCAGTAATAATTTGTGAAGCGCACCCCGTTGATCCACAGACAGGGAAGAATTTCCGTCACATAAGCTACCAATCAGCGATCATCCGAAGCCACAGGCTCGGAAACACCAGCAACCACTTCCTTGCTATGCGAGCAATCGTGAGCCGTAAATGCCGTAGTGGCATGTGCCACAACCGTGCCAGCCGGGACGCGAACATTTTCAGTACCGCGTTGAGCACCTGCAAAAACGGCAATTGGTCTGGCCGGACGATGGTCTGTGCCCCAACCAGTGCCAACCCGGCCGTTATCGAGGCTGAAGGTGACAACAAGACCCAACCGCTCCCAGCTGACTAGGCAGGGGCTTCCGATACCGCAAGGGAATAAGCATCTGTGAGCCAGGTGGGATGTCAACAGATGTCACGGATAGCGTCTGCACTTGTACGGCCGAAGCAGGTCGCCCCCAGGGCGACAGCAGAAACGAAATTTGACGGCCACCCGGCAGTTCAATACAATTCTCATTAATTTTAATCAAAATAGGCATCTTAGCCAGGAAATCAGTGCCCAATAAACAAGGAACTGCCAAGGATCTTGAAATCAACACAACGCCCGAGGCCGACACATCCCCGATAGAAATTTTAGCGTCCACCTGGCCCACGATGCCCATACTACCCCCGTTCGCAGCGACGCACGACCCGTAAACCGGACGCACGGCCCCGGGTGAGATGCCCAACAGATGAAAAATGACATCCGATATTATAGTGCGGACGCTCCGGAATCGACCAAAATGCGCACGTCCACCCCTTGTATAGACCCCGGCACGGTGGACGAACCCGTAGCGGCCGCGACAACCCTCCGTGCCAATTTGCGCCACTGCGTCACAGAGCGACAAGGCCCCGTCGAAGGTCTCTCTTTAACAACAACACTAGGACCGCACAACGAAGGTGATGGGTGAGGTGTAAAGCCTTGCCGGGTGTCTGGTGCGTGCCGACTTGCCTGGTTCGGTGGTTCCTTGGTCGGCTTGGCCGTTGATGAGGCCTCCTGTTGCGGCGGACCCGGGATGCGGGCCCAGCAGTCCTTCGCGTAGTGGCCCCTCCGTCCGCAGCGGAAACAATCGGCGTCGTTGCGCCGAAGCGCAGGCCTTGCATCCCGCCGGCCTCGTACCGGTGGTGCAGCGCGAGAGGCCGGCCCACCGCGGCCTGACCATGGCCCAGAGGCGGCCGTCAGCTCCTGAGGGCCCCCCCCATCCGGCACGTATACCGACTTCGTAGGGTCCCAACCCAGAGCGCCACCCTCTGCAACGGGCCCCCTGTCCACGCCGCGACTTGTTTCCACCGTCGGAGGTTGAATTGTGCATCCAGACATTTTGCCGCCGCCCGGGAAGTGAGCTTCTCATGCCCACACACCGCATGGGAATCCCAAGATCCCGCGACAGCTCGAGCATCTTGCCCAAGATGAGAGGCTCGAGCAGGTCAGGTGTTGTTTCTGGATACGCGGCCATAGCCAAATCAAGCACCGCACCCCTGTATGCTACGGGCGATTCCTCCGGTGCTCGTTGTCGTTGAGCAAATCGCCGATGCGCGTCGTCAGGTGGCTCGTAGACATCGGCCATTTCTTGAAAAACTCCATATAATGTCTTCTTCTTTTCGGCCTTAATGGAACGAAAAAATCGAACAGATTCATCGTCCAGAAGAGTCGGCAACACTTCTAAGGCCTCAGCATCGGTCCATCTCGCAGAACGGACCGCCGCCAAAAATCTGCAGGCGAAAGCGCTCCAGTCGCCCCCAATGGCGAATTCTTTGACAGTGGTGAGATGGCGACTCCGACTTCTCTTTACTCCGCCTCCGCCGATGGCTCCTCCGGTGGCAAATTCAAAATGGCGTCGAACCGCGGCGTGGTCAAGATGGCGGTTTCCCGCCGCGGAACGCGCAAGATGGCGGCCTCTTGCCGCGTGGCCAATGGCGCCGGGAGCGAAGATACCGTGGCGGCTTGTGGAGCACTCTCCGCTCTCTCCGTCGCCGTCCTCGGGGTGACGAGATGACACAATTGGCCCAGGACGTCCTTGAGAGTCTCCAGTTGCTCCGCCATCTGCAGCCATCGCGGATCAGCGTCTGAAGTTGTCGGCGGCCCCGACACTGCGGCCACATCTTCAACCCCAGTCCCCGCACTCGTTTCAGCAGGGCTCTCCTCCACCACCCCGGCAGGATCCATGTTTGGAGGGAAGTCGTCGTCTTCGGACGAAGAAGCCGATGCTGGCGCTGGAACATTTTTCTTTCTCACTTGTTTCGACATGCTGTTGCACTTCCGACACCAATGTAATAAAGGACTCGACCACGAAGTCTGGCTTGGTGTCTTTATTCGGTTCTTCCTCGCAACCCACACGGCTGTCCTTCTTTAAGCCTTCCGCACTGATACTGATACTGCTGTTAACCCCGTCACGCCAACAGTTCCTCTGTTGTCTCCCGTTGTTCTCGTAACCGTCCAGCAGCCTCGCCGCTGTCACCCTCACGCAGCTCCCACTGGCTGCACTCGCTGCTGTCTCTCTCCTCGTCGCTCTCGTAGCCTCTCACACACACAGCCTCGCCGGCTGTGTTCACCGCAGCTCCTCAACCACTCTCTCTCCAGCCGCCACACTACTGTCTTCTCTCGCAGCTCCGCTGGCTGCTCCCTTAGCTGGCCACCGCTGGCCGCCGGTGCCACTCTTCCTGGCTTCGCCCAACGTGGCCTTACTCTTGTCCAGTCTCTCACTCTCTCCCCTCCTCTTCCGGTCTCATCCCTTAAGAACCTTAACCTTGCTCCACGTCACCTAACTCCACCTCTCCGTGACGTCACATCCGGGAGGTCGCCCGCGCCCGCATTACACATGGAAGGATTTAGCCTTTAACAGGTAGCAAAGCATTTATTTGCAAGGAAATTTAACAAATTGCACGAACATGAACAATACAAAAACATGTCGTAACGTGACTGATGAAACATCATGATAACATCTGAGGCCTGCGCCCAAACCAATTACCTCACTTGAACTTCTTTATTATCTACATTAACAGGTTAGAGCAGCCACGCAGGCTTTGTGATGGAGATTTGGCTCCAACCTCGCTGCAGCAACAGATCACCACTTTCAGTTTCAGTGGGAACAGTGTTGTTAATCTCCCATTTTTGCCAGTGCATCCAAGTCTGGAGTTATTTTGGTTGTGGCAATTCTCAGGATAGATCTGAGGTGCTGATCCGTTAACTTTGATCTGTGACGGGCTTGTTGGCGTTCATGACGCTGAATGTCTGCTCACACACATAAGTCGAGCCAAACAAAGTCAGTATCTTCTGTGCAGTCCTCCGGAGGTTTGGAAATGTGGCTCTGTTAAGTGAAGCATAAAAGTCATTCAGTTTAACAGAGTTGAACTTCTCCTTTAGGACGTTGTCAGACTGAAGATCTATCAGTTCCAACTGCATCTCCTGTGGTGCTGTTTCAGGGTCTTGTGACAGGGGACAGGACACCAGCTGAAGTGACTGTTCAATGTTTTCGAAATCAGAGAACCTACGGTAGAATTCTCCGTGCAGGTCCTCAAGCGATTTGCTGTATTTTTTGCGTATCGCGGTGCCTCTTCCTGCATGGCAAGTGTGGGGAAATGAGCGAAAGATTTGTTCGCAATTTATCCGGAGAACAAAGTGAGCTTGGATTTGAAGGCTTTCACATGTTTGTACATGTCGTGAACAAACTGATCTTTCCCCTGCAGTTTCACATTCAGCTCATTCATGTGTGAAAATATGTCCACAGCAAACGCAAAGTCACTAAGACAGTTCTTGTCGCTTAGCTCAGGGAATTCGTCAGATTTCCCCATCAACTCCAAAAATGCGATGATGTCCTCTTTCAGGAGTGATAGAGACTGATAGATCACCAGCACTGCATTGATACAGCAGTGGTGTGATATAGACTGGTAGATCACCAGCACTGTATTGATACAGCAGTGGAGTGATAGACTGGTAGATCACCAGCACTGTGTTGATACAGCAGTGGAGTGATAGAGACTGGTAGATCACCAGCACTGTGTTGATACAGCAGTGGAGTGATAGAGACTGGTAGATCACCAGCACTGTGTTGATACAGCAGTGGAGTGATGGAGACTGGTAGATCACCAGCACTGTGTTGATACAGCAGTGGAGTGATAGAGACTGGTAGATCACCAGCACTGTGTTGATACAGCAGTGGAGTGATGGAGACTGGTAGATCACCAGCACTGTGTTGATACAGCAGTGGAGTGATAGAGACTGGTAGATCACCAGCACTGTGTTGATACAGCAGTGGAGTGATAGAGACTGGTAGATCACCAGCACTGTTGATACAGCAGTGGAGTGATAGAGACTGGTAGATCACCAGCACTGTTGATACAGCAGTGGAGTGATAGAGACCGGTACATCACCAGCACTGTTGATACAGCGGTGGAGTGATAAAGACTGATAGATCACCAGCACTGTGTTGATACAGCAGTGGAGTGATAGAGACTGGTAGATCACCAGCACTGTTGATACAGCAGTGGAGTGATAGAGACTAGTAGATCACCAGCACTGTATTGATACAGCAGTGAAGTGATAGAGACTGGTAGATCACCAGCACTGTGTTGATACAGCAGTGGAGTGATAGAGACTGGTAGATCACCAGCACTGTGTTGATACAGCAGTGGAGTGATAGAGACTGGTAGATCTCCAGCACTGTGTTGATACAGCAGTGGAGTGATATAGACTGGTAGATCTCCAGCACTGTATTGATACAGCAGTGGAGTGATAGAGACTGGTAGATCACCAGCACTGTATTGATACAGCAGTGGAGTGATAGAGACTGGTAGATCAGCAGCACTGTATTGATACAGCAGTGGAGTGATAGAGACTGGTAGATCAGCAGCACTGTATTGATACAGCAGTGGAGTGATAGAGACTGGTAGATCAGCAGCACTGTATTGATACAGCAGTGGAGTGATAGAGACTGGTAGATCACCAGCACTGTGTTGATACAGCAGTGCAGTGATAGAGACTGGTAGATCAGCAGCACTGTATTGATACAGCAGTGGAGTGATAGAGACTGGTAGATCAGCAGCACTGTATTGATACAGCAGTGGAGTGATAGAGACTGGTAGATCACCAGCACTGTGTTGATACAGCAGTGGAGTGATAGAGACTGGTAGATCACCAGCACTGTGTTGATACAGCAGTGGAGTGATAGAGACTGGTAGATCACCAGCACTGTGTTGATACAGCAGTGGAGTGATAGAGACTGGTAGATCATCAGCACTGTATTGATACAGCAGTGGAGTGATAGAGACTTGTAGATCACCAGCATTGTATTGATACAGCAGTGGAGTGATAGAGACTGGTAGATCACCAGCACTGTGTTGATACAGCAGTGGAGTGAGAGAGACTGGTAGATCACCAGCAGTGTGTTGATACAGCAGTGGAGTGATAGAGACTGGTAGATCACCAGCAGTGTGTTGATACAGCAGTGGAGTGGTAGAGACTGGTAGATCACCAGCACTGTGTTGATACAGCAGTGGAGTGATAGAGACTGGTAGATCACCAGCACTGTATTGATACAACAGTGGAGTGATAGAGACTGGTAGATCACCAGCACTGTGTTGATACAGCAGTGGAGTGATAGAGACTGGTAGATCACCAGCACTGTATTGATACAACAGTGGAGTGATATAGACTGGTAGATCACCAGCACTGTGTTGATACAGCGGTGGAGTGATAGAGACTGGTAGATCACCAGCACTGTCTTGATACAGCAGTGGAGTGATAGAGACTGGTAGATCACCAGCACTGTGTTGATACAACAGTGTAGTGATAGAGACTGGTAGATCACCAGCACTGTATTGATACAGCAGTGGGAGTGATAGAGACTGGTAGATCACCAGCACTGTGTTGATACAACAGTGTAGTGATAGAGACTGGTAGATCACCAGCACTGTATTGATACAGCAGTGGAGTGATAGAGACTGGTAGATCACCAGCACTGTGTTGATACAACAGTGTAGTGATAGAGACTGGTAGATCACCAGCACTGTGTTGATACAGCAGTGGAGTGATAGAGACTGGTAGATCACCAGCACTGTATTGATACAGCAGTGGAGTGATAGAGACTGGTAGATCACCAGCACTGTGTTGATACAACAGTGTAGTGATAGAGACTGGTAGATCACCAGCACTGTGTTGATACAGCAGTGGAGTGATAGAGACTGTTAGATCACCAGCACTGTGTTGATACAGCAGTGGAGTGATAGAGACTGGTAGATCACCAGCACTGTGTTGATACAACAGTGTAGTGATAGAGACTGGTAGATCAGCAGCACTGTGTTGATACAGCAGTGGAGTGATAGAGACTGGTAGATCACCAGCACTGTATTGATACAGCAGTGGAGTGATGGAGACTGATAGATCACCAGCATTGTATTGATCCAGCAGTGGAGTGATAGAGACTGATAGATAACCAGCACTGTATTGATACAGCAGTGGAGTGATAGAGACTGGTAGATCACCATCACTGTATTGATACAGCAGTGGAGTGATAGAGACTGGTAGATCACCAGCACTGTATTGATACAGCAGTGTAGTGATAGAGACTGGTAGATCACCAGCACTGTGTTGATACAGCAGTGGAGTGAGAGAGACTGGTAGATCACCAGCAGTGTGTTGATACAGCAGTGGAGTGATAGAGACTGGTAGATCACCAGCAGTGTGTTGATACAGCAGTGGAGTGGTAGAGACTGGTAGATCACCAGCACTGTGTTGATACAGCAGTGGAGTGATAGAGACTGGTAGATCACCAGCACTGTATTGATACAACAGTGGAGTGATAGAGACTGGTAGATCACCAGCACTGTGTTGATACAGCAGTGGAGTGATAGAGACTGGTAGATCACCAGCACTGTATTGATACAACAGTGGAGTGATATAGACTGGTAGATCACCAGCACTGTGTTGATACAGCGGTGGAGTGATAGAGACTGGTAGATCACCAGCACTGTCTTGATACAGCAGTGGAGTGATAGAGACTGGTAGATCACCAGCACTGTGTTGATACAACAGTGTAGTGATAGAGACTGGTAGATCACCAGCACTGTATTGATACAGCAGTGGAGTGATAGAGACTGGTAGATCACCAGCACTGTGTTGATACAACAGTGTAGTGATAGAGACTGGTAGATCACCAGCACTGTATTGATACAGCAGTGGAGTGATAGAGACTGGTAGATCACCAGCACTGTGTTGATACAACAGTGTAGTGATAGAGACTGGTAGATCACCAGCACTGTGTTGATACAGCAGTGGAGTGATAGAGACTGGTAGATCACCAGCACTGTATTGATACAGCAGTGGAGTGATAGAGACTGGTAGATCACCAGCACTGTGTTGATACAACAGTGTAGTGATAGAGACTGGTAGATCACCAGCACTGTGTTGATACAGCAGTGGAGTGATAGAGACTGTTAGATCACCAGCACTGTGTTGATACAGCAGTGGAGTGATAGAGACTGGTAGATCACCAGCACTGTGTTGATACAACAGTGTAGTGATAGAGACTGGTAGATCAGCAGCACTGTGTTGATACAGCAGTGGAGTGATAGAGACTGGTAGATCACCAGCACTGTATTGATACAGCAGTGGAGTGATGGAGACTGATAGATCACCAGCATTGTATTGATCCAGCAGTGGAGTGATAGAGACTGATAGATAACCAGCACTGTATTGATACAGCAGTGGAGTGATAGAGACTGGTAGATCACCATCACTGTATTGATACAGCAGTGGAGTGATAGAGACTGGTAGATCACCAGCACTATATTGATACAGCAGTGTAGTGATAGAGACTGGTAGATCACCAGCACTGTGTTGATACAGCAGTGGAGTGATAGAGACTGGTAGATCACCAGCACTGTGTTGATACAGCAGTGAGTGATAGAGACTGGTAGATCACCAACACTGTATTGATACAGCAGTGGAGTGATAAAGACTGGTAGATCACCAGCACTGTGTTGATACAGCAGTGCAGTGATAGAGACTGGTAGATCACCAGCACTGTATTGATACAGCAGTGGAGTGATAGAGACTGGTAGATCACCAGCACTGTATTGATACAACAGTGGAGTGATAGAGATTGGTAGATCACCAGCACTGTGTTGATACAACAGTGTAGTGATAGAGACTGATAGATCACCAGCACTGTGTTGATACAGCAGTGGAGTGATAGAGACTGGTAGATCACCAGCACAGTATTGATACAGCAGTGGAGTGATAGAGACTGATAGATCACCAGCACTGTGTTGATACAGCAGTGGAGTGATAGAGACTGATAGATCACCAACACTGTGTTGATACAGCAGTGGAGTGATAGAGACTGTTAGATCACCAGCACTGTGTTGATACAGCAGTGGAGTGATAGAGACTGGTAGATCAGCAGCACTGTATTGATACAGCAGTGGAGTGATAGAGACTGGTAGATCACCAGCACTGTATTGATACAGCAGTGGAGTGATATGGACTGGTAGATCACCAGCACTGTGTTGATACAGCAGTGGAGTGATAGAGACTGGTAGATCACCAGGACTGTATTGATACAGCAGTGGAGTGATAGGGACTGGTAGATCACCAGCACTGTGTTGATACAGCAGTGGAGTGATAGAGACTGATAGATCACCAGCACTGTGTTGATACAGCAGTGGAGTGATAGAGACTGATAGATCACCGGCACTGTATTGATACAACAGTGGAGTGATAGAGACTGATAGATCACCAGCACTGTGTTGATACAGCAGTGGAGTGATAGAGACTGGTAGATCAGCAGCACTGTGTTGATACAGCAGTGGGTGATAGAGACTGGTAGATCACCAGCACTGTATTGATACAGCAGTGGGTGGTAGAGACTGGTAGATCAGCAGCACTGTGTTGATAAGCAGTGGAGTGATAGAGACTGGTAGATCAGCAGCATGTGGATCAATGGGTGATAGAGACTGGTAGATCACCAGCACTGTATTTATCAACAGTGTAGTGATAGAGACTGGTAGATCAAGCACTGTATGATACAGCAGTGGAGTGATAGAGACTGGTAGATCACCAGCATGTGTTGAACAGGTGAATGAGAGACTGAGATCATCAGCACTGATTGATACAGCAGTGAGTGAATAGAGACTGATAGATGACTGTGTGATACAACAGTGGAGTGATAGAGACTGATAGATCACCAGCGATTGTAAGAGTGAGTGATAGAGACTGGTAGATCATCAGCACTGTATTGATACAGCGGTGGAGTGATAGAGACTGGTAGATCACAGCATGATTGATACAGCAGGGAGTGATAGAGACTGGTAGATCATCAGCACTGTATGATACAGCAGTGGAGTGATAGAGACTGGTAGATACCCAGCACTGTATTGATAAAGCAGTGAGTGATAGAGACTGGTAGATCACCAGCACTGTATTGATACAGTAGTGGAGTGATAGAGACTGGTAGATCACCAGCAGTGTGTTGATACAGCAGTGGAGTGATAGAGACTGGTAGATCACCAGCACTGTATTGATGCAGAGTGAGTGATAGAGACTGGTAGATCACCAGCACTGTGTTGATACAGCAGTGGAGTGATAGAGACTGGTAGATCACCAGCACTGTATGATACAGCAGTGGAGTGATAGAGACTGGTAGATCACCAGCAATGTATTGATACAGCAGTGGAGTGATAGAGACTGGTAGATCACCAGCACTGTATTGATACAGCAGTGGGAGTGATAGAGACTGGTAGATCACCAGCACTGTGTTGATACAGCAGTGGAGTGGTGGAGACTGGTAGATCACCAGCACTGTGTTGATACAGCAGTGGAGTGATAGAGACTGGTAGATCACCAGCACTGTATTGATACAGCAGTGGAGTGATAGAGACTGATAGATCATCAGCAGTTGATACAGCAGTGGAGTGATAGAGACTGGTAGATCACCAGCACTGTGTTGATACAGCAGTGGAGTGAGAATTAACAACAAAAAGACTCGCGAAGCCTGCAATGAAATAAAAACGACGCATATGTAGTGGTGGTGTTGACGTCCGCCGACAGTGATGGATCACGGGGCGCGGGGTTGGGCACGCGATGTGGGCGTGGTATGGACGCGCGCGCCGGTGGTGAGGCGCGCTGACACGAGGTGGGAAAAGAGGATCGTAGCCACGCGGTGTGGTCAAATAGGATGGGTGCTCTCAGCGACGTCCGCAGGAGGTGTAAGGGACGCGCGGAGCTGAGTCGTTGTTAACCAGTGAAGCGAAGACGGAGTGGAGGAGGTAGTGGTCCGAGACCCCTAGTCCCGCCGTCCTTGTCAGGACCGGGGCCCTGTGTGGCTCGGAGCCGAGACTGTGGGCCGTAGTCACCCGTGTGGGTCGGGAGGTGGTACCCAGCCGAGACGCCGGCCGGGTGTGTTCCGGAAGCTACGGGGCGTAAGCCGTCAGTGTAGCTGAGTGGGTGTTAGTCACCCGAGAAGCTAAGTGGGTGTTAGTCACCCGTGTAGCTGAGTGGGTGTTAGTCACCCGAGTAGCTAAGTGTGTGTTAGTCACCCGTGTAGCTGAGTGGGTGTTAGTCACCCGAGTAGCTAAGTGGGTGTTAGTCACCCGTGTAACTGAGTGGGTGTTAGTCACCCGTGTAACTATAAGTTGGTGAATAAAAGAGTGTGCTACCCGTGAAGTCGTCTCCCGCCGAGTTACTACTCTACAACTGGCGTCAGAAGTAAACCTGTCTTCAAGAAGAATGGACACAAGGAAGACTACCCGTACCCACGAGCAAGATCGGGGAGACGACGGCGTACCGGAGACACCAACCTCGGGAGGAGAGGACGAGGAGTTGCCGCCGATGCAGCACTTCGCGGCGATGGCCAATGCTCCGCTTGCCTCCGACACCAGCCTACAGGACGCACACTCCCGCCTGGCGGAGTTGCTGCTCGCCGCCGCTGCAATTTTGGCGGAAATCTCCGTTCCAGCGGGCGGAGGGACGGCTGCGGGGTTGGAGGAGGGAGCGCGGCTGGAGGGATCCCGCCAGAAGGCGCTTCGCACCAAAAGTTTTGAAGTTGGCGCCATTTTTGAAGGTCCGCCACCAATTGGCGGGAAGCGCGGACACCACGTGGCCGGAGATCTCCACACAGCGCAGCCCGCGTCATCGGCGCGCGCCGGAGCTCTCCATTATGCGCCTGCAGACGGAGCCGACATTTTCTGCAACCACAGCGGCGCGCGGGAAAATCGTTCCGACGACGACGACGACCGAGTCCTCCAGCAACGATTGCCCGCGCTGTCGGCGTTCAAGGCAGACGGGGGCGACTGGGGAGCCTTCCAACGAAGGTTCCTCGCACATCAAGAAATGTCGGGTGGTCCGACACCACTGCCCTGCGCGCGCTGCCAGCGATGCTCGACGACGACGCGCTTGCAGCCTTCACATCTGCCCCGAGGTCGTCCCGCTCAACGCTCCAGGCCGCGCTACACCTGATGGCTAAGGTGTTCGGCCACCCTCGACCTGTCGCCACCATTTCTACGATCGGCGAAAGGTGGTTGGAGAAACAACGCTCGCCTATCGCACGGCGCTGCTCGCCCTGGCGGACTCAGCTTTTCCCCGCATGGACAAGGAGGGGAAGGACGCCATGGTGACGGAGCAGCTGCTGGCGTTGGCTCACGACTTGGGAGTTCCCATCAATACGGCGGACGAAATGGACATCTGCTCCCTGGGGATTGCCACAAGTATTCCCGCTTACGAAGTCCTCAAGCGCAAGCCGACGGTCGTCTGCGCATCGGCGGGGAACGGGGCACCAGCCGCCACGGTCGCCGGGCCTCAGCCTGCTGCGGCTCGGGAGGAGGCCTTCGCCGTTTCGAGACCGGGGAGTGGAGAACGGGAGGTCGTTCGCCCACACGTTCATCCCGCAAGCTGGAGCAACCAAAACCTACGACGTCCCTCGTCGTCTGCTACAACTGCGGCCTTCGGGGTCACGTCGCGTCCGGGTGCCGGGCTCCACGTCAGCGCGCCACGGGACACGTCCGGACGACGACCAGGGCCACAAGTCATCCCAGCTAAACCCGGCAAGTCGCGGCACCTCACACGCTTGGTCCACATACACGGCACGTTCGGGTCGCCGCTTGGTGGTGGGGGACCGCGTATGGGTACCGAGGGTTCGGTTCGGCGAGGGGGTTCGTACACGGCCCGAAAGGTCCGAATTGGCCCACAGGATAGTGGCTGCGTCGGCCGGGTCGTCCGTGGTAACGGGGTTTATTGACGGGGTTGAGGTTCGGGTGCTTGTGGACACGGGTGCGTCGGCCACTATCATTTCGGACCTTATTTATAACATTCTGCCCGTCCAATGTCGACCCCTTCTGCCGGTTGACGTACCATTTTACGCGGCGAACGGGGGATCCTTGGGAATCATCGGCCAGATTCGGGCGACTATTTGTATTGGCGATATCAAATTGGCGGGTCCTATTTTTGTATCATCATCGCTGGCCGTTCCTTGTTTACTAGGTACGGACTTTCTGTCTAAAATGCCCATCAAAATTCTCATTGATCAGGCTGCATTGAGCTTCCATCGGGACGGCGGGTTGCGTTTTTGACGAGTCCTACTAAAATACGCACGGTTTGTGCGACGGTGCAGGCGCTGGCAACTCAGACTGTACGGGTGCCCCGGGATCGCAAATGTTGGTACCCCTTCGGTTGAGAAAACCTCTCGGGGTGGATGCGGGGGCACAGGGAGTTCTGTTGGGGCCGTCTAACAGAGCAAAAGGGGGCCTCGACTTGGCGGTAGCTCAGACCATGGTGAGGGGGACAGCGAGCCGTTCGTTATGGTCCTGAATACGGGGTCGCGGCCGGCCGTGATTACACAGGGAACGGTGCTGGCTCACGCCGCGCCGCTACCCGTCGAGGAACAGCTCGTTGCTCACGCGGATTCGAGTGCCGATACGCATCCTCAAAGTGAGGAGGGGACAGAGTGGTTGGACTCGTTGTGTGCCGGGTCTAGTAACTTGTCCAGTGTGCAGTTGGGAGCATTGAGGGGCTTGCTACTCGAGTTCGCTGACGTGTTTAGCAGGCACAAGTACGATATTGGCTGCACATACCTGTTGCGCCACCACATAGCTACAGGGGACGCGGCCCCTATTCGACAGAATCCCTTCCGGCTCAGCCCAGCCGAGAAGGAGCACGTGCAGTCGGCGGTTAATGACATGTTGGCGGCCGACATCATTTCGCCCTCTTCCAGTCCGTGGGGTGCTCCTATCGTCTTGGTTAAAAAACAGGACAGGTCCTTGCGGTTCTGTGTCGATTTCCGCCGCCTGAACAAAATCTCAATGGCCGATGCGTATCCGCTCCCCAGGATGGATGAGTCGCTGGATGCCTTGGCGGGAGCACAGTTTTTTCGACGCTCGATCTGCTTTCGGGATTTTGGCAATTGCCCCTCGATGACGAATCGAGGCCAAAAACCGCTTTCCGGACACCGGGAGGCCTATTTGAATTCAACCGATTGCCCATGGGCTTACATTCCGCTCCCGCCACGTTCCAGAGGCTCATGGAATTGGTTTTGTCAGGCCTCCAATGGGACACCTGTTTGATTTACCTCGATGATATCATCGTTTTCAGCCGGATTTTTGAGGAACACCTCCAGCGACTGAGAGCGGTGTTCCTCAGGATGCGTTCCTCTAAGCTTAAATTTAAACCGGCTAAATGTTATCTGCTTCGGGAATCGGTCAGGTATTTGGGCCATATCGTTAGTCGTTCAGGGATCTCGACAGACCCTGCTAAGACGCACTGCGTCAGCTCATGGCCAACGCCAACCTCTGTCACTGAAGTCCGCAGCTTCATAGGATTTGCCTCCTATTACCGTCGTTTTGTCGAGCAGTTTGCCACCATAGCCAGGCCCCTGCACGCTTTGACAGCTAAAGGTGTGCGGTTTCACTGGGGCCGGAAGAGGAGGCTGCGTTCTGCTCCCTTCGTGACTCCTTGGTGCAGGCTCCCCCCTTGTGTTACCCCGATTTCACGCAACCGTTTGTGCTCGACACGGATGCCAGTAACACGGGTATCGGGGGAGTGCTCTCACAGGTGGTCGGGGGGACGAACGGGTGGTCGCCTACGGTAGCAGGGTTCTGTCCCCCGCGGAACAACGCTACTGCATGACACGTCGTGAATTGCTGGCGATTGTGTTTTTTATACAGCAATTCAGGCCGTATCTTTACGGCCGTCATTTTACGGTTCGCACGGACCATGCGGCTCTCCAATACGCTATGCGGGTGGCGCAGCCATCCGGCCAATTGTCCTGATGGTTGGAGGTCCTTCAGGACTACCAATTCACGACGATTTACCGCAAGGGATTGCGCCACTCGAATGCGGATGCCTTGTCGCGGTTGCCGCCGCGTACGGAATGCGCATGTCTGTTGGGATTGGCGCGGTGTAAACCATCTGTCGCTGTCCCCGCGGAAGTTGTGCTCGCCGCCACGGATACTACGGGGTCGACGCTCCCACGGGAAGGGACTCGCTGTTAGCGCTGCCTCTCATCGAGTGGGGCCGTCTGCAAATGGCCGACAGCTCCCTACTCACGCTACGTCGGAAGGTTGACGCTCCGAGGGAGGGGAAACGCGGGTCGGTTCCTGGGTGTGCAGACAGGGCCTCTTGATGAAGTGGGACAACATGTCCCGGCGTCACGCGCTCGTGGTGCCGTTTGCTATGCGGGGTAGGGTCGTCCTGGCTGCTCATGAACGACTCATGCATCTGGGTTTTCACAAAACGCTCGCCCTCATTCAGCGAGACTACTATTGGCCGGGGATGGGCAACGACGTGGCGAACATTCTTAAGGGATGTGTAGGGTGCGCCCAAAGAAAACCGCCACCAATAGCGGCTAACCCACCGCTGCAATCCATTCAGGTTTCGCGCACAAACGAATTGGTTGCGTTAGACATCTTGGGGCCCTTTCCCGCTACACCTCGGGGAAATAAGTTCCTGCTGGTTGGCGTAGAGTACTTCACCCGCTGGCCCATGGCATGGCCACTCGCCAACCAGTCGGCTGCGGCAGTGGCGGACGCCTTTGTCCAAGGTTATGTTTTGGACAAAGGCGCCCCCGAACGCTTGCTGACGGACCAAGGGAAACATTTTTCGAGTGTTTTATTGCGCGAGGTGTGCGACCTGTTGGGTACAAAGAAAGTACGTACCTCCCCGTACCACCCGCAGACTGACGGTATGGTTGAACGTCTGAACAGGACGATTACGTCTATGCTGTGCCAACAGGTCTGCGACGACCAGGTGGATTGGGACTTACAGGTACCGGGGTACTAGCGGCCTATCGAATGGCCCCTCATGCGGCGACGGGGTTTTCTCCATTTTTTCTTATGTATGGGCGGGAGGCCGATCCGGCCATGGACGTCCAACTGGGGATTTCCCAGCCACGGGCCAAATCTAAATTGGCAGACCACATCAAGTTTAATATCGCCAAATTGGCTGAAGCGCGAGAGGCTGCGAGATTGAATTCGCGGTCTCGGCAGATCGCGAACGAGCGATTGCATGGACGGAGGGTGCATACGCACGATTGGGAACCAGGCGATAAGGCCTGGCTGCATTGTCCACATGCACCGTTGGCTACGTCCCCCAAATTGTTGAGACCATGGAGGGGACCGGTGGAAATTGTGCGGGTTGCACGACCCCAGAGTATACAGATTAAATGGGGAAAACGCCGTTGGTATGTGCACCCCTCCCGACTGAAACCCTACGCGGCGCCGCGTGACCCCGTTTTGTGCCGTAACGACCGAGCGTGTGATGTGACCGTCGACTCGGGGAGGGATGTGTCGCAGGCTGATCCTCACGTGTCTCCACCTGACCCACCCCCAGGTGTCTTGGACCTGACGGCTGTTGACCGTCGGGAACCGGAACCCCGCGGCACGCGCGGAGCCCCGATGCCTGGCCCATGCCTTCCTGAACTGCCGGCACCACCGGACGGTCAACCGCGTCTGGTGCCGTACGACGGACCGGCAAGGCGGACTCGGGCTAGGACACAACACTTTTCATGAAAAAATATTTTTTTTTTTCAAACCCGACCTCGCCGCCGTGTTCCCCCTCTGCCGGGGTAATGTCCCGTTCAAGGGACGCTCGGAAAGATTGGGACGCTGCACGAGTCGGAAAGAAGAGNAAAAAAACAACAACTTTTTTTTCTTTCTGCATACACATTTATTGTTGCCACTCGCCGGATTGTACATATTGTTTTGCTGTTGTAGTGGCATTTGCTGACTTTTGCGGATGGGGGTGTTCGTGTTGTGTTGTGTTGTTGTGTTGTTGTTGTTGTGTTACGGGGCACACATGGGGGGGAGGGGTGTTGTATATTTTTATAGCAGCCGGGTCGGCTGCGAGCTATGTGGTAGGGGTGATGTAGTGGTGGTGTTGACGTGCGCCGACAGTGATGGATCACGGGGCGCGGGGTTGGGCACGCGATGTGGGCGTGGTATGGACGCGCGCGCCGGTGGTGAGGCGCGCTGACACGAGGTGGGAAAAGAGGATCGTAGCCAGCGCGCGGTGATTGGTCAAATAGGATGGGTGCTCTCAGCAACGTCCGCAGGAGGTGCATAAAGGGGGACGCGCGAGAGCACTCGAGGTCGTTGTTAACCAGTTGAAGACCGAAGACGGAGTGGAGGAGGTAGTGGTCCGAGACCCCTAGTCCCGCCGTCCTTGTCAGGACCGGGGCCCTGTGTGGCTCGGAGCCGAGACTGTGGGACCCGTAGTCAAATGCCCGTGTGGGTCGGGACGGTGGTACCCAGAGCCGAGACGGACACCCCGGCCGGGTGTGTTCGGAAGGCTACGGGGCGTAAGAGCCCGTGTCAGTGTTGCTGAGTGGGTGTTAGTCACCCGAGTAGCTAAGTGGGTATTAGTCACCCGTGTAGCTGAGTGGGTGTTAGTCACCCAAATAGCTAAGTGGGTGTTAGTCACCCGTGTAGCTGAGTGGGTGTTAGTCACCCGAGTAGCTAAGTGGGTGTTAGTCACCCGTGTAACTGAGTGGGTGTTAGTCACCCGTGTAACTATAAGTTGGTGAAATAAAAGAGTGTGCTACCCGTGAAGTCGTCTCCCGCCGAGTTACTACTCTACACATACATAAGAGACACTAAACGTCAGCAGTAGAATCAAATGGCCGAGCGGTAAAATGCACTGTGAGACAGCAGTGAGTCGAGACTGAAAAATGGGTCCCTCTAAGCTCTGCAATGTACGAGTGTGGCATGGGAGTGTATGTGTTGTGTATGTAAGCCTTGTAAGGGATGTCAGGGGTGGGAATGGAGATGGATAGTGTCAACACATTCCAGGGCGTGTCACGTGATATGATATATAAATAAAACCGAAAGTGTTTGTACCGCACTTCTCTTTCTCACATTCACGAGGCTTGTTACTGTGTTTGCGTATCATACGCAGCCAGCTACTGTCGAGATAGAGCCAGAGACTGCCTGAGCTACAGACAGAGACTGCGTGAGCTACAGACAGCGACTGCCTGATCTGCAACCAGCGCCCTGTCTCTGAGTGGAGCCACAGGATCATGGCGAGTGCGGCTCCCAGTGGTAGCGAGGCTCTAGGGGAGTTGACCTGCCCCATCTGCCTGGACGCCTTCCGCTGCCCCTGCACGCTCAGTTGCGGCCACTCGTTCTGCCTCAAGTGCGTGGAGGGCGCCTGGGATGCGACTAAGTCCTTTTCCTGCCCACAGTGCCGAGTGACTTTCCTTCAGAGGCCCAAGCTGAGCAAGAACTTCACTCTCGCCAACCTGGTGGAGCAGCGCAGTGCTGCAGAGAAAATAGCCACAGTGGTCTTGTGTGACTTCTGTAACGATGGCACGACCGCTGCCTTAAAAACCTGCCTCAGGTGTGATACCTCCTACTGTGTGACTCATGTAAAGCCTCATCAGGAGAACCCGAAGTTCAAGGACCACATTCTGGTGGCTCCAGCCACGAATCCTGAAGACCGCAAGTGCAAGACGCACAGAAAGGAGCTAGAGTTTTACTGCCGACAGGACAAGAGCTTGGTCTGCATAACCTGCACCATCGCAGGAGACCACAAGGGTCACGATGTGGCTACGCTGGAGGATGAGCACAAGACACGGGAGGTGAGACGGTCTGCGTGTGTGAGTGGGAGCCTCTCCTGCGAGAAGTCATCATTTTCAAGTACTAACGGAACAATAATATCCAACTAAATATTATATCATTCCTCTCTCAGCTTCCCATTGTTTCTTCAAATTATAACAATCTTGATTTAATATAAAGTATGCTGAGGTTGTCATAGTGCATAAATAATATGAAAACATGTTATCAATCCTGTTATCGGACAAATGTATAAATATGCTCTTAGTATATTTTATAAAACTGAAGGACTTTAATGCGTACAAAGTTTTCTCAAAATGACGTGAGTGCACAGACTTTGGTTTGTATACAAAAGTGGTTTGTGGAATAGAGGAGTATTCCCCAAAATGTAAACGAAATGTAAAACGACTGGGACTGCGTGAGCTGCAGTGCTCACCGCTTGGTAGCCTCGTGCCGGTCTGTACCAGTTTAGTGCCGCACTCTACAGCAGCTACCGGGTCACTGGACTTGGTGTTCCAGAAATGTCGCGTGATTGTGACAGACCAAGTATTTCGTGACCGTATTTATATTTTTATCAAGATGCTCTCTACCGAATTTCTCCGACACTCAACAGTGACATTGCAGCCCTTCCTTGTGCCATGTGAAACTAAACTAAAACTTTTTTATTTTAGCAGATGAAGCTCACTGAGCTATGTAGCTCTTTTTCAGAAGCAAACCTGGCAACAAATGACAGCTCAAAGAAGTGGCTTATCAAGTCGAAATTCATAGCAGCCAAATACTCTAAACGCACGTTTCTAAATGTAGAGGGAAAACCCGGAGGTCCTGGACAAAAATCCATGTGACCATGGGGAGAACAAACTCCACATATACAGGTGTCAGGGTCAGGATCGAAACCACGACCTCCTATATACCAGGCAAGGCAGATTAACATTTTGCAGCGCCTTTTCCCCCGACTGCTCAGAGCCCTACTCACTACTCAGAGCCCCACTCACTGCTCAGGTAGCCCTGCCCACGACTCAGGTACCAGTGGAGAGTGATTGGGCCCACAGGCTTAGGCTCCTGCGCGTGCTATGTGATCCCAGCAATAATCAGAATCAGATAGGGTTTTATTCGCCATGAAAGTTTGCACAGGCAAGGAATTTACTATGGCAGGAAGGTGCATACATTCAACATGTAGGAATCTTAAAACTTAAATAAGTCGTATACAGTCTAACTATACTAAAATTACAAAGTCTAACTAATACTAAGGGGCTAAAGTATGTAAAATTTTTAATAAGTATACAATATGAAATGTAAACTAGCCGTAATATACAATCTTAAAATACAAATAGGGTAACATGTTGTAAATATGGCAAGGTGTAATTTTGTAGATAAAATGTTAAAGTAGTGTAAAGGTCATTTTAAGCCCTTGGCCTTGCTGAAGAGGCCAACAGCGGATGGGAAGAAACTGTTTTTATGACGTGAGGTTTTGGTCCTGATGGACCGCAGCCTTCTGCCGGAGGGGAGTAGCTGGAACAGAGAGTGCACAAAACGTAGCCAACCGTGCTTATCGGAGGTGCGGGGAATGACAACTAAACGCAAAATGCTCCAGGAGGCGTTTGAGCTCCTCGTGAAATCGGTTTCCTGCAGCGCTCGCTCCCCAGCCTCCATTGCTGCACAGGGTCGCAGCAGCCTGGAGATGGAACCCTCACTGTGGAGGGGTTCGCGTGGAGCGGGGGTGAGAGGGGGCGCTCAGAGAGTGAGTGGAGTCTCCCTTGGTGATGTCTCTTAACAGAAACAAGTGGGAGAGAGACGCGGGCGTGGAGGAGAAGAGGAGGGAGGCGGAGGAGTCCGTGAGGTGGATGGAGGCCACTCGCAGGGACGTGCAGGTACCGCATCTGGAACGGACCCTGTGACCTCGTAACTCCACCCTGAGTAGGGTTTGTGATGGAGGACAACTCCATTCATTCACGTGGACTTCCATTGGATCTGAACACATCGTGGGACTAAAGACACAACGGTCAATGCGCATCAATACCCAGGACAAGCAAATAAGTGATTCTCATCTTCAATGAGGAACTGAATCAGTCGTGGAGATTTCATATTCTTGGAATGGGGCCTGATATCCCCATGTGAACTGCCACTTCATCTTGTTATATATTCATCTAATCTGGCCAGATGAGGTGGCACATACCTGTTAACCAGTTAATTGGTAGCAGGGTTCACATTATATATATGTTTTACAATAAGTATCGCATTGTGCTATGAACCAAAGTCACCTGAGATCAACTCCCAGCGATGACTAACATCAGTAACGAGTAATATCTGTAAAGCCACAACCACGCAATACACTGAATGCACGCAGTGTGCTTTATACAATTTGCATATTCACGTAACCTATTCACATAGTACACTCCCATTCAGTATATTGCAATGTGCGATGTGAGCATTAAAGTTCATTTGAATATAAATAGAGTATCCGACAAAGCACAGAGACACTTCGAGGTAAGGTCACCAAGTTGCATGTCCAATTCTCATCAGTGCACCGATCTTATCACTGCCCAGTCACGAAACCCAGCTCTCGTGTCTAGTCCCAGCTGGGCTTGTTTTGTGGTAGGAATACAGCTTGGAAGCGTTGCTGATCAGACAGCTTCAATGACGACCTTTTGCTTTGTCACTCTACTTGCATTACACACACCTTGCGCAACTCTTTGAAAAGATGGGGTTCATATTTAATTATTATTTAAATTTCTTATTTTTCGCAGATTTGTGATGTAATATTTGCGATTGAGTCCTGTGTAATTTGCAGGGTTATGATAGGTGACAATTGTATTGTTCATTGGCTACCGAGGCCGTGATGCACAGGAGGGGTTCATCCTCCATCAGATCACCAGAGTTACAGGTCAAAACGTCTCCCATAGTGTGGGTTGCATGGTCACAGTGGCAATACTGTGGATTTATGTTAATGCATCTCTATGGGTCTCGATGGGTCTCTATGTATCCCTGAGTGTCTCCATGAGTTTAGTATACAGTCCATAGTTTGGGTTGTATGACCACAGTCACAATATCCTAGATTGACTCAAATGGGTCTCAATGCATCTCTATTCGTCTCCATGTGTCTGTGTTTCTCTATGGGTCTCTATATCTGAGTCTTTATCTCTGGATCGCGAGGTATATCTATGGGTCTCTATGTTTACTTTATGGCCCATAGTTTGCTTTGTGTGGCCAGAGTCGCTTTTCCATTTATGATTGAGGAAAGAGAGGTGTAAACGCCACCTCCCTAAGACATTGATTAATTGTTGTGAAATTAACTCCTCCCTTAATTATTTAATAAAAACAAATCATACGCCCTGCAGGGATCGATGACCGGGGTGAGGAAGCGAATCAATGGCGAGTTCGCCCGCATGAGAGCAGCTCTGGACGAGGACGAGAAGGCGGCTCTGGCTCGTGCGGCCAAGAAGGAGCGCGAGCTGCTGACCCAGATCGAGAAGAACATCACTCACTACCAGCGCGAGATCGGTGAGCTCCAGGCAGCAGCCACTCGTCTGAGGCCTAGCGCAGGAGAGGGACTCGCTCGCCTTCCTGCAGGTGAGCGATGAGTCTCCNGTGTCGCTATTTGCACAGAGCCCTCGGCAGCGTCAGAGTTGAGGCTCCTGAATGAGGTTTTCACGTCGACTGCGCTTTGTCACGCACGGCCGAGCTTCGCCCGGTCTTGTGTGCCGTCGTCCCCAATTACGACGATGTTTGCAATGTAAGTCAGTGTTGGTGCTCATGAGGTCATAAGCCAAGACTTTGTGGTGTATATTTACCGCGGTGTTGCAGTGGAAATTCACAGATCCCATGGGAATGGAGGCAGAGTCACAGTCATGCATCTCTCTCTCCACAGGGGCACCTGGAGGAGACGTGCAGGTAAAAGATCACTATCACTCACGACTCGACACACGACAACATGGGACTGAGTGCGAGGCACGGGCAGTGAGACACTGGCTGTGTGTGGGGATGCTGTGTGTGTGATGATGCTGTCAGTGGTGAATCTGTGAGTGGTTGTGTTGATTGTGATGTGATTCGTGATGCTTTGTGTGATGATTGTGTATGTGATGGAGCTGTGATGATCCTGTGAGTGATGGCTGCGTCTTATCTGCTTTCACAGGACAGGGCGGGCTACAGCAGCTCCACCCTCAGCTCCCAGCCAAGAGGACATTACCTCGCTTAAAGGCACCGAGGGAACTGTGGCCAAACTCCTGTGTGAGTTCTTCAGTGTGAACATGGGTGATGGGGCCATCTTCACGATAAATGATCACCGTGTGTGTGTGCACGAGGTCGACTCAGCTTGAAATGCTTACTTAGTTTGTGTGTAAAATCACCACTAGACAGGCAAAGGTGGCCAGGCGTGGTGCTGGCCACCCACCTCCTCGTGTGCCTTGCCGGTCTTCATTGTCACTCGCTAGCAGCACTTGCACCAATGGTATGTTGAGGCTACACAGAGGATCTTTGTTTTTGTTCACAGCCCATTCCAGGACCCTATTGAACACAGCCATGAGACTAAGTGTGGCGTTCTTGGGTAATAATCAGCATTACGAGTCAGGGGTAATTGTGATGTTGAGATGCAGTTTGTGCCTGTGAATGTATATGCATGTGTGTGTGGGGGGGGGGGGGGGGAGCGGTGGTTTAGTGTTAGCACACTGCACTACGAACCCAGTTACCTGTGTTTGATTACCCGCCATAGCTAACATCAGTGGCAGGTGATATCTTATCAAGTCCTGGGCCTCTGCTAGGCAGTTTCAACCTCAAATGAGTTCCTGATGCTGATAATGGTCATAATGATGGTGATAGTCGTCATGATGAGGTGGTGGTAATGATGCTGTTTGTGATAATGTGAGTTATGGGAATGGTGATAGCATTGGTGATGGTGTTGGTCGTGGTGATAATAAGAAGGTGACATTGGTGATAATATAGTGGTGATGGTTGTGATGGTTTTCTGATGGTAGTAGTGATAATATTGGTTATGGTGATAGTAGTGATGGTGATGATGATTGTGATGGTCGTTGTGATGGTTATGATGCTGGTCGTGTAGGTGATGGTGTTGAGATGGTGATGGGGATAGTGGTGATGGTCGTGGTGATGTTGATGAAGTCCATAGTCTTGATGATGGTGGTAATGGTGATGTTTATGTTGTTGTCATTGATATTGATGGCAAGGATGGTTGGTGATGGTGATGTTTGTGATGCTATTGTTGATGGTGAACATGATGGTTGGTGATGTTGATGGTGGTGATGGTGGAAATGATGGTGTTCTGTAGTGATGTTGCGATCGCTGTTGTCACAGATGGACGCTCACCGACTCTGGACACAAACTCAGCTCATGACGTTCTCCAGATCTCCTCGGATCTCAGGACGATGACGCATTCCATGCCTCCCAGGGTCGCCCCGATCACCCACACCGGTTTGATTGCTCTGCACAAGCCCTGTACTGTGAGAGCTTCTCGTCGGGCCACCACTACTGGGAGGTGGACGTGGGGACGCGCGCGGTGGCGGTTGGAGTCGCGTACGGACGACCCCAAGGAAAGGAGTGTGGTGCTGCACAGCTGCTGGGAGAGAGCGACGCGTCCTGGTGTTTAGAGAAACGTGGCGACAGCTTCTCAGTGTTTCATGGTGGAGTGAAGACTGCACTGTCGGTGAGGGGGGCCCCTCCCCCGCAGAATCGGGCTTCACCTGCACTGGGAGGGGGGCTCCTGGCGTTTTACCGCGCCGACTCCATGGAAGTGATCCACGAGGTTCGGCAGAGATTCTCGCAGCCTCTCTACCCTGGATGTGGGTGAATTATTATAATGAACCATTGAAGATCGTGGATCTGAGTCGTGCATCCTGAGGATGATGAGAGATAGAAACCCAATAAATGGTGGAGATGGGGATGGTGAGGAGAGGGTGAAGTGAGGGTGAGGGGAAGGGGAACGGAGGATGAGGTTAGGTTCAAGTTCATGTATTAGGTGTAGCCCTGTGAGCCATTTGGCTCTTAAATCGGGTGCAACCGCAACAAAAAAAAATGAACAAAAACATCTTAAAGTGAATATGTGACTGAGTGCAAACAGAAATCCGAGAAAAGACAGCAAAACATTGCAGAAAAAAATCACCGTACACCAACACTGTGTACAAAAATCCCAGTGGGATGCAAGTCAAACAACAACAACAACCACAAGACAACTTAGATTAAGGCCATCAGTCTAACTCTGTACTACAACAAAAAACATGGCTAAACCAATATACTTTTCGAAATCACCAAAATAAAGCCATGAAAGCAATGAAACAGTGATCATAGGAACTGTGATGGAATTTTCACAATAAATGGCATAAACAACATGTAACCCATCATGGACCTCCTTTGCCAGTACCAAAATATACTAATATGGGTTTTCCCCTTTTTTTCTGGCAACAAAACTGACACCTTTTGCAAGGAATAATGCTTACATTATCCACAATACTTGCAGTCAAATGCAAACACAAAACAATACTCTGATAATTTATGCATTGTCTTTGAAACTGATTGGTCCACACCAGAGACCGTTTTCTTTGGAGCCTAGTCTCATATGGTGTTCGACAATGCATAAATTATCAGAGTATTGTTTTGTGTTTGCATTTGACTGCAAGTATTGTGGTTAATGTAAGCATGATTCCTTGCAAAAGGTGTCAGTTTTGTTGCCAGAAAAAAATGGGAAAAACCCCTATTAGTATAACATGTAACCAATAAACGGTGGAGAAGCGGGATGGTGAGGAGAGGGTGAAGTGAGGGGAAGGTGGAACGGAGGGTGAGGTTAGGTGAGGGTGAGGGGAGGGTGAGGTGGAAATTGAGGGAAGGGAGAGGTGAGCATGGAGGGGTAGGGTGAGGGGGAGGGTGAGGTTCAGGTTGGCGTGCGTGAGCAATGTTGCCGGTGCAGTTCAAATCGCAGGTTTGTGTGTCCGCTCCTTTGCCTGCAGTGCACGCTCACGTCACCACGCCTCCTCATCCCTGCGATTCACCATCAGCACCATCGTCACCATCACCAACATCATCATCACCCACCATCATCACTATCAACAACAACAACCGCCATTCGCCACTAAGTGGCGGTGACGTCAGCACGACGCTTGTGCCAGGCCATGTGCACCTTGAGGCTACCACGTGAAGTGTCGAACGCCCGCTAGCAGGAGATCACGGGCAGACCCAGATGCCACGGGTCGATGACTGAGACGACTGGCTGAAGCACCACCTGTGCCCCCTACTGTGCCAACTTGTTGTGCTTTAGCCACCCGGCGCTCCGCTCGTTGTGAGCGTCACTCCTCCGCCCTCCGTTGTTGTTGGAGGGCGACTGCCTCCAACTGCCCAGTAGCGTCCTTCACGAGCCTCCTCCACTGAGGCCGATCTTGACACCGCTGGTACCAGTCATCGGCAAGTCCACTCAGCTCCACGTCCTCCTGTACCACATCACTCCATCTCTTCTCTAGCCCGTGCCGCGCCCGTTTAGCCCCCTCGATCCGGCCGAACAAAAGCTGTTTAGGCATGCGGTGACTGGGCAGGCGGTCTACATGGCCCAGCCAACGCAGCCGTGCCTGCCGTAGGAGCTCACCGATGGGGCCTTGTCCAGATCTTTCAAGGATTTCTGAGCTCCTCACACAATCCAGCCTGGTTAAACCCAGGATGGATCGTAGGTAGGCCAGCCAAAATGTTTCCAACCGGCGAAGATGCTCCATCAGGGGGTCCACGTTTCGCAAGTGTAGAGAAGGAAGGGAATGACTGTGGCCGAGAAGACCTGAAGCTTCGTGCGGAGCGAGAGACGCCACCTTCGTTGGTCGTAATATGCATCATGAGGGAAATGTGAGCATGAGGAAGACGACGTTTTTGCCACCCAATGGTGTGCAATGTACTGCTTGTCTATGAAAAGACGCCGCATCTCATGATGCGTATGACGACAAAAAATCCGCAGACTACCTGCTGGATCTCCTCTCTGTTTCAAAGAACAAATTTGACCTAAGGTCTTCGCTCATTTACCAGCTTCACATTCCCTATTGCTGTACAGATACTGGAGCAAGGGCCTTTGCTATTAAAGCCCCCAGGGTCTGGAATGCTATTTCCAATAAACTGCAACTTGAATCACTACCTATAAGATCTTCACTCAAAACTGATCTAGAGTAGTTGTACAACCCTAGCTGCCAATGCTATTCAGTGGCCTGAAATCAAATGTATCGCTCCGGATGACCGCTGCAAAGTAATATCTTGTGTTTTGATTATAGTGTGCTAATCTTTAAAGATACATTGAAAAATTTTGATATTCCTACTGATACTCCTGCTGTTATGCAGTGACTCATGCAGCCAGCTATGGTTGCAAAGTTTGGTCGTACATGTTATGTGTATCGTTTATTGTTAAATTAGAATCACAGTTCCTATGATAACTGTTGTTACATTGTTTTTGTAGCTTTATTTTGCTGATTTCGAAAAGGTTCTGGTTTAGCCATATTTGTTTGTTGTAGTACAGAGTTAGACTGATAATCTAAATTGTCTTATGGTTGTTATTGTTTGACTTGCATCCCACTGGGATTCTTGCACACAGCATTGATATTCGGTGCTTTATCTGGAAGATTTTGCTGTTTTTTCCTGGATTTTTCTGTTGCACGTAATCACTTTCAGATGTTTCTTGTTCATGTTTTTGTTTGTTGCGGTTGCACCCGATTCAAGAGCCGAATGGCTCACAGGGCTATACCTAATCAATGAACTGAACTGAAGTTAGCTCCCACACAGCGTTATGCAACCAATGAAAAGATAATGCCGCTTGACTGATTCGGAGTGAGACCTCTGCTGTTAAACCGGAGCCGGTCATGAGCACACTGCCCAGGTATAGGAAACTCTCCACTCTCTCCACAACTGCACCATCACCAAAAGAGACTACTTTCAAGCATCGATCTCCTTATTGAATCATTACAACGTAGTATCGCATCATCACGCTCTGCACAGTTCCGAAACTGTGATAAATAGTTACAATCCAGATGCAGGTGAGGAGTCGTCGTAACCAGAACAGGGGGCAGACAATTTAGTCACTGAGACTTGTTTTTTGTTGTGCAACTACTCGCACAGTCACACGATTTCGAGTGATTTGGTTGCACAACTCATCTCTAAGGTGTGGACTTGGATTAAAACAATGTGAGACAATCAGTTTCGTCATTTTCCATATTCTATCATTCACTCCGTGTCCATAACCATTAGCATTGTCCTTGACACTGCAAAATGTATGATCAGTAGCACGTTATCTTGAGGATACATTACTACGATAGAACCAGGAAACGCCGATTTGTAGTTAATATAAGCGGCACAGCTGACGGTCATGTACCTGTCACTTCTTCCTTACAATACATCTCCTGCTCAAAAAGGAGACAAACTTAACCCACGATTCATCAATGCACTTATCACTAACGCTGGCATACGCTCAAATACAGCATGATGGATAAGATAAGGAGTTTTGTCAACAGGGAATACTCCACATATTCAAGGGCCTCTCCATCGACATAGTTGGGGGATGTTTGGCTGGTCCAATCACGGTTCTTATCTAATCTTAATGAGATTTATATAGCATATTTACGAAGGTGTTTTACAGCAATTCTAAAATCGTATATAGCTTGATGAATTAAATGAAGAATTGGGTTATTGTAAAGTGCTGGTGTACTTTTGATGACAATAAAAAAATATGGATGGATAAAGAGGGGCTTTGATAGGCCTGGTCGTAGCTGGGGGGGGGTGGGGGTTACAGAAAGCTTGGGGGGCTGAAAAAATAATGAGGCATCGTTGTATTGAGAAGACAAAGGGGGGTGGGCGATGGGCTGGAGCCAGGAGGGAGAAGGGGCCACCGCAGTCGATTCCACCGCACCGCAAAGACGTCCACAACGTCTGTGCAGTGCAGCAGCGCAGTTCTGGCGGACCCACGACGAGGTAGAAGGTGCAGCTTCAGCCCAGCTCGCTTGCCATGGACACGAATCTTCCCTGGCCGGCATACTGACACGGTGAAGACTCTTTCAGGGGCAGGATCTCGACCTCCCATCCGGCCACGTGGGATGGCGAGGAATTCGCACGGCGCCGGCGTGGCCCGGCAGGCGACCGCGGCAGCCGGGCCACCAAGCGGACGCGTGGTGGGCGTGGGGGTCAGGCAAGAGATGCGGGAGGGGAGCAGCGCCGATCGTAAAGAGTGGAGAGGAATTTCGATTTAAAGCTTTCGTGACTGCAGGGATTCATCTTCTTGGTTCTTTCGGTATTATTATTATGTTTTATTTTATTATTTTATTACTTCCCTTCTACGTGACTTTACCGAAAGAACCAAGAAGTGGAGAGGAAGCCACGAGGTGCCGGCGATGGTGCGGCCCAGCGAGGAACCGCTGGAAGCCAGGCTGCTGTGAGGACGCCCAAGGGGCCGTCATAAATGACGTCACGCGATTTTGTACGATTTCTGNCCCCCCCCCCCCACTCGTCATACGGCGTCACAAAAACTCCAACTCCCCCTCAAATATGGCGTCACAAAGCTCTGCCTTCCCCTCCCCTACCTCGCTCTCCGTCTCTCTTCATCTTCTTGCCGTCCACCACTATCATTTGTTTTACTTCTTATTTCGGCGACTTCTGTTTTGTTGTTGCGGGCGCCGCTTCCTGATCACGTCTCCTGCCTGCTCCCGCCCCCATTAGGGGCCGTCCATAAATTATGTCACACAACTAGGGGGGGGGGTCAGACATTTGTGACGATGTGTGACGAGGGGGGGGGTGAGAAATGTGACGTCACATCGAAATGCGCAACTTTAAATAAATATATAATTGTTATAACAACACTCCTACAACATCAGAGTGCAGCGCCACATTAAATATGCACTACAATGACAACAGTTTTAAGCGATTTGAAGCATGTTTTATTTTCAAAATGGAAATATGATTTGGGGGAGGGAGGGGCAGAGCTTTGTGACGTCATATTTGAGGGGGGTCTGACTTTTGTGACGCCGTGTGACGAGGGGGGGGTTAAAAATCTCAAAATGCGTGACGTCATTTATGGACGGCCCCTGTTGACACATACGCGCACGAGAAGAGAATAATCCGTGGCTGTGTTTGGTTGTTCCATTGAGAGAAGTTGGACGACCGTCCGCGATCTGTGATCGCAACGAACGTTCACGTTGCATTCCCGAGGAGCAAGGCGGTCCATCATCCACTGTGACCTGCATCCACACCCAAAGGTGGCTTCATCAGAGCTCACGCTGACCCACGCAGGACACGCCCCCCTCCCTCAGGCCCCGCCCACCTGCCCTCAGGCCCGCCCACCTCCCTCAGGCCCCGCCCACCGCCCTCAGGCCCGCCCACCTGCCCTCAGGCCCCGCCCACCTGCCCTCTGACCCTGATTTTGGCGGGAAACCAACATCAGATTGGCGGCAGTGATGTTGCTAAGCAGCGAGGCGGTGAGACACGGGCTGAGGTAAAAGTTTTACTTCTTGCGTACAGGCACGTGAGGTAAAGTCACTGTGCTGATTACATTTACTGTGCTGTGAGGTAGGGAACAGTGGTGTAAGGTTACAACTTGTCCAGGTAGAGTTACGTGTTTTAGAATGTAACACAACTCTGTGGCATTCTGAGGTAAATCTTTAATAACGTATTTTGGATTTAAGCTGCGAATGTTAACATTTATAACAACATAGTTCTATAGCTTAGGTATTCTCAAAACTTGTTTGTAAGTGTGACTTGAATCAAAAGTAGTTATGAAAGGTAAAAATGCTGTATTATCATTATTGACGTAAATAAATCGAGTATTTAAAGCTATAAAAAGTCTATAAAAGCATATTAATGTTTAATATGTATATTTAAGCATTCAGAATAACGTAGTTACGTAGCTTACATGATTCTAAGAACTCGTGTGTAAGTGTGCGTGTGATTACAAGCAAACGCGACGTGTGAATGTGCTGTAATTGACGCTACGCAGCGCCCCCTGTGATGACAACAGCAGAGCTCCGTGACAATAAAACTTGCAGAGAGCGCGGAGATCTTAAACTTTGATTTAAAGCTTTCGTGACTGCAGGGATTCATATTCTTGGTTCTTTCGGTAAAGTCACGTAGTAGGGAAATAATAAATAATAAAATATTAAAAAATTATTGTTTTATATTTTTATATAAAACAATTTATTTATATTTTATTATTTAATAATAAAAATAATACAAATATTGTTTTATATTTTCATTATTTAATAATAATAAAATAAATTGTTTTATATTTTTAATATGAAACAATAAATTGTTTTATATTTTATTATTTTATTTCCCTACTACGTGACTTTACCGAAAGAACCAAGAATATAGCGCGGCGATCGTCGTACAAACCCTCACGCTCGCTCCACTCTTGTGTGAAGGGATGAGGCAGCACAAGGCCGTAATTATAATATATATTGGGGCGGGGGGGGGGGCACATCCAATATTCAAATATGCTCAAAATGCCCCCCAATATATTGCTATAAAATAGATTTCTGTTTATATGATTGTGGTTATGGTTGTAGTTTATTAATCCCTAATCTCTGCCATTTCATACAATGAAACAAGCAAAGGTAAAAAAACAGCAATGTATACAATACACTATTTGACATTATTGTAAAAATAATAAAAGTCCATCTATGTGTTAGTGAATTTTTATATTTTAGGCAGGAAATTCTTTTCAAATTTAGATTTTGCTCTTGGGGGGACCCCCAGACCCCCTGGAAGATTTGGTCCCCCCAATGTTGACTCCATGGCTACGGCCTTGAGGCATCATGAACCCGGGATACACGAATCTGCAGTGAAGTCGTTTGCAGCCTCAAGGATTCCCAGCACCCAGCAGGGGGTGTCTTGTTTTGCACTGACAACTGCGCTCTAGAAGTTTGCACTCAAAAAGACGGTGTTTGTACTTGGCCGGCACCTCCGACCGCACGTTGAACAGCTTGGCGCAGCTGCAGTCTGAGGTCTCGGAGCCGCCTGACCGGCAGTCGTCGATGGTCTCCTCCCGGAGTCCCGAGGTCACGGTGTAATGCTGCATTTGTCGTATTTGTGATCGTAAAGTACTGCACTGCTCTTTGGTTCTTTCGGTATGAAAAGTGCTGACGTGTGAGCTCCAGGGTGGCCGGTCAAAGTCCATCTCAACTAACATGTCAACTCATCTCATCCTCATACACCTCATCTCACCTCAATTCACCTCATCTCAATCACGTCATCTTATCTCAACATATCTCATGCTAACTCACCTCACATACATCGCCCTAAACTCACCACACCATCCTCCTAACCCACCATCTCACGCACCCATCGATTTACTCACCGACCATCTCAATCATTCACTCACTCACCATCTCACTCACATTGTGTCACTCTTACACTCACCCACTCACTGATTCAATCACCCACCATCTCACGCACCCACTCACTCTCATTTGGCTAAAACAAAATAACCTCGTGTAGCTGCCCATATACCATTTAATAAAAAGCCACATTGTAACAAAGCGTTCATCCTGCATTGACCACAAACCACCAACACCTGAAACCACTTTAACATACAAACCACAACCTTAAGAAATCACCCTAATACAGGGGATCCATTGAGAGATACCCCACTGATTTGCGAATGAACTCCGTCTTACGCTTCCCAGCTGACTAAATATGATTGCAGCGATGGCTACGTAATCTCGGAGCTGTGGGAGATGACAAGACTGTAGAGGTGTTCACAAATATCCCCGTACAGCCTTAGCACACTTCTGCTGAGCCACGTGCTGTTAGCGAGTAGCACCATGAACGCCGACACGGCACACGAGGAGTGGGGTGGGTGGACAGTACCACTCTTGAACATCACCAAAGCCAAGGTCGTCCACCAACCGCCACTGGATCAGCCAACCACCCCGACTATCCATGTCCATGGAGAGGCCCTTGAACATGTGAAGTGTTTCCATCTTGACACGCCTCCTTATCTTCCCCATTCTGCTGTGTGAGCATATTCCAGGGTTATTGTTAAATGCGTTCATGAATCATGGGTTAATTTAGTCTCCTTTGGGCAGGAGAAGTGACAGATGTGTCGAGGTACACCACCATCGGCTGTGCCGCTTAAATTAACGACATCGTCATTTCTTGTCTGTAACGTGGCATTGTATCCTCGTCAAAAGCCTTTTGAAACTCTTGACCATGATTTTCTACTCACAAGACACAGTCAGACTGTACGATAAAATGATTTCAGAGATACATCTCAGACTGTTATCAAAAAGTTATATCGTGGTAACATCTCGTCCACAAATTTTTAATAACAAGGCACGGTGGCTATGGTGATGCTGCGTATACATCAGCTACTAATCTAACACTTAACAAACTAAACCCCATTCATCATTCTGATCTTGGATTTGTATTGGATGTACCATACAGGACCCACAAATGTGACCTCGACTTCAAATACCATCTCGCATCACTTGATGCTAAACGAAATCTACATTTTCTTGGTTCTTTCGGTAAAGCACGTAGAAGGGAAGTAATAAAATAATAAAACATAATAAAATAATTCTCACGACGTTTCGGCCACAACGCAAGCAGCCGTCCTCAGGGAAGAACATGTCTGTCGATAAGACAGTCTGAATGACACGTCCTAGGCTTGGAGCGTCTATTTAAGCTGGGAGGGAGGAAGAGCGCCTTGACAAAATAATTTGCATATGAAGAGGAATTTAGCATATTTATGGGAAATGCAGGAATGCAACTAGTGCTAATTGTGAAATGCGTGGGAGGTGGGCGGGGGGTTTTCAAAGTCATATTATGCCCATGCATTATGCAGGATTAGCAGCATCAAAGGGAGGGGGTAGGGGTAGCATTAATAAAGGGAAGGAGTGTTAATAGTATGTAGCTGCAGTAACTAAACAACCACGTAAAAAGCTAAAGTATAAACTACATAGTATCATCAGTATGCTAAATATACTCTCAATAAGCTGAGCTACTAACCGTAAGTAATACATTACAATTCTAGGTCGCAAAAAATATAATATGCTTCCAGCTAAACTTTTTAAACTTTTTCCTTACATCACACGGGTCTATCCCGTACTATATGCTGCTATAGACAAACCCAACATTAAATTGTATACTGTATTAATATACACTACCCTAGGTCTTAGAATAATACATAGTGTAATATTACACTATGTATTATTCTACCCACCCAACTGTATACCACACTGCTGTATATTCACTATACAATTACGATACTATATATTACCTTATACATTGTATTAAACATTACACTTTAATACTGTTTATTATTATTATACAATATGCTATACACTATACCATTGACCGTCACGTGAAAGGTACTAAGAGGAAGCAACGAAATATGTCAATGGGAGAGTGGTGGTAGGAAGCTTGCAGTGGAGCAAAGAATCCATTCCCTGCGGAGAATACAAGATATATAGTCAATGTCAGTGAGTGGAACGCGGTCTGAAAGTCACCGTAAACGTGGACACAATCAGTTAAGATCCGAAATGGTTTATTACGTCCTTCCAATGATTGCTAAGCCGGAATCCATCTTCTCGGTTGAAATTGTCTCTGTGTTTGTATATGTGGATCGCCTCATGAACGAATCTCTCATGGTAGCCAGATGGCTTATTTTTATTATTTTATTACTTCCCTTCTACGTGACTTTACCGAAAGAACCAAGAAGATGAATCCCTGCAGTCATGAAAGCTTTAAATCGAAATCTACATTGGGCACTGTTCATCCATAAAACCCTTATTGGCAAATCTGTGCTTTAATTTTCTAAATCATAAAGTCCACTGTCAAACCAAAGAAACCTAAGACGTCCATCTATGTTCTGTGAACTATCCCAACAACGAGAATTGGAATGGGTGACAAAGCCTTTGCTGTTGCAGCATCAACGTTTTGGAACAACCTTGTTTCCTCCCTTAACATCATGAATCTTCAATAAATGTACTGAAGCAGATGATTCATGCTGTACACAGACCCATTTGCAAATGTGATTGGAACGTTGATCCATACTCACGTATCAATAGTTCAATATTCACGTGCAGTTGTGTCCAGGGACTGCCGTGTTGTTGTGGTGTTACTGCCTTGCTCACGCTTGCATTTAGTGTTGAAAAATCGGTAGGAATTAATATACGATTGCAAATTGTAGTTATATACTTTGTTTAAGTAGTATTTATCTAGTTTTAGTGATTTGCACACCTTTCCTATATTTCACACCCCTATCAGTTGTCTGGACTGTTTGTTATTGTAACTTTATGACCTGCCTCTACTGGACATCTTTGAAAAAGAGCTTCATAGCTCATTGGATACCTCCAGTTTAAATAAAGATGCGGATTCAGATTCTATGGATATATGTTGAACTTATTTCGTACCGTACATAGCCAACCGTGCTAATCGGAGGTGCTGTATGGGAACAACAACCTAAACACAGCAATCAGTTCTCAAGAAATTTGTTTTCAATGTATGTCAGATCCAGACAACGCAATTTCTGCCCTTCCAAAATGCTTGTCTGAAGCGCAACTGGCTGCAGCTAAACCTGGGCAAGACAGAGTACGTGATAGTTGACTCAGAGCAGCGTCTGCGAGCGTGGCAAGGCCACATCGATCCTCCACTGATTAGCAGAGCTCACCCTCTCCGTGTGTCCAAAGTAGGCAACCTCGGTGGTGCTGTTCGATCAGAGCTTGACCGTGCGCTCGCAGCTCATAGCTACGTTCAGAGTAGATCTCTACCACCTACAAACACTTCGAGGGTTGTGCTCGCTCCTTTCTACTCCAGACCTCAAATCATTAGTTCATGCCTTTGACTCAACACACCTGGATTATCTATGCAGAGTTTCCACTTGGACTGGTGTAGACGCTCCAGTTAGTGCAGAATGCAGCTGCCCGAATGATCCGGCGGGTTAGCCGCTTTGAACACATTACACCCTGCGCAGCTTTCAGCGGCATCCGGTCCGCTTCCGTGACGACAAACCCAGGAACCGTGGTGGGGGAGGACCGGGAGGAGTGGGCTGTCGGGGTTGTCTGTGGGAGTCATCGTTACGTCGCGACGGGTGGCCCTGGGTAGACGAGATAGCCCCCAAACACGTGGACACGACTGTGAGTTGGGTGGACAGACGCTGTCTCCACCCTTGCAGTATTGGGAGTTTGTTCGGGGCGCTCTTTTTTTTCCGGTACCGCCTGTAACACGGTGGTAGTTGTTGTTTTAGTCAGCTAACTTCTCTTTGCTTCGTTATTGTTCCCTGTGCTCACGTTGTCTTTTTTGTTATTTTGGAGATCCCCCCAGCCCCAGATCACTCTTGCAAATGAGACTCCTGCCCTGGTCTCTCGAGTTCTACACCCGATTACAGACGATACACTTGAACTCACTCACTCAATCATTTACACATTCACCTACCCTCTCGCTCACTAAGTTAACCACTGCCCCAATCAGCCACTCACTCACCCACCATCTCACTCACCTATGCACTCAATCGTTCACTCACTAATCTACTCACTCATGCACTCAACAATGTACCCAATCACATACTCTCTCACTCAAGCACGCCACCGATCCACTCACCCATGCACTCACTCACAAATCATCTCCCACGTCTACCCACCTACTCACTCACCCAATCAATCATTCAATTACCCATAATCTCTGTTACTTATCTACTTACCCAACCACTCACTCACCCAAGCACTCACTCCCCATTCTACTCACTCTTACAAATGAGACTCCTATTCTGGTTTCTTGAGTTCTCGCCCCGGTTAAACACAATAAACCTAAAAACAGCCCAACTACAAATATGTTACAGAGACTTTACCATGATGATGGTGATAGTGGTGGTAATAATGGTGAAATGGCGATGATGGTAGTGGTGTTGATCATGGAAGTAATGATGGTAGTGATGGTGGTGATGACGGTGGTGATGGTTGTGATGATTATAGTAAGAATGGTGATAATCGTGGTGGTGATGTGGGCGGTGATGATACTCAATGATGATAATGATCATGGTGGTGATGATGACAGTGGTGGTGGTAATGATGGTGCTGAGGAAGATGTGGTAATGGTCGTGATGAGAGTGATGGTGGTTTTCACGGTGAGGATAGTGATGATAATGGTGATGATGATGGTCGTGATGGTGGATGTGATAATGGTGATGATTATAGCCGTTTTTGTGGTGTTGATGATCGTAATGATGGTGATGATTGTGATTATTGTGATGGTGGTGGTAAAAATGGTGATGTGGGTGCTGATAGTGATGATGATAATGATGGTGGTGATCATGGTGGTGGCAATGATGATGGTGGTGATCATAATCGTGGTGTTTGTAGTGGTATTTATGGTGATGATGCTGATGGTAATTTTGACGGTGTTGATGACAGTGATTGTGATGGTAATTTTGACGGTGGTGATGACAGTCATTGTGATGATGGTGGTGATGATGTTGATGGTGATGATGATGGTTATGGTGATGATGGTCATAATGATGGTGATAGTGGTGATGATAGGTAATGATTATAATGATGGTAATGGACGTTATAATGGTGATAATTATTGTGGTGTTGATGGTTGGTTGATGGTGGTGATGGTGTTCGTGGTAGTGGTGATGATGGGGATAATGATGTTGATGATGATGTTGCTGATGATAGTGATGATGATGATGGATGATGGTTATGATGATAGTAATGATGGTGGTGATGATGTTGGTGATTGTGATTATGATGGTTTAGGTGGTGTTGATAGTAATGATGATGGTGATGCTGTTGGTAATGATGGTGATGATGAGTATGATGCTGGTGGTATTGATGGTGGTGATGATGATTGGGTGATGATAGTGGTGATGATGGTGGTGATGGTAGCGATGATGATGGGGTGATGATGGTGATGATGATGGGTGATGATAATGATGATGTTGGTGAATCGCAGGGATGAGGAGGCATGGTGACGTGCAGGTGGAGGAGCGCCACACGAACCTGCGATTTTTACTGTACCAGCGACATCGCTCACGCACGCAAACCTGAACTTCACCCTCCCCACTCACTCTACCCTTCCACGCTCACCCGCCACCTTCCCTCACCTTCCCCTCCATTCTCCCCTCACCCTCAACTCACCCTCTCCTCACCATCCCCCCTCTGTTTCTTGGGGTTCTGTCTTGGTTTCTTGCTCTCCTCATCCTCAGCATGCACGACTCAGATCCACGATCTTCAATCGATCATTACAAAACACCACCCACATCGCAGGGTAGAGAGGCTGCAAGAATCTCTGCCTAACCTCGTGGTTCACCTCCATGGAGTCGGCGCGGTAAAACGCCAGGAGCCCCCCTCCCAGTGCAGGTGAAGCCCGATTTTGCGGAGGAAGGGGGCCCCCTAACCAACAGTGCAGTCTTCACTCTATCATGAACCACTGAGAAGTTGTCGTCATATTTCTCTAAACACCAGGACGCGTTGTTCCCTCCCAGCAGCTGTGCAGCACCACCCCCTTTCCGTGGGACCATCCCGTACGCGACTCCAACCCACCACCACTCCGCGTCCCACACGTCCACCTCCCAGTAGTGGTGGCCCGACGAGAAGCTCTCACAGCACAGGGCTTGTGCACAGCAATCAAACCGGTGTGGGTGATCGGGGTGACCCTGGAAGTCACTAGTCCGCGTCATCATCCTGAGATCCGAGGAGATTTGGAGTTGGTCATAAGCGGAGTTTGTGTCCAGAGTCGGTGAGCGTCCGTCTGTGATAACAGCGATGACAACATCACTACAGAATACTGTCATCATCATCCAACATCACCACATCAACATCACCAACCATCATCTTCACCATCAACAATAACATCACCATCACCAACCATTCTCGCCATCAATATCATCGATGACAACAACATATACATCATCATCACCACCATCAACACTATGAACATCACTTTAACACGTAGGCTTTCGCAACCAATGTTATTCACAATATAGGTTTTTGGGTCCGATCGCCTTATTTATAAATGTGTCGTAACCCTCCACCACCCGACACGGCCAAAAAATAAAAAGTGTCACGTTTTTCAAAGGACAAAATAATTCACTTCTTTAGCCCACCGGTGTTGAAGAGAGAATCAACAGCATTAAAAACTTTGAGTACGACATTTCACTGATAATTACAATGAGCTTCATTGGGCAAGAATGGTGAAGCTCTCCTGTTGCTTCCGGTCTTAATTCGAGGCAAAGAGGGGAGGGTATTGTAAATATATAGATTGGTAATCGTTCAATTGTTATTCATCGGTATGTGTTTCCCTTATAAAGGAATTGTAATTGTATTTAATTAATAATACGCTTCCAGGCCGCACTAAGCCTGTAGCTGAGCGATTGAAGTTATTTCTGTTTCAATTTCAATGGATTCTCTAATTAGTCTTGGCCAGTAATAATTCGTTTTACACAACACTTCAACGTTATCAAAATCAATTGAGTGTCCTTGTTGACAAGCATGCTCTGCTACTGCCGACAGTTGTTGCGTCCCGTCTGTCCGATAGAGCATCTGCCTCGTAAACAATCCGATATACACCTTCTCTTGATAATTTTGGCAATTCGTTTTAGTGCCAGATACCAGTTTTTTTTATTTTGTGTACTGTACCAAATCTTACTTTAATGTTTTGCTTTTGCAAAACCCGGGCTAATTTGTCAATTACTCCTGAGATGTATGGTATTTTAATTGTTTGAACAATCTTATCGCTTTCAGCAGTGTTGCTTTGCGTTCGTGATTTGGCCTTCGGTGCTCTATTATTTTGAGCATTATTGTAGCCATTCTGTCTTAGTGCTTCTTTAACATGTTTAATCTCTCTCACTAGACTCTCACCACCTGACACTGTTTTAGCCCAATGTATGAGTTTTTTGATAAGAGAGGATTTCTGAGCTGGGTGATGATGCGAGTCAGTGTGCGTTTGCTTTCGGCAAACGCTGCGTGTTATTTTGCTATTAAGACTATGTCCCAGCAAAATATCTGGAACGGGAGTCTGTTATTCACCTCCATTTCCATGGTGAACTGGATAGCTGGGTTTTGTGCATTAAGATGATTTAGACAATCATTACGTGCATCTTTACCATGTGGCCAGACGACCAAAGTGTCATCAACATATCTAAACCAAAAGGATGGTTTAATGTACTCGAGGCAAGTGCTCTTGTTTCAAAGTTCACCATGTACAGATTGGCTATAGCAGGAGATAAAGGAGAGTCCATTGCGGCTCCACGACCAACACCATCACTCACCAATGTCATCACCTTTCCCATCACTTACATCAGGATAATTACCAACAGCAACAACCACCATTCGCTACTAAGTGGCGGTGACGTCACCACAGCACTTGTGCCAGGCTATTTGCACGTTGAGGCCACGTGAAGTGTAGAACACCCACTGGCAGGAGATCATGGGGCAGACCCAGGTGCCATGGGTCGACTGAGATGACTGGCCGATGCACCACTATCATTGCCACCATCCTCATCACGACCAACATCACCATCATTATGACCATACCAGCATCAGGAACTCATTTGAGGTTTGTTGTATATGTAAACCTTTTTCCAAAAATAAATATTAAGGATAATTCTGCCAAAATATTTTTAATCAATCGCGAAGATCACCCAGGAGGGATGAGGAAATGGCCAACCTCACAGGACCAGAGGAAGCCTCCCCGGCCACCTTTGTCTCCCTGCCACATGGAGACCATAAAACTTCAAAGGCGAGACAAATGGACACACATCCTCCCGCGACGGAAACGTCCGGTCAAAGGCAAACAACACATCCCCCCGTACAAAGGAGAGAAAGAGGTGGTTTTTGCAACACAAGCGAAAAGCGAACAGACGGGTTTCGTGGTCTTATTTAACAAAAAAAATCCAAAAACATAAACCAATTAATCATGAAGTATTAGATCGAAGGTCACCCAGGAGGGATGAAGAAATGGCCATGCTCACAGGACCAAAGGAAATTAATAACTTATCCCATAGAGGAAGCCTCCCTGGCCACTTTCGTCTCCCTGCCACATGGAGGCCATACAACTTCCAAGGCGAGACAAATGCACACACACACCCCCCTCCCCCCCAAAGTACCAGCGGAGAGTTTTGGTTGTAACTTTCATGTCTTCCATGATCGGTTAAAAGTTCAAACAAGAAAAATTAGCAACAAAGATTAAGTCGCAATATCGTGATACGCCTCACACTCCAATTAAGAACCAGGCTACAATCTACATCAGGGGATTATTATTTCCCATTCATTATTTCAATACTAATGTCATTTATTTTATCTTTATCTACACGACCTGACCTAAATAATTATCTAACCTCGGGATGACAGACAATAATAATAACTCGAGAACAAACCGCACAACCCAGGGCTGTCTGCCCGCAGCACGGATAGCAAGATTTGCACACATAAACAAGGGACATCCTCCCATAAGAAATTAAACCACGATGGAAATACTGAAAACGACTACTACATACCTTGTGTCACTTACAAATCTAAGCCACAAGTATAAATTATGCGAGGTAAAGCGAGTTTTTATACTAACTTCCAAACAGAAACGGGAAAACTTGAGGGCTTCGGTGAAACAAAGGTCCCCGGCACACCCTCACGCGCGTGGAGGGACATCTGGGAGTCATTTCCTTGTGGGCGAGATGACATGAGAAAGCAACCACCACCCCAATAACTGGAACAAACGAACATACACACACGCGTGCAGCTGTGTCCACAAGCGAACGAACAAAAAAAGAAATAATCCGGTCTTTTGAAAGAAGGCGTGTCAAGCTGAGTGATTTTTTTGTGGATAAAAAGAGAGACACACCGTACATCGAGACCACCGACACAGAAGAATCCAGCAGAAGAAATCCAGCAGAAGACGACCGACACCGCTCTCCACCTGGGTGGCAGAGCGAACAGCAGCTCCAATCGCCACTGAGCGAACTCGGCACCGACCGGGGAGGCATCTCTCCACCGGGCGCCATCGTGCACCACCGTACGCCCCCGTGCGCCACCTCTGTCTATTTAAGCCTCGCCACAGAGACGATCTCCCTCTATGTGCCTGTGTTTCTCTCTCTCTATGTATATTGATGATATCTGTCTGCTTATATGTCTGTCTATAGTTTTCTGGTTAGATTTTTTGTTTCTATTTCTATTATACTGATGATGATTGCTTGTGTTGCAATCGAAACGTCGTATGCTATTATTTAATTTATTTTATCTTTATACGTGACTTTACCGAAAGAACCAAAGAGTGACCAGAATTTACCAAGGAAACGATCCAACTCTCGCCTCACCTGGAACCAATTTGAGCCAATAATGAGAAGATTGATAATAAGTGTGCATGAATAATTACTGGTCGTGAAGGCATCGCTGCTCCTCTAGTGATAAAAAGTACATTAGTCGTGATATAATAACTCGCTTTGATTGCCTTCCTATGAAATGGTTGCATGCATTTTTAAGACTTTCCCTATTGTCGTATTCGCGCGTGTCACTCATGAAATTGTTCCATTGTTGATTGCACAGATAACAACGCAATCATGGATGGTTAACTGTACTGATCACTGAGGGGATTTCCCCGATGATACTGTGGATAATTTCAAGCCTGTGAGTTCGCATGTTAAAATGTTGGTTTTGTTAGAATAAAATTGTTTTAACACAGAATATCTGAGTGCTTCCTTCCTGAGTCCATGCATAATAATCTTATTTATAAGAACTGTATCCTGCGTTGAGATTTGAATTCGGAGACCTATGATAAACTAAAGATAACCAGTAAATGTTTAAGCAAGAATAATTGCATTCTTCTGATTGAGATTCGGACCCTTTACAACAAAGCTAAGCTAATTATCATAACTGTCCACATTAGCATAAGCGTGCACATTCGCATGAATTAGTACGATTATCTCACTGATTAGCATAACATATGCATAATTATTTAAATTGGCATAGTTCCCGATAAACATGCATTCTTCTAATCTTCAATAATTTTTTTTATTTTAATTAAAATTTTGAAACCCGACATATGCAACAGTTGAAACTGCCTCCTAGAGTCCCAGCACTGGATAAGATATAACCTGCCACTGATGTTAGCCATGGTGGGTAATCAAACCCAGGTAACTGGGTTCGTAGTGCAGTGTGCTAACCACTATGCCACCACTCCCCCACGCACAAATGCACAGACACATTCACAGGTACACACTCCATCTCAACATAACAATTACCCCTGACTCGTAATGCTGATTATTTACCAAAGAACGCCACAATTATTCTCGTGGCTGTGTTCAGTAGGGTCCTTGAATGGGCTGTGAACAAAGACTAAGATCCCCTGTGTAGTGTGATGCCGCCGCCACGAAGCCGTTCGGCAGGCGCCCATCCCCGACCTCACCACCACAAGCGACGGAGCCAANCCCTCCTCCCCTCACCTCACCTCACATGAACACACCCGCACGCATTCCCCCCCCATAGAGCTGGAAGGGAGCTCACCTGATCGACCGGTTTTTATCCGAGAAACCCTTATCGGGATTAACTCTCACGGTTTCCGGCGATCAGGGAATTGGATGACCTCCCCCGACGCTACTTTGCACCGCGGCGCTGCGACCGGCCTTAAGATGGTATGGCCGCGGCAAGGGCATTCGGCCACCACGGTTGAAACGCATCCCCCACACATACCACCCACGTGTCGACGAGGCAAGCAGGGAGGGACGGGACAGCATGAGTAGCGGGACCGCAGGGCTCTTGCGCATAGTCACGGATGGTTAGGATAATTACGCTTGAGCGCGCAGGCACCATTGTTAGGGAAGGTAAAGGATTAAGCTGAAGGTATGAATAGATCGGGAGAGGGGAGGCACGCGGGGAGCCGTGCACAAATTCCCACGGCGAGCCTTTGTGATGGACGCCGCCGCATAATCTGCAATAATAAGGCCTGCGTGAGAAAGGGATTAATTAGAATTTACGCCGCGCACGCCGCACATTGATTAGCATATCAAAGGCGCCCGGAACCACCGTGCGCGTGCTAGCGGGCGCGAGCCCATTGTTAAGGAAAGACTGAGAGCCGCATCCCTTCGATGTAGGGAGGATAAAAAGGGGCGCAAAGGGGAAATCGCTCTCTTACTCCAGCGCCAGGCGACCAGACGCAGCTCCAGCCAGCGACCCGGACGTCCGTGCGACGCACCGAGGTACGCTGTTAGCACAGGGATCGCGGACCGCCGTGGACACTTAACGGTGAGTAAGGAGGTAAAGTAGGATCATAGCCGATAAAAGGGAATAGGTGCGAGGGTGTTAGAATAGGCCAGCCTCGTCGATTCACACTGACTCAACAACCCGTTCCAGGTAGCAAATAATAAATCCTTAATAGCTGCCCGTGTCTCCGTGTGATCTCGCTGAGAAGTGGGAACGCGTGTGGTGCTGTGTACACAGCGGCTCGTCACGTGGGAGCGCTGAGTAGAGCGGCGCACGAGTGGGTATCGCGTGTGTGCAGGTGTGTGCGCTTGTGGGGAAGGGCTCGGTGCGCCCACAGGTACCAGCTCCGTCTATCACCGCAGGGACTCGCGCAGTGTGAGGGCAGCGTCATTCGCCCTCCGACCCCTGACCCCCGTTTAATAGCGCGTGATTCATGGAGAGACAACGCAGCGTTTACAGGTGAACGAGAGCGTGCGGCGAGCTATGCCTCTCACACGAGCTCGCGGAGGGACTGACAAGGGAGGGGAGCCGTCGGGCGATGAGCCCAGTGACGGCAGCAGCTGCTCGCAGAGTAGCGAGGGGTCGACGAACAGCAGAGCCCCTGCCATAGGCACGGAGCAGGGAGGGACTTCAGGGACCAGAGGCCCCAACAGTAGCCTAAACAGACCATTGGCGCAAGTGCTGTTAGCGAGCATCTATGAAGACCGGCACGGCACACGGGAAAGTGGGTTGGCCAGCACCACGCCCGACCACCTTTGTCTCCCTAGTGGCGATTTTGTTCACACCGCATCAAGCTCTATGATGTAAACAATGATAAATATTCCCCGTGTTGCCTTAACAGACTGTTGGGGCAAATCAGCACCTTTGAAAGCTGGCACGACACATGAGGGGCTGGGTGGCAAGCACTATGCCTGGTCACCTTTGTCTCCCTAGTAGTGATGTTTACACACAACTCTGGATAATTATTTTAGGCTGAATCGACCTCGTGCACACACACGGTGATCATTTATTGTGAAGATGGCACCATCACCCATGTTTCACACTGAATAACTCACACAGGAATTTAGCCACAGTTCCCTCGGTGCCTTTAAGTGAGGCAATGTCCTCTTGGCTGGGAGCTGAGGGTGGAGCTGCTGTAGCCCGCCCTCTCCTGTGAAAGCAAATCAGACACGGCCACTTTCACACATAGATTAACATCACTCATAGGATCATCACAGCTCCATCACATAGACACACATCACACAAAGCATCAGGACTCACATCACAATCATTCACAGCATCACAACATACAGCATGATCACTCGCAGCATCATCACAATCAGCACCACCACTCACAGCTTCACCACAGACAGCATCATCACACAAACATCCCCATACCAGCCAGTATCTCACTGCCCACGCCTCGCACTCAGTTCCATGTTGTCGTGTGTCGAGTCGTGAGTGATCGTCGTCTGTACCTGCGCGTCTCCTCCAGGTGCCCCTGTGGGAGAGAGAGAGAGAGATGCGTTACTGTGACTCTGCCTCCATTCCCATGGGATCAGTGGATTTCCCACTGCAACACCGCGGGTGGAATATACACCACAAAGTCTTGGCTGATGACCTCATGAGCACCAACACTGAGTTACAATGTAAGGACCGGGCAGAAGCTCAGGCTGTGCATGACAAAGCGCAGTCTATGTGAAAACCTCATTCAGGAGCCTCAAATCTGACGCTGCCGATGGCTCTGTGCAAATAGGACACTGTAGACTCATCGTTCAACTGCAGGAACGTGAGCGAGTCCCTCTCCTGCGCAAGGGCCTGCAGGCGAGTGGCTGTTGCCTGGAGCTCGCCGATCTCGCGCTGGTAGTGAGCGATGTTCTTCTCAATCTGGGTCAGCAGCTCGCGCTCCTTCTCGTCCTCGTCCAGAGATGCTCTCATGCGGGCGAATTCGCATTGATTCGCTGCCTCACCCCGGTCATCCATCCCTGGCAGGACGTGTGGTTTGATTTTATTAAATAATTCACAGAGAAGATGATTATCTTCTCTGTGAATGGTTGATCTATGTTTTAGGAAGGTGGTGTTTACACCTCTTTTTCCTGAATCAATGGAAAAGCGTCTGTGGCCACAAAATGCAAACTATGGGCAATAAAGTAAACCTATAGAGACCCATAGATATACCTCGCGATCCATAGAGATATAGCGACTCAGATATAGAGACCCATAGAGAAACAGAGACACATGAAGACAAATATAGATGCATATAGACCCATTTCAGTCAATATACGGCAGTGTGACTGTGGTCATACAACCCAAACTATGGACTGTATACTAAACCCATAGAGACACTCAGAGATACATAGAGACCCATCAAGACCCACAGAGATGCATTAACGTCAATCCACAGTATTGCCACTTGGCCATGCAACCCACAGTATGGGAAACGTTTTGACCTATTACCCAGGTGACCTGATAGAGGATGAACCCCTCCTGTGCATCACGGCCTCGGTCGCCAATGAACAATACAATTGTCACTATCATAACCCTGCAAATTACACAGGACTCAATCGCAAATATTACATCACAAATCTGAAAAAATAAGGAATTTAACTAATAATTAAATATGAACCACATCTTTTTGTAGAGTTGCGCAAAGGTGTGTGTAATGCGAGTTGATTGACAAAGCAAAATGTCATAATTGAAGCTGCCTGATCAGCAACACTTCCAAGCTGTATTCCTACCACAAAACAAGCCCAGCTGGGACTAGACACGAGAGCTGGGTTTTGTGACTGAGCAGTGATAAGATCGGTGCACCGATGAGAACTGGACATGCAACTTGGTGATGAACTTTACTGCTCACATAGCACATTGCAATATACTGAATGGGAGGATACTATGTGAATAGGTTACGTGAATATGCACATTGCACAAAGCACACTGCGTGCATTCAGTGTATTGCGTGGTTGTGGATTTACAGATATTTCTCGATATTGATGTTAGTCATCGCTGGAGTTGATCTAGGTGACTTGGTTTCATAGCACAATGCGATACATATTGTAAACGTATTTATAATGTGAACTCTGCCACCAATGTGCTGGATAACAGGTATGTGCCACCTCATCTGGCCAGAATAGATATATATATATATAACAGAAGATGAAGTGGCATTTCACATGGGAATATTGGTCTCCCATCCTAAGAATGTGGAATTTCCACAACGATTCAGTTCCTTATTGGAGATGAGAACCACTTATTTGCTTTGTCCTGGTGTTGAGGTGCATTGACGGTTGTGTCTTAGTCTCACGATGTGTTCAGAGCCAATGAAAGTCCACGTGAATTAATGGAGTTGTCCTACATCACAAACCCTACTCAGGGTGGAGTTACGAGGTCACAGGTTCCGGTCCAGACGCGGTACCTGCACGTCCCTGCGAGCGGCCTCCATCCGCTTTATGGACTCCTCCACCTTCCTCCTCTTCTCCTCCACCACCCGCGTCTCCTCTCCTACTTGTTTCTGTAAGAGACGTCACCAGGGGAGACTCTACTCACTCCATGAGCCCACCTCTCACTCCGCTCCACATGGACCCCTCCACAATGACGGTCCCATCTCAGGCTGCAATGGCCCTGTGCAGCAATGGAGGCTCGGGGAGCCAGCGCAGCAGGGAACCGATTTCACGAGGAGCTTAAACGCCTCCTGGATCATTTTGTGTTTAGTTATCATTCCCCCGCACCTCCGATGAGCACGATTGCTACTTTGGTGCGAAATAAGTTCTGCATACATATACTTGGCTTAGCACATGCAGGAGACGAAGCCTGTGGAACCACCTGAGTCGTGGGCGGGGCTACCTGAGCAGTGGGTGGGGCTCTGAGTAGTGGGAGAAAGGCGCCGCGAGATGTTAATGTAACTTGCCTGGTATACAGCTGGCCGTGGTTTTGATCCCGACCGTGACACCTGAATATTTGGAGTTTGTTTTCCCCATGGTTATGTAGTGACCTCTAGCGTCACTACTGTGTACACACACACACGCACATGTAAGACGTCACTATGCGGGGAGCGTCGCTACCACGCGGGTCTACAAACACACACAGGTGTATGTAGACTGTTGTATCCTAACCCTTCTTCCATAATTGAGATTAATAATATTTGATGANTTTTATATATTATCTTTTTACTTGTTTTTTTAATGAGTGGAACACACCAAGCGCAGCAAACTGCAAAACACCAGGTGTTGTTAAGTAATGAACCGGAGGAGGGCTAGGATGGCAGAATTTACAACCTTGCTTCAAGGGAAGATAAGGCCTGATGAACGGGCACATGTCACCCGTGCAGGGGCAGAGACAGTGGAGTGTCAGCCAGACATAGTTAAGGCAAAAGCCCAACTATCCTGCATGGTTTTAAAGTAACGTCAAAATTCGAAATTTAACAACAGGGTAGGCTAAAGTTATTGATATTCACACCCACTCCAATTAAACCAGGCCACAAGTTACGCCTACTGAACCATCACCATTATTAAGTCAATATGAAATGTTATTTCCATACTTTAATACTTTCTATACAACTCGACCCGAAGCATATGACAATCAGAACCTTCCTAAGTCAAAATTGAATCGCACCCAGACAGGAGCGAATAGTCGATATAAGGTTGACGAGGGAAGGAAATTAAGAGCACGGCGAACTGCAAACGTAAGCAAAAAGCCGGGAACAACACCAGCCAGCAACAGCGAGTGGGCTTCGACAGGCCATAAAGTAGAATAATAACTCCCGGGGTCAGGTGACACAAGAAGAAGCAGGCAGACAAAAACCAGAACTGACTCCAAGGTTCAACCGCCCTCACCTACTCAGGAGTGACGAAATTAATGAGGCCTTGAATTAACGGCAGGCAACAACAACGGCGAGCAGAGATAGGGTGGGGCAAAGACTGCGGGCTATGAAATGCAACTTCGTGTCAGTAAAGCTCTGACAAACAAGTTAAGTTAAAGACATCACAATACATAATATCGCACATAACATCAATGTTAACGCTATTCACCGTAAACTATATTCCGCTTATATAACCATGCAGGCACCAAGGAATACGAATTCCTAGGATCAAGAAACTTACCCCTTAACCTAAGATATCGGAAATAAATTAATAGTAATAAGTATATGCATGAAAAGACAAAAGTAAAACTTATGGAAAAGCCAGGATAACTGGATGAATCACCACCAGGTCGAATATAAATACATAATAAAAAAAAACAATGTTAAACCCAGGGTCGGAGAGAAAGGGAGATCCCGGCCGTCTTTGTATCCCCGCAGCGCGGATAGGAGTGTGTATACGCTCGGGAAACACCTACTGGAGTCAAACACCACGATGGGAAACGACAGACCTTAGGTTACATACAGAATCATAACTGTGAAATAGTAAGGGACAAATGTTAACTTAAAACTTTTAACCATTTCTTTGTGCGCCGGGTCGGAGAGAGTGTTGCCCCTCCCTCCAGGTTGTGCAACACGAACAAAGACGCCTATGAAACGATTTGTAACGTCTGTGTTTTGGGTTCATGAAGAAGGCCAGACAAGAGATAAATTGCACCCAGACAGAGAGACGACTTCGAGGCAATTTGTAACATCTGATTGTTGCTCGTGGGTTTTATGGAGGGAGTGTGACAACGGAATATACCGTCAGTGATGCACACAAGGACACACGGACGTACGCACACACACATGGACACACCTGCCTACGGACAGATCCTGACACAGCAAAAATCGGAAGGCCCGCCTTGTGGGCGGGATCCAGGGGATTTTTCGGCATAAAGTAAAGGATCCTGAGCATTGGAAACCAGTGCGACGGGAGGGTCCACTCAGAAGCTCGACCGGGAGGGTCGACTCAGGAACGAGTGCGACGGGAGGGTCCACTCAGAAGCTCGACCNGGAGGGTCGACTCAGGAACGAGTGCGACGAGAGGGTCCACTCAGGAGCGCGACCGGAGAGTCGGCTCAGGAGGAGTGCGACCAGTGGGTCCACTCAGGAGCGCGACCAGTGGGTCCACTCAGGAGTGCGACCAGAGAGTCGACTCAGGAGCGAGGGCGACCAGCGGGTCGACCCAGGAGCGAGCTCGACCGGGAGGGTCGACTCAGGAGCAAGCTGCGACCAGCGGGTCGGCTCGACTCATCTTCAGCTCGTCAATCTCTGCTGCCGCCGGAGGTCTCTGCTGCCGCCGGAGTGGTGATCGTTGCGGTTTGGCGACGATCCAGCGCTGCACGCTACGAGCGAGTTGTGGGCGCCACCTACCGACCGGGTTCCGAACTGCGACAGCGTATCAACAGCCATCCGAACCACCACGGTGACAGGGATCGACTGATACGTATGACGCGCACCGCCCCTCACCACACGACCACCAGGCGTCTGTTTGACCTAAAGAATCGACTCCGAACACTGACTATTCAAGACAACTCTTACCACTCAAAAACACTCGAACCCATAAGCCATCCGTGGCTGGAAAGCATCACAACGAGACCGAGGATGGNCCTCCGTCGTATAAGAGTATTCTTAATTTTTATCTTTAATATTTAGTGGCTGTACTCTTAATCGCATAAATTACCAACAGATCCATCAATACGAACTGATTCTTGGCACCTCCTTCCGCCGAGCCACGCTCACGTGGGGAGTGGTGGCCCACCGGATCCTTATCAGGTGATCTGGTCCCCAATTAGTAAACTTGGTATAAGATAACGATCTTCGGAAAAGGAGCACCGTCGCAGGCCCTTACTCCGAGCCGTTCTGAGATAACCTGCCGATGTATCTGTTGAGATTGGTGCCTTTAAGAATAATAACTGTTTTGATTGTGTTTTTTTCGCCGTATAATCTTTCAAGTATCTTTCAGTCATAATCGCCGCACGTACTCGCATCCTCTACAGAATATTCAACTGTTCCGTGACCCAAGGTGTTAACAACGTGATAAGGGTTGCGTATGATCAATAAGGAGTGCGGTACTGCGTGAACAATATTGAGTATAATCATTCATTAACGTTAAGGTTTTCTTAGCATAATATTTGCATGTTTTAACGACTCTCTCACTAAGAACCATCGCGTTATGCGGGATCCATGTGCCGTTGTCAAAGTGAAATCAGACATTCGTTGATGATACTGTATTGATGCGTATTGACGTTCCGGGATTGAGAGTTCGCATACTATATCATAGTTAAGGTTGAATTAGTAATAAATTGATCAATACAGAAGTGGTTGTGTGATTCTTTCCTGAAATCTATGCATAAGATCTGCTTCTGCGTTGAGATTTGAACTTGGTGACCTTAATAAACACACTAATACATACTCAGTAAATGTTAAAGCGATAACGGGGTGAACCGGGGTCTGGTTATCATAACGACTTGCGTTATCATAATTACACCCACTCGCATAATTAATACGATTACCTCTCGAATTGGCATAATTAAAATGTGCGTAATTACATAAATTAACATATTTCCGGATAATTACACATTTGGCCAAATTCCATTTAATTATTATTATTTCCACTGAATATTCATAACCCACATATACAACATAATAATTTCACCCACGCACGCATACAACATAACAAATTTTCATACCCAACATATACAACATAATGGGGGCTCGTCTTCCGGGATCTCTCGCAGACAGTTTATGCATGAATTCAGGAACGAATCACTGATGTGTTAATCAAAGTGTTGTGAACTAACGTTGCCTTGTGATTGTAAACGGGGGTATACAAACAAAACGCGCTCTGAAGGGAGATACCAGAGTAGCAGAGTATAACAAAGACAGCTGGGCTGAGATTATTTGCTCGAGTTGAACTGACGCATCCTGTGATACAATTGTTTATATGCACTCTGAAAAGAAATATTAAGGTAACTCTTGCCATACTTAAGATGCTAGGATTAAGAACAATATTTGAATGGGTTACGGGATACGGGGAGCTCGTATTTAAACGTACCGACCAATCTGTTACAAAGCAGTACAGTCAGAGAGACATATGGGAAGGGAGCTGTATCGATAACACGAACACACCTTGGGGGAAACTAATTGACTGGATAAAAAGTAACGAAGGCAAACACGATGCAAAAACTGCAGAGAAGGCAGGACAGGACTCATACCTTCTCACACAGGCATACAGACAGGGATTGTGGAATGAAGGAAAATTTGGAAAGGAAACGGGAGAGAAATCGTCTCTAATAAACGACGAGAAATGTCCTCACACCCTCGAGAGGGAGGAGAAATCAAAGCTCGCGACACCAGCGAAACTCACAGACGTTGAGCCACAGAATAAATATGGAAGTAACATCAAATCACTCTCTTGGGTACGTGGACAGAGTCCAGGGATTGATCGCACAAAAGTTAAAGTAAAATCGCCAGGACATGGTACACTAAGGGCAGAGGCAAAAACTGAAGGGAAATGGCAACACGAGCGACACGGCCCTGGGCGCGCACACAGAAAATGCACACCACTTAAACACAAGAGACACAGCACAGACCAAAGTGACAGATTGCCTGATGATAACTTGTTTGATGATGACGCTGTCAGCAATCAACTTTCGGAATACCTGTTCACCAGTAAAACCCTTAAGTTGATGGACAAGGCTCTAGTCAGAATTCCCGATTTGACCCCCACAATAAGACTATGGATATCCACACACATATCGCGACAGTGGAAGAGGAGGCAATGATTAGAGGGCTGAGGAGACGGATGAAAAAGCGAGTTTGTTGAAACGGACCTTACATAAAGAATCTATTCCATGGGTAAAGTCACTACCACACAAGGTTAGAAATGATTTAAACAATTGAGCCTGGCAGTGATTCGGAAGTTTGGAGAATATTCGACACTCACTGAGGGGTTTTATGCTGTAAAATAGATGACCCAGGGCATGGACCAAGATCCACGTGACTACCTCGTCCAATTTAAAAGAGCGTATTACGCAGGCGATGTGAATCAATACCACGAAGGGGATAAAATGTTCAAAATTATGTTTTTTGAATCCTTGAGCCCAGAGATTACAGAAAGGGTGAGAATGGTTTTGAATCCAGAAACCGCATCCTTACGCCGCATAGAGAGCAAGGCGTACATGGCATGGTTATACAGAGCTAAGAATCATAATTCGGATCCAGAACACAGGGAGAGGGATGAGGAACCCAGCCTCTCAGAGAGGAATAAAAATCACCGAGCAGTCCCACCATGCAGAGAGCAGCAGAAACGCACGCACACATGGCAAAATAACCCAGAGAGAGGTTGGCACGAGAATGAGAGCGGCACAAAGCCGAACATTCAGGAGAATCACAGGAGGGGAGGTTCAGAATAGAACCATACCAACACCCATGCCCGACATGCGCAAGGTCAAGATTACCACAGGGATGGCGAAGTAACAATCCAGGAAAAATTTGGCACCCAAATGGGAAAACACTGGGCCAAGGGTGCAGGAGAATCGTAGGAGGGAGAGGTTCAGAGCAGAACCATATCAACACCCCATCCCACGACACACGCAAGGTTCAAATTACGCACAGAGATGGGAAGATAACCACCTAGCGGGAAGGTGTTACACATACCGCGGAGGTATGGATGCGAACATTCACGAGAATCGCAGGATGGAGGTCAAACACAATCGATCCAATTCCGACCAATTCCTCCACCGGCTATACCAGGAGGGAATAGAGGAATAACACAGAATACGGTCCAAATACGTGATGAACCATCCACAGTGATTGAGAGCGGGCAGCCCATACGCGCCACACCCGCCGAGGTGTTAAACCCGGCGCTCAATGTGAAATACAGGCAGGCTGCAAGTGACAGGGCGGGCAAAAACGTGGACAGTGCTCCCGTAAATGACGCGCGGATCGAATACAAGGACAGGGTTGCATTGAAGCGTGATCGGACAGTACAAAAACAGACAGCAGGGACACGCCCTGAGGAGCGCAGGCATGAGCCTTTGAATGGAAAATATCCAAGGGAAACCAAAAATTATGTGGATCGGAGTGCTAAAATGGAGACGAATGTCCATGACGTATCGGGAATGGTGTTGAAATCCAACACACTAGTAAAAACAAAGAGGGCAACATTACGAGGGACAGAATTAAATCGACACACTGACTCGGCAAATGTGCATGTAATCGCAGAGAGAGCGAATGCCTCGAACCAAGTGTCAAAGTGGGTCGTGTGCGCGAATTCTGGTTATGTGCAGCACAATTTTTCACCACACACTCCCACGACACAGAGAGTGAGAGAGGAAACTACAAAAACGAACCCGAAAACCGTGATCGAATTATCGAAGTGATAAGTGGTGAACGAGGCAACATGAGGAAGGTAACGCATAAATGCGTTCGAAACCGCTACCTAGCGTTTCCCAGGATTTAACAAAAACAAAAATGAATATTCGTCGGAGTCATGATGTATCAGAACCGATGTAACGCAATATCGATGTTTAACGCTTGTTTAATTTTCTTTGCTCAATTCAAATATAACCATGTTAAGTTGTGACACGTACGCGCGCGTTGTAAGGAATAGCAGCAAAACTTGAGGACAATCGATGGTTCATGATGGAAGAAGGGTATACATTTTTTTAAAAATAACCCGTGGCCATTTGACCACTGGTCATTTTTAAAAGGGCAGTATGTTGTATCCTAACCCTTCTTCCATAATTGAGATTAATAATATTTGATGATTTTTATATATTATCTTTTTACTTGTTTTTTTAATGAGTGGAACACACCAAGCGCAGCAAACTGCAAAACACCAGGTGTTGTTAAGTAATGAACCGGAGGAGGGCTAGGATGGCAGAATTTACAACCTTGCTTCAAGGGAAGATAAGGCCTGATGAACGGGCACATGTCACCCGTGCAGGCGGCAGAGACAGTGGGAGTGTCAGCCAGACATAGTTAAGGCAAAAGCCCAACTATCCTGCATGGTTTTAAAGTAACGTCAAAATTCGAAATTTAACAACAGGGTAGGCTAAAGTTATTGATATTCACACCCACTCCAATTAAACCAGGCCACAAGTTACGCCTACTGAACCATCACCATTATTAAGTCAATATGAAATGTTATTTCCATACTTTAATACTTTCTATACAACTCGACCCGAAGCATATGACAATCAGAACCTTCCTAAGTCAAAATTGAATCGCACCCAGACAGGAGCGAATAGTCGATATAAGGTTGACGAGGGAAGGAAATTAAGAGCACGGCGAACTGCAAACGTAAGCAAAAAGCCGGGAACAACACCAGCCAGCAACAGCGAGTGGGGCTTCGACAGGCCATAAAGTAGAATAATAACTCCCGGGGTCAGGTGACACAAGAAGAAGCAGGCAGACAAAAACCAGAACTGACTCCAAGGTTCAACCGCCCTCACCTACTCAGGAGTGACGGAAATTAATGAGGCCTTGAATTAACGGCAGGCAACAACAACGGCGAGCAGAGATAGGGTGGGGCAAAGACTGCGGGCTATGAAATGCAACTTCGTGTCAGTAAAGCTCTGACAAACAAGTTAAGTTAAAGACATCACAATACATAATATCGCACATAACATCAATGTTAACGCTATTCACCGTAAACTATATTCCGCTTATATAACCATGCAGGCACCAAGGAATACGAATTCCTAGGATCAAGAAACTTACCCCTTAACCTAAGATATCGGAAATAAATTAATAGTAATAAGTATATGCATGAAAAGACAAAAGTAAAACTTATGGAAAAGCCAGGATAACTGGATGAATCACCACCAGGTCGAATATAAATACATAATAAAAAAAAACAATGTTAAACCCAGGGTCGGAGAGAAAGGGAGATCCCGGCCGTCTTTGTATCCCCGCAGCGCGGATAGGAGTGTGTATACGCTCGGGAAACACCTCCACTGGAGTCAAACACCACGATGGGAAACGACAGACCTTAGGTTACATACAGAATCATAACTGTGAAATAGTAAGGGACAAATGTTAACTTAAAACTTTTAACCATTTCTTTGTGCGCCGGGTCGGAGAGAGTGTTGCCCCTCCCTCCAGGTTGTGCAACACGAACAAAGACGCCTATGAAACGATTTGTAACGTCTGTGTTTTGGGTTCATGAAGAAGGCCAGACAAGAGATAAATTGCACCCAGACGGAGAGACGACTTCGAGGCAATTTGTAACATCTGATTGTTTGCTCGTGGGTTTTATGGAGGGAGTGTGACAACGGAATATACCGTCAGTGATGCACACAAGGACACACGGACGTACGCACACACACATGGACACACCTGCCTACGGACAGATCCTGACACAGCAAAAATCGGAAGAAGCCCGCCTTGTGGCGGGATCCAGGGGGATTTTTCGGCATAAAGTAAAGGATCCTGAGCATTGGAAACCAGTGCGACGGGAGGGTCCACTCAGAAGCTCGACCGGGAGGGTCGACTCAGGAACGAGTGCGACGGGAGGGTCCACTCAGAAGCTCGACCGGGAGGGTCGACTCAGGAACGAGTGCGACGAGAGGGTCCACTCAGGAGCGCGACCGGGAGAGTCGGCTCAGGAGGAGTGCGACCAGTGGGTCCACTCAGGAGCGCGACCAGTGGGTCCACTCAGGAGTGCGACCAGAGAGTCGACTCAGGAGCGAGGGCGACCAGCGGGTCGACCCAGGAGCGAGCTCGACCGGGAGGGTCGACTCAGGAGCAAGCTGCGACCAGCGGGTCGGCTCGACTCATCTTCAGCTCGTCAATCTCTGCTGCCGCCGGAGGTCTCTGCTGCCGCCGGAGTGGTGATCGTTGCGGTTTGGCGACGATCCAGCGCTGCACGCTACGAGCGAGTTGTGGGCGCCACCTACCGACCGGGTTCCGAACTGCGACAGCGTATCAACAGCCATCCGAACCACCACGGTGAAAGGGATCGACTGATACGTATGACGCGCACCGCCCCCTCACCACACGACCACCAGGCGTCTGTTTGACCTAAAGAATCGACTCCGAACACTGACTATTCAAGACAACTCTTACCACTCAAAAACACTCGAACCCATAAGCCATCCGTGGCTGGAAAGCATCACAACGAGACCGAGGGATGGCCTCTGTCGTATAAGAGTATTCTTAATTTTTATCTTTAATATTTAGTGGGCTGTACTCTTAATCGCATAAATTACCAACAGATCCATCAATACGAACTGATTCTTGGCACCTCCTTCCGCCGAGCCACGCTCACGTGGGGAGTGGTGGCCCACCGGATCCTTATCAGGTGATCTGGTCCCCAATTAATAAACTTGGTATAAGATAACGATCTTCGGAAAAGGAGCACCGTCGCAGGCCCTTACTCCGAGCCGTTCTGAGATAACCTGCCGATGTATCTGTTGAGATTGGTGCCTTTAAGAATAATAACTGTTTTGATTGTGTTTTTTTTCGCCGTATAATCTTTCAAGTATCTTTCAGTCATAATCGCCGCACGTACTCGCATCCTCTACAGAATATTCAACTGTTCCGTGACCCAAGGTGTTAACAACGTGATAAAGGTTGCGTATGATCAATAAGGAGTGCGGTACTGCGTGAACAATATTGAGTATAATCATTCATTAACGTTAAGGTTTTCTTAGCATAATATTTGCATGTTTTAACGACTCTCTCTCTCACTAAGAACCATCGCGTTATGCGAGATCCATGTGCCGTTGTCAAAGTGAAATCAGACATTCGTTGATGATACTGTATTGATGCCGTATTGACGTTCCGGGATTGAGAGTTCGCATACTATATCATAGTTAAGGTTGAATTAGTAATAAATTGATCAATACAGAAGTGGTTGTGTGATTCTTTCCTGAAATCTATGCATAAGATCTGCTTCTGCGTTGAGATTTGAACTTGGTGACCTTAATAAACACACTAATACATACTCAGTAAATGTTAAAGCGATAACGGGGTGAACCGGGGTCTGGTTATCATAACGACTTGCGTTATCATAATTACACCCACTCGCATAATTAATACGATTACCTCTCGAATTGGCATAATTAAAATGTGCGTAATTACATAAATTAACATATTTCCGGATAATTACACATTTGGCCAAATTCCATTTAATTATTATTATTTCCACTGAATATTCATAACCCACATATACAACATAATAATTTCACCCACGCACGCATACAACATAACAAATTTTCATACCCAACATATACAACAAGACCCACACAGATTATGTGATGCCTCCGCCACGAAGCCGCTCGGCGGGCGCCCCATCTGCGACCTCGCCACCACCAAGCGACGGAGCCAACCCCGCTTCCCCTCGCCTCACCTCACATAGACACACCCGCACGCATTCCCCCTCCCCCATAGAGCTCCGAGGGAGGTCACCTGGCTGACCGGTTTTTATCCGAGAAGCCCTTATCGGGATATCTTCACGGTTTCCTGCGGCCAGAGAATTGGACGACCTCCCCCGACACTAATTCGCACCGCGGTGCTGTGACCGGCATTAAGATTGCATGGTCGCGGCGAGGGGCCACTCAGCCACCGCGGTTGAAACGCACCCCACACACACGCGTATCGACGGGGCAGGCAGAGGAGGAGCGAGACGGCTAATTGGCATGACAAAGGCGCCGTGCACCGGCGCGGTAAAACCGACCACCCATTATTATGGAGGGGCATAAGAATGGGACTAATTTGAATAAGCGCCGCGCATAAAGCATTGTTATGGAAGAGCATAATTTGAATAAGCACCGCGCATAAAGCATTGTTATGGAGGAGCATAATTGAATAAGGCCGCGCATAAAAGCGGAGGGAGCGAGGTAGAGGTCTCTCTTGCTCCAGAGTCAGGCCACGAGATGCTCTCCAGCCCAGCGACTCGGACGTCCGTGCGACACATCGAGGTACGCAGTGGGGACGGGATTAGCGGAACGCCGTGGGCACCTAATCGTGAGTAAGTGGAAAGGGGGTATTGGGAAGGAGCCTAGAGAGTCCAGAGCCGCCTAGATCATATCCCTCCGATAGATCGGGTACAGACCCAGGGACGATAACGTAGGCCTGCCACGCCGATCGATACTGACCCAACAGTAAAGCGCAGTCGCCGAGAATAAACCATTAATAATCGAGCGCAGCCTCGAATGGTCTTACGAGTGGGTGAAAGCGCGTGGTGCTGTATGCAGGTGTGTGCGCTCGTAGCGTGGGGGGGAGTCGGTGTGTTCGCAGGTACCCGCTCCGTCTATCGCTGCAGGGACTCACGTGGTGTGAGGACAGCGTCGTTCGCCCTCCGACCCCTGACCCCGTATAGAGCGTGTGCTTGGCGGAGAGATAACGCAGCGTTTACAGGTGAACGAGAGTGGGCGACGAGCTATGCCTCTCACGCGAGCATGCGGAAGGGCGGACCAGCCGTCGGGCGATGAGCCCAGCGACGGCAGCAGCTGGTCCCAGAACAGCGAGGGGTCGGCAAACGACGGAACCCCTGCCGTCGGCGAGCAGCAAGGAGGGACCGCGGGGGCCAGCGGCCCCAACAATTCCTATCTGAAACCTGATTCCCACCACCATCTGGCACAGAAGAATTCCCTCATAACACTACTCCATAGGGCCCACTGCATTTACGACCAACACCACCTTGCCAGTAAACTGGAATACATACACCAGGTCCTTAAGATGAATGGATATTTGGACCGCATTATCCGCAAATCTGTTTCTCCAACCATGGAAAAACAACCCCCTGAGATGCCGACCAAAACCAATCACGTTACCATACATAGCAGGCGTCACCAAAAATATTCCCAAAATCTTAAACAAACACAAGATCCAGGTCCAATTCAGTACAGCACACAACATCCATGATCTAATCCCATCTGTGATGGATTTCATACCTGACATGCAATATCCTGGAGTCTACAAACTAAGTTGCACTTGTGGTGATTGTTACATTGGGGAAACGAAACTACATATATTGGACCGTGTTCGGGAGCACAAGGCAGATCTGAAACACGATAGAAAGAACTCCGCAGACGTGGCTGACCACTGCTATAACGCTGTGGGCTCTCATGATATTGTTTTTGTTCCGAGACCAAGGTACTCTGCAAACCATCAGACTACTATCTAAGTTTTGTTCATGAAGCCATCCAGAGATATAAACAGACAAAACTTCAACCGAGAAGATGGATACAAATTGAGCAATCATTGGAAGGATGTTATTATCAGGTAAAACCTTAAATGCTTTATCGTGTTGCCTTCATATCTGCATCTCCTTTTGCTCTTGCTTTTGCGTTTGCCCTTTGATCCCTTCTAGCTGCTCTTCACTCGGCAGCCCTCCACTCCCCCTACTCCAAACTCCCCCTCTCTGTCTCTCCTCCCTGGCCCCTCCCCCCTCCACTTCAGCAGTTGTTTCTTGCTGTGGTTGTCCCACCTGATGACGGACGCTTGTGTTGCACCCGAAATGTCGTGATTTAATTTATTCTTCTTCTTGGTTCTTTCGGTAAAGTCACATAGAAGGGAAATAATAAAATAATAAAAATAAAATATAAGAATTTTTATTTTTATTATTTTATTATTTCCCTTCTACGTGACTTTACCGAAAGAACCAAGAAGATGAATCCCTGCAGTCACAAAGCTTTAAATCGAAATTTATTTATTCTGTTTAATACCTACGTGACTTTACCGAAAGAACCAAAAATATAGATCCCTGCATTCACAAAACTTCAAATCTCGATTACACACACACACACATAACATCATCCCGACTGGAGGCGGGAATGACATCAGGGCCGTTTCAGGGGATCTGGTGGCCATGGGTGAGGGCCACGGGGGTTGTGTGAGGCCGTGGCACTCGGAGTGAACCCGACTGGACACGTTACCGGATCAAGGTAGGGGCCGGGGGCCCCGGTCGGGGTGTGGCCCAGACACGCCGAGGTGCATGTAAGCAGATTCCTCACCGGGTTCGGGGCTGCTCGTGTCAAGAGAGAAGATGCATCGTTAAGACGCCTCGTGAAAAAGAGTCAAGCCTCCGGTCAGCGGACTAGCCAGTAGCCTTTCTGGCTGGGTCACGCTAGTTGTATCCGACAGTCCGTGTTAGTGAGTGATGATGTGTGTTAGTTAGAATAGGTCGGTTGTCACCACCCTATGTTAAGTGTATGTTGAGTTAATAAATATTGTTGCCTCCCAAGAAGTTGTGTGCACCTATTTTGAGCCCATTACATATGGTGTCAGAAGTGGCAAAAGTTATGGGATGTTGGCTACCAACAACAAGGCAACTCCTATGACTAATTGGGACGCAAGCGTAGGATTGATCATCCTGTCGCTGGCCGCCTTTGGGGAGGGTGTATAGTATGAAAGGCCGAAACACCCTAGGAACCAAAGGGTCACTACTGACGATGCGCTCCCCAAATTTCACCAGGCTCACTGTTCATGAACTCTTGGAAGTGCTTGCACAAAGGATAGTAACATCTCATCCTGTGTTCTTTGGAATCTAAGGTGCAAGGACCACACGCCATAGGCAACCTGCGAGGCACTCCTCGGAGAGGAGGACGACGACGGAGCTCTCGTCCTGCCGACAGCCCTGGGGATGGCAGCCCCAGAGAGCCACGCCGACGTGACACCGGTGGTGGAGCAGCGTGGTGCGGTCTGACCAGCGAACCCGTCTCTGGCCGAGGATCGCCGGACAACAAGTGTCCACTCGCGGAGTTGCTGGGCACCGTGGCAGAGCTGGTCGCCAAGCTCGACGTCGGCCAGCAATCGACGAGGAGCCGGGGCCGGGACCATGTCGCGACCGCTGCGGTCCAGTCACGGAATTTCCCGCAACGCCAGCGGGCCACGCGGCAGCGATTTTGGTGGGAAATCGCGGCGCAGAGGCCGCCATTTCCACTCACCCACCAGCCGCACAGCCGGACATCCCTGTGCTGCATTGCCGACTCCCCTTCGAGCGAGAGTTCACAGCGGCTGGCGGGGATTGGGAGGCGTTCAAATGCCGCTTCTCTGCGAGCTGCTCCTTGGTGGGTGGACTGACGAGGAAGCATTGAAGGCGCTCCCCACGTGTCTGGATGACGACTGGTTGGGGCGTTTTCCACCTACACGGCGCTCCACACTGGTGTTGGCCTTTAAGGAGATGGCCACCATTTACGACCCGCTGTCCACTGTCCGGAACAGGTTCGTGGAACGACTGCGGGGGAATCCAAGTCGCCCCTCGCCTTCAGAAGTGCTCTCTTGTCGCTGGCTCAGGCGGCATTCCCGAAACTTCGGCCAATGGGTGTCGACTCCCTGGTGATGGACCAGTTGTTGGGCTGACTAAGGAGCTGAACGTCGCCCTGCCCGCATCCGAGGACGACGATCCGACATCCCTTGTGATCGCGCGATGTATCCAGTCCCACCTCGGGTTGAAGAAGCGCTCAGGCCTCGTGGCTTGTGCTACATCGGAGGGGATGTCCGAGGAGGACGAGTCCGCCCCTTCCTGCGCCGCCGGGAGCCAGAGGCGTGCTGCTCGCCAAGGGACGCGCGCCGTCTGTTTTCCCTGCGGGCGGCCAGGTAACGTAGCTGTGGAGTGCCGGTCGCCACGTCAGGACGTCCTGGGCCACCGTCCTCGTCTCCTCACCCGTCTTCGACTTCAAAGGGACCCCAGGCGAGTCGCGTGCACCACACATTCGGCCCTCATTCCCACCTTACCCATCTTTCGATCATGTTGATTCGCGTACGGTCGTCGTTCCGTCGGATCGTGCCGCGCGGGGGTTCCGCCGTGTTGGGTGAGAATTGGGCCTTTGGGCACGCACAGTGGTCGCAGTTGGCCCGTCGAGTCGTGGCTGCGGCCGTCGGGTCATCTACGTCGTTGGTACCATTCACGGAATTGATGTGCGTATCCTCATTGACACCGGCGCCTCTGCCACCATTGTTTCAGAATTGATTTTTAATATATTGCCGGCAGATTGCCATCTATTATCCCATTCTCGTTCCATATTTTGCGCTAAAGGGGTTTGCTGGGAAGTCTGGGACAGATTGTCATGGAGGTTTCCATCGGCAGCATTTCATTGCAGGGGCCGTCCTGGTTTCCGATTCCCTGGCGGTGCCATGCTGTTGGGGACAGACTTACTTGAGAAAATGCCTCTCAAAATCTTGACTGACCACATGTGTCTGGAGTTGGCTTCGGGACGACGGATAGCCTTCTTATCGTCGCCCAATGACACGGCCAAGGGCTGTGCGTCGGTACCGGCGCTTGTTACCGGTATGGTTATGATTCCCCCAGGGGGACAGATGCTCTCCCCCTCCGGTTGCGCAAGCCGCTTGCTTGCGATGCCACCGAGGGGGTATCGTGCTAACACCCACAAAAAAAGCGGCCCGAGCGATGGCGCTTGTGGAGCACAGACGTTGGTGTCTCGGGATCGCCAGCCCTTTATTCAGGTGTTGAATGTTGGCTCGGACGCATCTGTCATTCAGGCGGGTACGGTACTCGCTCACACATCAGCTGTACGGGCAAACTGTATTGCAGCTGTTGAAGGGTCGCGCGTGTGTGCACGCGCGGGCTGGCGATACAAGTGGGCCGACGCCCTTTGTGTGAGAGTCGGGATCTATCCCACGGTCAGCGGACCGCGTTGCGGGCTTTGCTGGTAGTATTCGGGGATGTCTTCAGTCAGGGGAACTTAGATCTGGGTCGTACAACCCTTTTGAGCCACCATATTGATACCGGTGACTCTCCCCTTTTTGACAAAACCCCTTGGCCCGGCCGAGAGGAACAAATGCGAATCACGGTCGACGAGATGTTGGCCGCACGTGATATCACGTCCCTGGGGTGCCCGATAGTGCCGTGAAAAAGAGATGGGAGTCTTCACTTCTGCTTGACTTCGAAAAACCAATAAAGTTCGTGGCAGATCCTACCCCTGCCCCATATGGATGACTCGTTGGACCGTTGGCAGGGGACAAATTATTTTCAGCTTGACCTCCTTTCGGGGTTTTGTGCCTCGATACTCCTCCGGCCAAGCGCTTTAAATGCCGCAAGGCCTGTTTTTTCAATAGACTTCCGAGGCTTACACCACCCCAGTTACCTTCCGGGATGGGTTGGTGCAGGACCCTGCCTGATTTATTTTGTGATGTAATTGTGTTGACAACGTTTGAGGAACACCTCATCGGTGCTGTTTTTCTCAAAATGAGGCAGGCTAATCTTTCAAGCGAAAAGTGCATTTGTTGCGAGGCGGTAGGTCCTCGCCATTGTTCAATCGGGCATCCGACTGATCCCGAAAAAAATGCGTGTGTGGCACGTGGCCACCCACACGTCGTGGGTGAGGTCTGCAGTTTTATCGGATTCGCCTCATAGTCTCTCGTTAAGTGCCCGGGGCCACCATTTCCATGCCTTCCACGACTAGGGAAAGGGCAAAATTTCATGGGGCGTGGAGGAGGAGGCTGCCTTCATTGCCTCCAGGATGGGTTCCCTCCCCTGCGGTACCCAGATTCTCCCTACCCTTCACCTGTTCCTGGCAGCGTCGATGCACTCCCCCGAGACCCCTGTCCCTTGTGATGCGGTCTTAGAGTTGTCGCACTCGGAGTGGGGCGCCTCCAGAGCGAGGATGCTTCCCTCCTGAAAGTGCGCCACCAGGTTGAGGGCCAGGGGATGCCGTGGGCCGGTGCAAGGTCGCTCCAGTGGTCCTCAAGGGGGGCTTGCTGATGTTGACGGCGGGCTGCAGCGTTATAACATCGTGGTGCCAACATGCCTCAGAAGCAGGCTTATTGTCGCCGTTCATGAACGGTTGATACATTTGGGATGGCACAAGACGCTCGCCGCCCTGAAACTCAATATTTTGGCCTGGCATGGCGGCGGACGTCGCCAATATCATCAAGGGTTGTGTGCAGTGTGCACGCCGGAACCGCCGCCTGTTAAATTCTGCCTGCCCTTGCAGTAGATTAAAGTGTCCCGCATTAATGATCTGGTGGCTCTTGATATATTGGGTCCTTTCCCCAGTACGGCCCGGGGGAACAAATATTTGCTTGTGGGGGTTGAATATTTCTCGGGGTGGCCTGTTGCTTGGCCGCTCCCAAATCAGATGGCCTCAGTATTGCCGAGGCGTTCCTGTAAGGTTACCTGCTAGACAAGGTGCCCCGGAGCACCTCCTTACTGATCAAGGGCGAAATTTTTCTGCCAGCCTGCTGAAGGAGATGTGCAACCTTCTGGGCGCAGAGAAGGTTCGCACCTCGCCCTACCACCCCCAAACAGATGGGATGGTGGAGAGGCTTAATTGGACCCTGGTTTCGATGTTGAGTCACCAGGTCGATGAGTCACACAAGATTGGGATTACGCATCCCGGGGGTGCTCGCGGCCTACAGAATGGCTCCCATGTTTCCACTGGCTACTCACCCTTCTTCCTGATGTACAGCTTAAAGTGAACCCTTCTAAGGCCAAGGTGGCCATGTCTGATCCCATGCGGTTCAACCTTCAGCGCATTCGGAGGCGCGCAAGGCCTCTAGGCACATTCGGCTCTAGACAGCAGGCCAATGAACGCTTACAGGGTCGTCGGTATCGGGCAAGCAGTGGGCCTCTGGGATGGGGCTTGGCTGCACTGCCAACAGGTGCGTATCAGCAGCCCCCGAAGTTGTACAAACCCTGGGGGGGCCGGTCGATGTTGTGGAAGCCGACCGCCCTCAGTGCGATAAAATACGGTTCGATCATCAGACTTTGTTCGTTCACCCGTCGTGGCTTAAACTGTTCGTTCCGCCCCGCCGCGTTCATTCATCCCCAATTCCCGAGGGCCGCGTGTCTGGTGCGCCGGGCGAGCTGGGGGATGCACCGTTTAGGTGCTCCCTCAGGGTGGGTCTGTGGTCCCGCCCTCAAGATCGGAGCTCTTGACCCCTCCAAGCCGTCTGGAGCTGCTCGTCCCTAAGGCCCGCTCCGAGCGGTGAGGCTGCCACCCAGTGGTCCTCCGCCAGCCCTGCCGCCTCGCCGGAGAGGCCGCGGGCCCCCACCTGTAAGGGAGTTGCCCACTCGCCTCCGGGTGCTTCGGATCGCCGCACCTGGGGGTCCGGCCACAAGGACTCGCTCCCGCACTGCTCGCTTCAAATAACACTTTCACGTGTGCGTAGTGCTCTGCAGTTTTTTTATTTGTTGCGAGTGCGCATGTGTCTTTTTGTGGTTTCACCCACAGGATTCCTGTTGGGTTGCCCCGTTTTCGTGGAATGTGTTTATCATTCCCTGTTGCCGCATGGTTCGTTGTGTGTTCTGTTATTTGTACATATGTTCTTGCGGAATGTATTCCCTTTAGTTATTTATAGGAGTTTTTGTGGGGGCGCACGGGTTTTTTAGGGGGTATTGTCACAGCTGGTTCGGCTGTATTTTCACGTGGGGGGGGTTGATGTAGTGACTTGTAGCATCACTAATGTGTACAGACACACACGCACATGTGTGACGTCACTATGCGGGGGAGCGTCACTACTACGCGGGTCTACACACACACACACATGACGTCATCCCGTCTGGAGGTGGGAATGACGTCAGGGCCGGTTCAGGGGATCTGGTGGCCATGGGGTTGTGTGAGGCCGTGGCACTCGGAGTGAACCCGGCTGGACACGTTAACGATCAAGGTGGGGGGGGCGCCACGTGGACAGCAGAGGACTTCTCGAGAGTTCTCGTAGGTGGGCGTGGTCGGGTGTGGCCCGGACACGCCGAGTGCATATAAGCGGACTCCTCACCGGGTTCAGGGCTGCTCGTGTCAAGAGAGAAGATGCCTCGTGAAGAAGCCTCTTGAAGAAGAGTCAAGCTTCCAGTCAGCGGACCAGCCAGTAGTGAGTGATGGTGTGTGTTAGTTAGAATAGGTCGGTGGTCACCACCCTATGTTAAGTGTACGTTGAGTTAATAATAGTGTTGCCTCCCAAGAAGTTGTGTGCACCTATATTGAGCCCATTATAGTTGCATAGATTTGTCTCCGGGTCTTCCGGTTTTTCCTTCTATATTTATAAACGAACATTTGGAGTATTTGGCTGCAATGAATTTCGACTTCATAAGCCACTTATTTGAGCTCGGTGAGCTTCACCTGGTAAAATAAAAAATAGTTGTAGTAAAATTTTACATGGCAAAAGGAAGGGCTGCCATGTCTCTGTTGAGTGTTGGAGAAATTCGGTAGAGAGCATATTGATGAAAATAAAATACGGTCACGAAATACTGTCTGTCAAAATCATGCGACATTTCTGGAACGCAAGTCCAGTGACCCAGTAGCTGCTGTAGAGTGCGGCGAAAAACTGGCACGGACCGGCATGAGGCTACCAAGTGGTGAGCACTACGGCTCACGCAGTCCCAGTCGTTTTACATTTAGTTTACATTTTAGAGAATGCTCCGCTCTACCACAAACTACATTTCTTTTACAAACCACTTCACACGGACTACGCATTAAAGTCCTTCAGTTTAAAAAAATATACTAAGAGCACATTTATAAATGTGTCATATAACAGGATTGATAATAACTTGTGGTTGTATTATTTCTGTACTATGACAACCTCAGCATTTTTATGTTGAAACAAGGTTAAAATGTGAAGAAACAATGAGCAGCTGAGAGAGGAATGATATTTTGCTAGATATTATTGTTCAGTTCGTACTGGGAAATGATGCCTTCACGAAGGAGGGGCTCCCACTCACACACGCAGACCGTCTCACCTCCCGTGTCTTGTGCTCGTCCTCCAGCGTAGCCACATCGTGACCCTTGTGGTCTCCTGCTATGGTGCAGGTTGTGCAGACCAAGCTCTCGTCCTGTCGGCGTTCTTCAGGATTCGTGACTGGATCCACCAGAATGTGGTCCCTGAACTTCGGGTTCTCCTGATGAGGCTTCACATGAGTCACACAGTAGGAGGTATTACACTTGAGGCAGAGGTCGTGCCATCGTTACAGAAGTCACACAAGACCACGGCGGCCATTTTCTCTGCAGCACTGCGCTGCTCCATCAGGTTGGCGAGCGTCACGCTCTTGTTCAGCTTGGGCCTCCGAGGGAAGGTCACTCGGCACTGTGGGCAGGAGAAGGACTCGGCCGCATCCCAGTAGCCCTCCATGCACTCGAGGCAGAACGAGTGGCCGCAGCTGAGCGTGCAGGGCAGCGGAAGGCGTCAAGGCAGATGGAGCAGGTCAACTCCCCTGGAGCCTCGCTACCACTGGGAGCCGCACTCGCCATGGCCCGTGGCTCCACTCAGAGACGGCACTGGATGTAGCTCAAGCAGTCTCTGGCTGTAGCTCAGGCAGTAGCTGGATGTAGCTCAGGCAGTCTCTGGCTGTAGCTCAGGCAGTAGCTGGATGTAGCTCAGGCAGTCGCTGGATGTAGCTCAGGCAGTAGCTGGATGTAGCTCAGGCAGTCGCTGGATGTAGCTCAGTCACTGGCTGTAGCTCAGGCAGTCGCTGGCTGTAGATCAGGCAGTCGCTGGCTGTAGTTTAGGCAGTCGCTGGCTGTAGCTCAGGCAATCTCTGGCTGTAGATCAGGCAGTCGCTGGCTGTAGCTCAGGCAGTTACTGGATGTAGCTCAGTCGCTGGATGTAGCTCAGGCAGTCGCTGGCTGTAGCTCAGGCAGTCTCTGGCTGTATCTTAGGCAGTCGCTGGCTGCGTATGAGGCGCAAACACAGTAACAAGCCTCGTGAATGTGAGAAAGTGAAGTGCGGTACAAACACTTTCGGTTTGATTTGCATATCACGTGACACGCCCTGGAATGTGTTGACGCCCGAACGAGCATCGACGTCTCTGCTCCAGGGTGGCTGAATAAAGACTGGGGTCACGTCGCCTCGTCTCAAATCCTCATCCTCACACACCTCACCTCATCTCAACTCACCTCAATATCTCCTCAACTCATCACGTCGTCTCAACTGAACTTGGAGGGGATCGCTGCTCGTAAACTCGTTGCATCTAAATGATTTTGATTATTTTGCTGCTGTACATTTCCACGTGATGATGATGAGTTACTAAATTGAGCCATCATTTTGGCCAGGTCGCGTCTGAGAAAATATCTAATATTTCAGTGGGGCTTCATCTCGTATGATACAACAAAATATTTGTAGTTTATTTCTATAAATGTCTCGAAGTGATTTGTCTGCCTTTCCTATGCTTTGTACTCCTGTCGTGTTGTTCTATTGCTTGTTGTTGTTATAACGTTCTGACCTGCCCCGACTGGACATCTGTGAAAAAGAGCTTTATAGCTCATCGAATTCCACCAGTATGAATACTTGTTCTCATTCGGTTGCCTCTCCCTCTCTGCTCCGCGATATTTTATATTTCAGCTTCACTTTTTCTTGCTTATTTAAATCGTTGAACTACTTAATTAAACTATTAAATTTTGACGTAAAACTTTCGTGACTGCAGGATTCATATTCTATGGTTCTTTTGGTGAAGTCACGTAGATAGAGAAAAAATACAAATAATTATTTTTATTCACTTTACTCGTTGGTTCTTTCTGTAAAGTCACATAGTGACGGAGTGACTTTACCAAAAGAACCAACGAGTATGGATTCCTGCAGTCACGAAAGCTTCAAATCAAGATTTATTCACTTTCTTTTCATATTTATTATTTTATTGTTTTTTTTTCTATCTACGTGACTTTACCGCAAGAACCATAGACAAGTAAACAATGTGTCGGGTGTCTCGTTCTCGAGCTGTGAGAAGCCTGTGGAGTTGCTCGCCTTCAACTCAGTCACGTGGCTGCGGCTCACTGCTCTGTGTCGTGCAGAGACAAAGCTCCCCGTGTAGCCCACACAGACTCTAGGCGGTGAGTGGCCAGCACCACACCCACCAGGCCGCCTTTGTCTCCCTAGTCTACTATACACTGCACCAGGTTATCATTTGAGGCTGAGTCGAACTAGGGGAGGCCCAGAGCCGGTTCAGATAATCAGATAATGTCCCCACAAGACCCAACCTAAAAAATCCGGAACAGTCATCTCTGCTTGACGTCCTATTGTCAAATGCCCCTCACAATTCACACTGACTGGTGTTCTGGGTAATAACCTTGTGATAACTCCTTTTTTTTTTGGGGTGAGATCATCAGCCAGACCCAAAGCCCCCTAAATTGGTTGAGAAGCACTCCATGAGACACTTCAGCACTCAGGCATTTACTAATGATGTGCTTCACTTGGATATTGACAAGGTTGTGATATCCCCAACCTGACTATGGCTTGGGAGACCTTCAGGTACACATTTCTCCAAATTCTAAACAAACATGCTCCGTTGGTTAGATTTAAAACTAAAGGCAACCACTCACCATGGTTTGATCCTTTGATTACTAAGCTCATGAAAACTAGGGCCAAGGCTTTGGCATGTGCTCAGAAAAGTAATTTGGTCAATGACTGGCTAGAATACAAGATTTTAAGGAATAGATGCGTCAAAAAAATACGGAACGCAAAAAATGCCTACTTTTTCTCCACTCTCCTGGAATCACATGGAAATGCCAGGATTTTCTTGGAAACAATCAAATGTTTCGAAAAGGCATCGAAAACAGATAATCTGCCCATTGAGCTTAACCGAAATGGGGAAAAAATTCAGATCCCCAAAAATAGTTGACAATTTTAACCTTCATTTTTCTGAAGCTGGTAACCTTTTGATAATGTATTGGAAGTCACCCCTGCTCATGCAAATTCCTACACCCCTGTTCAAACATTAAACGAATTTAATTTCCAGCCAATCCACGAAAGTAATGTTCTGAAACAACTGTCCTACCTCAAAGGGTCCTCCTCTGCCGGAGCAGATAGTATTCCCGTATTTGCTCTGCGAACTGTTGGTCACTATATACAACTATAGCCATATTTTCAACTGTCCATCAAAGAAGCATCAGTAACTCTTGAGTGGAAACATTCCTACAGTGAGGGAAAAAAGTATTTGATCCCCTGCTGATTTTGTACGTTTGCCCACTGACAAAGAAATGATTAGTCTATAATTTTAATGGTAGGTTTATTTGAACAGTGAGAGACAGAATAACAACAAAAAATCCAGAAAAACGCATGTCAAAAATGTTATAAATTGATTTGCATTTTCATGAGGGAAACAAGTTTGACCCCTCTGCAAAACATGACTTAGTACTTGGTGGCAAAACCCTTGTTGGCAATCACAGAGGTCAGACGTTTCTTGTAGTTGGCCACCAGGTTTGCACACATCTCAGGAGGGATTTTGTCCCACTCCTCTTTGCAGATCTTCTCTAAGTCATTAAGTTTCGAGGCTGACGTTTGGCAACTCGAACCTTCAGCTCCCTCCACAGATTTTCTATGGGATTATGGTCTGGAGACTGGCTAGGCCACTCCAGGACCTTAATGTGCTTCTTCTTGAGCCACTCCTTTGTTGTCTTGGCCGTGTGTTTTGGGTCATTGTCATGCTGGAATACCCATCCACGACCCATTTTCAATGCCCTGGCTGAGGAAGGAGGTTCTCACCCAAGATTTGACGGTACATGGCCCCGTCCATTGTCCTTTTAGCGGTGAAGTTGTCCTGTCCCCTTAGCAGAAAAACACCCCAAAGCATAATGTTTACACCTCCATGTTTGACGGTGGGGATGGTGTTCTTGGGGTCATAGGCAGCATTCTCCTCCAAACACGGCGAGTTGAGTTGATGCAAAGAGCTCCATTTTGGTCTCATCTGACCACAACACTTTCACCCAGTTGTCCTCTGAATCATTCAACTTCAGACGGGCATGTATATGTGCTTTCTTGAGCAGGGGACCTTGCAGGCGCTGCAGGATTTCAGTCCTTCACGGCGTAGTGTGTTACCAGCCCAGAACTCCCGTGTAGTTCTGGGCTGATTTCTCACCGTTCTCATGATCATTGCAACTCCACGAGGTGAGATCTTGCATGGAGCCCCAGGCCGAGGGAGATTGACAGTTTTTTGTGTTTCTTCCATTTGCGAATAATCGCACCAACTGTTGTCACCTTCTCACCAAGCTGCTTGGCGATGGTCTTGTAGCTCATTCCAGCCTTGTGTAGGTTACAAATTTTCCCTGACATCCTTGGAGAGCTCTTTGGTCTTGGCCATGGTGGAGAGTTTGGAATCTGATTGATTTATTGCTTCTGTGAACAGGTATCTTTTATACAGGTAACAATTTGAGATTAGGAGCACTCCCTTTAAGAGTGTGCTCCTAATCTCAGCTCGTTACCTGTATAAGACACTGGGAGCCAGAAATCTTTCTGATTGAGAGGGGGTCAAATACTTATTTCCCTCATAAAATGCAAATCAATTTATTACATTTTTGACATGCGTTTTTCTGGATTTTTTTATTGTTATTCTGTCTCTCACTGTTCACATAAACCTACCATTAAAATTATAGACTGATCATTTCTTTGTCAGTGGGCAAACGTACAAAATCAGCAGGGGATCAAATACTTTTTTCCCTCACTGTATGTTCATCCACTTCACAAAGGGGGCTTTAAAGATGATACAAATAACTACCGACCTATCTCAATTTTGTCCCCGTTGATGATTTTTTTTTTTATTGAACTACCAAATTATCAGTTTCCTGTCCGACAACAGCGCAGGGTCGTCCCGCTGCGTGGCTGGTGGGTGAGTGGAAATGGCGGCCTCCACGCCGTGCGTTCCCGCCAAAATGGCGGCCGCGTGGTTCGCCAGTGTGGTGGGTAAATCCCGCGGTCGCGCCGCTGCCGCGGCGTCACCCCGCGGTCCTGGCTCGCCCGATGCCGGCTGGCCGACGTCCAACTTGGCGACCAGCTCCGCCACTGCACCCAGCAACTCTCTGATGTGGGCTTGTCGTCCGATGATCCTTGGCTGGAGACGGATCTGCTGGTCGGGCCCCGCAGCACTGCTCACCACCGGCGATGCCTCGGCGGGACCCTCGGGGGCTGCCATCCCCGGGGCGGACGGCTGGACGAGAGCTGCGTTGTTGTCCTCCTCTCCAGAAGAGTGCCTAGCAAGCTGCCTAGGGCGTGTGGACATAGCGCCTCAAGGTAAGTCTAACTTCAGCTACAGCCACTTCTGGCACCAAATGAGTGGGTTCGAATAGGTGCACACACTTCTTGGGAGGCAACACTATTTATTAACACCAACGGGTGACTCTAACATACAGTGGTGACCACCATCCTACTCTAGCTAACACACACACTCTCTAGCACTGACTCTCGGATACTCTAGCGTGACCCAGCCTGGTGGGCTACTGGCGGGTCCGCTGACTGGAGGCTTGACTCTTCTTGGCGTCTTCACGAGGCATCTTCCTTCTTGATATTGGCAGCCCCGAACATAGAGGTGAGGCCGCTTATATTGGCCTCGGCATGTCCGGGCTCCACCCCGGCCACGCCTTCCTTCGCGAACCCTCTCCGAAACCCCTTGGCTCCAACGTACCCCTAAGGTCCCCCTGGCCCCCGGCCCCCACCGGGTTTCGGTCACGTGTCCGGCCAGGTTCACACAGAGAGGCACGGCCTCACACCACCCTGTGGCCTCCCGAGTCCAGAACCGGCTCTAACGTCATTGCCGCCTAGCCGGAATGGCATCATGTGTGTTCCGTCCGTGTGTGTGTGGACCCACGAGGTATTGACGCTCCCCCGCATGACGTCACACATGTGCGTGTGTGTGTACACAGTAGTGACGCTACTGATCACTACACCTATATAACCTCTTGCCATGGCAGCTCTCTCGCACACTGCATTGACATTGTTGCTGCATTGGCATTGCTGCTACATTGGCATTGTTGCTACATTGGCATTGTTGCTGCATTGGCATTGTTGCTGCATTGGCATTGTTGCTGCATTGCCATTGTTGCTGCATTGGCATTGTTGCTTTATTGGCAGTGTTGCTGCATTGACATTGTTGCTGCATTGGCACTCGTGCACCGCCCATGCTTCTGGTGCTGTTGATACACTTGGGCTACGCCCATCCCCAAACCCTTATAAACAGTTTGTCTTTAGAGGCTGACTCCTTTGCGTAATGATGACTGCTTGTGTTGCGATCGAATCGTTGTGATTTGTTTTATTTTATTTCTAAGTGATTTTATCGAAAGAACCAAAGTATGGATTCCTGCAGTCACGAAAGCTTCAAATCAAGATGGGTGACATACTGAGATAGTAACAGGCACGCGCTTATTGCCCGCGCTCCATCCAGTTACTGAGGGGTTGCGCAATCAGTGGAGGCTGAGCTCGTCGCTGCCTCACCTCTCGTCTCTTCCTGTATTTGCAGCGGAGCTCGGAAAATTTGGCGATTTTGACTATAAAAATGATTGGAATCGTACAGAAATGACATTTATAACACAGATCAGTGGAAAAATCTTAATATTTATTTTATTATTCTTTTGTTTATTTTTCGTAACAGCTTTTTTTATTGGAGTATGACAGGTGAGGCTCTGCCTCCCCTGCCTCCCCTGACCGCACGTCCCTGGTATAGATCATGCTAGTAATGATGGTTGTGATGGTGATAATGATGGTGGTGATGGTTGTGATTATATGAAAAACGGTGATGGTGATAATCGTGGTGGTGATGTGGGTGGTGATGATGCTGATGGTGATGATAATGATGGTGGTGATGGTTGTGATAATTATAGTAAGAATGGTGATAATGATGGTAGTGATGGTGATGATGATGATGGTGGTGATGATAATGATGGTGGTGAGGGTGATGGTGGAAATGATGGTGATGGTGGTTTTCACGGTGAGGATGATAGGAATGATGATGTTGGTGATGATGCTTCGTGATGGTGGATGTGATAGTGGTGATCATTATGGCAGTTTTTGTGGTGTTGATGTTGATGATCGTAATGATGGTGATGATTGTGATGATTGTGATAGTGGTGGTGGTAAGAATGGGGATGATAATGATGGTGGTGATAAAGGTGGTGGCGTTAGTCGTGGTATTGATGGTGATAAGCTTAATAGTCGTGGTGGTGATGATGCTGATGGTAGTTTTTGAGGGTGGTGATGGCAGTGATAGTGATGATGGTGGTGATGATGTTGATGGTGGTGATGATAGTCATAATGATGATGATGATGATAGTGGTGATGATGGGGATAATGATGTTGATGATGATGTTGCTGATGATAGTGATGATGGTGGTGATTGTGGTGATGATAGTGACGGTGATCATGATGGTTTTGGTGGTATTTATATTAATGATGATGGTGATGGTGGTTGATAGTGATGTTGTTGGTGTTGATAATGTTGGTGATGATGATGTTGGTGGTGCTGTTGGTAATCATGATGATGGCGATAATGGTGGTAGTGATGAATATGGTGATTATGATGGTGGTCGTTTTGATGGTGGTGATGGTGGTGATGATGACAGTGGTGATGATGATGATGATGGGGGTGATGATGGTGGTGATGGTAGTGATGATGATGATGGGGTGATGATGATGATGATGGGGTGATGATGATGGGGTGATGATGATGACAGTGATAATGACGATGTTGGTGATGATGGTGATGATGGTGAATTGCAGAGATGAGGTGTGGTGACGTGCACACTGCAGGTGAAGGAGCGGCCACATGGACTTTGGGGCTGCGCTGATTCCCCACTCAGATTTCATTCAAATCCCTCAAACTTCCGCACCGGCGATTTGTAATTCACAGGCGACATCGCTCACGCACGCCAACTTGAACCTCACCCTTCCCCTCACTCTACCCCTCCATGCTCACCTAACCCTTCCCTCAATTTTTACCTCACCCTCCCATTACCTCACCCTCTCTCTACCCCCTCCTTTGCATCCTCTCCTCTCCTCACCCTCTCCTCACCCTTCACCTTCACCATCACCGTCCACGCTCACCATCACCTTCCCCTCCATTCTCGCCTCAACCTCATGCCTACCTCACCCGCCGTTCCACCTTCCCCTCACCCGCACTTCACCCTCTCCTCACCATCCACCCTCTCCTCTGTTTCTTGAGTTTCTGTCTCGGTTTCTTGGGTATCTATAACTCCTCATCCTCAGGATGCACGACTCAGATCCACGATCTCCAATCGATCTTTCAAATTCACCAAGCACATCCCAGGGTAGAGAGGCTGCAAGAATCTCTGCCGAACCTCGTGGATCACCTCCATGGAGTCGGCGCGATAAAACGCCAGGAGCCCCCCTCCCTGTGCAGGTGAAGCCCGATTCTGCGGGGGGAGGGGGCCCCCTCACCGACAGTGCAGTCTTCACTCCACCATGAAACACTGAGAAGTTGTCGTCACGTTTCTCTAAACACCAGGACGCATCGCTCCCTCCCAGCCACTGTTCAGCACCACCACTCCCTTTCCGTGGGATCGTCCCGTACGCGACTCCAACCCGACACCACCGCGCGTCCCCCACGTCCACCTCCCAGTAGTGGTGGCCCGACGAGAAGCTCTCACAGCACAGGGCTTGTGGCCAGCAATCAAACCGGTGTGGGTGATCGGCGAGACCCTGTGAGGCACGGACCACTGTCATCGTCCTGAGATCCGAGGAGATCTGGAGTTGGTTATTAGCAGAGTTTGTGTCCAGAGTTGGTGAGCGTCCGTCTGTGACAACAGCGATGACAACATCACTACCGAACAGCATCATCACCATTATCCACCATCACCACCATCAACATCAACCATAATTTCGATTTAAAGCTTTCGTGACTGCAGGGATTCATCTTCTTGGTTCTTTCGGTAAAGTCACGTAGAAGGGAAGTAATAAAATAATAAAAATAAAACATAATAAAACAATTCTCACGACGTTTCGGCCACAACGCAAGCAGCCGTCCTCAGGTGAAAACCAGGTCCGTCGAGGCGACAGAGTCTGAATGAAACAGCACACGAGCTTGGAGCATATATATAAGCTGGGCGCATTGACAAAGTAATTTGCATATCAAAAGGAATTTAGCATATTTATGGGAAATGCAGGAATGTGATTAGTACTGCATATGCATGTGCATTATGCAGGATTAACAGCATCAAAGGGAGCTGCAGTTACTGCTGCTGCAGCAGTTGCTGCTGCTGCTGCAGTTTCTGCTGCTGCTGCAGTTGCTGCTGCTGCTGCAGTTGCTGCTGCTGCTGCACTTGCTGCTGCTGCTGCACTTGCTGCTGCTGCTGCACTTGCTGCTGCTGCTGCAGTTGCTGCCTTATCCATTTTAATATAACACTATGTATTATTCTACCCACCCTAATGTGTATCATACTGCTATATGTTTACTGTACAATTACGACACCATACATTACTCTGCACACTGCACCCTGCCAGTGAGTGGAACGCGGTCTGAAAGTCACCATTAACGTGAACACAATCAGTTAAGATCCGAAATGGTTTATTACGTCCTTCCAATGATTGCTAAGCCAGAATCCATCTTCTCGGTTGAAATTGTCTCTGTGTTTGTATATGTGGATCGCCTCATGAACGAATCTCTCATGATAGCCAGATGGCTTGCAGAGAACCTCTGTCTTGGAGAAGTCAATGTCATGTGAGCCCACTGAATTGTAACAGTGATCTGCCACGGCTGAGGTGTTTGTCCTACCGTGTTTCAGGTCTGCCTTATGTTCACGGATGCGGTCTCGGACCGCGTGACTTTACCGAAAGAACCAAGAAGATCAACCATAATGTTCTACATCAACAATTGCATCACAAACATCACCATCACCAAGCATCCTCACCATCAATATCGATGACAACAACATAGACATCACCATCACTACCATCATCAACACTGTGAACATCAACAACATCACTATCGCCATCAGCAACATCACAACCATCATCATCATCATCACCACCACTAGCACCATTACAAATAATCACCACCACCATCACTACCATAACCTGGACCATCACCACTATCCCCATCACCACCATCTCTAACATCTTAATCACCATCACCAACGCGACCAGCATCATTATAACCATCATAACGACTATCAAAACCATCATCACCATCACTACCATTACCACCATAACCAATATCATCACTACTTCCTTCAGCGCCATCAGCAAAACTATCACAACCATCACCACCTATATTATCACGAATGTCACCATCATTACCATCACCCCGACCATCACTGCCATCACCACGACCAACACCATCACTCACCAATGCCATCACCATTCCCATCACATCAGGATAATTACCAACAACAACAACCGCCATTCGCCACTTAGTGGCGGTAACGTCACCACGGCGCTTGTGCCAGGCTATGTGCACGTTGAGGCCACGTGAAGTGTAGAACGCCCACTGACAGGAGGTCATGGGGCAGACCCAGGTGCCATGGATCGACTGAGATGACTGGCCGATGCACCACTATCATTACCACCATCCTCACCACGACCACTATCACCATCATTATGACCATTAGCAGCATCAGGAACTCATTTGAGGCTGAAACTGCCTCATTGAGGCCCAGGACTGGATAAGATATCACTTGCCATTGATGTTAGCCATGGCTGGGAATCAAAGCTAGGAAACTGGGTTCGCAGTGCAGTGGGCTAACCACTATGTCACCACTCCCCCCACACACAAATGCACAGACACATTCACAGGCACACACTCCATCTCAACATCACAATTACCCCAGACTCGTAATGCTGATTATTTACACAAGAACGCCACACTGAGTCTCATGGTGTTGTTAAGTAGGGTCCTGCATTGGGATTTGTAAGATCCCCTGTGTAGCCTAAACAGACCATTGGGGCAAGAGCTGTTAGTGAGCATCTATGAAGACCGGCATGGCACACGAGAAGGTGGGTAGCCAGCACCACGCCCGACCACCTTTTTTCTCCCTAGGGGCGATTTTGTTTAAATACAGGATCAGGTTCCAGAATGTGAACAAATATAAATATTCCACGTGTTGCCTTAACAGACTGTCGGGGCAAATCAGCACCTTTGAAAGCTGTCACAGCAAATGAGGGGCTTGGTGGCCAGGACTATGCTTGACCACCTTTGTCTCTCTAGTGGTGATGGTTATACACTAAACTAGGTAAGCATTTGAAGCTGAGTCGACAACGTGCACACACATGGTGATAATTTATTGTGAAGATGGCCTGATCACCCATGTTTCACACTGAAGAACTCACGCAGAAATTTGGCCACAGTTCCTTCGGTGCCGTTAAGCGAGGCAATGTCCTCTTGGCTGGGACCTGAGTGTGGAGCTGCTGTAACCCTCCCTACCCTGTGAAAGCAGAACAGACATGGCTGCTGTCTCACGCAGAGCATCGTCACTCACAGGATCATCACAGCTCCATCACATAGACACGCATCACACAAGCATTACTCACATCACAATTACAGCATCACCACATGGCATTACTATCACCACACATAGCATCATCACACACAGCACCATCAGACAGCATCACCACACACATCATCATTACACACAGCATTATCACACGCAGCATTACTATCACCACACATAGCATCACATACAGCACCATCACACAGCATCACCACACACAGCATCATCACAGACACCATCATCACACATTATCACCACACACAGCATCATCACGAACACCATCCCCACACACAGCTAATGTCTCACTGCCCGCACCCCACACTCAGTCCCATGTTGTCGTGTGTCGAGTCGTGAGTGATAGTCGTCTTTTACCTGCACGTCTCCTCCAGGTGCCCCTATGGGAGAGAGAGAGATGTGTTACTGTGACTCTACTCCAATCCCTTGTGATCAGTGGAGTTCCCACCGCAACACTGTGGAATATAAACCCAAAGTCTTGGCTTATGACCCTATGATCACCAAAAATGACTTACGGGGCAATATTTCAGAGTTAGACAGGTTGATAGTCAACCATTAACTACAATTTATTTTCCAGGTAAGGCCCATGGAGCTATTTAGCTCTTTTTCAGAAGCGACCTGGCCACAAATGATAACTCAACGAAGTGGTTCATCTCGTGGAAATTTAACGCAGCCCAATACTCTAAATGCACGTTTCAAATGTGGAAGGAAAAACTGGAGGACTCGGAGAAAAATCCATGCGACCATGGAGGGAGAAATGTAACTCCAAATATATAGAGACGTCAAGGTTGGGTATCCCAGGCGAGCTAGTTAACATCTCGCCACCCCCCTGAGGACCAACATTCATTTGCAAGGCAAATATTTCAGAGTGAGACCGGTTGATATTGATCTGTGTAGAGAGAAACGTAGGACTAGAAGTTTCTGGAGTTACCAATGCACATGGTGCAGATCTTGTAGAAGTGATGTTCCAGACTCAATGATATCATTAATAAGTGTATGAGACTATATTTATATGAGCATCACTAATGCGAACAATGAAGTTAGCGCATCCAAGTGGAGGTACACAAAGTAACAAGCAGAGATGAAATCTGGTCGTGAGCAGGCGCTGGTGGATTGTTGCATCGCGGCACCATGAGATGTGGCAACGGCTTGGGGAGGCCTCCCTCAATAAGTGTATAGATTATTCATAATATAGGTTTTTTGGTCAGATCGCGTTTTTTATAAATGTGTCGTAACCCTCCACCACCCGACACGGCCAAACAGTAAAAAATGTGTCACGTTTTTCAAAGGACAAATAATTCACTTCTTTAGCCCACCGGTGTGCTGTATAGAGAATCAACAGCATTTTAAAATTTGAGTACGACGTTTCGCTGATAATTACAATCAGCTTCATCGGGAAGAATGGTGAAGCTCTCCTGTTGTTTCCAGTCTTAAATAGAGCAGCATCAGGGTGACGTCATCATTTAATTCAATTCAATCTGGTGCAGTGATTCGAGGCAAAGAGGGGGACGGTATTGTAATTATATAGATTGGTAATCATTCAATTGTTATTCATTGGTGTTTGTTTCCCTTAGCCCGGGTTTTGCAAAAGCAAAACATTAAAGTAAGATTTGGTACAGTGCACAAAATTCAAAAACTGGTGTCTGGCATTAAAGACGAATTGCCGAAATTATCAACAGAAGGTGTATATCGGATTAATTGTTTGTGACAGATGCTATATTGGACAGACGGGACGTAACATCAGCGTAAGATTAAAAGAACACCAAAGAAACATTAATTATCTCAAACACAACTGTCGGCAGTGGCAGAGCATGCTTGTCAACAAGGACACTCAATTGATTTGATAACGTTGAAGTGTTGTGTAAAACTAATTATTACTGGCAAGACTAAATAGAAAATCCATTGAAATTGAGAGAAACAGAAATAACTTCAATCGCTCTGACAGCTACAGGCTTAATGCGGTCTGGAAGCGTATTATTAAATAAATACAATTTCAATTCCTTATAAGGAAGCAACAGGAGAGCTTCATCATTCTTGCCCGATGAAGCTGATTGTAATTATCAGCGAAACGTCGTACTCAAAGTTTAAAATGCTGTTGATTCTCTCTACAGCACACCGGTGGGCTAAAGAAGTGAATTATTTTGTCCTTTGAAAAACGTGACACATTTTTTACTGTTTGGCCGTGTCGGGTGGTGGAGGGTTACGACACATTTATAAATAACGCGATCTGACCCAACACATATATTATGAATAATATTGGTCGCGAAAGCCTACGTGTTAAATGGAAAGATTATGGTGATGACAATCATGAATACCGTGTACATTGTTGTTGTATGGTTGATTTAAAAGTGAAATTCTATTAACAGTTTTATATTCACAATGAAACCAATTAATGGGAATCTGTTAAAGGACGGGAGAGATAATTAATTCAACTGAGAAAATATTAGCTGGGCTTCCACATGGCAGCTACTGGAGCTGCGATGCGAGTCCGTGAGTGAAACTTTGTTCTCAAGCGCAGTGGATGCGAGCTCATTCAGGAGCCTCCCTCTATTGCTGCTGGTGAGATGGCTCTGTGCCAATGGCGACACTGGAGACTCATCGCTCACCTGCAGGAACGCGAGCGAGTCCCTCTCCTGCGCTAGGGCCTGCAGACGATTGGCTGCTGCCTTGAGCTCGCTGATCTCCGCTGGTAGTGAGCGATCTTCTTCTCGATCTGGGACAGCAGCTCGCGCCCTTTCTGCTCCAGTTGCTCTAAAGCCGCCTTCTCCTCCGCATCCAACGCTGCTCTCGCGCGGGTGAATCTGACCGAGATTGAGGCCTTTTTATCTGTCATGAATCCCTGCAAAGACAAACAAATGCCACCTCTGTTCATTAAATGTCTGGTCCTTTGTGAAATGACATTCAGATCTGTAAGACCGAGTGCAACTCTTTAGGTGTCCAGACAGTGATTCGAGTCTGAAGCACTGAGGCCTCCTTCTTCCTCTGCCTCTGATAACGCTGCTGTACATTTTCACTACAACACGACTCGCCATGACTGGCGGGGCCTGTGAGTCAATGAAATAATCAAATACCATCATGAGTACATTTGGCGTCTGTGTCATTCTCATTGTGCAAGGCGATCAAGACGATGCTTTGTTTACCTTCGCATGAAGCGAAGGGAAATTTGTAATTTGCCTTCAACAAGTAGAGACTTAATGAATTTGGAAGTTTGGCCAATTCCTCTTTAAATTAAAGTTTTGCATGTGAGAGAAACCCACATGTATGGTGAAGAGAGGGGATCATGAAACAACTTGCTATACTGCCACCTAGCCACCCTAAAGCCTGACTGGTTTCAGTAAGATGGTGTACAACAGTCTGCGTGTGATACACCTCATCTGACCAATATAGATAACAGACGTTGAAGTGGTAAGTTGTATGGAGATATGGGAATGTGGAATTTCCACCACTGATTGAGTTTCTCAGTGGAGATGAAGACCACCTCTTTGCTCGTCCTGATTATTGAGGCGCATTGACCATTGTGTCTTTAGACCCACGATGTGTTTGGAACCAATGGTAGTCCACGGGAATGAATGGAGTTGTTTTCCATCACAAACCCTACTCAGGGTAGAATCACGGGGTCACCGGGTCCGGCCCAAACGTGGTACCTGCACGTCCCTGCGAGTGGCCTCCATCTGCCTCACAGACTCCTCCGCCTCCTTCCTCTTCTCCTCCACCCCCCGCGTCTCCTCTCCCACTTGTTTCTGTCAGAGACGTCACCGGGGGAGACTCCATTCACTCTCTGAGCGTCCCATCTCACCTCCGCTCCATACGAACCCCTCCAAAGTGATGGGGGCAGTAGCCGCGGTGCAGCGATGGAGGCTGGGGGAGCAAGCGCTGCAGAGAACTGATTTCACGAGGAGCTCAAATGTGCGCAGGGCTCCCTAAGTAGTGGGTGGGGAAATCTGAGTAGTGGGTGGGACTACTAGAGTAGTCGGAAGGGCTTCTGGAGTAGTGGGCGGGGATACCATGATAGTGGGCGGGGCTATCTGAGTATTGGGTCAACAGGGAACCAGAGTGGCGAGATATTATCTGCCTTGCCTGCAATATAGGAGGTCATGGGTTCGAACCCGTGCCTGATGCCTGTTTATATGTCTCTCTCCATGGTCGCTTTGATTTTTCTCTGGGTCCTCCTGTTTTTTTGTCCACGTATAGGAAGGTGCGTTTAGAGCATTTGGCTGCTATACATTTAGACCTGATAAGCCACTTTGTTGAGCTGTCATTTGTGGCCAGGTTTGCCTGTGAAAAAGAGCTTCATAGCTCAGTGAGCTTCAGTTGGTAAAATAAAAAATAAGTTTTAGTTTAGTTTTACATGGCACAAGGAGGGACTGCAATGTCACTGTTTAGTGTCTGAGAAATTCGGTAGAGAGCATATTGATGAAAATATAAATACGGTCACGAAATACTTGGTCTACCAAAATCACGTGACATTTATGGAATGCCACATCCAATGACCCGGTAGCTGCTGTAGGGTGCGGCGCTAAACTGGCACAGACCGGCACGAGGCTACCAAGCGGCGAGCACTGCAGCTCACCCAGTCCCAGTCGTTTTACATTTCGTTAACGTTTTAGTGAATGCTCCTCTCTACCACAAACCACGTTTTGTATACACACTACGGTCAATGCACTCACGTCATTTTGAGATAACATTGTACACATTAAAGTCCTTCAGTTTTATCAAATATACTAAGAGCGCATTTATAAATTTGTCATATAACAGGATTGATAATAACATGTCGTTGTATTATTTCTGCACTATGACCACCTCAGCATACCTGAAATTAAATCAAAATTGTTAAAATTTGAATAAACTTCACGCAGGAGGGGCTCCCGCTCACACAGGCAGACCGTCTTACCTCCTGTGTCTTGTGCTCATCCTCCAGCGTAGCCACATCGTGACCCTTGTGGTCTCCTGCGATTGTACAGGTTGAACAGACCAAGCTCTCGTCCTGTCGGCAGTAAAACTTGATCTTCTTTCTGTGTTTCTTGCATTTGCGTTCTTCAGGATTCGTGCCTGGATCCACCAGAATGTGGTCCCTAAACTTGGGGTTCTCCTGATGAGGCTTTACATGAGTCGCACAGTAGGACATATCACATCTGAGGCAGGTCTTCGAGGCAGCAGTCGTGCCATCGTTGCAGAAGTCGCACAAGACCACGGTGGCCATTTTCTCTGCAGCACTGCGCTGCTCCACCAGGTTGGCGAGCGTCACGCTCTTGCTCAGCTTGGGCCTCTGAGGGAAGGTCACTCTGCACTGCGGGCAGGAGAAAGACTCTGCCGCATCCCAGGCGCCCTCCACGCACTCGAGGCAGAACGAGTGGCCGCAGCTGAGCGTGCAGGGCAGTGGAAGGCGTTCAGGCAGATGGGGCAGGTCAACTCCCCTGGAGCCTCGCTATCACTGGGAGCCGCACTCGCCATGGCCCCGTGACTTCACTCAGAGATAGGCGCTGGCTGTTGTTCAGGTCGTCGCTGGCTGTAGCTCAGGCAATCGCTGGCTGTCACGCAGGCAGTCTCTGGCTGTAGCTCAGGCAGGCTGGCTGTAGCACAGACAGTCAATGGCTGTAGCTCCGGCAGTATCTAGCAATAGCTCACGCAGTTTCTGGCTGTAGCTCAGGCAGTCTCTGGCGACATCTGAGACACTAAACTAGGAACAAGCCACGTAAATGTGAGGCAGGTTAAAGTACAAAGTATTTTAGGTTTGATTTGCATATCATGAGGCGCGCCCTGGAATGTGTTGACTTTTGACCATGCAGAGACGTCACGGTGCCAGAAGTAGCTAAATAAAGACTCAGCTCACCTTATCTCAATTTACCTTATCTCAACAAACCTATTGTCAATTCACCTTGTGTGAAGGTTGGTCCATCTTGGACCTAACAAAATGCCCTCTTGTAGTCCATTTAGCTGCTCTCACAATCAACAGCTACACTCCAATTACATAAACTCACGAGCCCCACTGTCACGCAAAGATGACGTAGGTTGTCCCCATAACAAAGTTTAATTCACCTATCAAGCTCCAAATAATCGTGACTCTTAAAGACACGAATATAAGAACATTTGAGCACCAACAAATCCTGGTGCGTCCTTTCCAGACAGTCCAGAAAGGATGTCGGAGTTGCAGTTGAAAAAGTGCCTCCAGTCTAAGTTCCACTCTTAAGTTCAGTCTCAAACAGGTCCACAGGGTTCATTAAGTTTGTCAAAACATTGGCCACAAATAATGAGCCTGGCTCGGTGGACCGCCAGGGACTCGCCACTCAAAGCAGGTGGCCTCCATGGGCACCGCAGGTGTCCTCAACAGTCTGAAACGAAAATAACTGCTGCAGGGTTGTGGTTGGGTTTCTCACACATTTGAAAATGAATTGGCTGAACGTCCCAAAACAATATTTGAAAAGTGACTCATTGAGGCTTTACTTGTTGAACGACAATTTACGCAGATTTCCCTTCGCTGAAAGTGACATATACGTTATAAAAAGATGGCGACTCGAGGGCAGTGGCATCGCCATCCACTAGTCGAGTGGTGGCTTGAGCACTGCCTGGCGAGCCTCGCTGCGTCTGTCAACAGCGGTGCTCATCTCAACAACTTATTTTATATTCAGAGCACACCTTTTCTCAATGTGCTTAACATAGTTAAAAAGAAAGGATACATCATACAGTATGGATGGCAGGGACGTGTTTGAGGCTGAGGAATGGGTGACTGCGATAGGAGATACTTAGAGATTACTAAAGGGTAGGGGGAAGGAAGAGGAAGAGTTTGACGGTGGGTAAACAACTCTAGCGTCACTACATGATTACCTCCACCATGGTGACCTATTTTTCAGGCCGATCGGCTCCACAATGCGGAATAAGCAACGGCATCCATGGACCAGGCTTTTAAGCGATGAAGCAAGTTTACTTCTGTGCTTAGGTAGGTTACAGACAGGAGGGTGAGATGTATGTAGTCCCACCAAAGCGGCCGCAAACCCCAGAACACACAATTCATCACAGACACACGGGTCTATCTAAACCCACTAACGCATATGACTCTGCACAATCCCGATAAACACGCACAGTCTCCGTAGTGGTGGTCGTTATGCGTTTCACTATTTCACACACAGCACCAAAACCAACTCTACTGTCCACATGCACTGGAGACAGTCCACAAACGTCCCTGAATAACCGTACCACATATTCAATGCACGGGACTGGGAAACCAGCACCGAGGTTTTAGACATCAGTCCAAGAGGCCTACAGTGGGCTGGATCTGCCTTCTCCCTTCTGATCCTCACACCAGGCATTGGGTCTTTGCTTCCACCCCAGGGGAGCTGCCCTGCTCGCTCAGCTCACTGCTGCTGGTGCTGCTGCTGCCCCGCTGGTGCCGTTGCCTCCTCCACTGTTGCCGCTGCTTCTCCCGCTGGTGCTGCTTCTTTTGCTGGTGCTGCTCGAACAGTCAACCCCTTTGGATACTGGAAGATGCCAATGGGTTTTGGCCACCCGGCCCTAGCCAACTCCAGATAATTTCAGTTCAAATGGACCGGAAACCAGTCGTGTCAGACTATGTACCATCATTGAACACCATTGTGAACCACGTTATATTGTATCCATGACAACGAGATAGGGTAATGGAGAAGAGGTCAGGCTTTACTATAGAGAAAGAAAGAGGGTGAGAAGTGAGGCTGCTTCATGTACAGGGTCAGTGTAGAGTCTATGAACAGTGTTGAGTCTTTGGGCAGTGTTGAGTCTTTGGGCAGGGTCAGTGTAGAGTCTATGAACAGTGTTGAGTCTTTGGGCAGTGCTGAGTTTTGGGCAGCATTGAGTCTATGGGCAGTGTTGGTATATGGGCAGTGCTGTTCAATGTACAGGAGATCTTTATCCAGTAGAGGGTCCAAAGAGGAATAATGATCGATAACGGGATTTAGTACAGGGAGAAAGAGGCACAGAGAGACAGGGACTCAAACTACACCATCGCACCCTGTCCTCAACTCATTTACTCACCATCTCACCCACTCATCCATTCACTTCGTCATTCACTCACTCTTCATCTCACTCACTTTTCCTACCATCTCACTATTTCACCCTCTCGCCATCTCTGTCACTCAATTACCCTTCATTCACTCATTCATCACCCACCAACTCACTTATCACTCACCACTATCTCACTCAACCACCTACAATCTCAGGAACTAATTCACCCACTTACTCATTCACGCATTAATTAAATCATGCAGACACCCACCATCTGAGTCATTTTCTCACTCATTCTCTCACTCAGGATCTTAGTAACTTATTCACCCACTCACTCATTCACTCACCCACGCACTCACTCAACCACCATATCACTCTCATGCACAATCCCACTCGCTCACATATGCATGTCACAAGACGCACCCTGGTAAGTGCCGACGTCTCAGCGCCAGGGGTTGCTGGTCAAAGTCCATCTCACTAACCTCATGTCAACTCACCTAATCTAAATAACCTCTTGTAAACTCATCTCATGTCACCTCATTCTCACACACCTCATCTCACCTCAATTCAACTCACTTCATCTCAATTCACCTCATCCCCACCATCTCAACTCACCTCACCCTCACATACCTCACCTTCAAATCACCTCACCCACCCACTCACTCACCTAATAATTCGCTCGTGCTCAATTCACTCACCATCTCACTCTCAACTGGCTAAAGAATAAACTCCTCGTGGAGCTGCCCATAAACCGTTTCATAACAAAGCGACATTGTAACAAAGCGGTGAATTACTACAATGACCACAACCCACCAACACCTGAAAACACATCTGCTACACGGTGCACGTTAACGAGCCCATGCATTGACACTTTCATAGTTTCACAGAGAGACCCCAGACTCACATAGACACCCATAGACTCACCATACAGAGACCCATAGACTCACATTGACACCCATAGACTCACCATACAGAGACCCAACTCACATAGACACCCATCGACTCATCAGAGTGACCCCATATAATCACCGTGCAGAAACCCATAGACTCACATAGAGACCCGTAGACTCACAACACTGAAATCCATAGACTCATCAGAGAGACCCCATAGACTCACCATGCAGAGACCCATAGACTCACCACACAATGAAGTAGGCATCAGCACATATTCCAACAGAACGGGCACGGTTCAGGGGACAGAGAACAGCAAAAATGAAATTAGGGAAAAAAACTCGTTTTTCAATGCACACACTTTTATTTGCATTCAAACGTAGAAAATAAATTATTTTGACCCAGAATTGATTAAATTTGAATCAAGTGGGTGGCTTCATAAAGAAATTTAAAAATATCGAAAGTAAACCACTCACTTTTATTCAGTAGATTAATTTGATTTGTTCTGGTGTTCGCTGATGTTGTTCCCTTTGCTCCACAAGAATGTGAATACAAAATGATATTTGTCACCATTCTGGATCACCGCATAGCATTTGCAGTTTGCTATCAAAATTCCAGCACCATGATGATTGAACAGCTGTTTCAAACCGTTCAGCAACTTGAAGCCAATTTCAGGAATGTTCCGTTTGTCATCCAGATTATGAAAGTTGATGGAGCATTATCATACACTATTGAGAACGAGTCGTAGAACATGATGAAGTCGATCTGGATGACATCGAGTTTTTTACGTCCAGGAAGCTGAACTCTGGTATGTTGATGTTGGGCATAGCGACCAGCATTCTAATATTTAGTACAAATTGTTGCCTTCAATCAGCACTTGGTTGTAGATGTTATTGCTCCATATCGATAATGGAAACAAGCGGGACTCAACAATTGATGAGAGTTCCATGGCACTTCATTGTGTTCCAGCTAAGGAATTATTCAAGAAACCAGCATTAGCTTGGTTCCATGAAGTACGAATCAGTCGGGAATGATCATTGATCCTGAAGTAAGCATCGAGTTCAAACAGTTCTTCTTGTTCCGCTCTCTCTTGTCGCACAATTGCGTTTTGCTGCAGATTGGTATCATCGGTAATGTGCTGTACACTATGGGGACCTCATTTGCCAGTAAAAATATGATAATTGGTTCTTTACCCTTCTATCTGGCAACAAAACTGACACCTTTTTGCAAGGAGTCATGTTTGCATAGACCGCAATACCTGCAGTCATAATACAAACAAAAGAACATAACTCTGATAATGTGCACTGTCCTTGAAGTTGATTGGTCCACACCCGAGACAGCTTTCCTTCGAGCCTAGTCTCATATGGGTTGGACCAGATGACGCCAAAAGGTGCGCCTTTTGGCGTCATCTGGTCCAACCCATATGAGACTAGGCTCGAAGGAAAGCTGTCTCGGGTGTGGACCAATCAACTTCAAGGACAGTGCACATTATCAGAGTTATGTTCTTTTGTTTGTATTATGACTGCAGGTATTGCGGTCTATGCAAACATGACTCCTTGCAAAAAGGTGTCAGTTTTGTTGCCAGACAGAAGGGTAAAGAACCAATTATCAATGTGCTGTACATTTCTGTAAAGTGGATTGTTGTTGATGAGCCAGTTCAGGATCTTATTTACACGTTCTGTCGAAATCGAGAACTGGTGATGTAAAGATTTTCCACCTCATCCTTGACAAGAACATTTCCGGCCATTTCTGGAGATCGCAGCAGCATGTTCAGTTAACGCTCACTCACTTCGAAGAGTCTTGAGCGAACAGGATGGTCTGGCGTTTGAATCCATACTGCACATAAAATGCACCAAATTTTGAGGATTTTGATGAGGGGAATAATGCGGGATATGAGGAGCTGTTGAACATGGGATAGAACGGCAATTTATCGACGAATTGCCCCCTGATCTAGATTGTCTGTATCGATCACACAACAACATACTTGACTTTTGTGAAAGCTGCAATGGAAAGTCGTCGGGAATTTGCGCAGAATTCAATCTCAAATGACTCTATTGGCTAGTATATCACTGATTCTGACATTCCTCGTGAACCTTGTCAGCAAGCACGTTGATTTGTCAATCAAATAATCCAAAATCCGCGACTGCAATGAGTCTGCACTGTCATTGTGTTTCCAATTTTTGGACTCTATCAGATTACCGACTCGTTTGTTCTTTGTGTGGCATGGTGCTGTGAATCATGTTCTAGACGGCAGCGACGCTCTTCAGGTCCTTCCTGTGCAATCAGTGATGTCTGACGTTCTCTTTGTTATACTAATCTTTGGACACTGTTCTGGAGTTTTTTTCTGCAATCCCATCGCTAGACGTGTGAATTGTATGGCTTCTAATCAATTGTCTCGATGCTCCGGTGGTTCTGAAGCTTTTTTGGCATAGTAAACTGCACGCAATTTTCCCTGTTTGCCTTTTTGTGATGATGTTGCAGTTTATTTTCTTTTGTGATCGTACTGCTTTTGTTCATCAAGCCTTCTCTGTCACTGACTTTGCGTTTCTTGCTTTTTACCCATGATTTTAGAAGAAATGGCAATTAAACGTTTGGCAGCATATATGTTTTAGGGCTCATCACGTGACGTTGATATACATTTCTGACCGTCAGCGTTGAAACTTACCATTAGCTGTTGATAACGAAATTAAATCTCTTGTGATATGTTGATGGAAATACATTTTTCAGCAATCTCTGACGTTTGCTTCTTTAACAGAATTTCTCATGTTATTTTGATTTAAAATGTCCGTAATATTAACTAGGAAATATTATTTCAGCTATTTAAATACTTCTGGGAGCGTAATGCTTGCGTAGTGACATTGGGGTGTCACTGTATGGTGCCGGCCCTAGAGGGTAATGGCGTGCGATGCACTGTCTTCGCGTACACCCCGTAGGTGGGTGTAGTACCAGCACTGAAACCGTCTCAAGTGGGATGAAATGTCTTTGTTTAGCAAATTCCGCAAGACTTAGAATACCGGTAATTTTGGACTGAGGGAAAAAGGACCAAAAACACTTTTTTTTCGATAATTTTTTTGTTGGAAATAAAAATTTCAACGGCGATTTAAAAATTAAAGGAAATGAATTCGTTGGCAACATGCACATTAAATATTTTTCCCGTTCTAGTCTCATTGTCATTCACTTAAATAAGACTACTAAGTAAAATCTGGTAATTTGCATATAGTAAGCTTATGTAATGTTGAAGTCTAGCAAAGAAATAAAAGTGGAATTCATCTCTCTATTGATGCATATGTAGTATTCTTGAATGAGACCGAGACTTCGTAGAGGCCCACGCTTTTATTCCGATAACACTAGTCCTCAGGACTCACTGGGGAACAGTCCCACACACACAACCTAGGGAGGTACAGCCTCCGGCTCTATTCTCATTTCTCTCCTTCCCTAGCCTCCAGCTACTCTGTTACTCTCTTCCCTAGCCTACAGCTACTCAGCTACTCTCTTCCCTAGCCTACAGCTACTCAGCCCACTCAGTTCCAGCGGGCGGCATCCTCGAGGCTTGGGGTCCAGGATCTCCGGTCGCACCTCCTTCAGCTTCTCCTCAGATCGCCCCCTCCGCTCTCCGGGAGCCGTCTTATATATCCCCTCTCTCTGAGGGGCGGGGTGTCTCGGGCCCTGGCTCTTGCCAGCCCCCTCCCCTCAGAGCCGTTCCAACCACCTCTCGTCCCTGTCGATCCGGGCCGGTCCAGACCGGTACGTACCTCTCCCTAGCTTGTGTGACCTGTGTGACCTGTGTCAACCTTGGTGTCAACCTTGACCACCACAAATATGCAAAGTTAATATCATATTTCCAGGAGAACATCCAAACGCCAAATATGCAGGCACAAGATGTTAACTGTTAAGAACAGCAACACTATAACCCTCATTGGCTATGAATAAATCACCCGGACTTGAAGATGTGGCCGATCTGGTGGGACCTGAAAGCCAAGCAGATCTCAGCCTGGACAGTCCCTTGCTGTTGGGCCACGTTGTGTTTATATGCAGTTGTACTATATATCTGTAGACGAGTACTTTGAGTAGCCAATGAGGGATGAGCGTAGGAGGGATGGGAGGGCATGGATTGCGCAATGCCATGGGTTACATAGAGGGGCTTCAGGTAGCACCTTCGAGAAGGGGGGCGTGGCCGAGCTAAAGGGAGGAGCTATGGAAGGGGTACTTAAGGGAGACCACGTGGGGACATGTGGTGGTCGTGCAGGGCCATGGTAAGGAGCGGCCGGAAGAGGTCTCTCTCCTCATTGTGGGGCGGTGTTGGCTGATCCCCCGCCGCGGGCAAACGGGTCAGAGAGCCTAGGGTATCCGAAGTAGTCCCACGTATATAGTTATCCCGGGTCCGGTGAAGGACTCAGGTTGGAACCCAGAGAGAGCGGTGATTCCAGATCTATGTAAAGGACAGAGAATAGAAGCACCTACACTGGTGTGAGTGTAGATTACAGTGTGGAAATACGTGTTAATGAACGGCGACAAGTCCTTACAGTGTTCCTCATCTCTGTGGGGTTGGACTGCACTACACATCTATGCTGCCTGCCTTTACCAATCCACACTGAGCACCCGGGGTGAAGTATGTCAAACGTCCTCCACAACCAGCAGTGGATTGACAAAAGTTATCTATGCTCCTACAGGCATTGTGCGGTGCTCATCTCCACCAGTGGAAATTCCACATTCCCATGGCAGAGGCCCTCTTTAACAACCACTGACGACATGGCACACAGTTGTACCTGTTTAATGACGCTGTAAAGATGGCAATGATGGCTTGCTTATGTCAACCCTTGACCCTAAAATAAATGAAAGCATACGTATTGCTATACAACAATAGTCTAGGTCAGGGGTCGGCAACCTACGGCTCCGGAGCCGCATGCGGCTCTTTACGGGCTGCTTCTTGACGATGAGTACGTATGTACTCAGATGCATTGCGGCTCTTGAAATACTGAATTTTGTACCGAATTGGAAAGAAATGGCTCTTCTTGTTATTTGGTTGCCGACCCTGGTCTAGGTAATGCAAGGTTGATAGCACCTCGCACGAAGCACGGCTATTACAACTATAATAAATTACATTTAGAACAAGATAATACGTGTACTGTAACGCGTTTGTCGTATTTGCGATCATTAAGTACTGCACTATATGGAAGCCGGTCAGGTACATATAGACTGCAATGCTATATAAATGCGCATATGCACAACAGTGCATATCGCGACAATGTATTCATCGTGCACAGATTTAGCACTTTAATTTAAAGCATTTATATCAGCAATCAGAATTAGAACATTTTGCCAATTAAAATAGCGATAACATATATATTTAATTCAAAATCAAGATCATGGTCCTCACCTGCTCACTCAACTTCAGCATAACCAGGTTCCCACAGCGCGTTGGCACGGGTGGTGCAAAGCAAATTATATTACTATTTATTACGCTTATAGCTATGTAATTATTGTAACAACAGCAATAGTAGTCATTATTATTATTGTTGGTCTCGTGCTAAGTAATAGGAAATCACAGCGCCCGCTCCGGCGCCATGACGAACGGCGATATAAGCTCGCCTTTCATTGGTCAGAGGCTCCCCATTCGTGATTTAAAATGGGAGGCAGGGCGGAACGTATGATTTTTTATGACAAAAATATAGTAAAAAATACGATGAGACCATTTATAGAACCTGGATCGGTCTTTAAATATAATCTTGAATAGCTACATTTGAGCTCGTTAGACGTCGTAAAAGGGTCAAATATTTGAAATAATATAAACACACAACAGGGCGTTCAATGAAAGTGTGTAAAATATAAATATGTCACGACCTCGGCGGCTAACCCCGACTGAGCAAAGTAAATTGCAATCGCGCCGAAAAATGTCCACCAATTCAAGTAGTAAATACAATCAATAAAATAAATAATATGAAAAGCAGTTTCACACGTCGTCTTTTGCGACCAATATTATCTATAAGAGGTATTTTTGGGTTAGATCGAGTAAATATAAATTAGTCGTTTCGCCACTACCGGCTGTGATTACCGGCGAATCGTCTAATTAACTGATGATTCTAGGTCTGGGGCAGAGAGGAGTGGGCACAATCCTCGGAGTGTTCGGAAGTGGTAGAGACCTGCTCTGACTGTAGCTGCGACCTTCGGGCGCATGGCCAAGCTTTTATCAAACCCCGAGGTTGCGTCCTTTGGACACACGGAGAGGGCGAGCTCTGCTAATCAGTGGAGGATCGAAGTGGCCCTGCCACGCTCTCGGACTCTGCTCTGAGTCAACAATCATATACACTGTCTTGTCCAGGTTTAGCTGCAGCCAGTTGTGCTTCAGACAAGCATTCTGAAAGAACAGAGGTAGCGACGTCTGGATCTGACTTACATTGAAAACTAATTTCTTTGGAACTGATTTTTGTGTTTGGTTTGTTGTCCTCACCCCGCAACTCCGATTTTTACTAACAAATTAAATCAGATATTAATTGCTATGAATGTTTAAACACTAAATGCAAGTGGGCAATTCAGGAAACACAAAATAGTCCCTGATCACACAAGACAGCACACAGTCTCTCAATAAATTTAATTAATATTGAACTATTGATACATGGATATGGTTCAAAGTTCCAATCACATTTGAAAATGTGGCTGTAGCCAGCACAATTCTTCTGCTTCAGGACATTTATTGAAGGCAGATTATCATTTTAAAGAAGGAAACAAGGTTTTTCCAAAACGTTGGTGCTGCAACGGTAAAATTGTTGTCACCTATTTCAATTTCGTTGTTGGATAGTTAACAGGCATTTATATGACGTCTTAGGTTTCTTGACAGTGGCTTCATGATTTAGCTAAATATAGCACAGATTGTCAATAAGGGTTTTACGGATGAACAGGGCCCAATGTAGATTTCGACTTGCATCAAGTCACGTGAGATGGGATTTTAAGTCGAGGTAAATTGTGGTCATGAATGGTACATCCAATACAAATCGAAGATCAGAATGACAAATGGGGTTTAGTCTGTTCAGTGTTACATTAGTAGCTGCTCTGTATGCAGCGTCACAATAGCCACCCAACCTTGTGGAACGCCATTTGTTATTTTAATATTTTGGACGAGATTTACCAGGATGTACCTTTGAAACGGTCTGAGGTACCTCTGAAAATGTTATTACTGCGTCGTGTGAGTATAATATCATGGTCAACAGTATCAAAGGCTTTTGACGAGGCAATGAATAGTGCACAGAAGTAGTGGCCTTATGCAGGTTACTGAAGAAAAAAAATTATCCATCATAGCTGTGGTGGCACAGAATCCTCATGGAAACCAGACTCTTTATTGCGCGGAGATTGTGAGTTTCAGGTCGCCGTCTATTATTTTTTCGAATATTGTTGTAATTGTGAAAGAATAAAATTGGTCTATAATATCTTACAATGTCCGCCCTAACAAAACTGCCCACATCCAGTTCAGCAGTAACTGTGCAGGGTGCAACGATCACATTCTAAAGGTGTTTGTAAATCTTACCTTATCGCATGCAGTCACACATTCTTAATCTAGCATACAGCTGCTTATCTCTGAAGTACAATAAAACATTTCCCCACGTTCAAAAGTTTGCACTTCGTTGGTGCGAGTAACTATTTGTTCCTAAAAATGCAACTGGCAGTTTCTAAAAACGTTATAATCACATCCGACTTTTTCACAAAGCCACCAATGATTCAGTCCCCAGCGAGTCGGATATGCGACGTGGACTGTAAAAAAAAATGCTATATGTCACAACTTTGCATTACTGTTCCAATCTTTAAGCACAGAGGTAATTCCTCAATCCTACCCATACCACACGACTATTGTGTACCTTAAGCGTGGTCAAATAACCCCAGACCGCACAACGTGCGGCGGCCCTCATCAAACAGTGGACTGACAAAAGGGCTGTACATGGACAGCGTATGCATTGTGGTTAGGATACGGGATCAATAATAATGTACGTATGTTGAACTTGTTTCACACCGTACGTAGCCAACTGTTCAAATCGATACGAACTGTGCTCTGTGAAAAATACAACTTGACATAAGTTATGTACGTCTTACACCCAAGCAATCATTTGCGTGCAACTTGGCAACTCGGGTGTATGCAACTGAATCGCTTCTACGTGGATGTCTCTGCAAAATTTGCTCACAGTGTAACGAGACTACTTTCAAGCATCGATCTCCTTAGCGAATCATAGCAACGTATGCATCATCACGTGCTGTACAGTTCCGAATTGTGATAAAGTTACAATGAGATGCAGTGGGGGTTGTGGTAACCAGAAAGGGGGCAGACATTTAGTCACTGAGACTTGTGTTTTGTTGTGCACAGATTTTGACAAAGCAGCTGCAGGTGACTAAGTCACACGATTTCGAGTGATTTGGTTGCGCAACTCGTCTCTAAGATGTGGACTTGGATTTAAAAAATGTGAGACAATCCGTTTTGTAATTTTCCAAATTCCATCATTCAATCCGTGTCCATAATCATCAGCATTGTCCTTAGCACTGAAACATTTATTATCAGTAACACGTTACCTTGAGGATACAATACTGCGATAGAACCAGGAAACGCCGATTTGTAGTTAATTTAAGCGGCACAGCTGACGGTAATGTACCTGGACACATCTGTCACTTCTTCCTTACAGTATATCTCCTGCGCAAAAAGGAGACAAACTAACCCACGATGCATCAATGCACTTACAATAACGCTGGCATACGCTCACATACAGCATGATGGATAAGATAAGGAGTTTTGTCAACAGGGAATACTCCACATATTCAAGGGCCTCTCCATCGACATAGTTGGGGGATGTTTGGCTGGTCCAATCACGGTTCTTATCTATTTAATGAGATTTATATGCTTTTACGAAGGTGTTTTACAGCAATTCTAAAATCGTATATAGCTTGATGAATAAATGAAGAATTGGTTATTGTAAAGTGCTGGTGTACTTTTGATACAGTAAAAAAATAGGATGGATAAGAGGGGTTTTGATAGGCCTGGTCGTAGCTGGGGGGGGGTGACAGAAAGCTTGGGGGCTGAAAAAATAATGAGGCATCGTTGTATTGAGAAGACAAAGGGGGTGCGAGCGATGGGCTGGAGCCAGGAGAGAGAAGGGGCCACCGCAGCGCCAAAGACGTCCACAACGTCTGTGCAGTGCAGCAGCGCAGTTCCGGAAGAGCCCACGACGAGGTAGAAGGCGCAGCCTCAGCCCAGCTCGCTTGCCATGGACACGAATCTTCCCTGGCCGGCATACTGACACGGTGAAGACTCCCATAGGGGCAGGAGCTCGCCTCCCATCCGGCCACATGGGATGGCGAGGAATTCGCACGGCGCCGGCGTGGCCCGGCAGGCGACTGCCGGCAGCCGGGCCACCAAGCGGACGCGTGGTGGGCGTGGGGGCAGGCAAGAGACGCGGGAGGGGAGCAGCGCCGATCGTAAAGAGTGGAGAGGAATTTCGATTTAAAGCTTTCGTGACTGCAGGATTCATCTTCTTGGTTCTTTTGGTATTATTATGTTTTATTTTATTATTTTATTACTTCCCTTCTACGTGACTTTACCGAAAGAACCAAGAAGTGGAGAGGAAGCCACGAGGTGCCGGCGATGGTGCGGCCCAGCGAGGAACCGCTGGAAGCCAGGCTGCTGTGAGGACGCCCAAGGGGCCGTCATAAATGACGTCACGCGATTTTGTACGATTTTGACCCCCCCCCCCCACTCGTCATACGGCGTCACAAAAACTCCAACTCCCCTCAAATATGGCGTCACAAAGCTCTGCCTCCCCTCCCCTACCTCGCTCTCCGTCTCTCTTCATCTTCTTGCCGTCCACCACTATCATTTGTTTTACTTCTTATTTCGGCGACTTCTGTTTTGTTGTTGCGGGCGCCGCTTCCTGATCACGTCTCCTGCCTGCTCCCGCCCCCATTAGGGGCCGTCCATAAATTATGTCACACAACTAGGGGGGGGGGGTCAGACATTTGTGACGATGTGTGACGAGGGGGGTTGAGAAATGTGACGTCACATCGAAATGCGCAACTTTAAATAAATATATAATTGTTATAACAACACTCCTACAACATCAGAGTGCAGCGCCACATTAAATACGCACTACAATGACAATAGTTTTCAGCGATTTGAAGCTTTTTTTTTCAAAATGGAAATATGATTTTGGGGGGGGGGGTCTGACTTTTGTGACGCCGTGTGACGAGGGGGGGGGTCAAAAATGATCCAAAATCACGTTACGTCATTTATGACGGCCCCTGGTGACACACACGCGCACGAGAGAGACTAATCCGTGGCTGTGTTTGGTTGTTCCATTGAGAGAAGTTGGACGACCGTCCGCGATCTGTGATCGCAACGAACGTTCACGTTGCATTCCCGAGGAGCAAGGCGGTCCATCATCCCACTGTGACCTGCATCCACACCCAAAGGTGGCTTCATCAGAGCTCAACGCTGACCCACGCAGGACACGCCCCCTCCCTCAGGCCCGCCCACCTGCCCTCAGGCCCGCCCACCTGCCCTCAGGCCCCGCCCACCTGCCCTCAGACCCCGCCCACCTGCCCTCAGGCCCCGCCCTCAGGCCCGCCCACCTGCCCTCAGCCCCGCCCACCTGCCCTCAGGCCCCGCCCACCTGCCCTCAGGCCCCACCCACCTGCCCTCAGGCCCCGCCCACCTGCCCTCAGGCCCCGCCCCCTCCCTCAGGCCCCACCCCCTCCCTCAGGCCCGCCCACCTGCCCTCAGGCCCCGCCCACCTGCCCTCAGGCCCCGCCCACCTGCTCTCAGGCCCCGCCCACCTGCCCACTGACCCTGATTTTGGCGGGAAACCAACATCAGATTGGCGGCAGTGATGTTGCTAAGCAGCGAGGCGGTGAGACACGGGCTGAGGTAAAAGTTTTACTTCTTGCGTACAGGCACGTGAGGTAAAGTCACTGTGCTGATTACATTTACTGTGCTGTGAGGTAGGGAACAGTGGTGTAAGGTTACGACTTGTCCAGATAGAGTTACGTGATTAAGAATGTAACACAACTCTGTAGCATTCTGAGGTAAATCTTTAATAACGTATTTTGGATTTAATCTGCAATTGTTAACATTTATAGCAACATAGCTTAGGTTATTCGCAAAACTCGTTTGTAAGTGTGACTTGAATAAAAAAGAGTTATGATAGGTACAAATTCTGTATTAACATTATTTACGTAAATAAATCCATACTCTTTGTTCTTTTGGTAAAGTCACGTGAAAAAATAGAAATAACTAAAATTTAATTATTTGTATTTTTTGTTTGTATTATTTTTCCACCTACGGTGACTTTACCGAAAAAACCAAAGAGTATGGATCCTTGCAGTCACGAAAACTTAAAATCTCAAGTAAATAAATCGAGTATTTAAAGCTATAAAAGTCTTTAAAATCATCTTAAATGTTTAATATGTATATTTAAGCATTCAGAATAACGTAGTTACGTAGCTTACATGATTCTATCAACTCGTGTGTAAGTGTGCGTATGATTACAAGCAAACGCGATGTGTGAATGTGCTGTAATTGACGCTACGCAGCGCCCCCTGTGATGACAACAGCAGAGCTCCGTGACAATAAAACTTGCAGAGAGCGCGGAGATCTTAAACTTTGATTTAAAGCTTTCGTGACTGCAGGGATTCATATTCTTGGTTCTTTCGGTAAAGTCACGTAGTAGGGAAATAATAAAATAATAAAATATAAAAAATGTTTTGTTTAATATTTTTATATAAAACAATTTATTTTATATTTTTATTATTTAATAATAAAAATAATACAAATATTGTTTTTTATTTTCATTATTTAATAATAATAAAATTAATTGTTTTATATTTTTAATATGAAACAATAAATTGTTTTATTATTTTATTATTTCCCTACTACGTGACTTTACCGAAAGAAACAAGAATATAGCGCGGAGATCGTCGTACAAACCCTCACGCTCGCTCCACTCTTGGTGAGGGGATGAGGCAGCACAAGGCCGTAATTATATTGGGGGGGGGCACATCCAATATTCAAATATGCTCTAAATGTCCCCCCCAATATATTGCTATAAAATAGATTTCTGTTTATATGATTGTGGTTATGGTTGTAGTTTATACTGGTAGGAACGAAGTGGACCAGACCACCAATAGATTATATCGTCCGTCCGTCCGTCCGTCCGACTGTCCGTCCGTCCGTCCGTCCGTCCCTCCGTGTATCAACATCGCCCCCTACTGCAAACACTTGGCATGACCCTACAAAAACCTTTAGACTCAGTGACGCTATCCTGGTAGCAACATCGCCCCTACTGCAAACACTTGGCATGACACGTGTAACATTCCCTTATTCCCTGAGATAGCTTTTGATTAAAACTTTGAAATTAAATAAAGTGCGCGCGTTTCGTTAACATTAACGTGAGTAGCCGCGTTGTGAGGGGTGGTGAGGGCTGGTGGAAGGGGTGGTGTTGGCGGGTGTTGGTGGGGGCTGTCACCTGCGCGTCACCAAGTCGTCTGCTCCCGCGATTTTCGCGGAAAAATCGCCGCGTTTTGTCGTCACGGCGTCGTCGATTTGATGGCCTCGCTGAGATAAAAGCGCCTCCTCGCTAAAGTCCACACGACTCCTCGGCCACCCACGATCACCACGATCACCAGACGCCGCCCTCACCACTTAAGCAGGGCGCGTTGCTAAGGGGCGGGGTAGAGGGCGGGACTCGGAGCCTCTAAAAGCGAGTTTGTAAAGGGTTCCAGCAGCAAATGCGGTCTCTGTTTCAGCAAGCATCTTTCAACGTGGGCGTCCAGACAACCATTGGGATCTTCAAAGTCGTGGTTGTTTTCGGTATCCATGTCGTGCGCGCGAATAAAAACTCAAAGTGCCAAACAAACACCGCTCAATGTAGTACTGTTATATGAATATGCAAACGCCCGTTTATTCAACTCTATGTAGACGACATAAAATGCACCAAGGTGCCGTTTATTCCCTCTATTTTATTTCACCTTTATACTAGTAAATGCATTCGAGTTTCCCCATCTAAGGTCAATTAATCTCAGATGTGATCGTTTGGAAATGAAAGACTACGAGTCTTTAAATCTCACAACGTTTCTTGTAAAAAACAAACACTTTTAATAATTAACGTTACACTAGAATACAGTAATTTTTCTTTAACTCCTCTATACCCGGTCGATATCCCTGTACCGGTACTAAGTATTATTCCTACCAGCCCACCCCGCAGGGTCCTGTTTAATCCCTAATCTCTGCCATTGCATACAATGAAACAAGAAAAGGTAAAAAAAGAAAAAACAGCAATGTCATACAATACACTATTAGACATTATTGTAAAAAATAAATAAAAAGTCCATCCTATGTGTTAGTGAATTTTAATATATTTTAAGCAGGAAATTAGTTTTAAAATTTAGATTTTTTTTATGGGGGGACCCCCAGATTCCCTGGAAGATTTGGTCCCCCCAATGTTGACTCCATGGCTACGGCCTTGAGGCAGCATGAACCCAAGATACACGAATCTGCAGTGAAGTCGTTTGCAGCCTCAAGGATTCCCAGCACCCAGCAGGGGGTGTCTTGTTTTGCACTGACAACTGCGCTCTAGAAGTAAGCACTCAAAAAGACGGTGTTTGTACAGGTAGTCCCCGAGTTCCGATGGTCTGACTTACAATATTTCGATCTTACGATGGCGATAGCGATACGACAAAATTGCCATCAACAACCTAACTTCGTTCAATATGCAGACGACGGACAGAATCTTGGTGAGTACAGTACAATATGATATGTTACAATGCGTTCAATGCATGTATGATATGTAGCTTTAGCGATTTCATTTTAAGGTTACCACGATACGATACGTTCAATGCACGTTAAAAGTTTTATAGCAGATAGGATTATTTCCTGAAAAAACTTTCTATTAAATTGCAGTTCATTTAGGTAGGCTAGGAATTTACCTTGTGTTTTTTACTTCACATTTTACTGTGCAATACAGTATTGTAATTAATAATACATACATTATATAGTTGATACAGTACGGTACTGTAAATTGCTCTGTTTTGCTAAATTATCACCATTCTTTAAGACTCCTGGGTAGGCTAGGCCATCTTCGACTTACGATATTTTAAACTTATGATGGGGTCGTCGTAACGCATCTCAACCGCACGTTGAACAGCTTGGCGCAGCTGCAGTCTGAGGTCTCGGAGCCGCCTGAACGGCAGTCGTCGATGGTTTCCTCCCGGAGTCCCGTGGTCACGGTGTAATGCGTGCATTTGTCGTATTTGTGATCATAAATTACTGCACTGTTCTTTGGTTCTTTCGTTATGAAAAGTGCTGACGTGTGAGCGCTAGGGGTGGTTGGTCAAAGTCCATCTCAACTAATATGTCAACTCATCTCACCTCAATTCACCTCATCTCAATTCACGTCATCTTATCTCAACATAACGCATGCTAACTCACCTCACTTTGCCCTTAACTCACCACAGCATATCTCAATCATTCACCGACTCATTTATTCACTCACCCACCATCCTACTCACCCACCATCTCACGCACCCATCGATTCACTCACTGACCATATCACTCATTCACTCACTCACCATCTCACTCACTCATGCACCATCTCACTTGCATTGTGCCACTTTACACTCACCCACTCACTGATTCAATCACCCACCATCTCACGCACCCACTCACTCTCATTTGGATAAAGCAAAATAACCTCGTGTAGCTGCCCATATACCATTTAATAAAAAGCCACATTGTAACAAAGCGTTCAATCCTGCATTGACGACAAACCACCAACACCTGAAACCACCTTTAACATACAAACCACAACCTTAAGAAATCACCCTAATAGAGGGCGATCCATTGAGAGATACCCCACTGATTTGCGAATGAACTCCGTCTTACTCTTCCCAGCTGACTAAATATGATTGCAGCGATGGCTTCGTAATCTCGGAGCTGTGGGAGATGACAAGACTGTAGAGGTATTCACAAATATCCCGTACAGCCTTAGCACACTTCTGCTGAGCCAAGTGCTGGAAGCGAGTAGCACCTATGAAGGCCGGCACGGCACACGAGGAGTGGGGGTGGGTGGGCAGTACCACTCTTGAACATCACCAAAGCCAAGGTCGTCCACCAACCGCCACTGGATCAGCCAACCACCCCCGACTATCCATGTCCATGGAGAGGCCCTTGAATATGTGGAGTGTTTCCGTCTTGACACGCCTCCTTATCTTCCCATTCTGCTGTGTGTGAGCATATTCCAAGGTTATTGTTAAATGCGTTCATGAATCATGGTTTAAGTTTGTCTCCTTTGGGCAGGAAAAGTGACAGATGTGTCGAGGTACACCACCATCGGCTGTGCAGCTTAAATTAACGACAAATTGGCATTTCTGTTTGTAACGTGGCATTGTATCCTCGTCAAAAGTCTTTTGAAATTCTTGACCATGATATTCTACTCACAAGTCACAGTCAACTAGAATTGTCAGACTGTACGATAAAAATGATTTCAGAGATACATCTCAGACCGTTATCAAAAGGTAACATCTCGTCCACATTTTTAAATAACAAGGTACGGTGGCTACGGTGACGATGCGTATACATCAGCTACTAATCTAACACTTAACAGACTAAACCCCATTTATCATTCTGATCTTCGATTTGTATTGGATGTACCATGCAGCACCCACAAATGTCACCTCGACTTCAAATCCAATCTCGTATCCCTTGATGCAAAATTAAATCTACATTTGGCCCTGTTCATCCATAAAACCCTTAATGGCAAATCTGTGCTTTAATTAGCTAAATCATAAACCCCACTGTCAAACCAAATAAACCTAAGACGTACATATAATTGCCTGTGAACTATTCCAACAACGAGAATTGGAATGGGTGACAAGGCCTTTGCTGTTGCAGCACCAACGTTTTGGAACAACCTTGTTTCCTCCCTTAACATGATAAATCTTCCTTAAATAAATCTACTGAAGTAGAAGATTCATGCTGTACATAGCCTCATTTGCAAATGTGATTGTAACGTTGATCATACCCATGTATTGATAGTTCAATATTCATGTGCAGTTGTGTCCAGGGACTGCCGTGTTGTCTTGGTGTAATGTGGGACTGTCGTTGTGTTACTGCCTTGCCCACGTTTGCATTTAGTGTTGAAAAAATTGGTAGTAATAAAAAAACAATTGCAATTTGTAGTTATATACTTTTTTAATTAGTCATTATCAAGTTTCAGTGATTTGCACACCTTTCCTATATTTTACCCTCTGATCGGTTGTTTGTACTTTTGTTATTGTAACTTTCTGGACATCTCGAGAAAGAGCTTCATAACTCATTAAATGAAGATGTGATTCAGATTATATGTACAGTGAGGGAAAAAAGTATTTGATCCCCTGCTGATTTTGTACGTTTGCCCACTGACAAAGAAATTATCAGTCTATCATTTTAATGGTAGGTTTATTTGAACAGTGAGAGATAGAATAACAACATCCAGAAAAACATGTAAAAATGTTATAAATTGATTTGCATTTTAATGATTGAAATAAGGATTTGACCCCCTCTCAATCAGAAAGTGTTCTGGCTCCCAGGTGTTCTTGCGCTCCGCTCCCGATGTAAACATGATGGCGGCAGTGCAGACACTCTGACACCAGTTGTAGAGACGTTCCCACGGACGCACTCGGAGACAGGTAAGTTAAGGGCTTTCGCCGAGGGTTTATTAAAGATTAACAATAACACACAAGGGTACACAACTCCCAGGGGCTAAGGATCCTACTCGAGTCCGGATCCCTGCCGGCTAGCTCCGGTCTCTCTCGTGTCGGATCGTGGACTCTGCCGACTCCACCGAACGGAGAGAGAAGCACCTCTACGGCTACCACCGGCTTCTCCCCAGACTCACTATTCAATCCCTCTCTACCCCTGGTTCCCTCTTCACCCTTCTTACTCTATCCGTTCCCAGAGTGACCCCGCTTACGTCACGGGGTCTCCCTTAAGTACCCTAGGAGACGTGATGTCATCGCACTGAACGGCACACCTGACGTCACCTCCCCATTTTACTCCTCTACACAGGTAACGAGCTGAGATTAGGAGCACACTCTTAAAATGAGTGCTCTTAATCTCAGCGTGTTACCTGCATAAAAGACACCTGTTCACATAAGCAATCAATCAATCAGATTCCAAACTCTCCACCATGGCCAAGACCAAAGAGCTCTCCAAGGATGTCAGGGACAAGATTGTAGACCTACACAAGGCTGGAATGGGCCACAAGACCATCGCCAAGCAGCTTGGTGAGAAGGTGACAACAGTTGGTGCGATTATTCGCAAATGGAAGAAACACAAAATAACTGTCAATCTCCCACGGCCTGGGGCTCCATGCAAGATCTCACCTCGTGGAGTTGCAATGATCATGAGAACGGTGAGGAATCAGCCCAGAACTACACGGAGGATCTTGTCAATGATCTCAAGGCAGCTGGGACCATAGTCACCAAGAAAACAGTTGGTAACACACTACGCCGTGAAGGACTGCAATCCTGCAGCACCCGCAAGGTCCCCCTGCTCAAGAAAGCACAAATACATGCCCGTCTGAAGTTTGCCAATGAACATCTGAATGATTCAGAGGACAACTGGGTGAAAGTGTTGTAGTCAGATGAGACCAAAATGGAGCTCTTTGGCATCAACTCAACTCGCCGTGTTTGGAGGAGGAGGAATGCTTCCTATGACCCAAGAACACCATCTTCACCGTCAAACATGGAGGTGGAAACATTATGCTTTGGGGGTGTTTTTCTGCTAAGGGGACAGGACAACTTTACCGCATCAAAGGGACGATGGATGTGGCCATGTACCATCAAATCTTGGGTGAGACCGTCCTTCCCTCAGCCAGGGCATTGAAAATGGGTCGTGGATGGGTTTCTAGCATGACAATGACCCAAAACACACGGCCAAGGCAACAAAGGAGTGGCTCAAGAAGAACCACATTAAGGTCCTGGAGTGGCCTAGCCAGTCTCCAGACTTAATCCCATAGAAAATGTGGAGGGAGCTGAAGGTTTGAGTTGCCAAACGTCAGCCTCGAAACCTTAATGACTTGGAGAAGATCTGCAAAGAGGAGTGGGACAAAATCCCTCCTGAGATGTGTGCAAACCTGGTGACCAACTACAAGAAACGTCTGACCTCTGTGATTTCCAACAAGGGTTTTGCCACCAAGCACTAAGTCATGTTTTGCAGAGGGGTCAAATACTTATTCCCTCATTAAAATGCAAATCAATGTATAGCCTTTTTATATGCGTTTTTCTGGATTTTGATGTTGTTATTCTGTCTCTTACTGTTCAAATAAACCTACCATTAAAATTATAGACTGATCATTTCTTTGTCAGTGGGCAAACATACAAAATCAGCAGGGGATCAATACTTTTTCCCTCACTGTATGTATGTTGAACTTATTTCGCACCGTAGATATCAACCGTGCTATTCGGAGGTGCGGGGTGAGGACAACAACCTATACACAACAATCAGTTCAAAGAAATTAGTTTTCAATCTCCGTCAGATCCAGATGCCGCTATATCTGTTATTTCAGAATGCTTGTCTGAAGTCGCTGTTTGAACAAAGCAAATCTGACTGCAGCTAAACCTGGGCAAGACAGAGTACATGATAGTTGGCTCAGAGCAGCGTCTGCGAGCGTGGCAAGGCCACATCGATCTCCACTGATTAGCAGAGCTCTCCCTCTCCGTGTGTCCAAAGTACGTTGTTGTTTTATTTTGGTAATTTATCTTCGCTTCGTTATTGTTCCCTGTGCTCACGTTGTCGTTTTTATTATTTTGGAGATCCCCAGCACCAGGTCACTCTTGCAAATGAGACTCCTGTCCCGGTCTCTCGAGTTCTACACCCGGTTACAGACGATACACTTGAACTCACTCGCTCAATCATTTACCCACTCACCTACCCTCTAGCTCACTAACTTAACCACTGATGCACTCAGCCATTCACTCACACACCATCTCACTCACCCATGCACTCACTCGCCCACCATCTCACCCAATCAACCATGCACTCACTCAATCATTCAATCACCCACCATCTCTGTCACTTATCTCCTTACTCATCTACTCACTCACCTAAGCACTCACTCCCCATGCCACTCACTCTTACAAATGAGTCTTCTATACTGGTGTCTTGAGTTCTCGCCCGGTTAAACACAATGAACAAAAATAACAGCCGAACTACAAAGACGTTACCATGGTGATGGTGGTAGTGTTGGTAATGGTGGTGATGATGATGGTGGTGTTGTTGATCATGGTAGTAATGATGGTAGTGATGATGATGGTGGTGATGGTTGTGATGATAGTAAGAATGGTGATGGTGATAATCGTGGTGGTTATGTAGGCGGTAATGATGATGCTGCTGCTGCTGATGATGATGGTGATCATGGTGGTGGTGGTGATGATGACAGTGGTGGTGGTAATGATGGTGATGAGGGAGATGGTGGTAATGGTCGTGATGAGGGTAATGGTGGGAATGATGGTGATGGTGGTTTTCACGGTGAGGATAGTGATGATGATGGTGGTGATGATGTTCGTGATGGTGGATGTGATAATGGTGATGATTATGGCAGTTTTTGTGGTGTTTGATGTTCATGATGGTGATGATTGTGATGGTAAGCATGGTGATGTGGGTGCTGATAGTGATGATGATAATGATGGTGGTGATCATGGTGGTGATAATGATGATGGTAGTGATGATAGTAGTGGTGTTAATCGTGGTATTGATGGTGATGAGCTTGATGTTGGTGGTGATGATGCTGATGGTAGTTTTGACGGTGGTGATTATGTTGATGGTGGTGATGATGGTCATAATGATGATGATAGTGGTGATGTTAAGTAATGATTATGATGATGATGGGTGATAGTGATAATAGTAATAATGGTGGTGATTGTGGTTGATAGTGATGCTGATGATGATGGTGGTGATGATGTTGGTGGTGCTGTTGGTAATCATGATGATGGCGATGATGGTGGTAGTGATGATTATGGTGATTATGATGATGGTGGTGATAATGACAGTGGTGATGACGATGATGGTGTGATGATGGTGGTGATGGTGGTGATGGTAGTGATGATGAGATGATGGTGATGATTACAGTGATGATGATGGGTGATGATGATGGTGCTGATGGTGAATCGCAGGGATGAGGAGGCGTGGTGACGCGAGCGCTCACTGCAGGCGAAGGAGCGCCACACAACCTGCGATTTGTGCTGCACCGGCGACATCGCTCACGCACGCCAACCTGAACCTCACCCTCTCCCCTCACCCTACCCCTCCATGCTCACCTCACCTCACCCTTTCCTCAATTTTCACCTCACCCTCCCATCACCTCACCCTCTCTCTACCCCCTCCTTCACATCCTCTCCTCACCCACTCCTCACCCTCTCCGTCACCTTACCCTCCATTCTGCCCTCACCATCACCGTACCTCACCTCTGTTCCACCTTCCCCTCACCCTCACTTCACCCTCTCCTCACCATCCACCCTCTCCTCCGTTTATTGGGTTTCTGTCTCGGTTTCTTGAGTTTCTATCTCTCCTCATCCTCAGGATGCACGACTCAGATCCACGATCTTCAATGGTTCTTTCAAACACCCCATCCACATCACAGGGTAGAGAGGCTGCAAGAATCTCCGCCGAACCTCGTGGATCACCTCCATGGAGTCGGCGCGGTAAAACGCCAGGAGTTCACCCTCCAAGTGCAGGTGAAGGCCGATTCTGCGGGGGAGGGGCCCCCTTCACCGACAGTGCAGTCTTCACTCCACCATGAACCACTGATAAGTTGTTGTTACATTTCTCTAAACACCAGGACGCGTCGCTCCCTCCCAGCTGCTGTGCCTCACCACTCCCTTTCCGCGGGATCGTCCCGTACGCGACTCCAACCCGCCACCACTCGCGTCCCCCACGTCCACCTCCCAGTAGTGGAGGCCCGACGAGAAGCTCTCACAGCACAGGGCTTGTGCACAGCAATCAAACCGGTGTGGGTGATCGGGGCGACCCTGGGAGTCACCGGTCCACGTCATCGTCCTGAGATCCGAGGAGATCTGGAGTTGGTTATTAGCCGAGTTTGTGTCCAGAGTCGGTGAGCGTCGTCTGTGACAACAGCGATGACAACATCACTACGAACAGCATCATCACCATCATCCACCATCACCACCATCAACATCACCAACCATCATTTTCACCATCAACAAAAACATCACAAACATCACAAACATCACCAGCCATCCTCGCCATGAATATCAATGACAACAACATAAACATCACCATTACCACCATCATCAACACTCTGAACATCAACATCATTATCGCATTGAGCAACAGTACCACCATCATTATCACCACCACTAGCACCATCACTACCATCACCACGACCATCACCACTATCCCCATCACCATCTTCATCACTATCACCAATATCACCAACATGACCAGCATCATGACCATCACAACGACCATCAAAATCATCATCACCATTACTACCATGATCACCATAACCAATACCATCAGCAAAACCATCACAACCATCACCACCTATATTATCACCAATGTCACCTTCTTTATAATCACCACGACCATCACTCCCATCACCATTCCCATAACTCACATTATCACTAACAGCATCATTACCACCACCCTCATCATGACGACTATCACCATCATTATGACCATTATCAGCATCAGGAACTCATTTGAGGTTGAAACTGCCTAGTAGAGACCCAGGACTTGATAAGATATCACCTGCCACTGATGTTAGCCATGGCGGGTAATCAAACCCAGGTAACTGGGTTCGTAGTGCAGTGTGCTAACCACTAAACCACCGCTCCCCCCACACACACATGCATATACATTCACAGGCACAAACTGCATCTCAACATCACAATTACCCCTGACTCGTAATGCTGATTATTTACCCAAGAACACCACACTTAGTCTCATGGCTGTGTTCAGTAGGTCCTGGAATGGGCTGTGAACAAAAACAAAGATCCTCTGTGTAGCCTCAACAGACCATTGGGGCAAGTGCTGCTAGCAAGTGTCTATGAAGACCGGCAAGGCACACGAGGAGGTGGGTGGCCAGAACCACACCCGACCACCTTTGTCTCCCTAGTGGTGATGTTTACACAAAACTAGGTAATTATTTGAGGCTGAATCGACCTTGTGCATACACACACGGTGATAATTTATTGTGAAGATCGCCCCATCACCCATGTTTCACACTGAAGAACTCACACAGGAGTTTGGCCACAGTTCCCTCGGTGCCTTTAAGCGAGGCAATGTCCTCTTGGTTGGGAGCTGAGGGTGGAGCTTCTCTAGGCCGCCCTATCCTGTGAAAGAAGATCAGACACGGCCATCACTCACAGGATCATCACAGTTCCATCACATAGACACACATCACACAAAGCATCACGACTCACATCACAATCATTCACAGCATCACCACATACAGCATTAATTCTAGATTTTAAGCTTTCGTGACTGCAAGGATTCATACTTAGGTTTTGTCGGTAAAGTCACGTAGGTAAAAAAAATGAAAATAAATCAATTAAATCACGACGTTTCGGAGGCAACACAAGCTTCCGTCTTCAGGTGGATCCGTCACAGCACGATTGCTGTATCAAGTAAAGAAAATTCCAAGAGACCCGACCTTGTATATATACTGGTTGAGGGGGGAGGAGCCAGGGTGGGCAGCGGGAGAGGCTGCGGCGACTGCTGCTGGGACTGTGCCTTTGTTATGTAGATGGCAGAAGCAGAAAAGCATTTCAGGACAAAGCAACCCCCTGATATTTGCTGGGTGGGTAAAACTTAAAGTAGGAAACCAGCGTGTGAAAAAATAAGGTAAAACATGATAAAAAAAACTAAACTGGCTGTCTATCAGTAAACTGTACGTTAACTAAAGAATAGTGCCTGTTAAATAAGATGGTTCAAATGTGTAATTAAATCTTTTTTGTATGGGGAATGCCATCTTTCCAATGATTACTCAGTTTGTACCCATCATCACGGTGTTTGTATATCTGGATGGCTTCGTGTACAAACCATTGTTAGCCAGGAGGTTTGCAGAGCACCTTGGTCTCGGAAAAGACAATCTCATGAGAGCCCACAGCGTTGTAGCAATGATTGGCAATGGCGGATGACTCAATTTTGCCGTGTTTCAGATCTGACTTGTGCTCGCGGACACGATCAGAGATATGACATTTCGTTTCTCCAATGTAACAATCACCACAGCTGCAACTCAGTTTGTAGACTCCAGGGTATTGTAATTCAGGAATGACATCTTTCACAGATGGAATTAGATCACGGATTTTATGTACTGTACTGAATCGGACTTGGATCTTATGTTTGTTTAGAATTTTAGACATCTTTTTGGTCACGCCTGCTATGTATGGCAACGTGATAGTTTTGATCGGAGTTTCAAGTGGCTGTTTCTGTATGGTGGGAGAAACAGCCTGGCGTATGGTGCGGTCAGAGTCTCCGTTCATCCTGAGGGCCCGATGTACATGTCTTAATTCACTGGCCAGGTGGTGTTGGTCAGAAATGCCATGAGCTCTGTGGTATAGTGTTTTGATGAGAGAATTATTTTGAGACGGGTGGTGGTAGGAATCAGGTTTCAAGTAGGAATCTGTGTGGTGACTTTCCTGTAGACAGAATGTCCCAAGGATCCGTCAGGTCTCCTCTAAAACAGAATATCTAAGAATGATAGTTTGCCATCTTTCTCCACTTCCATGGTAAATATAATGGATGGGTGTCTGGAATTGATGTGGTCCAAAAAGTGGTTCAATGCTGGGAGGCCATGTGGCCAAATGACGAAAGTACCATCCACATACCTCTTCCACAGGGAAGGACGCAAGGTGGACGTCTGGATGGCGTCTGATTCAAACTTTTCCATGAACACATTGGCTATTACTGGTGACAAGGGGGAGCCCATAGGGGTACCCTCATTCTGTTTGTAGAAGGAGCCATTAACCATACAAAAAAGATTTAACTACACATTTAAACCATCTTATTTAACAGGCACTATTCTTTAGTTAACGTACAGTTTACTGATAGACAGCCTGTTTGGTTTTGTATCATGTTTTACCTTATTTTTTACACGCTGGTTTCCTGCTTTAAGTTTTACCCACCCAGTAACATAGCAGGGGTTGCTTTGTCCTGAAATGCTTTTCTGCTTCTACCATCTACATAACAAAGGCACAGTCCAGCAGCAGTCGCCGCAGCCTCTCCGCTGCCCACCCTGGCTCCTCCCCGCTCAACCAGTATATATACAAGGTCGGGTCTCTTGGAATTTCTTTACTTGATACAGCAATCGTGCTGTGACGGTTCCACCTGAAGACGGAAACTTGTGTTGCCTCCGAAACGTCGTGATTTAATTGATTTATTTTCATTTATTATTATTTTATTTTATTATTTTTTCCTACGTGACTTTACGGAAAAAACCTAAGAGTACACATACAGCATGATCACTCGCAGCATCATCACAATCAACACCACTCACAGTTTCACCACTGACAGCATCATCACACAGCATCCCCACACACAGCCAGTGTCTCACTGCCCGTGCCTCGCAATCAGTCCCATGTTGTCGTGTTGCGAGTGATAGTGGTCTTTTACCTGCACGTCTCCTCCAGGTGCCCCTATGGAGAGAGAGAGAGAGGTGCATGACTGTGACTCTGCCTCGATTCCCATGGGATCAGCGGATTTCCCACTCCAACACCGCGGGTGGAATTTACACCACAAAGTCTTGGCTTATGACCTCATGAGCATCAACACTGACTTACATTGCAAACATCGTCGTGAGTGGGATGACGGCACGCAAGGACCGAGCAAAATTTCCGGCCGTGCGTGACAAAGCACAGTCGATGTGAAAACCTCATTCACGATCCTCAACTCTGACGCTGCGAGGGCTCTGTGCAAATAGCGACACCAGAGACTCATCGCTCACCTGCAGGAAGGCGAGCGAGTCTCTCTCCTGCGCTAGGCCTCCAGACGAGCGGCTGCTGCCTGGAGCTCGCCGATCTCGCGCTGGTAGTGAGCGATGTTCTTCTCGATCTGGGTCAGCAGCTCGCGCTGCTTCTTGGACGCACGAGCCAGAGCCGCCTTCTCGTCCTCGTCCAGAGCTGCTCTCATGCGGGCGAACTCGACTTTGATTCGCTGTCTCACCCCGGTCATCCATCCCTGCAGGGCGTGTGTATGTTTTTATTAACTAATTCACGAAGGAGTTCATCTCGCAATGGTTGATCTATGTCTCATGGAGGTGGCGTTGACACCACTCTTTCCTGAATCATAAATGGAAAACAACTGTGGCCACACAATGCAAACTATGGCAATAAAGTAAACTTATAGAGACCCATAGATATACCTCGCGATCCATAGAGATACATAAAGACTCAGATATAGAGACCGTAGAGAAACACAGAGACACATGAAGACAAATAGAGATGCATATAGGCTCAAATATTTGAGTCAATATAGGGCAGTGTGACTGTGGTCATACAACCCAAACTATGGATGTATACTAAACCCATGGCGACACTCAGAGATACACCGAGACCCATTGAGATGCATTAACGTCAATCCACACTCGTGCCACTGTGGGTATGCAACCCACACTATGGAGACGTTTTGACCTGTAACCCGGTGACCTGATGGAGGATGAACCCCTCCTGTGCATCACGGCCTCAGTAGCCAATTAACAATTCAATTGTCACCTATCATAACCCTGCAAATTACACAGGACTCAATCGCAAAATTACATCACAATCTGAGAAAAATAAGGAATTTAAATAATAATTAAATATGAACCCCACTTTTCAGAGTTGCGCAAGGTGTGTGTAATGCGAGCAGAGTTGCAAAGCAAAAGGTCATAATTAAAGCTGCCTGATCAGCAACGCTCCAAGCTGTATTCCTACCACAAAACAAGCCCAGCTGGGACTAGACATGAGAGCTGGGTTTCGTGACTGGGCAGTGATAAGATCGGTGCACCGGTGAGAACTGGACATACAATTTGGTAACCGTACCTCGAAGTGTCTCTGTGCTGTCGATACGCCTTTTAAATTAAAATGAACTTTAATGCTCACATAGCCAATTTCAATATACTGAAGGGGAGTGTACTACGTGAATAGGTTACGTGAATATGCACATGTATAAAGCACACTGCGTGCATTCAGTGTATTGTGCGGTTGTGGCTTTACAGATATTACTCATTACTGATGTTTGTCATCGCTGGGAGTTGATCTCAGGTGACTTGAGTTCATAGCACAATGCGATACATATTGTAAACATATATATAATGTGAACCCTGCACCAATGTACTGGATAACAGGTATGTGCCACCTCATCTGGCCAGAATAGATATATAACAGAAGATGAAGTGGCAGTTGACATGGGGATATCAGGCCCCATCCTAAGAATGTGAATTTCCACGACTAATTCAGTTCCTCATTGCAGATGAGAACACTTCTTTGCTTGTCCTGGGTATTGAGGCGCATTGACCGTTGTGTCTTTAGTCCCACGATGTGTTCAGAGCCAATGGAAGTCCACGTGAATGAATGGAGTTGTCCTCCATCACAAACCCTACTCAGGGTGGAGTTACGAGGTCACAGGGTCCGTTCCAGATGCGGTACCTGCACGTCCCTGTGAGCGGCCTCCATCTCATGGACTCCTCCGCCTCCCTCCTCTTCTCCTCCACCGCCCGCGTCTCTCTCCCACTTGTTTCTGTGAGAGACGTCACCAGGGAGATTACACTCACTCTCTGACGCCCCCTCTCACCCCGCTCCACACGGACCCCTCCACAGTGACGGTTCCATCTCCAGGCTGCAGCGCCCCTGTGCAATGGAGGCTGGGGGAGCGAGCGCTGCAGGAAACCGATTTCACGAGGAGCTCAACGACTGCTGGAGCATTTTGTTTAGTTGTCATTCCCCGCACCTCCGATAAGCACGGTTGGCTATGTTTGTGCACTCTCTGTTCCAGCTACTCCCTCCGGCAGAAGGCTGCGGTCCATCAGGACCAAAACCTCACGTCATAAAAACAGTTTCTTCCCATCCGCTGTTGGCCTCTTCAGCAAGGCCAAGGGCTTAAAATGACTTTACACTTTAACATTTTATCTACAAAATTACACCTTGCCATATTTACAACATGTTACCCTATTTGTATTTAAGATTGTATATTACGGCTAGTTTACATTTTATATTGTATACTTATTAAAATTTTACATACTTTAGCCCCTTAGTATTAGTTAGACTTTGTCATTTAGTATAGTTAGACTGTATACACTTATTTAAGTTTTAAGATTCCTACATGTTGAATGTATGCACCTTCCTGCCATAGTAAATTCCTTGTCTGTGCAAACTTTCATGGCGAATAAAACCCTTCTGATTCTGATTATTGCTGGGCTCACATAGCACACGCAGGAGCCTAAGCCTGTGGACCCAATCACTCTCCACTGGTACCTGAGTCGTGGGCGGGCTACTGAGCAGTGGTGGGGCTCTGAGTAATGGGTGGAAAAGGCGCCGCGAAATGTTAATCTGAGTTGCCACGTATACAGGAGGTCGTGGTTTCGACCCGACCCTGACACCTGTATATTTGGAATTTGTTCTTCCCATGGTCGCATGGATTTTTGTCCAGGTCCTCCAGTTTTCCCTCTACATTTAGAAACGTGCATTTAGAGTATTTGGCTGCTATGAATTTCGACGTCATAAGCCACTTCTTGGAGCTGTCATTTGTGGCCAGGTTTGCCTCTGAAAAAGAGCTACATAGCACTGTGAGCTTCACCTGGTAAAATAAAAAAATAGTTTTAGTTACGTTTACATGGTACAAGGAGGGACTGCCATGTCTCAGTTGAGTGTTGGAGAAATTCGGTGAAGAGAATCTTGATGAAAATATAAATACGGTCACGAAATACTTGGTCTGTCAAGTCCAGTGACCCGGTAGCTGCTGTAGAGTGCGGCGCTAAACTGGGACAGACCGGCACGAGGCTTCCAAGCGGTGAGCACTGCGACTCACGCAGTCCCAGTCGTTTTACATTTCGTTTACATTTTGGGGAATGCTCCTCTATTCCACAAACCACTTTTTAGTATACAAACCACGGTCTATGCACTCACGTCATTTTGAGAAAATATTGTATCCATTAAAGTCCTTCAGTTTTATAAAATATACTAAGAGCACATTTATAAATTTGTCAGATAACAGGATTGATAATAACATGTTTTCATACTCTTAGGTTTTTTCGGTAAAGTCACGTAGGTAAAAAATTCACAAAAATTAATAAAAGTAAAATAAAAATCACGACGTTTCGGAGGCAACACAAGCTTCCGTCTTCTGTGGAACCATCACAGCACGCTTGCAAGCGGCACAGCACGTTGCAAGCGTCGTGATTTTAATTTTACTTTTATAATTGTTATTTAATTTTTTACCTACGTGACTTTACCGAAAAAACCTAAGAGTATGAATCCTTGCAGTCACGAAAGCTTCAAATCTAGAAAGAACATGTTTTCTTATTATTCTGCACTATAACAACCTCAGCATACTTTATATTAAATCAAGGTTGTTAAAATTTGAAGAAACAATGGGAAGCTGAGAGAGGAATAATATAATATTTAGTTGGATATTATTGTTCAGTTAGTACTTGAAAATAATGACTTCACACAAGAGAGGTTCCAGCTCACACACGCAGACCGTCTCACCTCCCGTGTCTTGTGCTCATCCTCTAGCGTAGCCACATCGTGACCCTTGTGGTCTCCTGCAATGGTGCAGGTTGTGCAGACCAAGCTCTTGTCCTGTCGGCAGTAAAACTTGATCTTCTTTCTGTGTTTCTTGCATTTGCGTTCTTCAGGATTCGTACCTGGATCCACCAGAATGTGGCTACTTAACTTCACGTTCTCCTGATGAGGCTTTACATGAGTCGCACAGTAGGATATATCACACTTGAGGCAGGTGTTGGAGGCAGCAGTCGTGCCATCGTTGCAAAAGTCACACAAGACCACGGTGGCCAATTCATCTGCGGCACTGCGCTGCTCCACCAGGTTGGCGAGCGTCACGCTCTTGTTAGCTTGGGCCTCTGAGGGAAGGTCACTCGGCACTGCGGGCAGGAGAAGGACTCGGCCGCATCCCAGGCGCCCTCCACGCACTCGAGGCAGAACGAGTGGCGCAGCTGAGCGTGCAGGGGCAGCGGAAGGCGTCCAGGCAGATGGTGCAGGTCAACTCCCCTGGGGCATCGATACGCTGGAAGCTGCACTCGCCATGGCCCCGTGGCTTCACTCAGAGATGGACACTGGTTGGAGCTCAGGCAGTCTCTGGCTGTAGCTCAGGCAGTGGCTAGCTGTGTATGAGACGAAAACACAGGAACACGCCTTCTGAATGTGAGGGAGGGAAGTACAAACACTGCCGGTTTTATTTCCATATCACGTGATACGCCCTGGATTGTGCTGACAGACAAACCGGTAAGAGTCCTCTGCTCCAGGGTGGCTGAATAAAGACTCCGGTGACGTCGCCTCGTCTCAAATCCTCATCCTCACACACCTCACCTCATCTCACCTCATCTCAATATCTCCTCAACTCACCTCAACTGAACTTGGAGGGGAACGCTGCTCGTAAACTCGTTGAGCCATCATTTGTGGCCAGGTCGCGTCTGAAAAATATGTAATAGTTCAGTGGGGTCTTATCTCGTATGATACAACAAATATTTTTAGTTTATTTTTATGTCTCTAACTGATTTGTCTACCTTTCCTACACTTTGCACTCCTGTCGTGTTTTTGTATTGCTTGTTTTTGTTATAACGTTCTGACCTGCCCGACTGGACATCTGTGAAAAAGAGCTTTATAGCTCATCGGATTCCACCAGTATGAATACTTGTTCTCATTCGGTTGCCTCTACCCTCTCTGCGCCACGATATTTTATATTTCAGCTTCACTTTTCTTGCTTATTTAAATCTTAAACTACTTAATAAAACAATTAAAATTTGACTGAAAACTTTCGTGATGAATGATTTCAAATTCTATGGTTCTTTCGGTGAAGTCACATAGTGACTTTAGTGACAATACCTAAAGAACCAAAGATTATGGATTCCTGCTGACACGAAAGCTTTAAATCAAGATTTATTCACTTTATTTTCATTATTTTATTGTTATATTTTTTCTTTGATCTACGTGACTTTATTGAAAGAACCATAGACAATTAAACAATGTGTCGGGTGTCTAGTTCTCGAGCTGTGAGACGCCTGTGGAGTTGCTCGCCTTCAACTCAGTCATGTGGCTGCGGCTCACTGCTCTGTGTCGTGCAGAGACAAAGCTCCCCTGTGTTGGAGGTGCGGGTGTAGACAGGCTAGTGGAGAGGCGAGCGTAATCTTTAGTCTGAGTGTGATAGGCTAGTGGGGTGAGAAGCTAGTGGAGATACAGCGCGAGCGAGAGTCCATGACAGCTTAGAAAAGTGGGGAGTAACAGGCTAGCGGAGCGAGAGATTGCGACAGGAGTACGTGGTGTTGAACGTGAGGAGCATCCGTGTGGGATGCTGCAAATAAAGTGACAAGGAGAAAGACGAAGTTGTCCGTGTGAATAAACACCACACTACATATGTGTAGTGCTTGAGATACGCGTCACGCGCTGGGTCGGTGTGCGCACACGGCGGACAGTGAGGGCAAGTGAGGACACAGGGCGCTGATTGTCTGGTCGTTGTTGTTGTCCAAATTAAGGTGGCGTGATGGTTAAGGGTGCTAGCAGGTGGCAGGGGTAATTAAGGGTGCAGTGCGCTGATTGGGCGAGAGGGGTTGTTGTCGGAGAGAGGCGCCGGTGTGTCTGGAAAACAACGCCACGTGGCAGCGGGGCTGGGGGCGAGTGGCGTCGCTGATTAATTAGGAGTTAATTGGTTTAGGGATAAAGTGAGGGGTTGTAGAGTGAGACGGAGTCGTGCCTGGAGGAGAGACAGATTGAGAGACGAGCAGCAGAGTGAGTATAGCATAGGGTAGCAGTGGAGAAGTAGGGTAGCAGTGGAGAAGTAGGGTAGCAGTGGAGAAGTGTAGGGTAGCAGTGGAGTAGCGTAGAGCAACAGAGACGACGGAGAATAGGAAGCGGCTAGAGCGTGGCAGGAGAACAGTGTAGTTACGACGGAGTAGGACGGCGGAGCTGATACAGAGCAGCCGAGTTGGAGAGAGAGAGCGAGAGGAGAGTCGACGAGGAGTAGAGGGGAGCGAGCAGGCCAACGGAAGCGGCGAGCGAGTGGGAGAAGAGTTGTGGGTCGGTGTCAGCGGAGGAACATTGAGCGGCGTTACGGGAGAGATGTGGAACAATGTACGCGGAATAAAGTAACGAGAAAGACAAGAAGCTGTCGTGTCGGTTTGAGAACTACAACTGGTGTCAGAGGTGATTAAAGAACCGTGCCGACATGTCAAAGAAAGTTACGAAGAGGAAGAACGTACCGGTGGGCTCGTCGGCCGACAGCAGCGATGCAGACGTGATACCCCGTCGGGGCTGGAAGCTCCCGCTCCCCCGACGGACCTGGCTGATGGGGCGCCTCCGCAGAGGAGGGCGACCCGGACGACGATGACGAACCAAGCCCGCCTCACGTATGGAAGCTGCGATGGCTGAGTGGGAGGCCAGGATGGCGGCGCTTGCGAAGGAGTTAGAACAATTCATGCTAACGATACGGGAGGCGCCGACGGGATTGGATCAGCCTCCGCATGAGCTCGCCACACCTGCGGAGGCCGGCGGCGATGCTGTGTCTCTCGATATGCCTGGAGCGGAGCTGGACGTCGATGAGGCACCAGGGTTGCCGACTCGAGCTCATGACGCCGGCTGCATGTGGAACGTTCATGTGAAAGTTGGCGACTGGACGGCATTTACACGACGGTTTCGAGCGCGTACGAGTGCTTGGGTGACGCTTTACGGGCCCTGCCACGGCCCTGGACGACGATGCGCTGGCGGCGTTCTACGGCTTCTCTGTGCAAGTTCGCTCGTCATTGACGAAGACAGTCGCGGCAATGCAGGACATTTACGAGCCGCATCGGTCGCCAAGCGCAAGTTTCAGTTGAGACGGCGGGTGGAGACGGAATCTCCCTCGCGTACCGCAGTGCGCTGTTGACCCTTGGCCAAGCGGCTTACCCGGCAATGGACCATGCCGCCCTTGACTCCTTGGCCCAGGAGAAACTGTTGCTGATGGCGAAGGAGCTACGGTTGTCCTTTCACTTCCCAGCAACAGCGACGACACGGGTCGTCTTTGCAGATCGCCAGGAACATCCAAACCAACCTGGATCTTCACGACGAACCAGCGGCGGTGACGGCACAGCCTCGGTATGCGCCGGCGCGCCGGGGCCCGTCGAGTTGGAGGAGCCGGGTCGCTGGTGGCAGCGGCACACGGCCGTCGCGAGCCTGCCTCGCGCCCCGGGACGTACGGACGTGGCGCCCCGCTGACATGCTACGAGTGCGGGCGTCGAGGACACTTCGCAGGGACTGCTGGAGACGGAAGGCGTCTTCCGAGGACGTCGGGAGACTATAACCACGGATTCTCCCCATTCCAGGACAACAGGCGAGTCGTGACACATTTAATACATGGCCGTCTCCTTCACCTCACCCATCCGCGACACCACACACTGTAAATCCCCTTCGTATGATTCACACGGAAATGCTGTATGGGGTGCGTTGGCTCATCGTGTTTTGGGAGCTGCGCCGGGTTCGTCGGATGTAATGGCGCTTGTTCAAGGGGTACAGGTTAGAGTTATTGTCGATACAGGGGCTTCTGCGACCCTCATTTCCTTGCAAACTTTTCGGCTATTGCCAACCTCACCCCAGGCTTTGGAACCAGTGGATGGCCCGTGGATAGCGCAAATGGGGCAGTTTGGGAATTTTGGGTCGCGTGCTTGCAACGATTCAAGTTGGGGAGGTGTGTGTAACGGGATACATTTTGGTTTCAACTGTTCTGACCGTGCCATGTTTGTTGGGCACAGATTTTTTGCAAAAGATGCCCATTAAGATCTCAATTAAGAGGGGATGTTTGGAATTGCCATCGGGGAAGTGCCTTAAATTTCTGGGAACTCCATCTAAATTTGCTCATGTTAACGCCGTGGTGCAGGCGGTGGTTAGTCGCACAGTGCACATTCCGCTGCGATGTAGATGCTTGTGCCGTTACGCTTGAAAAAGGGCCTGCCATTGGATAACCTGGGGGAAGGTATTTTGTTGACGCCGTCGAACGCCGTGGCACGACGTCCTCCTTGGTCGGAGCTTTTACGATGGTGCCGGCAAATTGCGAACCATTATTCAGATTGTTATACGGGGCACAAGTCGGTTGTTATTCAGGAAAGGACTACGTTAGCGCACGCATCGGCGCCGCGGAACTCAGATGGGGATGCGTGCTTGGCAGCAGGGGAAGGAAGTGCGCTGCCACGGGATGATGAGGAACCGGGCTGGTTCCCGGGTTTGTACGAATGTAATGATGATTTGACACCCGAGCAGTGGTCGCGTTTCGGAGTCTGGTTTTGGAGTTTAAGGACGTTTTTAGCTCGAGGAAATATGATGTCGGTCGCACGTCCTATTGAGGCATCACATTGATACTAGAGATGCACCTCCGATTCGCTTAAATTCTCACGTGTGAGCCCGCTGGAGAAGGATTGTATTCGGAAAACGGTGGGGGCTCCAATTGTATTGATTAAGAAACAAGATGGTTCCCTGCGATTTTGTGTCGATTATCGTAAACTAAATAAGATTTTGTGGCGGATGCATACCCGCTCCCGCGCATTGATGACTCGTTGGACGCCTTGTCCGGTGCAAATTTTTTTCCACTCTTGACCTCTTATCGGGCTTTTGGCAATTGCCCTGGACGAGGAATCTAAACCGAAGACAGCATTTCGATCGCCGCAGGGGTTGTTCCATTTTAAAGTGCTTCCGATGGGCTGCACTCCGCGCCAGCCACCTTTCAATGATTAATGGAACGTATTGTCCGGATTGCAGTAGGAGTCATGTTTGATACCTTGACGACGTCATTGTGTTCAGTAAGGATTTTGACGGGCATTTGCAACGACTGCGAGCTGTGTTTGGCCAGTACGGGACGCCAATTTGAAATTTAAACCCCAAAAATGCATTTGTTGAGAACGTCTGTCAAATATTTGGGTCATGTTGTCAGCGAGGCGGGAGTCGCCACTGACCCGGAGAAAACGAGTTGTGTACGCACGTGGCCAGTGCCGAAAACAGTGTCGGAGGTGCGTAGCTTCGTGGGATTTGCGTCGTACTATCGTCGATTTGTCAAGGATTTTGCCACGATTGCGAGGCCACTGCATACACTGACCGCTAAGGTAAAAAGTTCCTATGGGCTGACGAGGAACAGCGTTCGTTGAAACGCTTCAGGACGCTTTAGCAGACGCACCGCCGCTCGGATATCCAAATTTGGAGAGATGTTATTCTGGATACTGATCCAGTGATACGGGCATCAGGGGGTGAAAAATCGTTGCATACGGCAGCCGTGTGCTGTCTCCGGCGGAGCAGAGATATTGTGTAACGCGCAGGGAATTGTTGGCGATTGTACACTTCGTGCAGTTGTATCGGCCGTATTTGTACGGAAGGGAATTCTTGGTCCGCACTGACCACGCGGCGCTGCAGTACTCCTTGCGGATCGATCAACCCTCAGGGCAAATGGCCCGATGGCTTGAGGTCCTGCAGGGATACTCCTTTACGGTCCAGCACAGGAAAGGGACACGTCATGTCAATGCGGACGCTCTGTCCCGATTGTCTCAGCTGTCAGGCTCGTGTAGATGTACCGAAGGATCGCTGCGCTGCGGTCCACCTCTGCAGGGCATTCCGGCCATGTCCGCTGCAGCCGATTCGGCCCAGTTGACGGGGCACCTGCTAAAGAGCCCGGGTTGCTTGGATTGTCACGGGATTGTTGGGCGCGCTTACAGGCGAACGATTCTACGCTTACCAGAATGAGGCTTCGGGCCTCCCGTTCCAAAGAGTCGGAGGATCGGGCCTTCCTTCGGCTCATAGATGACCTCCTAGTGAGGTGGGATGTCGTGGTGCAGAAATTGTGTATTGTTGTGCCACTGTGCTTGAGGGGAAAACTTATTCGTGACGCACACGAGCGGTTGATGCACTTGGGTGAAAAGAAAACCGGCTGGCCTTGAGAAACGATTTTTACTGGCCGGGGTTGCAGAACGATGTTCATTTGTACGTTAAGGCCTGTCACGAGTGCGCACGGCGGAAGGCACCGGCGCAACCATATCGAGTACCGTTGCAATCGATACGGGTTTCACAGGTAAACAAAATTGTCGCCCTGGATATTTTGGGACCGTTTCCCGTTACCCGCGGGTCACAAATATTGCTGGTGGGGGTTGAGTACCTCACTCGGTGGCCTATGGCATGGCCGCAAGTGGACCAATCGGCAGGATCGATCGCGGAGGCCTTTCTGCAGGGTTACGTTTTTATAAGGGTGCTCCGGAGCACCTGCTTACTGATCAGGGCAAAACATTTTCTTCCCGCCTGTTGAAGGAAGTGTGTGACGCATTGGGTACGAGGAAAATTCAGACGTCCCGTACCACCCGCAAACAGACGGGATGGTTGAGCGTCTTCATAGGACGTTGACGTCTATGTTGTGCCAGCAGGTTAATTCGGCTCAAACAGATTGGGATCTACATGTTCCGGCGGCCCTGGCCGCTTATAGATTAGCCCCGCATGCCTCAACGGGGTATTCACCCTTCTATTTGATGTATGGTCGTGAACCGTAGGCCCCGGCCCTGGTCAAGCTAGCGGTAAAAACTAAAGGAAAGTTATCAGCGGTGCCTGTCCCCATGAAAGAGGCATTGGACTGTCTGAAAGAGGCTAGGGAGGCCTCACTGGGAAATACGGAGCGGAGGCAGGCAGCTAATGAGCGCTTGCACGGTACACAGCCTCCGCAGGAGCCATGACAAGTGGGAGACAGGGCTTGGTTGCATTGTCCTATGGTGCCAGTGGACACATCACCGAAATTCCATCGGCCCTGTTAGGGTCCCGTTGATATTGTGGAGGTTCGAACAGACTAGAGTGTATGGATTTGGTGCGGTCGCCGATTGTGGCATGTTCACCCGTCGCGGTTGAAGAAATATGTGTTGCCTTATGATGCGTCATCTCCCATCCCGGATTGGATGTGTATTGGATGTGTCCGACGAGCGTACTGTGCGGCGACGGGAGAACGCACCTCAGCAGTATCACCATTTTTGAGTCAGGGGCCGCCCCGGGACGCAGGCGAACGGAATGCCGTCTCGCCGGGGAGTGGCCGGTGCGACGAGGAGAGGCGCACGTTTCAGGCAGGACGCTGCCCCACGCCCACGGAGAGATGCCCCCAGCCCTTGTCCCCTGTTCACCCGGGCCGGGGTGATGGGCCGGCTGCGGGAACCCGCTCCGAAAAGTGACTTTTTCATGACATTATGTAGCATAGAAATTGTGTTGCCTTGTCAAGGGGGGGATTGTGTAAGGGTTGTTGTGTTGCCGCATGACGCGTTATGCTTAGACGGGACGGCTAATTCTTTAAACATGGGGGGGGGGGGGGAGGGGTGATGTAGTGCGGCGGACAGTAAGGGCAAGTGAGGACACAGGACGCTGATTGGCTGGTCGTTGTTGTCCAAATTAAGGTGGCGTGATGGTTAAGGGTGCTAGCAGGTGGCAGGGGTAATAAAGGGTGCAGAGCGCTGATTGGGCGAGAGGGGTTGTTGTCGGAGAGTGGCGCCGGTGTGTCTGGAAAAACAACGCCACGTGGCAGCGGGGGCTGGGGGCGAGTGGCGTCGCGGGGATGGCTTGATTAATTAGGTGTTAATTGGTTTAGGGATAAAGTGAGGGGTTGTGGAGTGAGACGGGAGTTCGTGCCTGGGAGGAGAGACAGATGGAGAGACGGAGCAGCAAAGTGAGTATAGCGTAGGGTAGCAGTGAAGTGTAGGGTAGCAGTGGAGAAGTGTAGGGTAGCAGTGGAGAAGTGTAGGGTAGCAGTGGAGTAGCGTAGAGCAACAGAGAGACGACGGAGAGTAGGAAGCGGCTGGAGCATGGAAGGAGAACTGGTGTAGTTACGACTGAGTGGAACGGCGGAGCTGATAAAGAGCAGCCGAGTTGGAAAGAGAGAGAGCAGAGAGGAGAGTTGACGGAGGAGTAGAGGGGAGCGAGCGAGGCCAACGGAACGCAGCGAGCGAGCGAGCGAGGAGAAGAGTTGTGGGTCGGTGTGAGCGGAGGAACATTGAGCGGCATTGACGGGCGAGATGTGGAACAATATATGCGGAATAAAGTAACGAGGAAAACAAGAAACTGTCGTGTCGGTTCGAGCACTACATATGTATGGGTCTCTGAATATGGGTCTCTATGGGACTCTGCGGGTCTATGTGTAGCGGTGATACGTGCTGGCGGGGAGGATCGTGAGACAGCGCGTGGTGGGTGGCTACATCACGGTCCGCAGGCGGGTGCCCACATCGCGGTCCGCATAGGCCCCGCCCCTGGAGCGGAGGGCTATGTAAGGCGATGCGCGGGGGCACTCGGGGGTTGGTAACCGGTGAAGACAGAAGACAGAGGAAAGATAGGCCCTGAGACCCCTAGCCCGCTGCCCTTGTAAGGGCCGGGGCTCTGTGAGGCTCAGAGGCGAGGCCTTGGGATTCACGGCCCGACGTCCTTGTAAGGGCCGGGCTGTGTAACTCAGTGGTCGAGACCCGTGGGCCTGGCAAGGCGGGTCTGATAGCTCCCCGTGGGGAGAGCGTAGCCGGAGAGCCTGAGTGCAAGGCGAGTTAGGCACGCGTACCCTACGGGAGAGACTCAGTGCGTGGCCGAGCTAGGCACGCGTAGCGTAGGCGTTATCTAGGTTGTGCCTGTTACTGTGCAACCATTGTTAATAAATAAATGCTGCCCCGTCAACTCGTGTCCCGCCATTATTGAGATATTACAACTGGCGTTAGAAGTGAAACTGTCTTCGAGATATGGATACCAGGAAGACTAATCGGACTCACGAGCGAGACCGGGAGGACGACCACGACGAATCGGGACAGCGAGCTTCGGGAGGAGAGGAAGAGGAGATGCCGACGCCACAGAACCTTTCGGGGACGCCCGACGCTCCGCTGGGGTCCGACACCGGACTCCAGGACGCGCACTCTCGACTGGCGGAGCTGCTACTCGCCGCGGCGTCCATTTTGGCGGAGATCACCGCATCGGGAGGAGGAAGGACGACGGCGAGCGTCGAGAAGGGCGCGGGGAGATTCCCGCCAAAATGCGCTTCGCACCTCTGACTTTGGAAATGGCGCATTTTTACGGAGCGCCCGTCAATTGGCGGGAATCGCGAGCAACACGTGACCGGGGACCTCCACTCTCCGCCGCTCACGTCATCGGCGCGCGCCACGGGCGCCATGAACCACCCATGGAAGGGGCCGCCATTTCCCATACCGACGGTGCAGCGCGGGAAAATCACCTATCGGAGGACGACCTGGTGTTTCAACAGCGACTTCCCGCGTTGACGGCCTTCAAAGCTGAGGGGGTGACTGGGCGCCTTCCAGCGGAGATTCCTCGCCCATCAAGAAATGTCGGGGTGGTCCGACACTACGGCGCTACGGGCTCTGCCTGCAATGCTGGACGACGACGCACTCGCGGCCTTCAGGTCCACCCGAAATCGGGCCGCTCCACACTCAAGGCCGCGCTGGGCCTTATGGCCAAAGTGTATGGACCACCTCGGCCTGCCGCCACCAATTCTACGGGCGACGAAAGGGGGACACGGAGACTGCGCTCGCCTACCGCACAGCGTTGCTTGCTCTCGCGGACGCCGCCTTTCCCCGCATGGACGAGGAGGGGCAACACGCCATGGTGATGGAACAGCTGCTGGCGCTAGCACAGGACCTGGGGGTCCCCATCAACACGGCGGACGAGGTGGACATTTGTTCGTTGCGGGTTGCAACGAGCATCCAGGCGCATGAGGTCCTGAAACGGAAGCGGACGGTTGTCTGCGCTTCTGCCGCGGTCTCAACTCCTGCCCCGGTGGACACCGACCCCAAGTCGTTCTGCCTCGGGAGGAGGCATTCGCTACAGCGCGACCGGGGATTGGAGGTCGGGGGTCGTTCGCCTCTGCGATCGACCCGCAAGCTGGAGCAACCGAAACCTGCGACGTCCCTCGTCACGTGCTACAACTGCGGCCTTCGCGGCCACGTGGCGTCCGGGTGCCGCGCTCCGCGTCAGCGCGCCACGGGACCTCGGCCGGACGACGACCAAAGCCCAAAGTCGTCCCAACTACCCCGGCAAGTCGCGGCACTACACATGCTCGGTCCACATACACATCACACGTGGGCCGCCGCTTCGCGGCGGAGGAGGTGCGCATGGGGGCCGGGGATTCAGTTCGGCAAGGGGGGTTCGTACGGGGGCCGGAGCAATCAAATGGTCCGAGTTGGCCACAGGATGGTGGCTGCGTCGGCCGGCTCGTCGTGGTTACGGGATTTATAGATGGTATTGAAGTCAGGGTGCTGGTTGACACGGGTGCGTCGGCAACTATCATTTCTGATCTTATTTACAACATTCTCCCAGTCCAATGTCGGCCCCTGCTCCCGGTAGACGTGCCATGTTATGCGGCGAACGGGGGCTCGTTGGGTATTGTCGGCCAGATTCGGGCGAGCATTTGTATAGGGATATTAATTGGCGGACCTGTTTTGGTCTCTTCTTCTGGCGGTTCCATGTCTGTTGGGTACAGACTTTTTGGCTAAATGCCGATTAAAATTCTCGTTGATCAGGGTTGTATCGAGCTGCCGTCAAGTCGCCGTATTTCTTTTTTGTCTAACCCTACAAAACTGCGCACGGCTTGTGCGACGGTCCAAGCGCTGGCGACCCATACGGTGCACGTACCCCGGGTTCGCAGATGCTGGTACCCTCCGGTTACGGAAGCCATTGGGTGGAGACTGCGGGGCAGGGCGTGTTGTTGGCTCCGTCGAACAGAGCTGTTGGGGGTCTGGACTTGGCGGTGGCTCAGACGTTGGTACGGGCGGACAGGGACCCATCATGGTTTTGAACGCTGGGTCGCGGCCGGCCGTCATTCCACAGGGCACCGTGCTTGCTCACGCGGCGCCGGTCCCTGAGGAAGAGCGGCTCATTGCGCACGTTTATCCCGCTCCGGCGCCGAAATTTCAATCGGGGAAGATCAACAGTGGTTGGACTCGCTATGTGCGGGCTCCAGTAACTTGTCGGGTGTGCAATTGGGGCGCTGCGCGCCCTGCTAATTGAATTCTCGGACGTGTTCAGCAAGCACAAATATGATATTGGGTGCACGGACGTGTTACGCCACCACATTGAAACGGTGACGCGGCCCCGGTTCGGCAGAATCCCTTCCGGTTAAGCCCAACCGAGAAGGAACACGTTCAATCGGCCGTCAATGACATGCTGACCGCCGACATCATTTCGCCTTCATCCAGTCCATGGGGAGCACCCATCGTGCTTGTAAAAAACAAGACGGGTCCTTGCGATTGTGTAGATTTCCGCCGCCTCAATAAGATTCCGTGGCTGACGCGTATCCGCTCCCCAGAATGGATGAATCTCTGGATGCATTAGCAGGGGCGCGTTATTTTTCTACGCTAGACCTACTGCCGGGATTCTGGCAATTGCCGCTCGATGAGGAGTCGAAACCTAAGACCGCATTCCGGACCCCGGTAGGCCTGTTTCAGTTTAATCGTTGCCCATGGGACTCCATTCTGCTCCCGCGACGTTTCAGAGGCTTATGGAATTGGTTTTGTCGGGTCTCCAATGGGACACCTGCTTGATTTACCTTGACGACGTCATTGTTTACAGTAGAACTTTCGAGGAGCACCTCCAACGCTTAAGGGGAGTGTTCCTGAGGATGCGATCGGCTAAGTTAAAGTTTAAACCGGCGAAATGCCACCTACTTCGGGAATCCGTACGGTACTTGGGGCACATTGTCGGCCGTTCGGGGATCTCCACCGATCCCGCGAAGACACACTGCGTCAGTTCATGGCCGACACCTACGTCGGTTACGGAGGTCCGCAGCTTCATTGGGTTTGCTTCCTACTACCGTCGGTTCGTGGAGCACTTCGCCACCATAGCCAAACCCCTGCATGCTCTGACAGCTAAAGGGGTCAGGTTTCGCTGGGGGCCGGAGGAGGAGGCCGCGTTTTGCTCCCTTCGGGATGCCTTGGTGAGTGCCCCGTCCTTGTGTTACCCTGATTTTACGAAACCCTTCCTGCTGGATACGGATGCCAGTAACACAGGCATTNGGGGGGTGCTCTCACAGGTGGTCGGGGGAGTCGAACGGTGGTCGCCTACGGTAGCAGGGTTTTGTCACCAGCGGAACAGCGCTACTGTGTGACCCGTCGCGAGTTGCTGGCTATCGTTTTTTTTGTACAGCAATTCAGACCGTATCTCTACGGCCGTCATTTTACGGTCCGTACGGACCACGCGGCGCTTCAATACGCATTGCGGGTCGCCCAACCCTCGGGACAATTATCACGGTGGTTGGAGGTCCTCCAGGACTACCAATTTACGACCACTTACCGTAAGGGTTGCGCCACACCAACGCGGATGCCCTGTCGCGGTTGTCGCCTCGTTCCGAATGTGCGTGTTTTCTGGGTCGGTGCGCTGTAAGCCGCATGTCGCTGTCCCCGGGGGTGAGTTGGTCGCGGCCGCGAATGCACCGCGGGTCGACGTTCCCGCTACTCCGCGGGTGGGGACTCGCTACTTTCGTTGTCCCTCGTTGAGTGGGGCCGACTCCAGATGGCTGACAGCTCCCTACTTGCGTTGCGTCGTAGGGCAGGGGGTCCCGAAGAAGGCAGAAGGGAGCCGGCTCCTGGGTGCTTAAACAGGGCCTACTCATGAGATGGGACAGTATGTCCCGGCGACACGCGCTTGTCGTGCCTTCTGCTATGTGGGGCAGAGTTGTTCTGGCCGCACACGAACGCCTCTTGCATCTGGGAGTTAACAAAACGCTCGCTCTGCTCCAGCGGGACTATTATTGGCCGGGGATGGGGAGCGATGTGGTGAACATACTCAAGGGGTGTGTAGGGTGCGCTCAACGGAAACCACCGCCCATTGCGGCTAATCCACCGCTACAGTCCATTCAGGTCTCGCGCACGAACGAGCTCGTTGCGCTGGATATCTTGGGGCCTTTTCTGGTGACGCCTAGGGGTAACAAGTACCTGCTGGTTGGTGTGGAATACTTCACTCGATGGCCCATGGCATGGCCGCTTGCCAACCAGTCGGCAGCGGCCGTGGCGGACGCCTTGTCCAGGGCTATGTCTTGGACAAGGGTGCTCCCGAAAGCTTGCTGACCGACCAGGGAAAAGATTTTTCGAGCATTTTACTACATGAGGTGTGCGACCTTTTGGATACAAAAAAGTGCGTACCTCCCCGTACCACCCACAGACTGATGGGATGGTGGAGCGACTCCACAGAACGATTACTTCCATGTTATGCCAACAGGTATGCGAGGCACAGGTTGACTGGGACTTGCAGGTCCCTGGTGTCCTCGCCGCGTACAGGATGGCCCCCATGTGGCTACGGGGTTTTCCCCATTTTATCTCATGTACGGTCGGGAGGCCGATCCGCCCATGGAGGCCCAGCTGGGGATTCCCGAGCCGCGGCCTAGATCTAAGTTGGCCGACCATATTAAATTTAACATAGCGAAACTGGCCGAAGCACGGGAGGCTGCAAGGCTGAATTCGAGGTCTCGCCAAATTGCTAACGAGCGGTTGCGTGCACGAAAGGTGTACGTGCACGAATGGAAACCGGGCGATAGGGCCTGGCTGCACTGCCCGCATGCGCCGTTGGCTACATCCCCTAAACTACTGAGGCCATGGCGGGGACCCGTGGAAGTCGTGCGGGTTGCACGACCCCAGTGCATTCAGATAAAATGGGGAAAGCGCCGTTGGTACGTTCACCCCTCCCGGCTGAAACCGTTCTCGGCACCATATGGCCTTCCTTTATGTCGTGATGACCGAGCATGTGATGTGGCCGTCGACTCGGGGAGGGAAATGTCTCGCCTGATCCTCACATGTCTCCGCCTGATCCGCTCCCAGGTGTCTCGGAACTGACGGCTGCCGACCGTCGGCGACCGGATCCCCAAGGCACGTGCGGTTCTTCCAAGCCTGCTCCGTGCCTTCCTGGGCTGCCGGAGCAACCGGACGGTCAACCACGTCCTGTCCCGTACGATGGACCGGCCAGGCGGACTCGCGCTAGGTCGCGCCACTTTTCCTGACTAAAAAGGGGGGGGGGGGGGGGGCACGGGACGGTTCCGCCGGATCGTCTCGTCACAGCGTTCCCCGTCCGACCGTTCTAATGTTCCGTTCAAGGGGCGAGCGGGGGACCAGGGGGTCGAGGGGACGCTGAACACGTCATTCTTGTAAATATTTTATTGGTTTACTCGTCGGTGTACATATGTTCGTTCTTATTACTGTTTAATGTTCTGATTTATTGCGGTTGTGTTGTGTTGGGTTGTGTTGTGTTGGCGCACATGCGGAGAGGGTTTTTTTGCAGCCGGGCCGGCTGCGAGCTATGTGGGAGGGGTGATGTAGCGGTGATACGTGCTGGCGGGAGGATCGTGAGACAGCGCGTGGTGGGTGGCTACATCACGGTCCGCAGGCGGTGCCACATCGCGTCCGCATAGGCCCCGCCCCCTGGAGCGGAGGGCTATGTAAGGCGATGCGCGGGGGCACTCGGGGAGTTGGTAACCGGTGAAGACAGAAGACGGAGGAAAAGATAGGCCCTGAGACCCCTAGCCCGCTGCCTTGTAAGGGCCGGGGCTCTGTGAGGCTCAGAGGCGAGGCCTTGGGATTCACGGCCCGACGTCCTTGTAAGGGCCGGGCTGTGTAACTCAGTGGTCGAGACCCGTGGCCTGGCAAGGCGGGTCTGATAGCTCCCCGTGGGGAGAGCGTAGCCGGAGAGCCTGAGTGCAAGCAGAGTTAGGCACGCATACCCTACGGGAGAGACTGAGTGCGTGGCCGAGCTAGGCACGCGTAGCGTAGGCGTTATCTAGGTTGTGCCTGTTACTGTGCAACCATTGTTAATAAATAAGTGCTGCCCCGTCAACTCGTCTCCCGCCATTATTGAGATATTACATATGTATGGATATGTGGGTATCTATGGGACTGAGTATGGGTCTCTGTGGGTCTCTGTATGTGTCTATGTATGGGTCTCTAAGCACCAGAATCTGCATTTATACTGAAGGAGGAATCCGAAAAGCTCTGAAACTCTTTCATCACAGGTGTCCAGTCGGGGCCACTGGGGTCAGAACGTTACAATAACAAACACACAACGCGCACACAAGACACAACGGCAGGGGCAGCGTACAGGACAAGTAAACAAATAACTCAACAGATTGTCTACAACAGCAACAAGCTGTGTGTATAGAGAGCAGCAGTGCACGCGTGTGGATCACTCGCACACAGCGCTCACTCTCACCACACCATCAGTCGCGAGCCGCTTAAACTCCCCCCACCACCACCAACTCAACGTCGCGACTTAAAGACACAAATATAAATAGAGATATTAATTGAAATATTAAAGTTGTTTTTAATTTCCCTCCCCACCGCCGCCGACCGCGCGTGACCGGCATCGGCCTAGGCCGGCCTACCGAGCACCTCGCGCCTCGGCCGGTACGGATTCTATCCGAGGGGCGGTGTCTCTCGAGGCTCGCCTGAGGGGTGGTTTAACGCCTCGGCATTTTGACGGGGGGGGGGGCTTCTTTGTCTGTCGCTCTCTCTCGGGGGGAAGACAAAGACGGCTGGAGGGGGTGAGGGGGGGACTCACGGTGATGAGGAGTTGCAGGACTCGAGGCGACTCAGTCAACAACTGGGAACGGAGAACTCGATCCGAATCGATTAGTAGTTATAACTTAGTTGAGGCATCGATTCCGATTCCTCAAGCGACGTCGTTGAGTTGGGAGGGGGGTCGTTCTCGATTCAGACATCCTTTTACATCGCGATTCGATTTCCAGTTAAGTTGAATACGCTGCAAACACGATCGGAGTCGTGGTTCAAATTTTGGTGGCTCGATCCACCAATTACATTCAGAATCTTTATTGCGACTGCAGTGCAGTCGGGGTCACGGGTCAGCGTTCTGTGTCACTTAGTGTAGTGTAGTGTATAAATCAGTGGCGGCTGGTGATATTTATTTTTGGAGGGGCGCATTTTTTTTATTTTATTGAGGGGGCAAATAAATATAAAGCAGTACCAAAAACCATTTTGAATACTTGATTATAAATTTTGATGATCTTTATTTACATTTCAGACCAAAAGAAGTACCAAAAAGCATGTTTCCTACTTGAACATAAATGTTTCTCTTTATATACATTTCAGACCAAAGTACCAAAAAGCATGTTTCCTACTTGAACATAAATTTTGCTCTTTTTTCTGGCCAGCAAATTTCTCAACTACTCTCTGATTAAAGTCAGTCATCTCCGTAACAAGTCTCTTTTCCATGGACAGCAATGCCAGTGCATTCAGCCTCTCCTGGGTCATGGTGTTTCTGAGAAAAGTTTTTATTCGTTTCAAGGTTGAGAAGCACCTCTCAGCTTCAGCCGTGGTCATGGGTGTGGTAATGATAACTTTTAGGAGAGTCACAGTTTCGGAAAAGACTTCTTCGAGATTATTCTCCATAAACAGCTGGAATAGGTCCACAGCACCACGGCAGGCTCTGAACTCTTCCTTGCTTTAGATGAGACTGAGCTCCGTCTTCAGCTTGCTTCCACTAGCATCGGGTACGCTTTCATGGTGCTGCTCAATGCATCTTCAGGAAAGGTATCCTTGTACTCATCAAACCTGTCCCCCTGCAACAAGGTGGCACAGACAAGGTGGTCTGTGAAGGAGAAACGCTCCCTAGTGTGTCCCAGGATTGTGTCACAGACCTATAGAGATAATTAAACAAATAGATATATAAATGTNAGGTAGTAGCCTGGAGTAGACCACTAATTGTCACAGTTGCAATTACTTTCAAAAGAAAAATAGAGCCATTTGAGTTTTTGTCCCATACAAGACTAGTTTTTGGTGGCTTCAAATTTCATTTGATCATTTATTTTAATGTTGCCAATTTATTATTTTTGGGATGCTATTGTATATTAAAATTAAGATTTTTGTTAGGATTTATACCAAACTAAAAATGTTTTCTTGAGTCTGTAAAATATGATATGTAGGCAGGACATCTCTGCAGCACAACAATAATGTAAAATGGTATTTTGACTGATTTCTATAACAAACTCACCTCTGCTGCAATCCTTTCACGGTCTTCCGAACTGAGCGCCCGGCGCCTCTTTGTTGGACGAGAACCACTGCTTTGCTCACCAATGGAGTGGAGAGAGTTTCTGCAAAGGACAAAGATAATTTATTATAATTTTGGCAAAGGATAAAGAGAGTTAAAAATGAAAGAGAAAGCAAATAATGATCATATTACAGGAATAAAGTTACCTGATCTTTTGTATTTCTTGTTGGAACTGTTGGATGCTCACTTTGATATGGACTGAATCAATGTTCTTTTTCTGGAGCTTGGCATAGAGGAAGTCTACATGTGGCATGGTGTGGTGATAAAGTTCCAGAAAGAACTTAAAATCCTCATCCTCCAGTAGCATGGCCAGGGCTCCTGCTTCTCTGACAGTATTGGGGTCGAAGTCACCTGAGTCTTGTATGCTCTCAAAACAGTGAATGAGATCCTCTCTGTGCTCAAAAACAGTATTAATGGCACGGCTATGAAAGTTCCATCTGATGTTGCTGGATCTTGGCAGTCTATGGGCAACCACTTTATCCAGAAAACATGTCCGCTTGGGTGACTTAGAAAAAAAGCTGGCAAATCCACCAATGTTAGAAAAAATATTCTCGTCTTGGATATGTGAGACGTGGCCTGTTGCATTATCAGGTTGAGCTGATGTGCGTAGCAGCGGATGTAGTGGGCATTTGGGTACACATCTTGTATTTTTCTCTGAACACCTGCAGTGGCACCCCTCATCACGCTGGCCCCATCATATGCCTGGCAGATGAGCTTACTTTTCTGATCCTTAGGAAGGATAGAAGCAAGACGCTCTTTTAGTGCAGTAGCAATGGACTCAGCTGTAGCTGACTGCAGAGGGATGAACTCAAAAAATCTTTCCTGCACGTTATTTTTGTCGTCGATGTAGCGCAGCACAAGCACAAGTTGGGACTGTGTGGCAATATCTTGTTTCATCTGCCTGGATTGATAAAACACTACTTGTCTGGACTTCTTTGATTATTTCTTCTCTTGTAACAGACAACATACAGTCCAGTAGCTCGTTCTGTATAGTTTTCGACGTTCCTTTAAATACAGTAGCACTGTCAAGGTGCTCTTTCAATGCTCCATCAAGAGAGGCAACAAATCCACCAACCCGCGAAATATACCGGGGTTATCTGAGCTCTCACTCTCATCATGGCCACGTAACGCTAACTCAAATGCTCCACAACATTTCACAGTCTATTATCCTGTACAGTATGTGTCGATTTTTTGTCACCTCTTCGTTGTGCCTTCTAATGCCAATCCTGTAGCCTTCATCTAGTTGTTCAGCAATGCTAACTCTGCCCAAAAACGTTAGTTTCATGCTATTATCAATATGGCTGCGGCTACTTTCATGACGTTTGCATTTGTCAGAGAGATGTTTGAGGTCTCTTACCCCCGTCGTTGTCCACAAAATTTCAGTGCCGACACTTTGAAATAAAAGACAGGGAAAACAAAAAAGAGAATTGCTAACATCACATCCAGCCAGCCACCTCCGTTTCTCATAACAAGCGCGGGTGAAGCTTCGTGTGTAGCTTCGTCCTCTGTCACTGGCCTGCTGCTGGATTTGTAAATCGGGTTGGTCCGGTCCAAGATCCTTTATTTTTTTTATTTCTTCCAGCGAAAGCCTTGTGAAAGGGTTTTTTAGTAAATAAATTACAGAATTTGGATGAACTGCTGCCATTGTTTACACAAAAAATTTGATCAGCCTAGCAAGTGTCGAAGTGGTGTCGCCTGCGCACTCGCAGTAGTGGCCCAGAGCGTAAAGTTGAATGACAGGTGACGAGAACCAATCAGATTGGATAAAATAACATGTATCCAATTCTGATTGGCCAGGGACGCAACGACTTGCGCCCTGAGGAGAATCTTTAAGAAACCAATTAGAGACCAGCTTCAGGTCACATGCTGTCCGAAAATTTAAAGTCTCACATAGACATCCATTGAAAAACATAGAAAATAGTTGACCGATTAAAGCCAGTTTTTATTAAATGCTGATGCTTTTCTTACTACCAGCCGGCACATCGTATGAAAAAAATATTTTATTTATGTATTTTTATATAATTTTTGTATATGTATATTTCTTGAATCTTGATGGGGGCGGCGCCCCAGCGCCCTCTATTGACAAGCCGCCACTGGTATAAATGTGTATAGTGTAGTGTATAATATAGTGTATAGGGTAGTGTACAGTAGTGTATATTGTAGTGTATAGTTATGTATAGTGTAATGTATAGTGTCGTGTATAGTAGTGTTTCCTATAGTGTATGGTGTAGTGTAATGTATAGTAGTGTATAGTATTGTGTAGTGTATAGTGTCGTTTATAGTAATGCATAGTGTAGTCTATTGTAGTGTATTGTGTAGTGTATAGTAGTGTGTGTATTGTAGAGTATTGTGTAGTATTCAGTGAAGTGTATTGCGTAGTGTATACCAGTGTATATTGGAGTGTATAATACTATAGTGTATAGGAGTCTATAGTAGTGTACAGTATAGTAGTGTATAATAGTGCAGTATAGTAGTCTAGAGTAGTGTAGTGTCTAGTAGTGTATAGTATAGTAGTGTAGTGTATTGTGTCACATCGTACAAATAAGTGACAAACGAAAATACAATGGAGGGTGGGGTCCACCTGCATAGGGAAAGCGGGTGGTTGAAAATTGAACACCTGCAGCAAACAAAGTGTCAGTCACCACCAGAGACTAGAGGGTGAATGGAGGAAGACCCCAGGCTCTCCGCTCTTGAGCTCCAGCAGCAGGGAACGAGAGCGGTACCCAGAAACCGGCCACGCTTCCAGCTTGGACACCCGGTGGGGAGCAGGGAAGGGGCAGTGGAGCACAAGGAGGCTGCCTCTGACACCTCCCGATGGCAGAAAGGAGCCAGCAGGCGCCGGCTCGCTTCCTCTACTCTGATGATGACGGTGTCAGGCCGGCGGTGGTGCACGACGCGCGGTGTCGAGCTTCACCCTGACGTCGGGTTGCTTGTGAATGTAGCCCAAAGCAGATGGTAAACGCCATCTGAGCCTCAAAGTGCCTTAAGGGTGTGTGAGCATAGGCTCAGATGTGAGTGTCGGGATGAAGGGGTCATCCTGTGTATCGTGAGCGCACCGCGTTTGCCCAGATCTTCTATGGCGTGAAAGTCGGCAGGGTGGCTGGCTACTAAACTGGTCAACAAAAAAAACACANTTTTTTTTCTGGCCTGGACTTTTGCAGCTGTGTTAGACTAATTTGAGGGTGCTGATTCCAAATCTGATCTCAGATTTGCTCTATCACATCTCATTTTTATGCTATCGCATACTCCATTTTCATTGATTTTACCCGAAATTAACTGTCACTTATGATTGGAAGTTGTTGCGAGTCATTGACTGCTTTAGTGTTAAAATATGGTGCTGTATTTTTAGGATAGTGTGTTTATAATATCATTTTATGTAGATATCCGCATTTATTTAATATTTTTCTTCTGCAGTTTTTATTGAAAATGCAATATTTGATATCTCAAAAACCTGATGCGATAGACAAAAACTGATGCCAGATTTGGAATCAGCACCCCAAAATTACATCAAAACCGTTGGAATACCTTATGCCAAAAAAGTGTGTTGACCAGTGTTATAATTAAGACAAACCAACCCTCTCGAATCGCCTCAGTTTGGTATCAATTGATCTCTCGCTAGACTCGACCCACACTATACACGGGCGTCACTTGGCTTACCAAAATATAGTGGCCGCGATACAGGCGAGCCTGGAGAAGTAGGCAAGAACCAAAGTATCACACTGTAGTGTATAGTGGTGTAGTGTATAGTGTAGTAGTGTGTTATATTGTAGTGTGTGTGGTGGTGCTGTGTGAGGTGGTGGGGAGTGCGTGTGAAAGTGAGTGTGTGTAAAGTTAGGTACTCATACTCTGTTCTGGACTATACAGAGGGATCATCTGTGGGTTTATGTGTAGTGACTGACTCTTAGAGTAGGAGGCACTTTATTAACATGGCCGTAACAGTTCACACTTGGTAACTACGGTTCCCAGTCAGGACAGCTGGTAGACTGCCTGACTGGCGACGCCGAGATGGTGAAGACGATGGTGAAGACTCCAGCAGCATGACGAGATCCCACTCCAAACGACAGCCCCGAGGTCCCTCTCTGGGCCCCTCTTATACAGATAGTCCCGAGTTACGATGGTCCGACTTACGATATTTCGATCTTACGATGGCGATAGCGATACAAAATTGTAAAATATTTTAAATTTCGCGCGGCAGGCAAACGCAGCAACATACGAGGTACGATACTGTACGTTGGGACGCTGCCGGGACGTACGCATCTCCCACCTTGTGTGATGCCTCACTCTCACCAGCGGTGACGGAGTTAAGTTGTCTCGGTGTCAGCGTGTTCATAGGATTGTTTCCTGAAAAAACTTTCCATTAAATTGCAGTTCATATAGGTAGGCTAAGAATTTACCTTGGTTTTTTTCCTTAACATTTTACTGTGCAATACAGTATTGTAATTAATAAATACATACAGTGTATAGTTTATAGAGTACGGTACTGTAAATTGCTCTGTTTTGCTAAATTACCACTATTCTTTAAGACTCCTGGGTAGGCTAGGCCATCTTCGACTTACGATATTTTTGACTTACGATGGGGTCGTCGTAACGCATCTCCATCGTAAGTAGAGGACTACCTGTACTGCCAGTGTGGCCTGGCTCCAGCCCCGGCCACGCCCCTTTCTGGAACCTAATAACGGGTTCTAGATTTGCAGCTTTCGTGACTGCAAGGATTAATATCTTAGGTTTTTTCGGTAAAGTCACGTAGGTAAAAAATAAATTAATAAAAGTAAAATAAAAATAAAACTCACGACGTTTCGGAGGCAACACAAACTTCCGTCTGTGACGGTTCCACCTGAAGACGGAAGCTTGTGTTGCCTCCGAAACGTCGTGATTTTTATTTTACTTTTATTAATTTTATTTCTTTACTACGTCACTTTACCGAAAAAACCTAAGAATCTAATAACGGGTTCTCGATGTGCCCCTTCCATAACCTTTCCCTTAGATCCAACTCTGGTCTATCATGTGACCTGCTGTCAGTCAGGGCTGCTGTGAGCTGCAGATCCCTTTCCCTGTCAGCAGCCAGCGCTATGCTGCTATGTGACCGATTCTATGTCACTACACTAGTGTAGTGTATAGTAGTGTAGTGTATAGTAGTGTATAGTAGTGTAGTGTAGAACCCCTCCACAATGATCACCTATGTTAACGACTAATCGCTTAACGACGGGTCTCCATTGACCATTCCCCTGTTGACGATGGGCTGTTGTCGGTATTTGTTTATAATATTGTTAGTATCTTCATGTATTCATATCCATTGTTTAAATACTATGAAGTGCGTTTTTGGGTGCAAAAGGGTAACTTTCGAAGCTATCAGAACAAAGTAATCCTTTAACGGGTATTTAATAGACACACTAACGACCAAATCACTTAACGACCAGTTTCGTGGGACAAATTAACATCGTTAAGAGGAGGGGTTCTACTGCACGAGGGGCTGGGGTGGTCGTCGTTCACTGGGGCCGGGTGGCGGGGGGGTGGGGGCTCCTGCAGAGGAGCGGCTGCTGTGGTGTGGGCGAGTCGGTGCCGGTGATGCTGGTGCGTGGAGCAGCTGTGTGCGGTGCTGCCGTGCGGGCGTGGCAGTGACCAAGACTGCGGCTGAGTAGAGGCGCTCAGAGCGCTGTTGAGAGCAACCAACCAAGTCACGAGGCTGCGGCTGCGTGGATCCATTAAAGGGCACCGTTGTGTGTGCGAGCAAGGTTGAGGTTTATGCTGCTTTGAACTTGGAGTGCTGCACTACCGTTGGGTCCTGGGGGGATCCATGAGTTTGCCCGCGATCTCGTGAGTGAATGTTGGGCACCAAGCTGGTGGGCTTCTGCCGCGTTGCCTCGTCACCCGGGAGCGGAGCGCGCGTCAGGGTTGTGGTGCGACCGGTCGCCGCGGAGTTCTGCGATCGTCGACGCGCTGTGGGGTCGCCGTGTTAAGCCGGTGGACTTACGGGGTTATGTAAATGTGCGCTGTTACTGTTGCCGAGACTTTTGAAGAGTTGGTTGCAACTTGGTTGTCAATAAATTATTATCCGCCACATTTGGTTTGCGTCCTTGAGCAAAGTGTTTCAATAGTGCATGACAAATCGAGATATGGTTATCAAATCTTGTTAAGTTTCTCTGTATTCCTGAGCCAGCTAATTTCCTTGTTTTTGTCGCCATTAAAGCAATGTTGAAAAATCCGTGTTTGGTGCCCTCGAAGAAAATGTATGGGAATTGCAGGGCAAAGCAAATGGATCCTAACTGCTTTCTCTTGCCTTTGTACTGACCGTGTTTTAGTGTTCTCTGGTCTACAAACATTGGTGGTGAGACTAGGCCATAAATAAGGCTGCCGTCTCTGGTGTAGGCCAATCAGTTACAAATACAATCTATATATATAATCGTGCATGTCTGTCTGTGTGTGTGTGTGTGTGGATTTCGGACCATACGCACTTTCATTGGACGGCGGTTGCCCCTGGCAACGGCTAGCGACGCCTTCGCCGCTTTCATTGGACCTGGCAACGGCTAGCGACGCCTTCGCCAAGGGCTGCAGTTTCATTTGACGGCGGTTGCCCTGCCAACGGCTAGCCACGCCTTCGCCACTTTCATAGGCTCCGTAAATAATTAAATAATAGCCATTACACAGTATTGTTGGAGCGCTAGGGGGGGGGGAAGGAACGCCACCCGTACCCTGCCTCTGCCGGGTGGACAATTTTGGCGAGGCCGCAGGCTCTGAACGCTACTAGGCCTCGACACCCACCACGCCACACTGAGGTAAATTCATCAAAGTTTTTCCTACTCTTCACTCCACCCCCACCACAATGTGTGCAATTTATATTACTTTTAAACCCAACGCGCCAACAATCGATTACTTAAATGTTCACTGTACAAAGTCATTAAGCTGGGTCAGCGTACTGCCAGTCTATCATGTAGACTGTAGCCTGCTTATTAAACTCAGTGAGCGTACTGCCACTCTATCATGTACACTCTAGCCTGCTTATGAAGCTGAGTGCGTGTACTGCCAGTATATAATGTGGACTGTAGCCTGGTTATTATAATCGATTCTTTATATGTTCTTTGTACAAATAGTCATTAAGCTGGTTGAGCGACCCCAGTTCCATTCCAACTCACGCCCACCACCGCTGACGATTATTTGAAACGGACCTGGGCCTCCCCTAGGTCGACTCAGCCTCAAACGCGTAACTGCTGTCGTGTGTGAACATCGTCACTGGGGAGACAAAGGCGGCCGGCCATCGTGGATCCAAGTCCCGGGCGAAGCCGGGTCATGTGTATGTGTGTATGTGTTTATGTGTAGGTCTGTGTGTCTCTATGTATGTGTGTATGTATGTGTGTGTATGTGTTTGTGTGTATGTGTGTGTGTATGTCGGTTTTTTTGTATGTCTTTATGTGTATGTCTGCGTGTCTGTATGTATGTGTGTATGTACGTGTGTGCATGTGTTTGTGTGCATGTATGTGTGTGTGTATGTATGTGTGTGTATGTGTTTCTGTGTATGTATGCGTGTGTATGTATGTGTGTGTCTGTGTGTCTGCATGTATGTGTGTGTGTATTGTGTATGTGTTTGTGTGTATGTATGTGTGTGTTTGTGTGTATGTGTTTGTTTCTGTGTATGTATGTGTATGTATGTGTGTGTATGTGTTTGTGTGTATGTCTGTGTGTATGTATGTGGGTTTTTGTATGTGTTTATGTATATGTCTGTGTGTCTGTATGTATGTGTGTATGTACGTGTGTGTATGTGTTTGTGTGTATGTATGTGTGTGTATGTATGTGTGTGTATGTGTTTCTGTGTATGTATGTGTGTGTATGTATGTGTGTTATGTGTGTCTCTGTGTGTCTGCATGTATGTCTGTGTGTATTGTGTATGTGTTTGTGTGTATGTATGTGTGTGTTTGTGTGTATTTGTATGTCTGTGTGTATGTATGTGTGTGTATGTGTGTGTATGTGTTTGTGTGTATGTGTGTGTATGTATGTGTGTGTATGTGTTTGTATGTGTTTGTGTGTTTACGCTCGCATTACACAAATGTGTTGCAGGTCTAAGGCGTTCCTCGCGCAGCATTGCCGCTTTATTATTGCAGTCGTTTACTGCCGTGCGCACCCTGAAAGTCGTGTGTGTCTGCAGCAAGCGCGTGTATGTGTACCTATGGACGCGCGCGCGTGTGTTGTGTAGGGGAACGGTAGTGTAGTGCTTAGCGTGCTGTCTGTGTCTGTGTGTGTGTGTCTGTGTGTGTGTCTGTGTGTGTGCGTGTGTGGTGTGTGGGGAGCGGTAGTGTAGTGCTTAGCGTGCTGTCTGTGTGTCTGTGTGTGTGTCTGTCTGTGTCTGTCTGTGTGTGTCTGCGTGCGTCTGTGTGTGTGTCTGTGTGTGTGTCTGTGCGTGTGTGGTGTGTGAGGAGCGGTGGGTGTAGTGCTTAACGCTACGCTGCGCTACCAACCCGGCGAACCGAGTTCGATTCCCGCTCACGGCCACCACCGGTGACGATTATTTGAACCTCCCCTAGGTCGACTCAGCCTCAAACGAGTAACTGGTGTGGCGTATTAACATCGGCACTGGGGAGACAAAGGCGGCCGGGCGTGGTGGATCCAAGTCCCGGGCGAAGCCGGGTAGTACAGCTAGTGCCTATATATTATCAGAGCATGTTTTGTTTGCATATTCACCACAAGTACTGTGTGTGGTTAATGCAGACATTATTCCTTGCTAAAGTTTCTGTTTGGTGTTTTAACATCTTAACACAACTCCTGTTTAATTTCCAGAAAGGGTTAAACCTATTCTTATATTTTGATACTGGCAAGTCCCATGAGATGTTAAGATGTTCGAACACAAAATTGATGCCTTTTGCAAGGAATAAAGTCTGCATTAACCACACAAACTTACTTGGTGTTTGAACATCTGAACACAACTCACGTTGTATTGCCAGAAAGGGTGAAACCTATCATTATTATCTTCTCACACTTTGATACCGGAATAAAAATGTACTATTTAGTTTTTTTTTACGCGCTGATGTTGATGTGTTACGGCCGCACTACCCCTGGGGCACCTGCCCCCCGCCCACATGAGCGGGTCACGGTGCCGGGTTCAGCAAAGGGCCTCGCCCAGTGGTTTGTGGCTCCACAAACTGGATCCTGAGCCACAGCCCCGTGACCGAGATAAACGCGACAACTCCCACCGGTGTCTCACAGCTCGACTACTGGAACGTGACTTTGAGACAGGAACAAATTGTTTTCATGAAGTAGTTTAAAGTGTTAAACTTAAAACTAGAGAATGAGGCTGAACGACGAAGATATCAACAGCAATCTTGTGGAGTAGAGCGGCAAGGAGCAACGAGTTTACTAGCAGCGTTCCCCTGCCAGTTCAGCTGAAACGAGTTGAGATGAGTTGAGATGAGGTGAGATTAGGTGAGTTGAGGTGAGTTGAGGTGAGTTGAAGTGAGTTGAAGTGAGTTTAGGTGAGTTGAGGTGAAGTGAGTTAAGTTGAGGTGAGATGAGGTGAGTTGAGTTACGATGGGGTGAGGTGAGTTGAGGTGAGATGAGTTGAGATGAGGTGAGTAGAGGTGAGTTGAATTGTGATGAGGTGAGTGAGGATGAGATTTGAGACGAGGTAATCCGAGTCTTCTTTTTAAACTACCCCTGGAATGGAGACGTCTGTACTCGCTCACACGTCAACACATTCCAGGGCATATCTCGAGATATGCAAATCAAACTGAAGGACTTCCTACTTCCTTGTCACCTATTTACGTGGCTTGTTCCTCGTTTAGCGTCTCAGACGCAGCCAGCGACTGCCTGAGAAACAGCCAGCGACTGCCTGAGCTACGGAAACTGACTGAGCTCCAGCCAGAGACTGCCTGAGCTCCATCAAGCGACTGCCTGAGCTTCAGCCAGCGACTACCTGAGCTACAGTCAGTGTCCGTCTCTGAGTGAAGCCACAGGGCCATGGCGAGTGCGTCTCCCAGTGGTAGCGAGGCTCCAGGGGAGTTGACCTGCCCCATCTGCCTGGACGCCTTCCGCTGCCCCTGCACGCTCAGCTGCGGTCACTCGTTCTGCCTCAAGTGCGTGGAGGGCGCCTGGGATGCGGCCGAGTTCTTCTCCTGCCCGCAGTGCCGAGTGACTTTCCCTCGGAGGCCCAAGCTGAGCAAGAACGTGACGCTCACTAACCTCATCGAGCAGCTGCGAGTGGCTGAGCCCATGGCTGCCGATTCTGCTGCTTCTGCTGTTTGCTGCGATCATTGCAGGAAGCCCGCAGTGAAGACTTGTCTCAAGTGTGAGACGTCGTTCTGTATGACCCACGTCGCGCCCCACCGGGAGTTGGCAAAGTTTAGTGACCACGTCCTGGTGTCGCCCGGTGTGAACCTGGAGAATCGACGGTGCGCGGAGCACGGAGACGAGTACCGCTTCTACTGCGTTAACGACGGACGCCTCGTCTGCAGGGACTGCACCGTCACTGTGGATCATCGAGGCCACGAGCTCGTCACTCTCAAGGTGGAGCACGACAAACGAAAGGTGAGGAGGAGGTTCTCATGGTCACCGAGTAGTACCCACGATACCGCAGCATCAGCTGATGAACTCTGTCATTGGCTCTCAACAGCAACATCTAATTATAACGAAACCAAGTGAGTGGCTCAGACTCATTTTAAAGTGGATTTAATATTTTACATGCCCTTCAATTTATTTTTCATACGAGTGTTTGAAGGGTAGATTCATAGTACAGTCGACCCTTCTACATCGCGACTTTCCCCATCACGGTTTCGATATATCGGGGGTCGGCATAAGAAATTAAATGAGCATTTTTTGGGAGTTTTGCGAAAGGCGCAGTCGATACGCGAAGGCCAGCAGATGACACACAAAAAGTTTAGTAACTCATAAATGCATAAATTATATGTACAGTACTGTATAATATTAATGTATTTATATTTCAACTAGCTTTTTGTCCGTACAAGGACGGGTGTATATTGCAGTAAATCTGAAATATTCAATAGAAAAATTGTTCAGCTCATGATTATTAATGGTGGGGGGGGGTTGCCCCATGTGGAGTGACGTAACCCGCTAATGGTTATTGGGGAGGGGTGCAGCATGTTGAGTGACGTCACCCTCTCATGGTTATTAATGATGGGAGGGGTGCGGCATGTGGAGTGACGTCACCTGCTCATGATTATTAATGAGGGGTGCGGCATGTGGAGTGACGTCACCCGTTCATGATTATTAATGAGGTGGGGGGAGTCCATGTGGAGGACCCCACCTGTTCATGAATATTAATGAGGGGGTTGGCCTCATTTGGAGTGACGTCACGCGCGGGACACACGGACCATAAATATACACAATTTTTTTAAAGTTACATTTTTTTAAAAGTTAGTTTGCGAAAATAACTGCGGTTCTATGCGCTGGTTTGGAGGGCACCAAGCGTGTTTACGGCAGCCGCTCACTTGATTTCTCGCAGTGATCTCGCAGTGATTTTTGTATCTCGCCTTTCTCGTATCTTTTTGTACCGCTTCGCTCGCCAAGGGGACCAAAACATTTTACGCATTTTTCCAGATCATGGGCGGCCTGCGCCCCTAACCCCCACGAGGTGGAAGGGTCGACTGTATACAGGTGTAGTGGGTTAAATTCAGGCGCACACTGGAACTTTGGAGACAACACTATTTATTAGGTAACATAAGAATTAACACTTAACATAACGACTTAAGGTGGTAGCCACCTTTCCTAACTTAACCAACCCAGGAGGATACTACATCACTGGACCAGGACAGCCCAACACGCTGCCTGGTCCACTAGCGGAGACCGGAGAGCTTCATCCCAGAGATGACCCAGAAGAACAGCCCAGAACAGCCCAGAACAGTCCAGCTCTCCATCCACACCCGCTTATAACCACTCTGGCATGGCCGGCTCTGCCCCAGGCCACGCCCCCCCCTGGGGCCCTGGCCCGCTTTTATCCGGTCACGTGTCCTGTTGGGTTCACACAGAGTGTCACGGCTCAACACGACCCCGTGACAACTGCTGACAGCCCCCATACCGAGCCAATACAGTAGTGTCGTTCTACTACTCTACACAGGCATCAGGGTCCGGTTCGAACCCACGACCTCCTGTTTAGCAGGCAAGGCAGATAACATCTCACCACTATGGTGCCCTGTCCACCCACTACTCGTAAAGCCCCGTCCACGACTCGGATAGGCCCGCCCACTACTCATGTAGCCCCACCCACCTCTTGGGTAGCCCCACCCACCACTCTGATAACCGCTCATTACTCAGATAGCCCCGCCCACTACTCCAGTAGCCCCGCCACTACTCCAGTAGCTCTACCCACTGCTGAGGCAGCTCCACCCACTACTCAGGTAGCTCCACCCACTACTTAGGTAGCCCCGCCCACTGCCCAGATAGCTCCAGTAGCCACACCTAATACTTAGGTAGCTCCACCCACTGCTCAGGTAGCCCGCCCACTACTCAGGTAGCCCTGCCCACTACTCCAGTAGCCCTGCCCACTGCTGAGGCAGCTCCACCCACTACTTAGGTAGCCCGCCACTGCCCAGATAGCTCCAGTAGCCACACCTAATACTTAGGTAGCTCCACCCACTACTCAGGTAGCCCCACCCACTACTCAGGAAGCCCACCCACTACTTGGGTCGCCTGCTCATTATTCGGGTAGCCCCACCCACTACTCCAGTAGCCACTCCTCTGCTCAGGTACCCTTCCCAATGCTCAGGTATCCCCACCACTGCTTAGGTAGCTCCACCCACTACTCAGCACCGCTCACTACTCACGCAGCCCAACCACTACGCAGGTAGCCCAATCCACTACGCATGTAGCTCTGCCCACTGCTGAGGCAGCTCCACCAACAACTTAGGTAGCCCCACCCACTACTTTGGTAGCCCTGCGCACGTTTGAGCTCTTCGAAAAATGAGTTCCCTTCTGCGCGTGCACCTCCGGGGCTACTGCCCCAATCATTTTGGAGGGGTTCGCGTGGAGCGGGGGAAAGAGGGGACGCTCATGGAGTAAGTGGAGTCTCCCTGGTGACGTCTCTCACAGAATCAAGTGGGAGAGGAGACGCAGGCTGTGGAGGAGAAAAGGAAGGAGGCGGAGGAGTCCGTGAGGCAGATGGAGGCCGATCGCAGGGACGTGCAGGTACCGTGTCTGGGCCACACTCTGTGACCCGTGACTCCACCCTGAGTAGGGTTTGTGATGGAGAACAACTCCATTCATTCACGTGGACTTCCATTGGCTCTAAACACGTTGTGGGACTAAAGAAACAACGGTTAATGCGCCTCAATAATCAGGACGAGCAAAGAGGTGTTTCTCATCTCCACTGAGAAACTGAATCAGTGGTGGAAATTCCACATTCCCATATCTCCATACAACTTACCACTTCAACGTCTGTTGTCTATATTGGTCAGATGAGGTGGTACGTACCTCCTATCCAATACTCTGGTGGCAGAGTTGGTGATCACACACAGACTGTTGTACACCATCTTACTGAATCACTCAAGCTTTGGGTGGCCAGGTGGCTGTATAGCAAGTGGTTTCATGATCCCCTCTCTTCAGCCATACATGTGGTTTTCTCTCACATTCAAAATATTAATTTAAGGAGGAATTGGCCTAACTTCCTATTTCATTAAGGCTCTTTAAAGATTTCCCTTCGCTTCATGCAAAGGTAAACAAAGCATCGTCCTGATAACCTTGCACAATGATAATGGCATGGATGCTAAATGTACTCATGATGGTATTTGATGATTTCATTGCCTCACAGCCCCGCCAGTTATGGCGAATTGTGTTGTAGTGAAAATGCACAGTGGCGTTATCAGAGGCAGAGGAAGAAGGAGGCCTCAGTGTTGCAGACTCGTATCACTGTCTCGACACCTTACAGTTGCACTCGGGTCACACCGACCTGAATGTTATTTCACAAAAGACCAGAGGTGGCATTTATTTCTCTTTGCAGGGATCCATGACAGATGAAAAGGCCTCAATCTCGGTCAGATTCACCCATGCGAGAGCAGCGTTGGATGCGGAGGAGAAGGCGGCTTTAGAGCAAGCGGAGCAGAAAGGGCGCAAGCTCCTGTCCCAGATCGAGAAGAAGATCGCTCACTGCCAGCACGAGATCAGCGAGCTCCTGGCAGCAGCCACTCGCCTGGAGGCCCTAGCGCAGGAGAAGGACTCGCTCGCGTTCCTGCAGGTGAGCGATGAGTCTCCAGTGTCGCTATTGGCACAGAGCCCTCTCACCAGCAGCAGCAGAAGGAGGCTCCTGAATGAGCTCACATCCACTGGGCTTGAGAACACAGCTCCACTCATGGACTCTCATCGCAGCTCCAGTGGATGCCATTTGGAAGGCCAGCTAATATTTTCTCAGTTAAATTAATTCTCTCTCCCGTCCTTTAACAGATTCCCATTAAGTTTGTTTCATTGTGAATTTAAACTAACTGTTAATGGAATTTCACTTTTTAAATCAACCATAGAACAACAATGTACACGGTATTCATGATCATCATCAGCCATAATCTATCCACTTATTGATGAAGCCATTACCACATTTCATGATGCTGCGATGCAACAATCCACCAGCGCCTGCTCACGAGCCGATGTCATCCCTGCTTCTTACTTTGTGGGATTCCTATTGGATGCGCGACCTTCAGTGTTCATATTCGTGAAGCTAAAATAAATATGAGGTCTCATACGCTTATTAATAATATCCTTGTGTATTGACCACCACTTCTACAAGACCTGCCACGTGTGCAATAGTAAGGCCCGAAATTACCTGTCCTAAGTTACTTTCAACACAGATCAATATCAACCGGTCTCACTTTGAAATGTTTGCCCTGCAATTCAGTGTTGGTCCTCATGGGGGTGACGAGATGTTAACGACCTCGCATGGTATACCGGAGGTCGTGGATTTGATCCCAAACCTGACATCCCTATATATTTGGAGTTTCATGTCTCTCTCCATGATCGCATGGATTTTTCTCCGGGTCCTCCAGTTTTTCCCTCCCCATTTGTATTGGGCTGCTATGCATTTCCATGTGATGAACCACTTCATTGAGCTATCATTTGTGGCCAGGTCGCTTCTGAAAAAGAGCTCTATCGCTCAGTGGGACTTACGTGGAAAGATTTCATTAGTTTATAGTTGACTTTTAACCGGTCTCACTCTGAAATATTTGCCCCGTAAGTCAGTGTTGGTGATTATGGGGTCATAAGCCAAAACTTTGGGGTTTATATTCTACGGTGTTGCAGTGGGAACTCCACTGATCACAAGGGATTAGAGGTAGAGTCACAGTAACGCATCTCTCTCTCTCCCATAGGGGCACCTGGAGGAGACGTGCAGGTAAAAGACGACTATCACTTACGACTCGACACACGACAACATGGGACTGAGTTTGTGTTGCGGGTAGTGAGACATTGGCTGTGTGTGATGATGCTGTGTGTGGTGATAGTAAAGCAGCGTGTGATAATTCTGTGTGTAATGATGGTGTATGTGGTGATGCTGCGTGAGATGATGCTGTGTGTGGTGGTGTGTTTGGTGAAGCTGTGTGATGATGCTGTGTGTGGTGATGCTGTCTGATGGTGCTGTGCGTGATGATGCTATGTGTGGTGATAGTAATGCTGTGTGGTGATGCTGCAATTGTGTGTGAGTAATGCTTGTGTGATGAGTTTTAATGTGATGATGCTGTGATGCGTGTCTATGTGATGGAGCTGTGATGATCCTGTGAATGACGATGCTCTATGTGAAACAGTAGCCATGTCTGTTCTGTTTTCACAGGACAGGGAGGGTTACAGCAGCTCCACCCTCAGCTTCCTGCCAAGAGGACATTGCCTCACTTAAAGTCATGGAGACAACTGTAGTCAAAAGCTTGTGTGAGTTCTTCAGTGTGAATCATGTGTGATGGGGCCATCTTGACAATAAATGATCCCATGTGTGTGCACGATGTCGACTTAGCCTCAAATAATTACCTGGAGTTTTATGAACATCACCACTAGGGAGACAAAGGCGGCCAGGCGTAGTGCTGGCCACGCACCCCTCGTGTGTCATGTCAAACTTCAACGGTGCTGATTTTCCCCCACAGTCTGTAAAGGCTACACAGGGGATATTTCTCTGTTTACATCCTGGAACCTGATGCGGTGTGTAACCAAATCGCCACTAGGGAGACAAAGTTGGTCGGGCGCGGTGCTGGCCACCCACCTCGTGTGCCATGCCAGCCTTCATAGACTCTCATGGACAGCACTTGTCCCAATAGTCTGTGAAGGCTACACAGGGGATCTTAGTCTTTGTTCACATCTCATTCCAGGACCCTTCTGAACAGAGCTTTGAGACTTAGTGTGGTGTTCTTGGGTAAATAATCAGCATTACGAGTCAGAGGTAATTGTGATGTTGAGATGGAGTGTATGCCTGTGAATGTGTCTGTGCATTTATGCATGGGGGAGTGGTGGTATAGTGGTTAGCACACTGCACTACAATCCAAGTTACCTGGGTTTGATTACCAGGCAGGCTAACATAAGTGGCAGGTGATACATGATCCAGTCCTGGGCCTCTGCTAGGCAGTTTCAACCTCAAATGAGTTCCTGATGCTGGTAATGGTCATAATGATGGTGATAGTGGTCGTGATGAGGATGGTGGTAATGATGCTGATGTTAGTGATAATGTGAGTGATGGAAATAGTGATAACATTGGTGATGGTGTTGGTCGTGGTTGATGGTATTGATGGTGACATTGGTGATAATATGGGTGGTGAACGTTGTGATGGTTTTGCTGATGGCGCTGATGGTCGTAGTGATTATATTAGTTATGGTGGTCATGGTAGTGATGGTGGTGATGATGGTTTTGATGGTCGTTGTGAGGTTTATGATGATGCTGGTCGTGTTGGTGATTTTGGTGATAGTGATGAAGATGGTGATGGGGATAGTGGTGATGGTCGTGGTGATGATAGTGATGGTGCTAGTGGTGATGATGGTTTTGATGTTGCTTATTGCTATAGTGATGTTGTTGATGTTCATAGTGTTGATGATGGTGATGTATATGTTATTGATGGTGAGGATGCTTGGTGATGGTGATGTTATTCTTAATGGTGAAGATGATGGTTGGTGATGGTGGATGATGGTGATGACGGTGTTCCGTAGTGATGTTGTCATTGCTGTTGTCACAGATGGACGCTCACCGACTCTGGACACAAACTCAGCTAATAACAAACTAAAGATCTCCTCGGATCTCAGGACGATGACGTGGACTGGTGCCTCCCAGGGTCGCCCCGATCACCCACACCGGTTTAATGGCTGTGTTTAAGCTCTGTGCCGTGAGAGCTTCTCGTCGGGCCACCACTACTGGGAGGTGGACGTGGGGGACGCGCGGTGGTGGCGGGTTGGAGTCGCGTACGGGACGATCCCACGGAAAGGGGGTGATGCTGCACAGCTGCTGGGAGGGAGCGTCGCGTCCTGGTGTTTAGAGAAACGTGACGACAACTTCTCAGTGGTTCATGGTGGAGTGAAGACTGTACTGTCGGTGAGGGGGGCGCTCTCCCCCCGCAGAATCGGTCTTCACCTGCACTGGGAGGGGGGCTCCTGGCGTTTTACCGTGCCGACTCCATGGAGGTGATCCGCGAGGTTTTGCAGAGATTCTCGCAGCCTCTCTACCCTGGGATGTGGGTGAGGTGTTTGAATGATCGATTGAAGATCGTGGATCTGAGTCGTGCATCCTGAGGATGAGGAGAGATAGAACCCCAATAAACGGTGGTGAGGGGGATGGTGAGGAGAGGGTGAAGTGAGGGTGAGGGGAAGGTGGAAGGAGGGTGAGGTAAGGTTCAAGTTCATTTATTAGGTGTAGTCCTGTGAGCCATTCGGCTCTTGAATCGGGTGCAACCGCAACAAACAAAAAACAAAACATGAACNAAAAACATCTTGAAGTGAATATGTGACTGAGTGCAAACAGAAATCCGAGAAAAGACAGCAAAACATTGCAGAAAAATCACCGTACACCAACGCTGTGTGCAAAAATCCCAGTGGGATGCAAGTCAAACAACCAACAACAACCACAAGACAACTTAGATTAAGGCCATCAGTCTAACTCTGTACTACAACAAACAAACATGGTGAGGGTGAGGGGAGGGTGAGGTGAAAATTGAGGGAAGGGAGAGGTGAGCATGGAGGGGTAGGGTGAGGGGGAGGGTGAGGTTCAGGTTGGCAGACATGAGCGATGTCGCCGGTGCAGAACAAATCGCAGGTTCGTGTGTCCGCTCCTTTGCCTGCAGTGCGCGCTCACGTCACCACGCCTCCTCATCCCTGCGATTCACCATCAGCACCATCGTCACCATCACCAACATCATCATCACCCATCATCATCACTATCAACAACAACAACCGCCATTCGCCACTAAGTGGCGGTGACGTCAGCACGACGCTTGTGCCAGGCCATGTGCACCTTGAGGCCACGTGAAGTGTCGAACGCCCCTGGCAGGAGGTCACGGTGTAGACCCAGATGCCACGGGTCGACTGATGAGATGACTGGCTGATGCACCACCTGTGCCCTACTGTGCCAACTTGCTGTGCTTTAGCACCCGGCGCTCTGTTTGTTGTTGTGAGCGTCACTCCTCCGCCCTCCATTGTTGTTGGAGGGCGACTGCCTCCAACTGCCCAGTAGCATCCTTCACGAGCCTCCTCCACAGAGGCCGATCTTGACACCGCTGGTTCCAGTCATCGGCAAGTCCACTCAGCTCCACGTCCTCCTGTACCACATCAATCCATCTCTTCTTAGCCCTGCCGCACCCGTTTAGCCCCTCTATCCGGCCGAACAAAAGCTGTTTAGGCATGCGGTGGCTGGGCAGGGGCTACATGGCCCAGCCAACGCAGCCTTGCCTGCCGTAGGAGCTCAACGATGGGGCCTTGTCCAGATCTTTCAAGGATTTGTGAGCTCCTCACACAATCCAGCCTGGTTAAACCCAGGATGGATCGTAGGCAGGCCAGCTAAATATTTACAATTGACGAAGATGCTCCATCAGGGGCCACGCTTCGCAAGCATAGAGAAGGAAGGGAATGACTGTGGCCGAGAAGACCCGAAGCTTCGTGCGGAGCTAGAGACGCCACCTTCATTGGTCGTAATATGCATCATCAGGGAAATGTGAGCATGAGGAAGACGACGTTTTTGCCACCCAATGGTGTGCAATGTACTGCTTGTCTATGAAAGACGCCGCATCTCATGATGCATATGACGACAAAAATCCGCAGACTACCTGCTGGATTCCTCTCTGTTTCAAAGAACAAATTTGACCTAAGGTCTTCGCTCATTTACCAGCTTCACATTCCCTATTGCCGTACAAATACTGGAGCAAGGGCCTTTGCTATTAAAGCCCCAGGGTCTGGAATGCTATTTCCAATAAACTGCAACTTGAATCACTACCTATGAGATATTCACTCAAAACTGCTCTAGAGGATTTCGATTTAAAGCTTTTGTGACTGCAGGGATTATCTTCTTGGTTTTTCGGTAAAGTCACGTAGAAAGAAATTAATAAAATAATAAAAATAAAACATAATAAAATAATTCTGTCTCCTTGACAGACCTGTTCTTCACCTGAAGACGGATACTTGCGTTGTGGCCGAAACCTCGTGAGAATTATTTTATTATGTTTTTTTTATTATTTTATTAATTTCTTTCTACGTGACTTTACCGAAAGAACCAAGAAGATGCTCTAGAGGAGTTGTCCACCTAGGTGCCACTGCTATTCAGTGGCCTGAAATCAAATGTATCGCTCCGGATGACCGCTGCAAAGTAACATCTTGTGTTTTGATTATAGTGTGCTAATCTTTAAAGATACATTGAAAATGTTTATATTCCTACTGATACTCCTGCTGTTATGCAGTGACTCATGCAGCCAGCTATGGTTGCAAAGTTTGCTCGTACATGTTATGTGTATCGTTTATTGTTAAATTGGAATCAGTTCCTATGATCACTGTTACATTGTTTTTGTAGCTTTATTTTGGTGATTTCGAAAAGGTTCTGGTTTAGCCATATTTGTTTGTTGTAGTATAGAGTTAGACTGATAATATAAATTATCTTATGGTTGTTATTGTTTGACTTGCATCCCACTGGGATTTTGCACACAGCATTGATATGCGGTGCTTATCTGGAAGACGCTGTTTTTTCCTGGATTTTTCTATTGCACGTAGTCTCTTTAAGATGTTTCATGTTCATGTTTTGTTTGTTGCGGTTGCACCCGATTCAAGAGCCGAATGGCTCACAGGGCTATACCTAATACATGAACTGAACTGAACTTAGCTCCCACACAGCGTTACGCAACCAATGAAAAGATAATGCCGCTTGACTGATTCGGAGTGAGACCTCTGCTGTTAAACCGGAGCCGGTCATGAGCACACTGCCCAGGTATAGGAAACTCTACACTCTCTCCACAACTGCCCCATAACCAATTGAGAGTTGTGGGGTGGAGTGTCCGATGGTACAAATGCCCAGGCAGGTGCTTAGTTTTGGTGGGGCTGATGGTAAGGCCCCAACTCCCGGTGGCATGTTCCAGGTTCAGCAGCAGCGCCTCCAACTCCTCCTCTGAGTGAGCAGCATTCACCAGATCATCGGCATACGTAACATGGTTGAGTAATAGGGAGTCATCCCTTGACCGCACCCGGGCATCGATCAGCCTCCCATTATATCTGGACCAGATGGAAATTCTCCGGTACAGCTATTGAAGGCTTCACGGACTACGTGGTCAAAATAGATGTTAAATAATGTGGGAGCAGAGGACATCCCTGTCGTATCACAAGGTGTACAGGAAAGGCTCCGACTCCCGGCCACGTAGTTTTCCCGGGCCCGCTCACCATCATGAAGGTCCTTAATGATCGTGAGCAGAAGGTCAGGGACTCCGAAAGCACGAAGAACAACCGAGAGCCCAGGCCTACTGATGGTATCATAGGCCTTGACCAGGTCAATAAAACAGAGTTGTAGGTCTTGTTGGAATTCCCTACACCTCTGCTGTAGCAGACGGACAGAAAATATGGCATGTGCAGGACCGCCCTTTTCTGAAACGGCATTGGGGCTCCACAAGCCTCTCCTGCCTAGAAAGCCGCGTGCTTACAAGGCGATTTTGAATAATCCATGCCAGGACCTTTCCCGGCACACAAAGTAGTGAGATGCCCCTGTAGTTGTTACAGTCTGTGCGGTCCCCTTCTTAAAGAGGGGACCACAAGGGCATCCTTCCAATCCTGCGGAACCCGTCCAGTGTTCCAGACTATTGTTATGTCATGTAGGGCAGTCTGTGCACAAACGCCACCCTCCCTCAGCATTTCGGTTGGGAGATCATCTCTGCCTGGTGCCTTTCCTGGTCTCAGACTCTGGATCGCCTTCAGTACTTCTGTAATATGAGAATATATCTGGCTTACTGACGTATCACAACTTGTCATGGTGATTGGCTCTGCCGGTCCTGGTTTACAGCCAATGGGGGAAGCCTGGGGGCATGGCCCTGACGTGATGGAGAGGTGACAGCTATGGAGATTGGTTCTGCTGGCTTTGGCCTCAGCCAATGGGGAGATGAGTCAGGGGCGTGGTCCCGGGAGCTGACGAGGGACCTGGAAGATTCGATGCAGGCTAACGAGGATTGGCGGAAGCGTACCACGTGACCCGGGTATTAAATAGGGTAGAGAGGAACGACACGTGGTCAGAACGGGAACGAACGGAGGAAGGGGCCACGCGGGAGCGGGGCTCCGAGTTGCCACGTGGCAGTGCGTCTCTCTCTATCTATCCCTCTCACACTGCCTATCAGCAGCGTGAAGTAACTGTAACCTAAAGTGAATAAAAGACGGATTCCAGAAGTCGTCTCAAAGAGCTTTATTACACTTCCACAACAGATGGCACCTCAGCAGGCCACTCGTGCTCCACCGCCAGCCTGACACCGTCGTCGTCGGAGGAGTAGAGGAAGCGATCCGACGCCTGCTGGCTCCTTTCTACCATAGGGAGATGCAGAGGCAGCCTCCTTGTGCTCCACTGCTCCTTTCCGCTNCCCACCGGGTGTCTTAAAAATTAACATTTGCTTAAAACGTTCTGGTGGTGACTGACACTTTGTTTGCTGCAGGTGTTTCAAAATTTCAATCACCCACTTTCCCTATGCAAGTGTATTTTCTTTAGCCACTTATTTGTACCATGTGACACAATACACTACACTACTATATTCTACACTATACACTACTATAGACTACTATACACTACACTATACACTACTATACACTACTACTACACTACTACACTATACACTACACTATACACTACAATACACTACTATACACTACACTATACACTACACTATACACTACAATACACTACTATACACTACACTATCTTCTTGTTCGTCCATCAAAGTTGATGATGACCAAGGCACGTTTGTCATTATGTTGGGTTTTGATGAGTGCGCAGATGGCTGAAGAGGCCAATCACTACACTATACACTTAACTATACACTACTATACACTACACACTACAATATACACTACACTATACACCACTATACTACTATACACTACACTATACACTACACTATACACCACTATACACTACTATACACTACACACTACAATATACACTACACTATACACTACACTATACACTACACTATACACTATACACACTACACTACTATACACTACACTATACACTACTATACACTACACTATACACTACTATACACTACACTATACACTACTATACACTACACTATACACTACACTATACACTACAGTGACGCAGTAACTCGCTGACCCCGTGACCCCAACTGGACTCCTGCAGTCTAAATAAAGATTCTGATTCGAGTTGCTGGATCGATCCACGAAAATATGACCACGACTCGGATCGTGTTAGAATCGTATTCAACTTAACGTAAAATCGAATCGCGATTCCGAAATCGATCCAGAAATCGAGAAAACCACTTGCCCCCAACACATCGACGTCTCTAGAGGAATCGGAATCGAAGCTTCAGGCGCGCCACGCGCACTAATCGATTCGTTTGAGTTCCCCGCTCCCCATTGTTGACGAAGTCGCCTCGTTCCTGCGAATTCTCGTCGCGTGAGTCCCCCCCTCACCCCCTCCAGCCGTCTTTGTCTTCCTTACCCCCCGAGAGAGCGACAGACAAAGAAGCCCCCCCGCAAAAGGCCGAGGCGTTTAAACCACCCCCTGAGGCGAGCCGTGAGAGACACCGCCCCTCGGATAGAATCTGTACCGGCCGAGACGCGAGGTGCTCGGTAGACCGGCCTAGGCCGATGCCGGTCACGCTCGGTGGCGTGGGGAGGGAAANTAAAAACAACTTTAATAACGTTTCATTTAATATCTACCCTGTTTATATTGTGTCTTTAACTCGCGACATTGAGTTGGTGGTGGTGGGTGTTTAATCGGCTTGCTGCTGTTTGTAGACAATCTGTTACTGGTAGGAACCTCTGGTTACACCAGCCCACATGGGATTATTGTGTCCGTCGTGCAGGGAGGGGCTGGGTGGGGATGGAGGGAGGGAGGGGTGGGGCTGGGTGGGAGGGTTGGGGCTGGGTGGGAGGGGAGGGGCTGAGTGGGGAGGGGCTGGTCACCCGTGGTGCCCTTATAAAACTCAACGTTTAACCTACTCACGCCGGCTTGTGCCGCCCTCACAGTCGGGCATATTCGCGGAATACACCACGCCGCCGTTGACCCTGCAGGCCATTGACCGAGCAACCCAACGTTCCTACCAGCTCCCTCCGCAAGAATGTGTTGAGTGATGTGTTACTTCTCCGTACGCTGCCCCTCCCGTCGTGTCTTGTGCGCGCGTTGTGTGTTGTCACGTTCTGACCCCCGTAGCCCACGACTGGACATCTGTGATGAAAGAGCTTTAGAGATTTTCGGATTTCTCCTGCAGTATTAATGCAATTCTGGTGCTTACAGACCCACACAGAGACCGATACAGAAACCCACAGAGACCCATACAGAAACCCACAAAGACCCATACATAGACCCATACTCAGAGTCCCATAGAGACCCACAGATCCATCCATAGAACCACAGACCTATTGAGACCCATACAGAAACCCACAGAGTCCCATACTCNGGGATCCATGCAGACCACAGAACCCATACTCGGAGACCCTAACACAAAGCCCATACAGAGACCCATAGACTCGCAGACAAAACCATAGAGACCCAAAGTCCCATAGTAACCCACACAGACCCATAGAGACCCACACTGTGATTGTGATTGGTGGTTAATGGTTGTAGTTTGTAAGTGTTAAGTGTGGGGAGCGGTTGCGTGCGCGAGTGAAATCAGAACCGGGTCCCGTGCCTCCCCTAGGTCAACTCGACTCCAATCAGAACCTGGTGCGGTGTTAAAATCAGCGCTGGGGAGACAAAGGCGGCCGGGCGTGGTGCTCGCCATCCACCCCTCGTGTGCCACAGTGGCAGCCTTCACAGGCGATGCTGCTCCTCGCTACTAACAGCTCTTGCTCCTCCAGCCTGGGTGGGCTACACGGGGGAGCTTTGTAGCCTCCAATAGACTAGGGGCAAGTGCTGTTCGGGATTGTAGCACCTATCAAGGCCGGCACTGTGGCACACGAGAGAGTGGGTGGCCAGCACCACGCCCGGCCGCCTTTGTCTCCCCGGTGGCGATACTACACACCACTGCACCAGGTACTCATTTGAGGCTGAGTCGACCTAGGTGAGGCTCAGGACCAAATAATCGTCATCAGTGTTGGCCTTGTGCTAGAATCGAACTCAGTTCGCCGAGTTCTTAGTGCAGCGCGCTAACCACTACAATACTGCTCCCACTCCGTGTCCACACACACATGGACACACGTACACACACACACAAACACGTCTACACACACAGACACGTGTACACACACACGTGGACACACAGACACGTGTACACACAGACACGTGTACACCACCACCATTGACACTCCCTCTGGCCCTGCTCCCGTGCCTCCACTGTGCTCCACATCACCAGCAACGCGTGCAGGGAAGCCGTCTCCAGCCCTGACCCACGGTGATCCGAGGCATCAACATCCCCAAGGAACGACAACAACCACAACATCAACAACAGCAACAACTACAGCAGCAACTACAGCAGCAGTGGCGGCAGAACTGACTGTGGGTCTCTTTGTGAGTCTATGGGTCTCTGTGTGGTGAGTTTATGGGTCTCTGTGTGACGGAGTCTATGGGTCCCTTTCGTGAGTCTTGTCTCTGAGTGAGTCTATGTGTCTTTATGAGTGAGTCTGTGTCTCTGTGTGGTGAGTCTATGGGTCTGAGTGAATCTATCAAAGTGCTAGTGCATTAACTTTCACCGTGCAGCAGACTTGGCACATTTTGTTGATAGACAGAACGAGCACTACAGGAGGATTTGTATTTAATCAGATACAGCGAGTACTGGTCTGGCCACAAACAAACTCACGTCAAATTCGTCCGTGTCGCTGTACGTGTATTGCTTTCTATAGACTGTAGGTTAAAGTCACTTCAAATAAACAGTAATACTCAAGACAATAACACGTGCTGTTTCTTTTTTACCTTCGATTTTTTATTGCACAATTTAATTTTCTAATCAAACGCGAGCAGCCTGCACGGCTTTTGGTACCTGACTGTCCGTTTCTCCGTCTCTCTCTCCAGCCATCCAGCCAGCAAAATTTATTTTCCTAATGTAGTTTGCTAGTATGATGATCTGAGTATGATACGATAGCATGATGACGCATCCCACTAATTTGCGTGGGATGCACACCCTGGGGTGAATGGTGGATTGGGAGGGAGGGTTGTGACATCAGCACCATGCGGGAACCCGCCTCAATGCTGTGGGGTTGCGGTGGTGTTGTCATCCCACAAATGCGCGCCGTGACATCATCACTTGCTCGCCCACCAGGAAGCCAGGCAGACAGCCAGGAATCCAATCAGCAAAACTTTGAAAATATACGTACAGTAATGATTATAATTACATTGCAGGATCCAACAAAGACGGTCACCGTATTGTGTGGCGCTGTTGCAGGTGCTGCTTGTGCGGCCGTCTGGAACGCTTTTTTTACATTATTATGAAGCCACTAAAGCTCTTCACTTTTAAATAATAAAAATTTACAAACTAATTTCTTTAGAACTGATTTTTGTGTTTAGTTTATTGTCCTTCCCCCGCACCTCCGATTAGCCCAGTTAGCTACATTCGTTGCAATAACAGGACCCTGCGGGGTGGGCTGGTAGGAACGAATAACCAAAGAATATAAACATAATGTATTATTACACTTGTTTAGCCAGGAAAGCCCCACTGAGTCTAAAGGTTTTTGTAGGGTCCTGCCAAGTGTTTGCAGTAGGGGGCGATGTTGCTACACCGAATCGGACGATACGAAGGGAGAGTGTGAGGCCTAATTCTAGGCCATCTTAAACAACTACGCTGGTTTGGTCGTCTGCGTGCGTGTCTGGACGTTTATTTATTTATTTTCGGGCCCGCCCAGACAGCTCACTCTGATTCGATAAAATAAAACAGCCGGAAGAGAGCGAAAGCTCACTTTGATTCGATACAAATAAATAAATAAAACGCCCGGAGGAGAGCAAAAGCATAGGTCTGGCAAGGTCTGCGCCGCAGTGGTGCAGTGCACTGTGGGCGCAGACCCTGCGCTGTGTGAGTGTCATGTGTATGCAAGTGTGCGAATGGTAGTTACGCTAATATTACGTATATTTATGTAAAAAATGGGTGCTGCGTGCTGCGATTAGTGGAGTCCCCAAACAACTTTACCTTACGAGTAGGCAGGGTCGCTATACAGTGAGTCTTAGCGGACTGAGCTGGCAGCTTCACCTGCCGGGACCACGGCCAGTTGCGTAGCGCCCCCTACAGTTCCGCCCATGGGTCAATACCCCCATGGGGCAACCGAGCTAACTGTTTGATGGGTACAATGGGTACTTTTTGGTTTATCCGGCTTATTACCATTATTATGTATTGACGTTGATCACGTCTCCATCGACGGCATGCTGCTGCTGGTAAGGGCATGTGTTGCATAATATGCAGCATGTGTCCGCGTATCATGTTTGATACGGATGCAGTTGGCGTTACTGTACATTTATGATGTTTTGGAGTGCCAATCCCATGCACTTTGAAATGTAATAAACTGTCAAAAAGGTTGCAGCCCGGCCCCCGCTGCTGTCACTCTCTGGCCGTTGCACAAGCCATATCGGAATTTGCGACATGCTAAAACGATGAGTACAGTGTGACACCACCCGGGTAACTCCCGGGATCAAAATGGGCATTGGAAAGTGATCGCTTTATTGAGATGATTATGGTACTACCACAGGGTATTGTGAACGGTTCAGGAGGAGGAGAAGTCTGGATTTGTATGTCTCACATTACCGGTAAGAAGCGTCGGGTGGGGGATGCCCTCCACTGGGGTACCAATTCTGTCATTATTAGTATACCATCATGCAATGTTTCTATCTGCAAGCTGTCATAACTGAAACGATCCCCGTTATTGTTCGATTGAGAAATGGAGAGACCCACACCTCTGATACCATATGTGAGGAACCCAAAAATCTGATGCATGCGTAAAACACCCACAATGGGAATACGTAAACGTAAAAACACCAACAAAATACATTTTAACATAAGAAAAAAATAGGTGGCCCCATAGCGCATCTGTCTGTGTGTGTACATACAGACGGAGGATGCAGGGGCCAACCTGTGTGCGATCGGAACGGTGCAATTGCTGACCAATGTCACTGTGGATGGCGCACACGCTGACACACACCGGAGCTGTGTCTTTGCGATGCAAGGGCATGGTGGATGGTGGAGCGCATATGGATCGTGCGTTACGAATAAAATAAAACAAAACAAACCGCTGGAAGCAGCCATGCGAGCAGGCTACCTTGAGAGCGATCGCGAATGGGTTGCGTGTCTGGAAGAAGCCTCGCTCTTTCAGATGCCGTACCAGCTTCGTCAACTCTTTGCTACGATTCTGCTGTATTCCATGCCAGCAGATACGAAGGCTCTCTGGGATAAATTCTACGACGAATTGGCTCGCGATTACGAGTACCAGTACCGCCAGCTGACCAACAAAGAAGAAATGGTAAATCTTCTTGGTTTTTTGGTAAAGTCATGTAGAAGGGAAGTAATAAAATAATAAAAATAAAACATAAGAAAATAATTCTCACGACGTTTTGGCCACAACGCAAGCAGCCGTCCTCAGGTCAAAACCAGGTCTGTCGAGGCGACAGCGTCTGAATGAAACAGCACATGTGCTTGGAGCATATATATAAGCTGGGTTGGAAGGGGGGAAAGGGCGCCTTGACAAAGAATTAGCATATCAAGATGAATTTAGCATATTTATGGGAAATGCAGGTATGTGATTAGTACTACTTATGGCCGTGCATTATGCAGGATTAGCAGCATCAAAGGGAGGGGATATGGCAAATGCAGGTATGTGATTAGTACTACTTATACCCGTGCATTATGCAGGATTAGCAGCATCAAAGAAAATAAAAGAAATGGTAAAGTTCAAGACCCTTCACAGCCTCCACGAGTTCCTCACGGCAGTTGGGATCGCTCTGTCGGACTTTGATGACCTCCTGCAGCTTTCCGAGTACCCACACTTGGTCTTGGACTCGCTGCTTGAGAACAACCATATCCGCCTCGAATTGGACACGAAGGACTTCCCATTTCGACTTCGGCGCAAACAGTTCCCCATTGTCCCAGCCTTCGCGATGACCATCAACAAGGCGCAAGGGCAAACTGTTCACAACCTGGGATTATATCTACCAACGCCATGCTTCTCGCACGGCCAACTGTACGTGGCACTATCGCGAGTCACGGCAAGATCCAACATCAAGGTGCTTATTGAGAGACCTGACGACGAGGAGGAAGACGGAGTGTACACGAAGAATATCGTGTATCGCCAGATATTTGAATAAGTTGCATTCTATATTTCAATAATTAGCATTCTTGAATATTGTCGATTGAGCGTCTCACTAAAATACATATAACCTCACAAAAATAAACATTGAACAATCACCAAAACATGTATATTGTGTCCAGCCACTTTCAACTCCCCACCAACCAAGCATATACACACCGCCCGCAAAGCGGGCGGCGACTGCTAGTAGGCCTAGCTGTAGGCGTTAGGCCGCTGTGAGTTAATTTTAAATTTAAATGTTTTAATTATTTATGTAAAAGCTTTAAATGTAAATGTTTCTATTGAAAAACATCAGGGAATGTAACATTATTAAACATTAACTCCCTTTCACACACGCGGGGTACGATACGAAGGGAGAGTTTGAGGCCTAGTTCTAGGCTTTAGGCCTAGCTGTAGGCTTTAGGCCGCCGTGAGTTAATTTTAAATTTAAATGTTTTTATTATTTATGTAAAAGCATTAAATATAAATGTTTCTATTTAAAAGCATCAGGGAATGTAACATTGTTAAACATTAACTCCCTTGCACACACGCGGGGGTACGATACGAAGGGAGAGTTTGAGGCGTAGTTCGAGGCTTTAGGCCTAGCTGTGGGCTTTAGGGCGCTGTGAGTTAAATTGTAATTTAAAAGTTTTAATTAAAAGCTATCTCAGGGAATTATAAGGGAATGTTACACTTGTTTAGCCAGGAAAGCCGCATTAATTTAAATGTTTTAATTAAAAGCTATCTGAGGGAATTATAAGGGAATGTTACACTTGTTTAGCCAGGAAAGCGTCACTGAGTCTAAAGGTTTTTGTAGGGTCATGCCAAGTGTTTGCAGTAGGGGGCGATGTTGCTACACGGACGGACGGACAGACGGACAAACGGACGGACGATATAATCTATTGTAGGCTGATCCACTTCGTTCCTACCAGTATAATTTCACCATACATACAGTACATGCATGCAGGCGGCCAGGAATAGAGTGGGCAAAACTTCGTGAGCCTTGGTTTAAGCAATGCCTGACTGCTTAAAAAAACAGGCTATAGTCTACATTATAGACTGCCACTACGCTCACCGAGGTTAAGAACCAGGATACAGTCTACATTATAGACTGCCAGTACACTCACCAAACTTAATAACCAGGCTACAGTCTACATGAATGTTTTTTAACATTTCTTTTATTTTTTCTATTTTTATTCACTTAATTTATTATTATTAGAATTTTTCTATCTACGTGACTTTACCGAAAGAACCAAAGAATAAGAATATTGTGATGATGGTGGTGATCATAGTGGTGGTAATAATGATGATGGCGGTGATGATCGTGATGGTGTTTGTGATGATGCTGATCGTGGTTATGGTGATCGTGGTGATGATGGTTATGGTGATGGTAGTGATGGTGATGATGATGGTGTTGATGATGATGATGATGGGTTGGTGGTGATGATAGTGATGATAATGGAGTGATGGTAATGATGATGATGATGATATTATGGTGATAATGATGGTGGGATGATGATAGTGATGATGGTGAATCGCATGGATGAAGAGGCGTGACGCGAGCGTGCACTGCAGCTGAAGGAGCGGCCACACGGACTCTGGGGCTGCGCTGATTCCCAGTCAGATTTCATTAAAATCTCTCAAACTTCCGCACTGACGACATCGCTCATGCACACCAACCTGAACCTCACCCTCCCCTTCCATGCTCACCTACCCCTCATTTTTACTCACTCTCCCTTCACCCCACCCGCCCCTAACCCTCACCTTACCTCACCCTCCATTCAGTGCTGGATTATGCGAGTAAAAAGTAGATACATAATGCTAGTCCCGCACTTTCAAGGGCCCCCACTAAATTATTTCAAGCTATCAATTCCGGTTCAGTGATTCTGCACTTGCTCTATTGCTAACTATATTGCCTTCAACTTTAGAATGACTGGGTGTTTAAGGTTAGCGTTTGTAGTATTATCTGGTGTATCACAAATGACAAAATACAAAAAAATTCTAAGTAAGTAAAAATTGGTTGTAATGTTTACGTTTTTTTATATTTAGGGCCCTTTATAACATATGCTATACGCCCCGCACGAGCTTAATCCAGCGCCAATCCACCTTGCCCTCCCTCCTAAACTCTCTTAATAGCCCCCCTCTCCTCCCTCTACCCCCCCTTCCATTCTCTCCTCACCCCTCTTCACCATCACCCTCCACGCTCACCGTCACCTTCCCTCACCTTCCTCTCCATTATCCCTCACCTTCACCTTCCTCTCACCCTCGCTTCACCCTCTCCTTAACATCCCCCCTTTCATCCGTTTCTTGGGTTTCTGTCTCGGTTTGTTGGGTTTCTATCTCTCCCCATCCTCAGGATGTACGACTCAGATCCACGATCTTCAATGGTTCATTAACTATCCACCCACATCCCAGGGTAGAGAGGCTGCAAGAATCTCTGCCGAACCTCGTGGATCACCTCCATGGAGTCGGCGTGGTAAAACGCCAGGAGCCCCCCTCCCAGTGCAGGTGAAGCCCGATTCTGCGGGGGAGGAGGAGGCCCCCCTCACCAACAGTGAGGTCCTCACTTTACCATGAAACACTGAGAAGTTATTGTAACGTTTCTCTAAACACCAGGACGCGTCGTTCCCTCCCAGCAGCTGTGCAACACCACCCACTTTCCGTGGATTTGTCCCGTATGCGACTCCAACACGACACCACCGCGCGTTCCCCACGTCCACCTCCCAGTAGTGGTGGCCCGACGAGAAGCTCTCACAGCACAGGGCTTGTGACCAGTAATCAAACCGGTGTGGGTGATCGGGGTGACCCTGGGAGGCACGGGTCCGCGTCATCATCCTGAGATCCGAGGAGATCTGGAGTTCGCTATGAGCTGAGTTTGTGTCCAGAGTCGGTGAGCATCCGTCTGTGACAACAGCGATCGCAACATCACTACAGAACACTGTCATCACCATTATCCACCATCACCCCCATCAACATCATCAACCATCATCTTCACCATCAACAATAACATTACAAACACCATCACCAATCTTCCTCGCCATCAATATCAATGACAATGACTGAATCAGACAAGCTACCATTCTTGGATGTTCTGTTTGAGAGGAGGCCCAATGGCTCTTTGGGACATTCTGTTTACAGGAAGGCCACCCATACAGATTCCTACCTGAAGCCTGATTCCCACCACCATCCAGCACAAAATAATTCCCTCATCAAAACACAATACCATTGGGCCCACTGCATCTCTGACCAACACCACCGGGCCAGTGAATTAGAACATGTACATCTGGCCCTCAAGATGAACGAATTCTCGGACCGTACTATCCGCCAAGCTGTTTCTCCTACCGTGGAGAAACAATCCCCTGAGACTCCGATCAAAATAATTACGTTGCCATACATAGCAGGCGTTACCAAAAATATTTCCAAAATTCTAAACAAACACAAGATCCAGGTCCGATTCAGTACAGTACACAAAATCCGTGATCTGATCCCATCCGTAAAGGATCTCATTCCTGACTTACAGTACCCTGGTGTCTACAAACTGAGTTGCACCTGTGGTGATTGTTATATCGGGGAAACAAAATTACATATTTCTGACCGCATTCACGAGCACAAGTCAGATTTGAAACACGGTAGAACGAATTCTTCGGCTGTAGCTGACCACTTATAATACTGCAGGCTCTCATGATATTGTGTTCTCCGATACCAAAGTACTCTGCAAGCCTCATGGATACTACCAAAGAGTTGTCCGTGAAGCCATCCAGATACACGTAACTTCAACCGAAAGGATAGATTCAAATTGAGCAATCATTGGAAGGATGTAATTAACAAAGTTAAACTTTAGCTGCCGTGCAGTTTACTGCAAGGCAGCCAGTTTATATTCATATCCATATTCCCAGTCTTTTACTCCCAGCTTTACACACTACCATCTCTATGAAATTTGACTCCAAGCCCGGCTTATTCCCATCACTTGAAAAATTTGTCACCTTGTTTCGAGCGTGCAAATTTAGCTTGCACAACTCTAATTTACCCCCTGCAGCATAACAAAGGATGGCTTAATATAGCTTTCTTATCTACTTCCGCCCCTGCATCACAAAGCTTCAGTTTGAACTCCATGTGTTACCTCCCAGCCCACACTCCGTCCCACACTCACCATCCCCCCCCCTCTTCCCCCACAACTATATAATTCCTCGTCACAGCCATCTCTTAGACACACTTAAGCGGTTGTGCTTTCGCTGCGTTGTCCCCACCTGAAGACGGACACTTGTGTTGCGCCCGAAACGTCGTGATTTAATTAGTTGTTTTCATTTTTTTTTTTTACCATGTGACTTTACCGAAAAAAGAGTATGGATCCGTGCAGTCACGAAAACTTCAAATCTAGAATTATCAATGACAACATAAACATGATCACCACCTTCATAATCAACACTATGAATCTCACCAACATCACTATCGCCATCAGCAACATTACAACCATCACCACCACTACCACCATCACAAACAATCACCACCACCATCACTGCCATCACCACGACCATCACCACTATCCCCTTCACCATCTCTAACATCTTCATCACTATCACCAACACGATCAGCTTGATAACCAACACCACGACCAATACCATCTTCAATGCTAACACTATTCCCATCACTCACATTACAACTAACAGAATCATTACCATCATCCTCATCACGATCACTATCACCATCATAATGACCATTACCAACATTAGGAATTCATTTGAGACTGCAACTGCCTAGCAGAGGCTCAGGACTGAATCAGATATCAGCTGCCACTGATGTTAGCCATGGAGGGTAATAAAACCCAGGTAACTGGGTTCGTAGTGCAGTGTGCTACCTCTCCCCCCACGCATACATATTCACAGGCACACACTGCATCTCAACATCACAATTACCCCTGACTCTTGTTGATTATTTACACAAAAACGCCACACTGAGTCTCATGGTGTTGTTCAGTAGGGTCATGGATTGGGATGTGAACAAAGACAAAGATCCCCTTTGTAGCCTTAACAGACCATTGGGGCAAGTGCTGTTAGCGAGCATCTATGATGACCAGCAGGGCACACGAGGAGGTGGGTTGCCAGCACTACGTCCGACCACCTTTTTCTCCCTATTGGCGATTTTCTTTAAATACTGGATCAAGTTCCAGAATGTTAAAAAAGATAAATATTCCCCGTGTTGCCTTAACAGACTGTCGGGGCAAATCAACACCTTTGAAAGCTGGCACAGCACAGGAGGGGCTTGGTGGCTAGCACGACGCCTGGCCACCTTTGTCTCCCTAGTGGTGATGTTTACACACACAACTAGGTAAGCATTTGAGGCTGAGTAGACCTCGTGCACACACACACGTGGGTCATTTATTGTGAAGATGGCCCCATCACCCATGGTTCACACTGAAGAACTCACACAGGAGTTTGGTCACAGTTCCCTCGGTGCCTTTAAGCGGGGCAATGTCCTCTTGGCTAGAACCTGAGGGTGGATCTGCTGTAACCTTCCCTGCCCTGTGAAAGCAGAATAGACTGTTTCACATAGAGCATCGTCACTCACAGGATAATCACAGCTCCATCACTGAAACACACATCACAGCATCTTCACACGTGGGATCATCGCAGCTCCATCATATCGAGACTCATCACCAAGCATCACTCGCATCACAATTGCAGCATCACCACATGGCATTACTATCACCGCACATAGCACCACCACACAGCACTATCAGACAACATCACCACACAGCATCACCACACAGCATCATCACACAGCATCATCACACAGCATCACCACAGACAGCATCACCAGACAGCATTACTATCATCACACATAGCATCATCACACAGCGCCATTACACAGCGCACCATCACAGCAGCACCACACACACCATCATTACACAGCATTATCACCAAACAGCATTACTATCACCACACCATCACCTCACACAGCATCATCACACAAAGCATCACCGCACACAGCATCACCAGACAGCATTATCACCACAGAGCATTCCTATCACCACATACCATCACAACACATAGCATAATCACATAGCATCACCACACACAGAATCATCACGCACAGCTTCACCACACACACGACCACACACAGCATCACACACAGCCAATGTCTCACTGCCCGCACCCCACACTCAGTCCCATGTTGTCGTGTGTCGAGTCGTGAGTGATAGTCGTCTTTTACCTGCACGTCTCCTTCAGGTGGCCCTGTGGAGAGAGAGAGATGTGTTACTGTGACTCTACCTCCAATCCCTTGTGATCAGTGGAGTTCCCACTGCAACACCGTGGAATATAAACCCCAAAGTCTTGGCTTATGACCCTATGATCACCAACACTGACTTACGGGGCAAATATTTCAGAGTGAGACCGGTTGATAGTCAACTATAAACTTTTTTATTTTTCCAGGTAAGGCCCACGGAGCTATATAGCTTTTTTTCAGAAGTGACCGGGCCACAAATGATAGCTCAATGAAGTATTTCATGATGTGGAAATTGATGGCAGCCCAATGCTCTAAACGCATGTTTTCAAATGTGGAGGGAAATATTGAAGGACCCTGAGAATAATCCATGCACCCATGGAGAATTTTGACTTAAAATTTTCGTGACCGCAGGAATTCATATTGTTTGGTTCTTTCGGTAAAGTACCGTATTTTCCCGCATATAGCCCGCATACGCATATAACCCGCAAAAATAGCGTTTTGTGTAAAAAAAAAAATTCAGATAGCCCGCACCTCCATATACCCCGCATGCATTCATATATTTAACGTCGTTGCCGCAGCTTTATTCCACCATATTAATACGAAGTTTACATTTGTAATACATCCCACTATCAATTGTTAACATTAAAATCATAACGTGCACAAAGAAAGAAAACTAACCAGAAACGAGTGAACTTAAAACAATAAATAAGTAACAAAAGTAAATATCTAATAAATAAGTAACATAACTGGTAGATATGTAAGTACAGTTTTAGCACTGGTAGATTGCCCACTGCTCAGATAATAGCGACATTACGGTAGAGCCGTCGCCTCGCCCCCCTCTCTCTCCCCCAGCTGCCCCACCCCAACCCCCACCTCTCTCTCCCCCAGCTGCCCCACCCCCCAACCCCCACCTCTCTCTCCTCCCAGCTGCCCCAACCTCTAAACCCCCACCTCTCTCCCCAGGTAAACTGCGCGCACTTCAAACATTATTGTTTCATTGTACAAACAATTCATTTTAAACGTGATAACATGTGCAATTTTAGTGTGAGTGGTTTATTCAGCAGTGCTTTAGTCAAAGGTAAGTGTTGCATAGTGGATAGTCCGACCATGAAATTATTAAACGAGTTATGACATGTCACACGTGTAAAATATTTTTGGTATAGCCCGCACCTCCATATACCCCGCAGGGTCTTGTATTGTTTGTAAAAAGTGGTATACTCCACGGGTTATATGCGGGAAAATACGGTAATTTAGATAGAAAAATTATAATAAAGTGAATAAAAATAACATAAAAACCACGACGTTTCTATCCCAACACAAGCAATCGTCTTCAGGAGGAAAAAGGAGGAAGGTCACCGAAGGCAACCGTTTTTAAATGTTTCAAAAATGGGCGTGGCACAAGCGTGCTGGTGTCGGAGTGAAGTGGGCGGGGCATATGTGCCCTGGGGTAAGGTGACAAGAAAACAGATCAAGTCATGACTTGATTTGCGTTTTCTTGACAATAAAACAAATCAATCTACGACCCAAAGTGGTTAATGATATCTTTCCAATGATTGCTGAGTTTGTACCCATCCTCTGGACATTGTGTCTGTATATATGGATGGCTTCATGAACAAATCTTTGTTGATAGCCAGAAGGCTTGCAAAGTACCATCGTCTTAGAGAAATAAATTTCGCGTGAGCCAGCTGCATTAAAATAATTATCAGCCACGGCAGAAGTATTGGTCCTACCGTGTTTCAAATCTGCTTTATTTTCTCGAACACGGTCCGAGACATGTCGCTTAGTTTCCCCAATGTAACTGCTGCCGCAGTTACTGCTTAGTTTGTAGATGCCAGGATATTGCATGTTAGGGATCACATCCTTCACAGATGGGATCAGATCACAAATTGTATGTATGTACTGTGTTAAATCGGACCTGGATCTTGTGTTTGTTCATAATTTTGGAAATCTTTTTGGTTACCCCTGCTATGTATGGCAAGGTGATGGTTTTTATTGGATCCTCAGATGTCTCCTTCCTCGCGGTTGGTGTGATGGCTTTGTGGATGGTGTGGTTAAAATATCCATTCGGTTTGAGAGCTTGGTGTACGTGTTTGAGTTCACTGGTTAGGTGTTCATGGTCGGAGATACATTGAGCTTTATGACGTAGAGTTTTGATGAGGGAATTATGTTGGGATGGTTGGTGGTGGGAGTCAGGTTTTAGGTAGGCATCAGTATGGGTTCCTTTCTTGTAGACAGAAGGGCTCATTGAGCCATCTGGTCTCTTTTTGATTAGGACATCCAAGAAAGGTTGCTTGCCATCTACCTCCATGGTGAATTTGATAGCTGGGTGTATGGAATTGATGTGGTTGAGGAATTGGTTCAGAGCCCGTCGGCCATGTGGCCAGATGACACACGTGTCATCCACGTACCTCTTCCACAAGGACGGGCATAGAGTGGGTGCCTGGATGGGGTCTGTCTGAAGTGTTTCCGTTTAAACATTGGCTTCAACTGGGGATAAGGGAGAACCCATTGGGTGCCTTCAGTTTGTTTGTAGAATGTTACATTCCAGGTGAAGTATGTATTGGTGAGACACTGCCTCACCAATACATACTTCACCTGGAATTGGTGAGACACTGCCTCACCAGGGCCGGTACATCAGCATTCAATCCTTGTTGGACCAAATCTTAAATGATTGCAATGGTATCGGGCACAGGAACTTTGGTGAATAAAGAAACTACATCGAAACTAACGAGCAAATCACCTGGGGACAGTGAGATGTCCTGAATTGACGTTACCAGGTGAGCTGAGTTAAGTACAGGAGAGGTGGTCTTACCAGTGAATGGCTGCAAGGTCTTAGACAGATATCGGGCCAGTTTGTAGGTGAGTGAGCCAATGGTGGAGACGATGGGACGAAGGGGTGTACTTCTTTATGGATTTTTGTAAACCATATAATCGGAAAATGCCGGATAGGTTGAAGGGAAAAATATACAAGACCATCGTCCGACCGGTGGCACTCTATGGATCCGAGTGCTCGCCAGCCACAACTGTACACGAACAAGCTCTCCACACCATGGAGATGAGGATGCTCAGATGGATCCTCGGGCTCACTCGATGGATCGTGTCAGGAACGAAGACGTTCGGAAGCGACTTGGTGTGGCCCCATTGCGGACAAGATGCTTGAGGCAAGGCTTCGGTGGTACGGCCATGTGATGCGAAGTGAAGAGTCATCAGTGGCCAAGACTGCTGTGCGTATTGAGCCAGAGGGCCGCCGTCCACGCGGACGTCCGAAGAAGCGATGGATGGACCGAATAAAGGAAGACATGAAGACGGTCAACGCATCCCCTGAAGATGCCCTGGACCGAGCCAAATGGAGAAGACAATGCCGAAAAGCGGACCCTGTGCCACAGCGGGAACAACGCTAGGAAGAAGATATAATCTTGGTAGTCTAGCGGCAGAGGGTTTTAAGGAAAACCGTTTGGTCTGTTCAATTAAAGAAGCTGAATCAGTGATGATACTGTTCGTTTTTGTAACAAGGCTGTTGGTGGGATCTCTTTACATTTTTGTGTAGCTACCATCATTAATACTTTTTGGTTCTTTCGGTTAAGTCACGTAGGTAGAATAATAAAATATATATTATATCACGACGAATTTTGTTATTGTATACGGTTTTGTCCATGATGACCGTGGCATTGCCCTTGTCGGCTGAGAGGATGACGATATCATCCCTCTTTTCAATTGAGATGACTCATCAACCACTTCGGGTCGTACTGTGTTTGAGAGCATAAGGAAGATTTGAAACATGGTAGGACCAGTCTCTGCCGTGGCTGATCATTTTAATGCAGCTGGCTCACACAAAATAGATTTCTCTAAGGCGATGGTACTTTGCAAGCCTACTGGCTATCAACAAAGATGTGTTCATGAAGCCATCCATATACATAGACACAGACACAATTTAAACCGAGAGGATGGGTTCAAACTCAGCAATCATTGGAAAGATGTCATCAACCACTTTGGGTCATAGCTTGATTTGTGTTTTCTTGTCACCTTACCCCAGGGCACATATGCCCCGCCCACTTCGTTCTGACACCAGCATGCTTGTGCCATGCCCATTTTTGAAACATTTAAAATCGGTTGCCTTCGGTGACCTTCCTTTTTCCTCCTGAAGACTATCGCTTGTGTTGTGATCGAAACGTCGTGGATTTTATTGTATTCACTTTATTATTATTTTTTCTATCTACGTGACTTTACCGAAAGAACCAAAGAACATGGAGGGAGACATGAAAACTCTAAATTTATAGAGATGTCAGGGTTGGGATCAAATCCCCGACCTTGGTATGCCAGGCGAGGTAGTTAACATCTTGCCATCCCTATGAGGACCAACACTGATTTGCAGGGCAAATACACATATAATAGCCCAGATTTGTCCTGTCATTCTGTGACTGTGATTAACGCCCCCGGATTGGTTTAAGTGCGTCACGTGACCGCGAGCAAGCAGCCAACCAGAGGTGCGCCCCTCCCAAACATGTACGCCCCCGGATTGGTTGAAGTGCATCACGTGACCGCGAGCTGCCCACTTTGTGTTGTGTTGCGCCCCACACCTCGGAGGCCCGAGAAGCAGCAACATCACGGCCACAGCGCCGGAGACGCAGCCACGGAAAGCTGGCGATCGATCCACTCACACACGGCTCACTCATACACACAGCTCACTCACACTCACACACAATCGCATGCAGCTCAGAGGAGATGGGTGAGTCAGAGTGAAGAAGCTGACAGTTGATCCACTCACACACGGCTCACTCATACACACAGCTCACTCACATACACAATCGCATGCAGCTCAGAGGAGACGGGCGAGTGAGAGTGAGGCAGAGCCGTGCTCCATCCACTGCTGCCCTGAGGGACCCCCGTGCTCTCCACTGCTGGCTTGAGGAGAGCCGTGCTCTGTCCACTGCTGCCCTGAGGGAGAGCCGTGCCCGAGTTTTTTTGGTGCTTAAATCCACTGCTGGATGAAGGCCCACCGCACGCTGTGCGAGTGGATCGTAAGGATTTACTTGACCAGTCTGTTGGGGGCCGCCGCACGCTGTGTTGTGGGGGGGTGCCGCAGGCTGTGGTTGTTCAGGGCCGCCGCAGGCTATGGTTGTTCGGGGCGCCGCAGGCTGTGGTTGTGCGGGGCGCCGCAGGCGCCTATGGCGCCCCTAAACAACACAGTATTTAAGAGTGAGACCGGTTGATGTTATTTTGTGTTGAGATTAACTGAGTACTGATCATTTCTGTCGTCAATGCACACATGGCAGGTCTTGCAGAAGTGGTGGTCAATACACAAGAATATCATTAATACGTGTACGGGACCTCATATTTATTTTAGCTTCCATAATATGGACACTGAAGGTAGCACATCCAGGAGGAGGTCCACAAAGTAGGAAGCAGAGATGCCATCGGCTCTTGAGCAGGTGCTGGTGATGATAATCATAAATACCGTGTACACTGTTGTTGTATGGTTGGATTCCAATAATATTTAGTTTATATTCACAATGNAAAAAACTAAATGGGAATCTGTTTAAAGGACGGGAGAGAGAAATAATTTAACTGAGAAAATATGAGCTGGCCTTCTAAATGGCAGCCACTGGAGCTGCGATTCGAGTCCATGAGTGGAGCTTTGTTCTCAAGCCCAGTGGATGTGAGCTCTCATTCAGGAGCCTCCCTCTGCTGCTGGTGGTAAGATGACTCTGTACCAATAGCGACAATGGAGACTCATCGCTCACCTGCAGGAATGCGAGCGAGTCCCTTTCCTGCGCTAGGGCCTGCAGGCGAGTGGCTGCTGCCTGGAGCTCGCTGATCTCCCGCTGGTAGCGAGCGATCTTCTTCTCAATCTGGGACAGCAGCTCGCGCCCTTTCTGCTCCGCTTGCTCTAAAGCTGCCTTCTCCTCCGCATCCAACGCTGCTCTCGCGCCGGTGAATCTGACCGAGATTGAGGCCTTTTCATCTGTCATGGATCCCTGCAAAGAGAAACAAATGCCATCTCTGTTCATTAAAAGTCTGGTCCTTTGTGAAATGACATTCAGGTCGGTGTGGTTGTGTCTATACCCCTTTTTGTTTAATTAATATTAAGAATTATTCTGCCAACATATATAATATTTTTTTTAATAGACACGGGGCAACTTGGAGCGAACAAAGACGAACAAAAACCCGTTTTCCAACTGGCGTACACACCACGCTTCAAAGGCCAGAAAGCATGAAAGAGATGGCAATAAAATGTCATAAATTCCACACAAGAACAAAANGGGGGGGGGAAGTCGCAAGGGGTTGTTAGGATAACACCCATTCCTTCAAAGGCCCTTTTACAATACAAACCAGGCGCCACGAATATATATATAATTATATTCTTAACCAAAAATTAGCATTGACATCAAGAAAGCACAGACGGGTTTTGAACCATGTTAGTTAAACAAAGTTACCAACTTAGCCATGAAGATTAAGCAAACATTATCTATCCTCGCTCCAATTGGAAACCAGACTACAGTCTGCACCAGGGTCGCGATTCATCATTTGTTAATTAAATACTGACATTATTTACCTTTAAATAATTTCTACGCGGCATGACCGAAGCATCAAAGAATAATTATGGCAGTCAGGGTCGCTCCTAAGCCAAACACAAACAAATTCCCCCGGATATCAGATTAAATAATAACAAGAAGTCAAATAATAAGTACGAATTTAAGAGTGAATCTCCTAGGAGAGTTAAGGGCGGAGAAGTCTATCATAATCAACCAACACGCAACACTCCAGGGGAAGCGAGCAGCTCACAGCCGTCTTTGTCTTCCCGAGAGGAACGACCACGGAGCACACACACAAAGCCAGGAAATGACCCTCATAAAGTTCGTGGCGAGCAAGCAACGGCTCAGAAAGGAAATTAACACATGCCTCCAAAGATAAATAAATAAACACACGGCAGGGTGCTCCAATGACGAAGCACAGCCGTCTTTGTCTCCCCGCAGCACAGACAGCAAGATTTTCGCACGCGAGCAAATAACATTTCCCCATAGGGAGATCAAACCACGATGAAATACCGTGAACACGGCTACGACATGCATGGAGTCACTTACAATCAAATCACAATGATACTAAGCAGCAAATGAGTCGCATTTTAACTTCCAAACCAAAAACAACTTAAGCTGTGTGAGACAAAGGATATAACGCCCAGAGCGAGGGAGGGGATCATTAAGCCCGCTTAACGCGTAGGTTTTCGCGACAAATATTATTCATAATCAAAACGTGTATTATGATTGTGATTGTGTAACCTCGGTGCGAACGCGAATCGTCGGTCTGGTTTAATGGATAACTCATGTGACGCCAGTTCGCGAGGAAGCCCCCACCCCACCTTCCAGAATGATTACACAGCTGGTCTTTAAAGCTCCCATAAACACACACGCGACACATACGGACGGACATGCACACGACTCACACGGACGAAACGCATACGAACAAAGGGAAAAGTTATATGACCCGGCCTTTGAACAACTCGGGAAAACTGAGTGGATTTTCCCGATATAAGCCGAGAAAAAATCCATTCAAGACATCTCGTCTCCGGGGCTACGGCCCCCACCAGAGATCACCAGGGCTCCGGCCCCATCTCATCTCAACGCCGACAACGAGGAAGCTCTTCCGTCATCCAGAATGACGATGTTCGCGGGGTAGCGACGTGCATCGACAAGCTGAGGTCTGCACCACCTAAGAAGAATCGCTACCCTGAGTCGCCGAGCTGCGAGTGAAGCTGACGGAGATTCCAGCTATCACTCTCGAGCAAACAAAGACACCCAACGTCCACCCAACAACGAACGAAGCATCGTTCATCGCCAGAGTGACGACCAGCGAACAACCTGTAGGAAGGGCGGAGATCGCCAAGCATCGACCAAGCGAGCATCGCAAAGGACGAGCAGCAGCGGATGAGCAACAAGAGCCATCGTTCATCGCCAGAGCGCTCCAAGCCAGTGAGAGCACACAGCCGCGTCGTCCAGAGCCTGAGCCAACATAGCCTGAAGTAAGGGCGAGTGTCCGTGTGAAGTTGGCAGCGATCAAGGAGAGAGCGACGACGATATCATCGCACACTGCCGAAGGCGAGCATCGTGCCGACTCAACAATCGTCCAGCAGTGGAGAAGCCTGGAGCTGCCACCAAGAGAGAGAAAGCGCCATCGAATGCGCCGTGTGTTTGATACACACATCGACCAACACCCAGTGAGAACAGACAAGACATCCAGCAGCGACGACGATATCATCGCACACCGCCGAAGGGAGCATTGTGCCGACCCAACAATTGTCCAGCAGTGGAGAAAGAGAGTCAAAGCCTTCCGAACGAGCGCCGCCAAGCGCCGCCGCTCACCTCGCAGCGGAGAAAGTCTCGGCTGCAACCCGCACGGGCAGAGGAATCTCCGGATCGGTCATATCACTTCCCCCACTCACAGACTCAAGGAAGCACATAGTGAATATCGTGTCAAACCTGTTTCTTTGCCATAGAGTCTCGCCGAAGAATTTATTAAAACAGAGCCAGATTCGCTCTCCACCAACACACACGCCTCACCCACCATTGTCTCAAACATTCCGTTAACAGATATAATCTTGCCAACGAATCGATTGACGTATGCTTCGCCTTCGGGGTACAATAAGTGCTTTTATTGCCGTCATATGAATATCGTTGTATGCCTGTTTAAAACTCGGCCGGTCGCCGGTGATGCTCGATACATGGGGAACTAATGAGATGTCTGGTGAAAAAGTAGAAATTACGATTGTTAGAAGAAGGTTAGCCTTCAGTTTAGTTAATTGCATAATTTTGCTCATGAATTTATTGACGTATGTTTTTGCCTTTGCATGCTAGAATGTCACATGTATGTTTAGAATAAATTGTTAACACAGAAGTATCTCGAGTGTTTCTTTCCAAATCCATGCAAAACTGTCTTATTGATAAGAACTGTTACCTGCGATGAGATATGAAGTTGGAGACCTAACATAACATAAACACTAAGATAATCAGTAAATGTTTAATCAATGATAATCGTGTTATCCTGATTGATACAACTCTGGATAAACGAAACTAAGCTTAATTATCATAACTGCATACATTAACATAATCGCAAGCATTCGCATAAATTAATATGATTATCTCCGTGATTACCATAATTTATGCATATAATTACACACATTTACATAATTTATGCGATTTGCGCATTTTTTAAGAATTTATAACTTTTTTTTTAATCAAAATTTCATAATTCCAACATATACAACAGTGTGACCCGAGGCCTCATTGCTGTCTGCAGCATTGAGGCCTCCTTCTTCCTCTGATAGCGCCACTGTGCATTTTGACGACAAGACGATTCGCCATAACTGGCGGGGGCTGTGAGGCAATTAAATCATCAAATACCATTATGAGTACATTTAGCGTTTGTGCCATTCTCATTGCGCAAGGCTATCAGGACGATGCTTTGTTTACCGGCACATGAAGCGAAGGAAAATTTGTAATTTGCCTTCAACAAGTAGACCCTGAATGATATGGGAAGTTAGGCCAATTCCTCCTGAAATGAATGTTTTGAATGTGTAGTGCCTGAAAATACGCACACGCAAAAGTGGGTGTACGCCCGCGCGGAGTACAGTGGGAGCAAACGAGGTCGAGGGTGTTGTCGTTAGGCGTAGGGAGAAGGTCAGAGACGGGTAGGGGGCAACTAAGGACACAGGGCGCTGATTGGCTGGGAGTTGTTATTGTCCAAATGTGGGGCCACGCTGTCTGAGGACAGTAGCAGGTGGTAAGGGGTGATTAAGGACGCAGGGCGCCAATTAGCCGAGATGTTGTTGTTGTCGCTAAGTGGCGCCGCATTGTCTGGGAAAATATGGCAGGTGCCAGCGGGGGCTGGGGGCGAGTGGCGTCGCGGGGGATGCCTCAGATTAATTGAAGATTAATTGGCTGAGGGATAAAGAGAGGGGTTTTGGAGCAGACGGGAGTTCGCGCCTGGGAGAGACGAAGGATGTTGGAGTTGAAGCAGCGGAGCCAGTAGCAGTGGAGACGTGTAGGGTAGCAGTGGAGAAGTATCGGGTAGCAGTGGAAAAGTAAAGGTAGCAACGGAGATGCCAACAGAAGCGGCTGGAGTGTGACGGCGAAGCCAGCAGAGAGCGGCTGGGGTGTGGCGGAGAAGCTGATAGAGATACGGCTGAGTGTGACGGTGGAGCTGATAAAGAGCGGCTGAACTGTGACGGGGAGAGTGGAGAGGAGAGTCGACGGAGAGACGCGGAGCGAGTGAGGCCGGCGGAACGCGGCGAGCGAGCGGAGAGCGCGGAGGAGGAATGTTGATCGGTGTTAGCTGGAGGAATGTTGATTGGTGCTAGTTGGAGGAATGTTGATCGGAATAAGCGAAATAAAGTGAGAGAGAAAAGCAAGAAGCTGTCGTGTCAAGTCGAGCACTACAAATGTAAGAGAAAGCCACATGTGTATGGATAAAGAGATGGGATCATGAAACCACTTGCTATATTGCCACCTGGCCACCTTAAAGCCTGATTGGTTTTAGTAAGATGGTGTACAAGAGGCTGTGTGTGATCCACCAACTCTGCCACCAGAGTATTGGATAAGAGGTACGTACCACCTCATCTGACCAATATAGTTCACAGTCGTTGAAGTGGTAAGTTGTATGGAGATATGGGAATGTGGAATTTCCACCACTGATTTTGTTTCTCAGTGGAGAGGAAAACCATCTCTTTGCACGTCCTGATTATTGAGGCGCATTAACTGTTATGTGTTTAATCCCACAACGTGTCCACAGCCAATGGAAGCCCACGTGAATGAATGGAGTTGTTCTCCATCACAAATACTACTCAGAGTGGAGTCATGGGGTCACAGAGTCTGGCCCAGACGCGGTACCTGCACGTCCCTGCGAGCGGCCTCCATCCGCCTCACAAACTCCTCTGCCTCCTCCTCTTCTCCTCCACCACCCGCGTCTCCTCTTCCACTTGTTTCTGTGAGAGACGTCAACAGGGGAGACACCATTCACTCTCTGAGCGTCCCCTCTCACCCCGCTCCACGTGAACCCCTCCACAGTGACGGGGGCAGTAGCCCCGGTGCAGCGATGGAGGCGTGAGGAGCAAAGGCTGCATGGAACTGATTTCACGAGGAGCTCAAACGTGTTCAGGGCTGCCTGAGTAGTGAGCGGTGCTGAGTAGTTGTAGAGCTACCTAATCGGTGGTTGGCGCTACTTGAGCAGTGGGCAAGGCTACCTGAGCAGTGGACGTGGCTACTGGAGTTGTGGGTGGGGCTACCCGAGAAATGAGCTGGGTCACCCAAGTGGTGGGCAGGGCTACCTGAGTAGTGGGTTGGGCTACTACGTAGTGGGTGGGGCTACATGTGTAGTGGGTGGAGCTACCTGAGCAGTGGGTGAGGCTGCCTAAGTAGTGGGCGGTGCTGAGTAGTGGATGGAGCTACCTGAGCAGTGGGTGGGGCTACTTGAGCAGTGAGCCGGGCAACCCGAGCAGTGGGCGGGGCTGAGTAGTGGGTGGACAGGAACCGAGTGGCGAGATGTTATCTGCCTTACCTGCTATACAGGAGGTTGTGGGTTGAATCCGACCCTGATACCTGTGTAGTGAGCAACTTCGGAGACGCTGTTAGGAGGCAACAACGTTTATTCTACACTATATAACACCGTTACACACGGGACTACAATATGCCTATCTCTTACACACCATTACACAGGATAACTATAAACGGGTCAGAGCAGCCAACGTGCTGTCTGCCCACGACGTCAGAGACGGAGACGAGATGAAGACATAGCACCTCGGGTTCACTTCGCCTGCAGACAGCCCCGATCTTTGATCTGGGCTGTCTGCATTTGGCTTCCCTTTAATCTCTCTCGGTACGGCCTAGCTCCGTCCTCGGCTGCCCCTTCTGGAACATTCCTGAAGGTTCCAGGCTATATTGCACATGCCACCTGCCCGGCTCCGCCCTTAACAACGCCTCCTTCAGGAACTCTCCAGAAGATTCCCGTCTACACTTCCCGTGTCCCATCGGTCACCTTGACCCCACATTCCTCACCCGGCCTATCACGTGCTTCACCCAAGGCCGGGATGACTCGTCCTCATATGCCCCCTTCCGCCAGCAGCCAGCACCACGCTCTACTCTGTGGGTAGGACTCATCAGCCTCTCTCTGCTAGCACCCAGTACCACGCACCTAGCGACCCACTGTGTGGTACTGCATGGTGTGCTCGCCTCGTCACCCATATTTCCTCATTCTACTGTACTTAGTGCTACGCGCTGTAGTGATCATTCTATATTACTACACCTGCATATATGCAGTTTGTATGTCTCTCTCCATGGTCGCTTGGATTTTTTCTGGGTCCTCCGGTTTAGGAAGGTGGTTTAGAGTATTTGGCTGCTATACATCTAGACCTAATAAGCCACTTCGTTGAGCTGTCATTTGTGGCCAGGTTGCCAGCTACATAGCTCTGTGAGTTTCACTTGGTAAAATAAAAAATTGCTTGAGTTTAGTTTTACATGGTACAGGAGGGGCTGCCATGTCACTGCTGAGTGTCCCATAAATTCGGTAGAGAGTTTCTTGATGAAAAATATGGTCACGAAATACTTGGTCTGTCAAAATCAAGCGACATTTCCGGAACGCCAAGCCCAGTTTATAAATTTGCCATAAAACAGGATTGGTAATAACTTGCGAATGTATTATTTATGTACTATGACAACCTCAGCATACTTTATATTAAATCAATGTTGTTAAAATGTTAAGAACAATGGGCAGTTAAGAGAGGAATTATATTTAGTTCGATATTATTGTTCATTTCATGCTGGGAAATGATGACTTCACGCAGGAGAGGTTCCCGCTCACACACGCAGACCGTCTCACCTCCCGTGTCTTGTGCTCATCCTCCAGCATAGCCACATCGTGACCCTTGTGGTCTCCTGCGATGGTGCAGGTTGTGCAGACCAAGCTCTTGTCCTGTCGGCAGTAAAACTTATCTTCTTTCTGTGCGTCTTGCACTTGCGTCTTCAGGATTCGTGCCTGGAGCCACCAGAATGTGGCCCCTGAACTTCGGGTTCTCCTGATGAGGCTTTACATGAGTCGCACAGTAGGACATATCACATCTGAGGCAGGTCTTGGAGGCAGCAGTCGTGCCATCGTTGCAGAAGTCACACAAGACCACGGCGGCCAATTCGTCTGCGGCACTACGCTGATCCACCAGGTTGGCGAGCGTCATGCTCTTGTTCAGTTTGGGCCTCTGAGGGAAGGTCACTCGGCACTGTGGGCAGGAGAAGGACTCTGCCGCATTCCAGGCGCCCTCCACGCACTTGAGGCAGAACGAGTGGCCGCAGCTGAGCGTGCAGGGGCAGCGGAAGGCGTCCAGGCAGATGGGGCAGGTCAACTCCCCTGGGGCCTCGCTACCGCTGGGAGCCGCACTCGCAGTCGCTGGCTGTAGCTCAGGCAGTCTCTGTATCTCAGGCAGTGTCTGTTTGTTTCTCAGGCAGTCACTGGCTGCATCTGAGACGCTAAACGAGGAACAAGTCACGTAAATAGGTGACAAGGAAGCAGGACGTCTTACAGTTTGACTTGTATATCACGAGGCGTGCCCTGGAATGTGTTGACGTGTAAACGAGTAAAGACGTCTCCGCTCCAGGGGTGGCTTAAAAAAGACGACTCGGATTGCTACATCTCAAATTCTCATCCTCACCTCACCTCAACTCACCTCACCCCATCGTAACTCACCTCACCTCATCGCAACTCACCTCAGGGGCCGTCCAAAACGACGTCACACGATTTTGGACCCCCCCCCCCCCTCGTCACACGGCGTCATAAAAAGTCAGACCCCTCTCAAATATGACGTCACAAAGCTCTGCCCCCCACCCCAAAACCATCTTTCCATTTTTAAAATAAAACATGCTTCAAATCGCTTTAAACTATTGTCATTGTATTGCGTATTTAATGTGGCGCTGCACTCTGATGTTGTAAGGAGAAAACACGTATTAAAAAAGGAGGCGTTGGAAAGCTTAAATTTAGCATAAAATTCATTAGAAAATATTCAACGTCTAACTAAAACTGCAGATGTTCAGATTATTATATTGAAATTATCTTATAATTATGAAACATTAAAAGTAATTATAACTATAAAAAAATACTTGAAACTTTGTAGAAGAACGAAGCAAAATAGAGAGTAGAATGATTAGAATAAAAATGTTAACTAACAATCATTAAAAACATGTTCAAAATGTCTGCTTCTCCATTCTTCCATGGAGAAGCAAAATGCTCCTTCATGGAATAAATAAAAGGTGACCTTAGTAAATTTAAATAATCAAATAGTTAATAATGAAAATTAATCAAAATTAGTGTTATAACAGTTATATATTTATTTTAAGTTGCGCATTTTGATGTGACGTCAAATTTCTCAACCCCTCCCCCTCGTCACGCATCGTCACAAATGTCTGACCCCCCCCAGGTGCGTGACGTCATTTATGGACGGCACCTCACCTCACCTCACCTCAACTCACCTCACCTCAAATCACCTCACCCCATCGTAACTCACAGCTCACCTCAACTCACCTAAACTCACTTCAACGCAACTCAACTCACCTCATCTCACCTCAACTAAACTCACGTCAACTCACCTCACCTCAACTCACCTCAACTCACGTCAACTCACCTCATCTCACCTCATCTCACCTCATCTCAACGCACCTCATCAACTCACCTCACCTCGTCTCAACTGAACTGACAGGGGAATGTGGGGCTGACGTCCAACTCCCCGCTCCCCGTGAGCGGGCGGGGCATGACGTCCACCCCCTCCACTCTCCCCTCCACTTCAGCCGCCTCTCGCCGGCCCCCGCCATGCGAGTGATCGCCCCCTCGCGCCAACGCCCTCTTTGAGGGACATCGCTACTCGGCTGGCTCACCACCGCCCGGGGTTATCTCGCACACGCCCACGTACACCACCACCACTAATGCGGAGGTGGATGCGTGCACGCGCGCGCCCCTGCTGGCGCTTGTTGCACACAAAGGCTCGCGCTAAAAATAGCCGTTTGGATATGCACGCGCCCCTCCCCGTGGCTAAGCCCTAATCCGCTGTGTAACTATGCTACGCGAAAAAGGGGATGGCTGCGGCAGGACCTGGGTGCACGCCTCACCTTTAAGGCTATTTTTACTATGTCCGCGCGCCTTGTAAAGGCATGTGAATGCCAGCGAACGGGTGGATCGACCCGCCTTAATCACTCACGCGGCGCTGCGTCTTTCAGCTTCTTTCAGCTTCTCTTTAAGTTTAACAATTTAAACTATTTCATGAAAATAATTTGTTCCTGTCTCAAAGTCGCGTTCCAGTTGTCGAGCTGTGAGACACCGGTGGGAGTTGCCGTGTTGAACTCGGTCACGTGGCTGCAGCTCAGGGTCAAGTTTGTGAGCTACAAACCACCGGGCGAGGCCCTTTGCTAAACCCGGCACCGTGACCCGCTCATGTGGGCGGGGGCAGGCCCCTAGGGGTAGTGCGGCTGTATCACATTAACATCAGCGCGTAAAAACAAAATAGGACCCTTTTTGCCGTATCAATTTTGAGAAGATAATAATGATAGGTTTTACCCTTTCTGGCAATAAAACATGAGTTGTGTTCAGGTGTTCAAACACCAAATAAGTTTTGTGGTTAATGTAGACTTTATTCCTTGCAACAGGCATCAATTTTGTGTTCGAACATATTAACACCCACGGGACTTCCCTTGCCAGTATCAAAATATAAGAATAGTTTTACCCTTTCTGGCAATAAAATATGAGTTGCGTTAAGATGTTAAAACATCAAACATAAACTTTTGCAAGGAATAATGCCTGCATTAACCACACACAGTACTTGTGGTGAATATGCAAACAAAACATGTTTGATAATTATATAGGCATTGTATTTGAAACGGAGTGGCCTACACCAGAGATGGCAGCCTTCTTTATGGCCTAGTCTCACCACCAATGTTAGTAGACCAGAGAACACTAAACACGATCAGTACAAAGGTAAGAGAAAGCAGTTAGGATCCATTTTTTTGCCCTGCAATTCCCACAAATTTTCTTATCGGGCACCAGCGCAGATTTTTCAACATTGTTTTAATGGCGACAAAAACAAGGACATTAACTGGCTCAGGAATACAGAGAAACTTAACAAGATTTGGAATTGATTAACCATATCTCAATTCGTCATGCACTATTTAAACACTTTGCTCAAGGACGTGAACCAACCGTGGAGGATAATAATTTATTGACAACCAAGTGCAACCAATTCTTCAAACTCTCGACAACAGTAACAGCGCACATTTACATAACCCCGTAAGTCCACCGGCGCGTCGACGATCACAGAACTCCGCGGCGACCGTTCGCACCACAACCCTGACGCGCACTCCGCTCCCGGGTGAAGAGGCAACGCGGCAGAATCCCACCAGCTTGGTGCGCAACATTCACTCACGAGGTCGCGCGCAGCCTCGGGGACCCCCCCAGGACCCAACGGTAGTGCAGCTCTTACAGGATTCAACGCAGCATCAACCTCAACCTTGGCTCGCACTCACAATGGCGCCCTTTAATGGATCGCCGCAGCCTCGAGACTTGGTTTGTTGCTCTCAACAGCGCTCTGAGCGACTCCACTCAGCAGCAGTCTCGGTCACTGCCACGCCCGCACGGCAGCATCGCACACAGCAGTTACACGCACCAGCAGCTCAGGGCACCGACTCGCCCACACCGCAGCAGCCGCTCCTCTGCAGGAGCCTCCCACCCCCCCCGCCACCCGGCCCCGGTGAACGAAGACCACTCCAGCCCCTCGTGCAGTAGAACTCCTCCTCTTAACGATGTAAATTTGTCCCACGAAACCGGTCGTTAAGTGATTTGGTCGTTAAGTGTGTATATGAAATACCCGTTAAAGGCTGAATTTGTTCTGATAGCTTCGAAAGTGACCCTTTTTCCACCCAAATACGTACAGGGAATGGTCGATAAGTGAACACATTGTGCTCAATGGAGACCCGTTGTTAAGCGATTAGTCATTAACAGAGGTGATCGTTGGGAGGGGTTCTACACTACACTACTATACACTACACTAGTGTAGTGATATAGAATCGGTCACATAGCAGCATAGCGCTGGCTGCTGACAGGGAAAGGGATCTGCAGCTCAAAGCAGCCCTGACTGACAGCAGGTCACGTGATAGACCAGAGAGGGATCTAGGGAAAGGTTACAGAAGGGGCACATCGAGAATGCGTTAGTCGGGGTGGAGCCAGGCCACACTGGCAGTACAGGTAGTCCTCTACTTACGATGGAGATGCGTTACGACGACCCCATCGTAAGTCAAAAATATCGTAAGTCGAAGATGGCCTATCCTACCCAGGAGTCTTAAAGAATAGTGATAATTTAGCAAAACAGAGCAATTTACAGTACCGTACTGTATAAACTATATACTGTATGTATTTATTAATTACAATACTGTATTGCACAGTAAAATGTAAAGGNAAAAAAAACAAGGTAAATTCTTAGCCTACCTATATGAACTGCAATTTAATGGAAAGTTTTTTCTGGAAACAATTATATAAACACGCTAACACCGAGACAACTTAACTCCGTCGACCGCTGGTGAGAGTGAGGCATCACACAAGGTGGGAGATGCGTACATCCCGGTAGCGTCCCAACGTACAGTATCGTACCTCATACGCTGCTGCGTTTGCCTGCCGCGCGAAATTTAAATATTAGACAATTTTGTCGTATCGCTTTCGCCATCGTAAGATCGAAATATCGTAAGTCGGACCATCGTAACTCGGGGACTATCTGTATAAGAGGGGCCCAGGGAGGGGACCTCGGGGCTGTCGTTTGGAGTGGGATCTCGTCATGCTGCTGGAGTCTTCACCATCGTCTTGTCTTCACCATCTCGGCATCGCCAGTCAGGCAGTCGACCAGCTGTCCTGACTGGGAACCGTAGTTACCAAGTGTGAACTGTTATGGCCGTGTTAATAAAGTGCCTCCTACTCTTAGTGTTTCTGAGTCAGTCACCGCACATAAACCTACAGGTGACGATCCCTCTGTATAGTGGAAAACAGACTATGAGCACCTAACTTCACACACACTCACTTTCACACGTACTCCCCACCACCTCACACAGCACCACCACCACCACACACACTACAATATAACACACTACTACACTATACACTACAATGTGTTACTTTGGTTCTTGCTTTGTTCTTGGAGCTCGAGAGCGGAGATGCCTGGGGTCTTCCTCCATTCACCCTCTAGTCTCTGGTGGTGATTGACACGTTGTTTTGCTGCAGGTATTTCTAATTTTCAATCACCCGCTTTTCCTACGCAGATGTATTTTCTTTTGCCACTTATTTGTACCATGTGACACAATACACTACACTACCATACTCTACACTATACTACACTACTATAGCCTACTATACACTACTATACACTACACTATTATACACTACACAATACACTGCGATACTCTACGCAAACACTACTGTAGTGACTACCGTGTGGGCATACACACACACACGTGACATCACTACCTGGGGAGCGTCACTACCTCGCGCGGGTCCACAAGCCCACACACATGACGTCACTACGTCTGCATGCGGGAATGACGTCACGGCCGTATCAGGGGGTCTAAGGGGCGTGAGTCAGTACCGCGGGGGTTGTGTGAGGCCGTGGCACTCTGGATGAACCCGGCTGGACACGTGATCGGATCAATGTGGGCCCCGGGGGCACCCTGGGGGCCACGTGGTCAGAAGAAGAGCCTTCTCGAGATTTCTCGAAGGTGGGCGTGGCCGGGGTGTGGCTTGGACACGCGAGGCGCATGTAAGCGGCCTCCGCACCTGGAGTGGGGCTGCTCGGGTCCGGGATGAAGATGCCTCGTGAAGAAGAGTCAAGCCTCAAGTCGGCGTGGCCAACCAGTAGCCCTCCTGGCTTGGCCACGCCCGTTGTATCAGAGCGTCAGTGTTAGCGAGTGTTAGCGAGTGATGATGTGTGTTAGCGAGGATAGGTCGGTGGTCACCACCCGATGTTAAGAGTTACCCATTGTGTTAATAATAAATAGTGTTGCCTCCCAAGTTCACTGTGTGCGCCTTCATCGAACCATTTCACTACTATACACTACACTATTATAAGCTACTATACGCTCTACTATTATATGTAATATCTCAATTACGGCGGGAGACGAGTTGACGGGGCAGCACTTATATATTAACACTGATGCAACAGTAACAGGTACAGCCGAGGTACAGCCTACGCTACGCGTGCCTAACTCGGCTACGCTCTCAGGCCCTCCGGCTACGCTCTCCCCACGGGGAGCTATCGGACCCGCCTTGCCAGGGCATGGGTCTCGACCTCTGGATTACACAGCTCGGCCCTTACAAGGACGTCGGGCCGTGAATCCAAGGTCTCGCCTCTGAGCCGCACAGAGTCCCGGCCCTTACAAGGGCAGCGGGCTAGGGGTCTCAGGGCCCTATCTCTTCCTCCGTCTTCTGTCTTCACTGGTTGACTTTTCCTCGAGCGCTGCTGCGCATCGCCTTACATAGCCCTCCCCGGCAGGGGGCGGGGCCTATGCGGACCGCGATGTGGACACCTGCCTGCGGACCGTGATGTAGCCACCCACTACGCGCTGTCTCACGATCCTCCCCGCCAGCACGTACCACCTCTACATATACACTACACTATACACTGGTATACACTCCACAATACACTACACTATACACTACAGAATACACTACTATACACTATACAATACACTACTACACAATACACTACTATACACTACACTATACACTGCACTATACACTAGTGCTGTACTAGTATACTACACTATACACTACACTATACACTAGTGCTGTACTAGTATACTACACTATATACTACACTACACTATACACTACACTTGGTGTCATGAGTCTATGGGTCTCTGTATCATGAGTCTATGGGTATCTGTGTGGTGAGTCTATGGGTCTCTGTCTTAGTCTATGGGTCTCCGAGTCTGGTTCAGTGTGTGTGTATGGGTCTCTGTGTGAGTGTGGATCTCAGTGTGAGTCTATGGGTCCCTGTTCGTGAGTCTGTGTCTCTGAGTGAGTATGTCTCTGTGTGGTGAGTCTATGGGTCTGAGTGAATCTATAAAAGTGCTAATGCATAACTCTTTCACGTTCACCGTGCAGTAGACTTTGCACATTTGTGTTGATAAACAGAACGAGCACTACAATAGGATTTGTATTGAATCAGATACAGCGAGTACTGGTTTGGTCACACACAAACTCACGTCAAATTAGTCTGTGTCGCTGTACGTGTATTGCTTTCTATAGACTGTGGGTTAAAGTCACTTCAAATAAACAGTAATACTCAAGACAATAACACGTGCTGTGTGTTCTTTTTTACCTTCGATTTTTATTGACCATTTTTATTTTCTAATCAAACACGAGCAACCCGCACTGCCTTTGTACCTGACTGTCCGTGCCTGTGTGTGTTTTTGTTTTAGTTTGTTGTCCTTCCCCGCACCTCCGATTAGCCCAGCTGGCTACATTCGTTGCAATATAATCTCAACACACAATACATACAAGCAGGCGGCCAGGAATCCAGTTGGCAAAACTTTGTGAGCCTTGGTTTAAGCAAAGCCTGGCTACTGCTGATGAGAAAAGAACGTCAGAACCTGACCTTGCCTATGAACATCTGGGCAATTCGCCAGCATTGCACTTCCGATTAGCACAGTTGGCTACGTACATTGGCTACGTACGGTGCGAAATAAGTTCAACATTCATACATTGCTTTACGCGAGCCTGACTCTGCTGCTGATGAGACACTGAATGTCAAAACCTGCCCAGAGTGTTGCTTGCGTTGAACCAAATGCCGCATCAATTAGGAACTCCCAAAAGGCCGTGCCTGCGACTGATGGGATGAGTAAAACAATACGTGGTGTCAATCTTGATTTGAAGTTTTCGTGACTGCAGGAATCCATACTCTTTGGTTATTTCGCTGAAGTCACGTAGGTAGAAAAATAATAGATCACGACGTTTCGTTCGCGACACAAGCAACCGTCATCAGGTGGGACAACCACGGCAAGNAAAAAACTGCTGAAGTAGGCGAGAGACCTGCCGTGGCACGAGGTTATATAGGCCTCGGCAATAGGGGGAGAGAGGAGGTGGGGAGAGAGGGGCGGGGGAGAGAGAGGAGGTGGGGGGAGAGAGGGGCGGGCAGAAAGTGGACCCCGTGGCAGCACTTGGAGAGATCTGAGAGATCGGCTGCAGGGGGGAGAGTGAAGGGGGGGGCAGAAAGTACGTGGTGTGTATTATGTCTTTAATGTTTCTTGTGGAGAGAAGGGTTTTGCGAAGGAGGAATGATGATGATGTTGGTGACAATGGTAGTAATGGTGATGGTAATGATGATGGTGATGAAGGTGGTAGTGGTGGTAATAATGGTGAAATGGTGATGGTATTGGTGGTTATTGTAATAATGATTGTAGTGATGGTGATGGTAAAGGTGATGGTGATAATGTGGTGGTGGTGTCGGTGATGATGATGATGGTGTTGATCATGGTCGTGGTGATGATGAATGTGGTGGTAGTGATGGTGATGAGGGAGATGGTGATAATGAAGACGGTTATGGTGGTTTTACGGTGATGATAGTGATGATGATGGTCGTGATGGTGGATGTGATAATGGTGATTATTATGGTGTTTTTGTGGTGTTGATGATGATGGTAATGATGGTGATTGTGATGATGGTGGTGATCATGGTGGTGGTAACAATGATGGTGGTGATGATCGTGGCAGTGTTGGAGTGGTGATGATGGTGGTATGATAGTGATGATGGTGATGGATGTGATAATGGTGATGATTATGGTGTTTTTGTGGTGTTGGTGGTGATGGTAGTTATGATGGTTATGGTCATGGTCGTAGTGATGATGAGGATAATGATGTTGATGATGTTGGTGATTATATTGATGATGATAGAGTGGTGGTGATGATAGTGATTAAAATGAGTAATGGCAATGATGCTGATGATCATGATGGTGGTAATGATGGTGATGATGGAGGTAGTGATGACTGGTGATTACAATGATGGTGGTGTTGATGGGGATGATGGTGGTGATGATGATGGTGATGATGGTGATGATGGTGAATCGCAGGGATGATGGGGCGTGGTGACGCGAGCGCTCACTGCAGGTGAAGGAGCGGCCATACGGACTCTGGGGCTGCGCTGATTCCCCACTCAGATTTCATTAAAATCCCTCAAACTTCCGCACCGGCGATTTGTACTGCACTGGTGACATCGCTCACGCACACCAACCTGAACCTCACCCTCTCCTTCCATGCTGACCTCACCCTTCATTAATTTTCACCTCACCCTCCCATCACCCCACCCTCCCTAACCCTCACCTTGCCTCACCATCGCCTCTACCCCCTCCTTCCCATCTTCTCCTCTCCTCACCCCTCCTAACCCTTCACCCTCCACGCTTACCTGTCCCCTTCCTCACCTTCCCTCCATATCCCCTCACCCTCACTTCACCCTCTCCTCACCATCCCCCCTTTCATCAGTTTCTTGGATTTCGTTCAGTTTCTTGGGTTCTATTTCCTCATCCTCAGGATGCGCGACTCAGATCCACAATCTTCAATGGTTCATTACAATACCCCACCCACATCCAGGGTAGAAAGGCTGCAAGAATCTCTGCCGACCTCGTGGATCACCTCCATTGAGTCGGCGCGGTAAAACGCCAGGAGCCCCCCCTCCCAGTGCAGGTGAAGCCCGATTCTGCGGGGGGAGGGGGCCCCCTCACCGACAGAGCAATCTCCACTCCACCATGAACCACTGAGAAGCTGTCGTCACGTTTCTCTAAACACCAGGACATCGTTCCGTCCCAGCTGCTGTGCATCACCACCCCCTTTCCGTGGGATCATCCCGTACGCGACTCCAACCCGACACCACCGCGCGTCCCCCACGTCCACCTCCCAGTAGTGGTGGCCCGACGAGAAGCTCTCACTGCACAGGGCTTGTGACCAGCAATCAAACTGGTGTGGTGATCGAGGCGACTCTGGGAAACACCGGTCCACTTCATCGTCCTGAGTTCCGAGGAGATCTGGAGTTGGTTATGAGCTGAGTTTGTGTCCAGAGTGGTGAGCATCCGTCTGTGACAACAGCGATCACAACATAACTACAGGACACCATTATCCACAATCACCACATCAACATCACCATCATCAACCATCATCTTCACCATCAACACACAGCACAAACACCAAAATCACCATCGCCACCAACATCATCAATACGATGAACTCACCAACATCACTATCGCCATCAGCAACATCACAAACATAATCATCACCACTAGCACCATCACAAGTAATCACCACCACTATCACTACCGTTACCTCGACCATCACCAGTTCCCATCACCGCCATCTAACATCTTCATCACTATCACCAACAACACCAACACGACCAGCATCATCACCATCACAACGACCATCAAAACACTCAATACCACCATCACTACCATTATCACCATAACCAATATCATCACTACCATCAGTGTCATCAGCAAAACCATCAACCATCACCAACTATATTATCACCGGTGTCACCATCATTATCACCACGAATATCACTGCCATCACGACCAACACCATCACCAATGCTATCACCATTCCCATCACTCACATTATCAGTAATATCAGCATCATTACCACCATCCTCATCACAACCACCATCACCATCATTATGACCATTACCAACATCAGGAACTCATTTGAGGTTGAAACTGCCTAGCAGAGGCCCAGGAATGGATCAGATATCACCTGCCACTGATTTTAGCAATGGCAGGTAATCAAACTCAGTAAACTGGGTTCGTAGTGCAGTGTGCTAACAACTATGCCATCGCTCACCCCACCTACAGAAGCACAGAGACATTCACAGGCACACACCGCATCTCAATATCGCAATTACCCATGACTGGTAATGCTGATTATTTACCAAAAACACCGAGTCTCAAGACTAAAATCCCCTGTGTAGCCTTAACACACTGTCAGGGCAAGTCAGCACCTTTAAAAGCTGGCACGGCCAACAAGGGGGTGGGTGGCCAGCACTACGCCTGGCCACCTTTGTCTCCCTAGTGGTGATGTTTACACAAAACACCAGGTACTCATTTGAGGTTGAGTCGACCTCGTGCACACACACGGGGATAATTGTCAAGACCACCAATCATCCATGATTCACACTGAAGAACTCACACAGGAGTTTGACTGCATTTGTCTCCAGGACTTGAAGTGAGGCAATGTCCTGTTGGCTGCGAGCTGAGGGTGGAGCTGAAGTAACCCTCCCTGCCCTGTGAAAGCAGAGCAGACACGGCCACTGTATCACGCAGAGCATCGTCAGTCACAGGATCATCAAAGCTCCATCACATAGACACTCATTACAGCTTCATCACACGTGGAATCATCACAGCTCCATCACATCTAGACTCATCACAGAATGCATAATAACTCATCACAACTTCTTACAACATCACCACACAGCATTACTATCACCACACATAGAATCATCACACACAGCACCATCACACAGCATCACCACGCAGTATCAGACAAAGCATCACTACACACATTATCACAGCATTATCACACAAAATATCTTCACACACAGCATCTTCACACGCAACACCAATGCACACAGCATCATCACACAGCATCACCACACAGCATCACCACACACAGTTTCACCACACAGCATCCCACACACAGCCAGTGTCTCACTGCCCACGCCCCACACTCAGTCTATGTTGTCGTGTGACGAGTCGTGAGTGAAAGTCGTCTTTACCTGCGTGTCTCCTCCAGGTGCCCCTGTGGGAGAGAGAAAGATGCATTACTGTGACTACTTCGATTCCCTTGCATTCAATGGAGTTCCCACTGCAAAAGTGTGGGTGGAATATAAACCCCAAAGTCTTGGATTATGACCCATGATCACCAACACTGACTTACGGGCCAAATATTTCAAAGGGAGACTGGTTGATAGTCAACTATAAACTATTTTTTTCCAGGTAAAGCCCATAGAGGTATATGGCTCTTTTCAGAAGCGACCTGGCCACAAATGATAGCTCAACAAAGTGGTTCATCACGTGGAAATTTATAACAGCTCAATCCTCTAAACGGACATTTCCAAATTTGGAGGGAAAAACTGGAGGACCCGGATAAAAGCCATGCGACCATGGAGAGAGACATGCAGACTCAAATATATCGTGATGTCCCCGACCTACGGTATACTCGGCGACGTAGTTACCATCTCGCCACCCCCATGAGGACCAACACTGAATTGCAGGGCAAATATTTCAGAGTGAGACCGGTTGATATTGATCTATGTTGAGTAATTTGGGACTTGAAATTTCTGGCGTTACCAATGCACATGGTGCAGGTCTTGCAGAAGTGATGTTCAAGACACAATGATATCATTAATAAGTGTATGAGACCTCGTATTTATTTTAGCTTCCATAATACGAACAAGAGGAGGCTCACAAAGTAAGAAGCAGCGATGACATCGGCTCGTGAGCAGGCGCTGGTGGATTGTTGCATCGCGGCATCATGAGATTTGGCAACGGCTTGTGGATAGATCATGGCTAATGATAATCATGAATACCGTGCACATTTATTGTAGGGTTGATTTAAAAAGTGCAATTCCAATACCATTTATTTATATTCACAATGAAACAAACTTAATGGGAAACTGTGAACGGACGGGAGAGAGAATTTAACTGTGAAAATATGAGCTGGCCTTCCAAATGACAGCAACTGGAGCAACAATGCGAATCCATGAGTGGAGCTGTGTTCTCAAGCCCATGGATGCGAGCTCTCATTCAGGAGCCTCCATCTTCTGCTGCTGGTGAGAGGGCTCTGTGCCAATAGCGACACTGGAGACTCATCGCTCACCTGCAGGAACGCGAGCGAGTCCCTCTCCTGCGCTAGGGCCTGCAGGCGAGTAGCTGCTGCCTGGAGCTCGCTGATCTCGCGCTGGTAATGAGCGATCTTCTTCTTGATCTGACAGCAGCTCGCGCCCTTTCTGCTCCGCTTGCTCTAAAGCCGCCTTCTCCTCCGCATCCAACGCTGCTCTCGCGCGGGTGAATTTGACCGAGATTGAGGCCTTTTCATCTGTCAGGATCCCTGCAAAGAGAAACAAATGCCACCTCTGTTCATTAAATGTCTGGTCCTTTGTGAAAGGGCATTCAGGTCGGTGTGACCCGAGTGCAACTCTAAGGTGTCCAGACAGTGACACGAGTCCGCAGCACTGAGGCCTCCTTCTTCATCTGATAACGCCATTGTACATTTTCAGTACAACACGATTCGGGGGCTGTGAGGAATTGAAATAATAAATATCATCAGGAGTACATTTATGGTCCGTGTCATTCTCATTGCGTAAGACTCTCAGGACGATGCTTTGTTTACCTTCACATGAAGCGAAGGGAAATCTGTAATTTGCCGTCAACAAGTAGAGTCTTAATGAAATGGGAAATTAGGCCAATTCCTCTTTAAATGAATTTTTTGAATGTGAGAAAAAACCACATGTATGGATGAAGAGAGGGGATTATGAAATCACTTGCTATACTGGCACCTGGCCACTAACGCCTGATTGGTTTCACTAAAAGAGTGTACAACAGTCTGTGTGTGATCCACCAACTCTTCCACCAGAGTATTGGATAAGAGGCATGTACCATCTCATCTGACCAATATAGTTAACAGTCGTTGAAGTATTAAGTTGTATGGAGATATGGGAATGTGGAATTTCCATACTGATTGAGTTTCTCAGTGGAGATGAGAACCACCTCTTTACTCGTCCTGATTATGAGCGGATGACTGTTGTGTCTTTAGTCCCACATGTGTTTAGAGCCAATGGAAGTCCACGTGATAATAGGGTTGTCCTCCATCACAAATACTANTCAAGTGGAGTCACGGGGTCACAGAGTGCTCGAACGATATGCATCCCTGCAGCGGCCTCCATCTGCCTCAGGACCCTCCACCTCCCTTCTCTTCTCCTCCACCGNCCGCATCTCCTCTCCCACTTGTTTCTGTGNGAGACGTCACCAGGGGAGACTCCACTCACTCTCGAGGTCCCTNTCANCCCGCTCCACGCGAACCCCCACAGTGACGGGGGCAGTAGCCCCGGTGAGTGATGGAGTGGGGGAGCAGCACAAAAACTATTCACGAGGAGTCAAACGAGCGCAGGGCTTCCTAAGTAGTGGGTCGGGCACCTGTGCAGTGGGTGGAGCCACCTAGAGGGTGGGGCTACCTGAGTAGTGGGTGGAGCTGCCCGATTAGTGGGTGGAGCTAACTGAGTAGGGGGGACTGCCTCAGCAGTGGGCAAAGCTACCTGCGTAGTGGGGGGGATACAGGTGTGGGTGGGGCTACCTGCGTAGTGGGTTGGGGTACCAAGGGGTGGGGCTACTGAGTGGGTGGGGACCTGCATCGTGCGTTGGGCTTCCTGCTTAGTGGGTGGGGCTGCCTGAGTAGTGGGTGGAGCTACCTAGAGTGTGGGGCGACCTGAGCAGTGCGCGTGGCTACTGGAGTAGAGGGTCGGACTACCCGAGTAATGAGCGGGGTTACCCAAGTGGTGGGGGGGGCTAACCGAGTAGTGGGTGGGGCTACAGTAGTGGGTGGGGCTACTTGCATAGTGGTTGGGCAACATTGTAGTGGGTGGGGCTACCTGCGTAGTGGGTGGTCCTGCTTAGTGGGTGTGGCTGCCTGAGTAGTGGGCGGTGCTAGTAGTCCAGTNGTGGAGGGGTAACATGTGTAATAAAGGACTCGTTCACTGTGTCTGTCTCCGTTGTCCTTTATTCGGGTTCACTTACACTTGTCCACACGGCCCTCGCTCAGAGCCTCTCCGCTCGACAGCTCGAGGCTGCCTTCGCTCCCGTAGCCTCTCCCACTCCGATGCAGCTCCACCGCTGCTGCTTGTCCCTCCGTGCTCGGTCACCGCTGGCCGACGGTGCCGAGTCTCGCTCCCTGTGTGGCGATCTCGCCACTCTCCAACCTCCGCCCTGCGTGGCCTCACTCTATCTCAATCCCCAACTCTCTCCCGTCTCTTCCGGTTTCTCCCCTTAAGACTTGATCCCTCTCTCCCACGTGACCTAACTCCTCCCCCGTGACGTCATATCCGCGAGGCCGTTTACGCCCGCATTACACCACCCTCCCCGTAGAGAAAAATCCAGCCGACCTCAGCTGAACAATAACGACAACAAGTAATGCGAGCGAACACGACCGACACACATGTAAGGACAACGAAGCATACAATAAATATTACAGTAAGAACAAGAACACAACAATAAATTCAACGAAATGTAACGGATTTCGAGCGTGTGCGGGTCGCCGGCCCGTCCGGACGGTCGGCGGCCCTCCCGCAGACGGGAACGTGACGGGGTTTTAGGAGCGACAGGATGAAGTCCTCCTGTCGCTATTGGAGGCCCGCCAACGTCCCGGTCTCGTATCCCCAAAGGCTCAGCGTCGGAGGTGTCCCGCAATCGTGTCCGCAGCGGGTCGGAAAGGCTGCGGGGCTCGGAGTTCCCGCAGCTGTGGCAGGCACCCCCGAGCAGAGCCCCTCGTCCCCTGCGGTGTCACGGCCGGCTTGTCTGGAACAGGCACGACATGCGCTCTTGCAAGATCAACAGGCACAGGCAAGGATGAGTCGGCAGCAACAGACCCCGGCAAGGCAACATCAGGAGATGACGCATCAGGTAGAGGGGCCACATATGGTTTCAAGCGAGATGTGTGAACGTACCAATGCCGAGATCCAACCCGAACACGCGCTGACTGTGGGTTGGGAACCTCGATGAGGCGAACCGGCCCTTGCCATAGTTTATGTAATTTAGGAGAGGTACCTGGCCGCACCTGTGGGCAATGGAGCCAGGCCAGGTCCCCAACCTTCCAGGGGCACTCCCCCTTAGAGCGTCGAGCACACCGCTCGTTCCGGGCCTGGGCTTTGGCCGTAGCCATGCGGGCCCTGCCCGCGCCTCAGTAACACGGCGAACGGTGTCCTGAATGTAATCAGGAAGAGGCTTAGCAGGTCTCCTCACTCCAGTTCCAACTGCACATCCATCGGCGGCACGTTTTCACGACCGTACATAAGGAAAAACGGTGAATATCCTGTAGCCGCATGTGGCGTCATCCGGTACGCCGAAAGTACCCCAGGGATATGCAAATCCCAATCTGATTGTTGTTCACTCACCGTGTGACACAACATGGCGGACAAAGTCCGATTTAGCCGTTCGACCATACCATCCGTTTGCGGGTGGTAGGGAGATGTCCGTATTTTCTTAGTTCCAAGAGCCGCGCACACTTCCCCCAACAATTTACAAGAAAAATGTCGGCCTTGGTCTGTGAGGAGCCTCTCCAGCGCACCCTTGTCCATAACGTACCAAATAGAAAGGCGTCTGTAATAGACGCCGCCGACTGGTCGGGCAACGGCCAGGCCATCGGCCAGCGGGAGAGGTACTCCACCCCAACCAGCAAGTATTTATTACCCTTCGCGGATGGCGGGAAGGGTCCCAAAATGTCTAGCACCACCAATTCATTAACTCGAGACACCTGAATAGACTGTATCGGCGGCACATATGGATGTTTTGGTGGTTTTCGCCGGGCACAATCGGGACACGCGCGAACGTGCCGACGACATCCGTCGCCATGCCGTGCCAAAAATAATTTCGCTGCAACGTCAATAGGGTCTTCTGCACCCCAGATGTAAAAGCGTGTCGCAATGCAGAGTCCTAATCAATTCGTACCGCAAGGATGCCGGTACCACCAGACGCCAGCGTTCCTGTAATCCTTCCCTCCACATGAGCAGACCATCGTGGAGAGCGGTTTCCGGCATACCGGCCGTACCCGGACCCCCACTCTCCTTCGCAGGCCGCTTCCATAAAGACACCAATGAATCGTCCAACATTTGTTCTCGAATCCACACAGCCCTCGGAAGATTCAAAACCCATCAGCCGGTCCCGGCTCCATTGGAGCATCAGACACTTCGACTGCCAACGCAACCGGCTGAGGGGGAGGCTGAATCGGCGCACACCTATGCGTCCCCGACGCGCACGCGCAAGGGGATCGCTGCGGCAACCTAGAAAGCGCGTTCGCATTCGCGTGACGCACCCCCTTCCGATGGTGAATTTGGAAGGAAAATTCTTGCAGCGTGTTCAACCAACGCGCCAACTGGCCGGATGGTTGGTCCATCTTAAGAGCATACTGCAAAGCCGCATGATCCGTGCGCACAATAACGAACGACCATAGAGATACGGTCGAAATTGGCGGAGAAAAAAAACAACAGCCAAAAGTTCCCTGCGAGTGACGCAGTAGCGGGTTTCTGCAGGAGACAAAACCCGGCTACCGTACGCCACCACGCGCTCCACACCACCTTTGGACTGAGACAACATGGCCCCAATGCCCGTGTCACTCGCGTCCGTATCCAAAATGAAGGGTTGATCAAAATCTGGATAATCCAACGTCGGCGCCATAGCCAACCGATCGCGCAGGCCCTGAAACGACGCCTCTTCTGGCGGTCCCCAACCAAATTTCCGTGTTTTACCCGTAAGGAGGTGCAAGGGCCTCGCGATCGTCGCAAAATTTGGAACAAACCTCCGATAATATGAGGCAACCCCAAAAACCGACGCACATCCCCCACCATGGCCGGGGTTGGCCAGTCACTGACGCACGCTGTTTTGTCCGGATCCGTGGCCACCCCGTCCGCACTCACGATATGCCCCAAGTAATGCACGGACCGTTGCAGTAGGTGACATTTCTTAGGCTTAAATTTCAAATTAGCGGAACGCATCCTGGCGAACACAGCCTCCAACCGCAGTAAATGTTCATCAAATGTGCGGCTGAAGACGATAATATCGTCTAAATATATCAGACATGTCTCCCACTGCAACCCCGTTAATACCAGCTCCATCAACCTTTGAAATGTGGCAGGGGCAGCATTCAACCCCATCGGAAGACAATTAAATTGGAATAACCCCTGCGGCGTACGGAAAGCGGTCTTCTCCCGCGAGGGCTCGTCAAGGGGAAGCTGCCAGAATCCCGAAGAGAGATCCAGCGTAAAAAAGAACTTCGCCCCGACAAGGCATCGAGGGAGTCATCCATACGCGGCAGGGGGTATGCATCTGCCACAGATATCTTATTTAATTTCCGGAAATCTACACAAAATCGCAATTTGCCGTCCTTCTTCTTAACCAAAACAACAGGCGCGCCCCATGGGCTGTTAGATGTAGATATTATGTCCGCAGCCAACATGTCATCCACTGCCCCTCGAACGTGTTCTCGCTCGGCCGGACTCATCCGATGTGAGTTTAACCGAATAGGGGCAGCGTCTCCTGTGTCAATATGATGGTAAAGCAACGAGGTGCGTCCCAAATCCAAATCGTCGGAGCTAAACACATCCGAATAAGTCAATAACAATTTACGAATCGCACAACGTTGGTCCTCGGAAAGGGAAGGATTTTCCCCACACAATTCGGCGATCCAGCGATTATCCGCAGCCCCGGCTCTGAAACCCAGCAACCACGCCCTGGCTGCCCAGACAATCCTGTGCCATAAACGCCGTAGTGGCATGTGCCACAACCGTACCAGCCGGAACACATACATTTTCGGTACTCGCATTAAGCACCTGCAAAATGGCTGCTGGTCCGGCCGGACAATAGTTTGCGCCCCACCAGCGCCGATCCGCCCGTTATGGTGGCGGACGGCGACAACAAAACCCCAATTGCACCTTGCCGACCAGGCACAGGCTTCCGATATCGCAAGGGGATAAGCATCTGTGAGCCAGGTGGAATGTCAACAGATACCTCGGACAGCGCCTGCACCTGGGCGACCGGAGCAGGTCGCCCCCAGGGTGACGGCAGAAACGAAATCTTACGGCCACCCGGTAATTCGATGCAGTTTTCATTAATTCTAATCAGAATGGGCATCTTGGCCAGAAAATAAGTTCCCAACAAACAAGGAACTGCAAGAGACCTCGAAATTAACTCAATTCCCGAGGCCGACACTCCCCGATAGATATTTTAGCGTCCACCTGGTCCACAATGCCCATGCTACCCCGTTTGCAGCGGCACACGACCCGTAAAGCGGACGCACGGCCTCTGGTGGGATGCCCAACAGATGGAAAATTACATCCGATATAATGGTCGCGGACGCCCCGGAATCCACCAAAATACGCACGTCCACCCCTTGTATCGAACCAGGTACAGTGGACGAACCAGTAGCGGCCGCGACGACCCACCGTGCCAATTTACGCCACTGCGTTACCGAGCGACATGGCCCAGTCGATGGCCGCCCGTTGTTAACAACACCCGGATCGCACGACAACGGTGATGAGTTAGGTGTCAAGCCTTGCCGGGTGTCTGGTGCGCACTGACTTGCCTGTCCTGGAGGATCCTTCCGCGGCGCGCCCGTTGACGAGGCCTCCTGCTGGGGCAGACCAGGGACACGGGCCCAGCAGTCCCTGGCGTAATGGCCCTTACGCCCGCAGCGGAAGCAGTCGATGTGGTTGTGCCTCGCCGCAGGCCCCCCGTCCTGACGCGCCCGTGTCGGCGGCGCAGCTCGCGGCCCCGGCCCACTGCGGCCCGACCCCGGAGCAGAGGCGGCTGTCAGCTCCTGCGGGCCCCCCCCCCCCCCCGTCAGGCACGTACACCGCCTTTTTGGGATCCCAACCCACGGCATCTCCTTCGACGATGGGCCCCCCCGTCCACGCCGTTACTTGCCTCCAACGGCGCAGGTTGAACTGGGCATCCAGACACTTAGCGGCCGCCCGGGATGTCAGCTTTTCGTGGCCACACACAGGCATAGGAATCCCAAATCCTGGGACAGCTCGAGCATCTTACCCAAGATGAGAGGTTCGAGCAGGTCAGGCTCCGTCTCCGGGTATGCGGCCATGGCCAACTCCAACACCGCACCCCTGTATGCCACCGGCGACTCCTCGGGTGCTCGCTGTCGTTGAACAAAGCAGCGATGAGCATCATCCGGTGGCTCGTATGCATCTGCCATCTCGTCGAAAACTCCTCTCAATGTTTTCTTCTTCTCGGCCTTTATAGAACGAAAGAATCTCACCGACTCGTCGTCGAGAAGAGTCGGTAGAACCTCCAATGCCTCAGTGTCAGTCCACCTTGCAGAGCGTACCGCCGCCAAAAATCTGCAGGCGAAAGCACTCCAATCGCCTCCGATGGAGAATTCCTTAACGGTTGTAAGATGACGACTGCGACTCCTTGGCGCGCCGTCCTCAGCCGATGACTCATCAGGCGGCATATTCAAAATGGCGTCGCATCGCAACGTGTTCAAGATGGCGGCCTCCCACCGCGGAGAGCGCAAGATGGCGACTTCCCACCGTTCTTCTCCCGCCACGCCAAGATGGCGTCTTCATGCCGCGTGGCTGATGGCGCCGCCAGCGCAGGCAAGGCGTTGGCCTGCGGACCACCATCAGCTCTCCCCAACGGCGTTCTCGGCATGACGAGCTCACACAACTGCGCCAGCACGATTTTCAGCGTCTCCAGCTGCGCCGCCATCTGCCTCCATCGCAAATCCGCGTCCTCTGGTGCAGACGGGTCCACCAACGCGGCGACATCCTGAACCCCCGGACCCGCACTCGGTCCCGCTCGGCTTTCCTCCTCCATCGCAGGCAGGTCCACCGCCTGAGGAAGGTCGTCGTCATCGGATGAAGTAGCAGATGATGGCGCAGGAATATTCTTTTTTCTGAGCTGTTTTGACATGCCGTTTCACTTCTGACACCAGTGTAATAAAGGACTCGTTCACTGTGTCTGTCTCCGTTGTCCTTTATTCGGGTTCCTTTACACTTGTCCCACACGGCCCTCGCTCAGAGCCTCTCCGCTCGGCAGCTCGAGGCTGCCTTCGCTCCCGTAGCCTCTCCCCACTCCGATGCAGCTCCACTGCTGCTGGTTCCCTCGTGCAGCCCTCCGGCTGCCCTCACAGCAGCTCCACCGCTGCTGCTTGTCCCTCCGTGCTCGGTCACCGCTGGCCGACGGTGCCGAGTCTCGCTCCCTGTGTGGCGATCTCGCCACTCTCCAACCTCTGCCCTACGTGGCCTCACTCTATCTCAATCCCCAACTCTCTCCCGTCTCTTCCGGTTTCTCCCCCTTAAGACTTGATCCCTCTCTCCCACGTGACCTAACTCCTCCCCCGTGACGTCATATCCGCGAGGCCGTTTACGCCCGCATTACACAGGTAAAGTACAGGATGTCCAGAAATGGCGAAATATAGTGGGTGGTTCGACCACTTGGGCCACTTCGGTAACCAAGAAGGCCTGTCTGGACTCAACTGGAAACGCGCTGGCTAACGGAGCTCTGGTTAGCCACTTAGGCTAAGGGAGTAAACCCTGATAAAATCTTGGGTGGATACCAAGTGGCCAACGGCCCACCTCGGTGGGGTGGATGAGCTACGGTTCAGTTGGCCAACGGCATATGGCGGAGAAGCCACTGGATGTCTGGTGCTTCAGGACAAGCCTTCTAATCGTCTTGGTTTTCTGCCTCGTCATTGGACCCACGCTTGTTTCCTGGTTAAGCCCCGTGTATTAGCTTATGTGCAACAGATACTGTACGTAAATTTATTCACGCATTGGCACCCTCCAGGGAAGATATGTCATCGCACCACCACACTACACACCCAAAGCCCTTGGGCGATTGGCAAGTGGCGAGCAGGGCAGGCCTATGCAGCTAGAAGCTCCTAGTCACAACCCAGCACCAAGGCAGCAACTATTATAAGGTCGTCATGCACTCGGATTAGGCAGGAGTGCATTCCGGCAGCTGTAGCTGTGACTGAGAAGCTCACGAGGATCCACTCTGCTCACCCCAAATTGGGAGGGGCTAGAAAATGTGCCCTAAACATAGCCTGCCGAGCAACATCCTGTCTCGCTTACCGCGACCAGAGGGAACATCAATAATTGCGGTCGAAACAAAAATAAATACAGTAAAACCTTGGATTGCGAGTAACTTGGTCTGCGAGTGTTTTGCAAGACAAGCATTTTTAAAATTAAATATTAATTTGATAAACGAGCGAGGTCTTGCAATACGAGTACTGTAGTACATACAGTATACGCTTTGTTTGCCGAGCGTCACGTGATCACAACTGATATACGAATGCTTTGATATACAAGTGCTTTGGATTACAAACACGTTTCTGGAACGAATTATGCTTGCAATCCAAGGTTTTACTGTATAACCTAAACATTGGATCCAGCAATATCAGCACCCTCACAAAAACCCAAACTCGCAAAGTCCAGAGCACCAAACAGCTCTTGTGGCATGTGAGCTGAGACGATTTAATATCCATATTGCCGCCCTCAACGAAATCCATCTGGTGGATGAAGGCCAACTGACCGAGCTTAGAGGAGGCTACATCTTTTGGAAGGGTAAACCAGCGCATGGACGACGCCTGCATGGTGTAGGGTTTGCAATAGACAACGTGCTCATCAGCAGCTCAAGTGAGCTTCCAATTGGTATCAATGAGCGTGTTATGACCCTACGCCTGAAACTTGCAAAAGACCAACACGAAAACATCATCAGCACCTTTGCACCAACACTGGACTCTAAATAAGTATAACCCGTAAAAACAAAGTTTTTCACTCTAAATCCTTTATATGCGTGGCGACTAGAGTCCTCTCGTCCTCTGGCTTGAGATGGCTGCCACCTATGGGTCAGATGATTGTCTGCAGTATTAAGCAATTGGTAATTAAATATTTAATTTGTTTTCCCTAAACAGTGTAAAATTTTGGAAAAAACGAACATTAATTGTCTCGCACAACGAGTCTGTGTGCAAAATGTCAGCTCGATTGGATCACGGGAAGTGGGTTAAAAAACGACCGAAAGGTTTGCACGGTTGTAAGCAAGCAAGCACGCAAGCAAGCAAGCAAGCACGCAAGCAAGCAAGCAAGCGAACTTAATATAAAGGATTTAAAAAGACACTAAGGAGACCTACTACAGCCAACTCAACTAAATCCTTCAGAGTACACCAAAATCTGAAAAGCTGATTCTCCTCGGCGACTTCAATGCTCGAATTGGGAGAGACCATAAAATGTGGACTGTGTAATTGGTAAAGAGGGAGTTGGAAAGCCAACTCCAATGGTCACCTTCTTCTTACAACCTGTTGTGAGCACGACCTGACAATCACCAACACCCTATTCAGGCAGAAGAATAGCCTTAAGATCTCATGGTGCCACCCTCGATCACACCAATGGCATTCACTGGACTACGTGATTGTCAGGAAGCTTGACAGCACAGATGTCACTCGTGCCATGATCAATGCCGACGATTCCAGGCTGACCACAGACTAATTCGATCAGTGGTGACTCTCAAACTAAACCACAAACACATCGACCGACCAAAACTACGGAGAAAAAGACTCAATGTAACCAGACTAAAAGACCCAGCAGTACAGGCCCGACTGAAAGAACTAGCTCAAAGACTCAGCATCAACCAGGCTTCAGGAAATGTTCATGAGCACTGGACACAACTCAAGACGGCAGTTATAACCAGCTGTGAACACACCATTGGCTACACAAGAAGGAAAAACTGTGACTGGTTTGATGACAACGACCAGGAAATTACAAGCCTCATTGACAAGAAGCAGAATGCATTCATCTCCTGGCAACAACACAAACAATCTAGACAGAAAAAACAATCATATAAGGAGGCCAAATCGGAAGTACAAACTAAAATCTGGGAACTGAAGAACAACTGGTTCAGAAACAAAGCAGAAGAATTACAACATCTTGCAGATTCTAATAACCCACATGCATTTTTAAAGCAACCAGTCTTATATGGACCATCAAAACAGGGCCTTGCACCACTTCAGTCTAAGGATGGGACAGAAATCTTGAAGAAAAAATGGAATCATCTCCTGCTGGCAGGAACACTTCAACACTCTGTTCAACTGCAACGCTGTTGTAGACGCTTCTATATTAAGTGAGATCCACAACACTCTCCCTCTGAGGATTTAGCTGGAGAACCAACGATGCTTGAAGTGGCTAATGCTGTAAAGCAGATGAAAGAGAACAAAGCGAGTGGGCTAGACCAGATTCCTGCTGAGATTTACAAACATGGAAGACAATGCCTACTAGAACACCTGCACTCCCTCATGGCCAGGATCTGGAATGATGAAGACCTTCCCAACGAAGTGAAAGATGCCATCATTGTCACCATCTTCAAAAAAGGTGACAAGTCAGACTGTGACAACTACAGAGGAATCTCTCTTCTTACCACCACTGCAAAAATACTGGCAAGAATCCTACTAAACAGACTTCTACCACTTGCTGAAAAACTCCTTCCTGAATCACAGAGTGGCTTTCGACCTGGCAGGGGAGCCTCAGACATGATCTTCTCAGCCCGTAAACTCCAAGAGATGTGCCAGGAACAGAGACTACCATTGTACATGGCCTTCTTTGATTTGACTAAAGCTATTGATTCTGTTAATCGTGATGCACTATGGAGAATCCTTCTGAGATATGGCTGCCCAACAAAATGTGTTAACGTCCTCCATCTGTTGCATGACGTATGGAGGCTGTCATCCTCTCTGATGGTGAAACCTCAGAGCCAATCGAAGTAAGGACCAGTGTGAAGCAAGGTTGCGTTATTGCACAAACTCTTTTCTCCATCTTCCTGGTGGGAATGCTTCATCTGACAGAGAACAGACTTCTCAGAGGCATAACTATCACATAGGACAGACAGGAACATATTCAACATTAACCGTTTCAGAGCCAAGTCGAAAACATCCGTAATTGAATTCCAATATGCTGATGATGCCCAAGTCAGTGCCTGCTCAGAAGCTGACCTTCAGTCATCGTCAACATATTACAGATGCTTACAGCAGGATGGGTCTAACATGAATACCAGCAAAACAAAGATTATTTTTCAACAAGCTCCGGAGGACACCGACCACACCCTACAATCATTACCAACAATGCAATACTAGAAAGCGTCCCAGTTTCCCATACTAGGCAGCCATCTCTCTAGCAATGACATAATTGATTAGAAATCTAACATCGGATTGCCCGAGCTAGTGCTGCCATTGGCAAACTTAAGAACAGGGTCTTTGAAGACCGCAACATTACCACGAAGACCAAAGTGGCCGTATATAATGATGTAATCATTCCAACCCTCTTATATGTTGCAGAAACCTGGTCCACTTATTGTAAACACATAAAATCTCTCGAAATGTGTCATCAACGCTGTCTCAGGAAAATAGAAAACATCACATAGGAAGAAAGACAAACTAATGTCAGTGTCCTAGAGCGATCAAACTCATCTAGCATAGAGGCCATCATGATGAAGTATGAACTCAGATGGGCAGTCACCTTGTAATGATGAATGACTTGAGGCTTCCTAAGCAAATCTTCTATTCCCAGCTCAGCGATGGATCACGTGCCCCGGAGGTCAAAGGAGCGTTTCCGTGACAACCTTAAAATGCATTCAAGCGATGCCACGTAGATCCAAGCAACTGGAAATCTATGTTCTTGATAGACCATCATGGAGGGCCAAAATAAACAATCGAACTCAGCATTTTGAGGCGAGCGAAGAGAGTTGATGGTCAGGAAAAGAGCACGCGAAAAGCACACACACCAGAGACAGAGACGACAAGTGGGAGCTCCAGGATGGACCTCCGTGCCCCCACTGTGCCAAGATCTGCAGGTCACGGATTGGCCTATTCAGCCATCTCCGGACCCATGGCCAGCCAGGTCCACCTGCAACACAGACAAGTGACACCTGGAGGGAAATCAAACGCGACTTCGAGGATCCCAGAAGAAGAAGGTTTGGGCTCCTGAGCAGTGGGCAGGGTTACCGGAGCAGTGGGCGTGGCGACTGGAGTAGTGGGTGGGGCTACCCGAGTAATGAATGGGTTCCAAAGTGGATGGGGCTAAATGAGTAATGGGTGGGGCTACCAGAGCAGTGGGTTGGGCTACTTGCATAGTGGTTGGGGCTACAAGCAGTGGGTGGGGCTACTAGAGTAGTGGTGGGCTACTTGAGCAGTGGGTGGGGCTACTGAGCAGTGGGTGGGGCTACTGAGCAGTGGGTGGGGCTACTAGATAGTGGGGGGCTGAGTAGTGGATGAACAGGCACCGGAGTGGTGAGATGTTATCTGCCTTGCCGGCAATACAGGAGGTCGTGGGTTCAAACCCGCGCTGATGCCTGTATAAATGGAGTTTGCATGTCTCTCTCATGTCATGGATTTTTCTCTGGGTCCTTCGGTTTTTCTGTCCACATTTAGAAAGGTGCGTTTAGTGTTTGGTTGACATACTTTTAGACCTGATACGCCACTTCTTTGAGCTGTCATTTGTGGCCAGGTTGCCTCTGAAAAAGACCTACATAGGTCATTGAGCTTCATTTGGTAAAATAAAAAATAGTTTTAGTTTAGTTTTACATGGTACAATGAGGCTCTGCCATGTCACTGTTGAGTGTCCGAGAAATTCGGTAGAGAACATCGTGATGAAAATATAAATACGTCACGAAATACTTGGTCTGTGAAAATCACGTGACATTTCTGGAACGCCAAGTCCAGTGACCCGGTAGCTGCTGTAGAGTGCGGTGCTAAACTGGCANGGACCGGCACGAGGCGACCAAGCGATGAGCATTGCGGCTCACGCAGTCCCAGTCGTTTTACATTTCATTAAAATTTTAGGGAATGCTCCCCTCTACCACAAACCACTTTTGTATACGAACCATAGTCTATGCACTCACGTCATTTTGAGAACACAGTGTACGCATTAAATAATTAGTTTTATTAAATATACTAATAGCACATTTATCAATTTGTCATATAACAGGATTGATAATAACATGTTGTTGTATTATTTCTGCACTATGACAACCTCAGTATACTTTCTATTAAATCATGGTTGTTAAAATTTGAAGAAACAATAGGAAGCTGAGAGAGTAATTATATATATTTGGATATCATTGTTCAGTTCGTACTTGACTTCACGCAGGAGAAGCTCCCGCTCACACACGCAGACCGTCTCACATGCCGTGTCTTGTGCTCATCCTCCAGCGTAGCCACATCGTGACCCTTGTGGTTTCCAGCGATGGTGCAGGTTGTGCAGACCAAGCTCTTGTCCTGTCGGCAGTAAAACTTGATCTTCTTTCTGTGCGTCTTGCACTTGCGTTCTTCAGGATTCGTGCCTGGATCACCAGAATGTGGCCCCTGAACTTCGGGTTCTCCTGATGAGGCTTTACATGAGTAGCACAGTAGGAGGTTTCACACCTGAGGCAGGTCTTCAAGGCAGCGGTCGTGCCATCGTTGCAGAAGTCACACAAGACCACAGTGGCCATTTTCTCTGCAGCACGGCGCTGCTCTCCAAGTTGGCGAGTGTGAAGTTCTTGATCAGCTTGGGTCCCTGAGGGAAGGTCACTCGGCACTGCGGCAGGGAAGGACTCTGCCGCATCCCAGGTGCCCTCCACGCACTTGAGGCAGAACGAGTGGCCGCAGCTGAGCGTGCAGGGGCAGCGGAAGGCGTCCAGCAGATGGGGCAGGTCAACTCCCCTGGAGCCTCGCTACCACTGGGAGCCGCACTCGCCATGATCCTGGGCTCCATTCAGAGATAGGCGCTGGCTGTTGTTCAGGCAGTCTCTGGCTGTAGCTCAGGCAGGCTGGCTGTAGCACAGACAGTCAATGGCTGTAGCTCCGGCGTATCTAGCTATAGCTCACGCAGTCTCTGGCTGTAGCTCAGGCAGTCTCTGGCGACATCTGAGACACTAAACTAGGAACAAGCCACGTAAATGTGAGGCAGGTTAAAGTACAAAGTCTTTTAGTTTGATTTGCATATCATGAGGCGTGCCCTGGAATGTGTTGACTTTGACCAGGCAAGACGTCTCGCTGCCAGAAGTAGCTAATAAAGACTCAGCTCACCTTATCTCAATTTACCTCACTCAACTAACCTATTGTCAACTCACCTTGTGTCAACTCATCTCATTCTCAACACACTTCTGTGAAGGTTGGTCCATCTTGGACCTAACAAAATTCCCTCTTGTAGTCCATTTAGCTGCTCTCACAATCAACAGCTACCCTCCAATTACACAAATCACGAGCCCCACCGTCACGCAGAGATGACGTAGGTTGTCCCATAACAAAGTTGAATTCACCTATCAAGCTCCAAATAATCGTGACCTTAAAGACACGAATATAAGAACAGTTGAGCACCAACAATCCTGGTGCGTCTAGTCCAGTCTTTCAGTTGAAAAAGTCCTCCAGTCTAAGTTTCAAGTTCAGTCTCAAACAGGTCCACAGGGTTCATTAAGTTTGTCCAAAACATTGGCCACAAATAATGAGCCTGACACGGTGCACAGCCATGGACTCACTACTCAAAGCAGGTGGCCTCCATGGGACTGCAGGTGTCCTCAACAGTCTGAAACGAAAAGAGCTGCTGTAGGGTTGTGGTTGGGTTTCTCGCACATTCAAAAACACTAATTTGAAGAGGAATTGGCTGAACGTCAAACAATATTTGAAAGTGACTCATTGGCTTTACTTGTTGAAGGACAATTTACGCAGATTCCCTTCGCTGAAGTGACAGATACAATTTAAAAAGATGGCGACCTCCAGAGCAGTGGCGTCGCCATCAACAACTTGAGCTGTGCTTTAAAATAAGGTTAATAATACAATGATCGTATGATAGGACGTATTAAAGGCTGACGAATGGGTGACTGCGATAGGGGATACTTAGAGATCACGAAGGGTAGGGGAGGGAAGAGGAAGAGTGTGACGGTGGGTAACCAACTCTTGCGTCACTACATGATACTTCCACCATGGTGATGCCCACGTAGGGTCTCGTGGGGGGGGGGGGGTCCCCTGGTATCTTGGTTTTTACCCGAGGGACCCCTCGTGGGGACGACCCACGGTTTCCCAGTGCCAGGAAATTGGCCGACCCCCGCCAGGCCGAATTGCACTACGGCCCCGTGGGAACACACCGAACACAGGGCCGTGGGGAGGGCAAAACACCCACGAGCTGGCTAAAGCTAAAACCTCAACCAAGAGTACGGGAGGGAGGACGGGCACGTAAACAATGGGTTAGGAAGCAAGTGGGAAAAACGACGGGCACGTACACAATGGTTGTGAAGCAAGTGAGAGCACACGCCAGGTAGGCGCCCGATTGGCCAGCAGGGTATCGCTCGCTGCCGAGCCCTGCGCGGGTGGAAAGATTGGGCCCGATTGGCTGGAGGGCAACACAACTTAGCAGGGATTTTTGAATTGGGAAGAGATAAAAGGAGGAAGAGGAGAAACGTTGGTCAGTTCTCCTCCAGTCAGCCAGCGCCCAGTCGAATCCCAGCCGCTCGAGCGTCCGAGAGACGCTGGCGAGTGCAGATACAACTCGACCCAGGCAAGACCTCCCGGATCCTCGTCCCTCCAACTCCCATCGCGTCCGTGAGATATCGTGAGGACGTAAGAGGGGTGAGGAATAGCGCGAGGGTTCCCCGAGGGTTTGGATGAGACAGGTGGACGCTGCTCGCTAGGTATTTTGCTCCGGTCACGCATGGTTTTTCTTCGGGTGAGCGAGTAATAAACTTTAGCACAGAGCAACGACGCCGTGATTGTGTGTGTGAGGCAGCGCGGGAGGAATTCATTAACTGCGCTTGGGCTCGCCATGCGTGTTTGCCCAGCGGATTAACGCGCGAATATCATCATCAATCCGATCGTCGTTCACAGTTCCTATGACTCACTGTTTATTGCTTTCATGGCTTTTTTTGGTGATTTTCGAAAGTTTTGGTTTGGCCATGTTTGTTTGTTGTAGTACAGAGTTAGACTGATGGCCTTAATCTAAGTTGTCTTGTGGTTGTTGTTGTTTGACTTGCACCCCACTGGGATATTTGCACAGGGTTGGTGTACGGTATTTTTCTGCAATATTTTGCTGTCTTTTCTTGGATTTTCTGTTTGCACATAGTCACTTTAAGATGTTTTTGCTTTTTGTTTGTTGCGGTTGCACCCGATTCAAGAGCCGAATGGCTCACAGGGCTATACCTAATAAATGAACTTTGAACTTTGTTGTTCCCGGTGCTTGCGTGATCGCGTGCGGGTTTACTCAGCGCATTTTACGCAGTGTGTCTGCGTAGCGAAGAGCGTTATACGCAGCGTGTTCGCGTAGCGACACGCGTTTTACGCAGTGTGTCGCGTAGCGAAGCTCGTTTTACGCAGCGTGTCCGCGTAGCGACGATAACGCTCAGTGGTGCAACGCGCGAATATTGCCATCGATTCGATCGTCGTGTGCCCGGACTACGCATTGCCTCCAAGGCAGAAGGAAGCAGATTTCATGGGAAAGCAGAGCGCGGCATATTCATACGGCTATTTTTAGCGTGAGTCGGGGCAGGCAACCTGAGCGGGCACGCGCGCATGCAGCCACCGCAGCAGGTACGGTGGCTGGGCGTTCACGTGGTGAGCAGCAGGTACGGTTCATGCGCATGCACGCAGCCACCGCAGCATAGTGGTGGTTTACGCGGGGAGGGAGTCAGGTTAACACATGGCGTGGAGAGCCAGCCCGAGGAAACAAGGTTTTTCCAAAACGTTGGTGCTGCAACGGTAAAATGGTTGTCACCTATTTCAATTCTCGTTGTTGGATAGTTAACAGGCAATTAAATGGATGTCTTAGGTTTCTTGAGTTTGACAGTGGGTTTATGATTTAGCTAAATGTATCACAGATTTTGCCAATAAGGATTTTACGGATGAACAGGGCCCAATGTAGATTTCGACTTGCATCAAGTGACGTGAGATGGGATTTTAAGTCGAGGTCAAATTGGTGGGTCATGAATGGCACATCCAATACAAATCTAAGATCAGAATGACAAATGGGGTTTATCTTCTTGGTTCTTTCGGTAAAGTCACGTAGAAGGAAAATAGTAAAATAATAAAAATAAAACATAATAAAATAATTCTCAAGACGTTTCGGCCACAACGCAAGCAGCCGTCCTCAGGTGAAGACCAGTCTGTCGGGAGACAGCGTCTGAATTTCCCTTCTACGTGATCACTTTACCGAAACAACAAGAAGATGAATCCCTGCAGTCACGAAAGCTTTAAATCGAAATTTAAATGGGGTTTAGTCTGTTCAGTGTTACATTAGTAGCCGATCTGTATGCAGCATCACAGTAGCCACCCAACCTTGTGGAACAACATTTGTTATTTCAATATTTTTGGACGAGATGTTACCAGTCTGAGAGGTACCTCTGAAACCATTTTATTTTCCTGTCTGAAAATGTTATATTATTGTGTCGTGTGAGTAGAATATCATGGTCAACAGTATCAAAGGCTTTTGACGAGCAATGAATAGTACACAGAAGTAGTGGCCTTTATGCAGGTTACTGAAGAAAAAATATGATCCATCATAGCTGTGGTGGCACAGGAATCCTCCTGGAAACCAGACTCTTTATTGCGCGGGAGATTGTGAGTTTCAGGTCGCCGTCTATATTTTTTTCGAATATTATTGTAATTGTGAACAACCTTCACGTTGCATTCTCGAGGAGCAAGGCGGTCCATCATCACACTGTGACCTGCATCCACACCCAAAGGTGGCTTCATCAGAGCTCAACGCTGACCCACGCAGGATACCCCTCCTCAGGCCCCGCCCACCTGCCCTCAGGCCCCGCCCACCTGCCCTCTGACCCCTGACTTTGGCGGGAAACCAACATCAGATTAGCGGCAGTGATGTTGCGAAGCAGCGAGGCGGTGAGACACGGGCTGAGGTAAAAGTTTTACTTCTTGCGTACAGGCACGTGAGGTAAAGTCACTGTGCTGATTACATTTACTGTGCTGTGAGGTTAGGAACAGTGGTGTAAGGTGACGACTTGTCCAGATAGAGTTACGTGATTAAGAATGTAACACAACTCTGTAGCATTCTGAGGTAAATATTGAACTATTTTGAATTTAAGCTGCGAATGTTAACATTTATAGTAACATAGTTACATTGCTGCGGTTATTCTCAAAACTCGTTTGTAAGTGTGACTTAAATCAAAAGTAGTTATGATAGTTAAAAATGCTGTATTAACATTATTGACGTAAATAAATCGAGTATTTAACGCTATAAAAAGTTTATAAAAGCATATTAAAAGTTTAATATGTATATTTAAGCATTCAGAATAACGTAGATATGAGCTTACATGTGTAGTGTTGTTCAAGGAGGCTTGGACGACGTAGTCGGAGGCACACTTATTTATTAAACACAGTTGTATTTACAGGCCGAGATATACAACACTCGAAGGGGTATCGGCCCCTTCACCTGTCTAACAGGGAGATCAACAATCTATGTCACAGCTAGCCTACTCCTAGGTCCTCCACTACTGGGCTAGGGAGGCTAGCTAACCCAGCCCTGGTTAAGCTGGGATTACGGCACCCTGAGTCCCCAGACCGTCTCTTACAAGAACATCGGCTCTGGGCGCTCGGGCCACGCTGCTGGCTTGCTTTGGTCGGTCCTGAGAAGGACAGCGATCCAAGGGAGTCCCAGGGCCTATCTAGCTGGTCTTCTTACTTCACTGGTTAAAGCTGAACACTGAACCCTGAGCCCTCTGGCTCACCGCCTTATATAGCAATCCCCCCTGAGGGGTGGGGCCGTGGGGGATCCCAGCGCCGTATTAGCCCCCAGGCTAAACGGTGCGGACGTCGATGTAAGCACCTCGTGTACAGACATAACCACGCCTAGTGTGTTTGTTTTCCATCCGTAACAACTCTACAACACCCCCTGCGTAACACCTCTACATCACCCCCCCCCCCTGTACAGCCCGCAGCCGTCCCGGCTGCAACAAAATCACAAAGATGCATCCCCCAAAATCCGTGTGTGCCTCACGAAACTTTCAACAACAATAACAAAAAAAAACAACCCGACGCACCCCCCCCCCCCCGAATAAATACCCCATCCCTTACAACCAACATATATACAAGTACCCAGGACGCCCCCCGCAAGGGCCGCGCTAGCGGCCGACCTCACAAAAGTCTGCGCATTTTGGTGCGCGTTCTTGCGGCGGGCCCGTCACAAGGGGCAGCCCCGGTTTGCCCAGTGGCAGGTGTCAACAGTCCGGGTGTGAGAGTGTCTGGCTTCGGCTGAGCGACCCCCGACCCCCCCCCCCCCCCCCGGGAGGGGTTGGCGGTCGTGAGCACGTCACTCCTGGTGCACCTGGAGGTGGAACAGTCGGTGTCAAGTCAGGCGAAAGCAACGAAGTCGGACTCAGGGATCGGTGGACCCCTCACATGTTTGGCCACGCGTGTGTGAAGTAAGAACATGGGCCGCAACGAACGGTTTCAACCTGGAGGGTGCACGAACCACCGACGCTTCCCCCATCGGACACGCACACATTGTGGCCGCAAAACCTGCACCACATCCACGGGCCCCCGCCACGGCCGCACCAGCTTAGACGAGGTCGCCAGCGGTACTTGGGACAGTGCAACCATGCCTTGTCACCCGGTTTCCACTGAAGCACATGCGCCCGACCCAGCCTGAGCCTCTCATTAGCCTTCTGGCGGAGTTCCGAATTCTGCATGGCCGCCTCCCGCGCCTCTGTCAATTTAGCGATGTTGAATTTAACATGTTCGGTAAATTTTGATTTACCATGCAGCGTGGAGATCTGCAGCTGAGTCGAAACAGGTGGGTTGGGCTCGCGGCCGTACATTAGGAAGAAGGGCGAAAATCCGGTCGCCGCATGGGGAGCCATTCTCTATGCTGCCAAAGCCCCCGAATATGAAGGTCCCAATCGTCTAGGATTCAGAGACCTGTTGGGACAGCATGGACGTGATAGTTCGATGCAGACGCTCCACCATCCCGTCAGTTTGGGGATGATATGGGGAGGTACGAATCTTTTTCGTTCCCAGGAGCTCGCATACTTCGTGGAGAAGTTTACCCGAAAAATTTTTACCCTGGTCGGAATAGTAGCCGCTCCGGAGCACGTTTGTCGAGGACGTAGCCCTGGACAAAGGCCTCCGCGATGGCTGCTGCCGACTGGTTGGCGAGGGGCCAGGCCATAGGCCATCGTGTAAAATATTCTACCACGGTTAACAGGTATCTTTTTCCCCTAGGTGTAGCGGGGAATGGGCCCAGAATATCCAGTGTGACGAGCTCATTAACCCGGGAAACTTTGATAGACTGTAATGGTGGGTTAGATCCCCTCGCTGGTGGCTTCCTTTGCGCGCACTGAGTACATAAACCTAAAAGATCATCCACATCCCTTGCCATGCCCGGCCACGAAAAATCCAGCTGGACCATGGCAAGGGTTTTGTGAGTCCCTAGGTGAAGGAGTCGTTCGTGCGCAGCCCACACCACTCTACCCCTCAATGCGGAAGGGACCACCAGTCGGTGTCGACGGGATTTCCCGTCCCAGTGCATCAAAAGACCCTGGACCAACCCCCACAAGTCGACATTCCCCCCCCCCCCCCCCGCACAACTCCCCCGATACGACGGCGCAAAGCGAGGAGAGAGGTGTCCTCCATTTGGAGGCGTCCCCACTCCGCAACAGACAACCCCAGCAAGGAATCCCTCCCTTGTTGCTCAATAGGACCCGCAATCGAAGGCGCGTCAGCGGCGGCCACAAGGACCGGATCAGATATCACATTCGGAGGTCTGCAACGCCCCGAACCCAGGAGGCATGCGCACTCGGAGGTGGTCGGTAACCGTGACAGAGCATCTGCATTCGTGTGGCGAACGCCCTTACGATACGTAGTGTCAAAATCAAAATCCTGGAGAATCTCCAACCATCGAGACAATTGTCCCGATGGCTGTTGAACTCGCAAGGCGTACTGCAGCGCCGCATGATCTGTGTGGACGGTGAAATGACGACCGTACAGATATGGGCGATACTGTTGAATGAAGTAAACGATTGCCAATAGTTCCCGATGGGTAACACAGTACCTTTGTGAAGTCAGGATAACTCAATGGCGGAGCCCCCACTAGAGCGTCCCGGAGGGAGCGAAAAGCAGCCTCCTCCTCCTGTCCCCAGTGAAACTTGACCCCCTTCAATGTTAAGGCATGTAAGGGCTTTGCAATTGTTGCGAAATCAGCGACAAAGCGTCGGTAGTATGACGCGAATCCAACAAAACTCCTGACCTCCCCCACAGAGGTGGGAGTCGGCCAGGAGCTGACACATTGTGTTTTGGCGGGATCAGTGGCAATACCTGAGCGTCCTACAATGTGGCCCAAATACCGCACCGATTCGCGTAGCAAATGACACTTCTAGGGTTTGAATTTCAAATTAGCAGCCCGCATTTTGAGGAAAACCGCACGCAACCTCTGGAGGTGTTCATCAAATGTTTTACTGAAGACGATGACATCGTCTAAATAAATCAAACATGAATCCCATTGCAAACCCAGCCAAGACCAATTACATTAATCGCTGAAAAGTTGCTGGTGCTGAGTGGAGCCCCATCGTCAAGCGGTTAAATTGGAAAAGGCCGTGCGGCGTACAGAAAGCAGTTTTAGGTTTAGATTCATCATCCAGAGGGAGCTGCCAGAATCCTGAAAGAAAATCCAATGTGGAGAAGAACCGCGCCCCTGCCAAGGCATCAAGCGATTCATCCATCCGAGGAAGCGGGTATGCGTCGGCTACAGAAATTTTGTTCAGCCGACGAAAATCGACACAAAAGCGCAATGAGCCGTCATGTTTTTTAACTAAGACGATCGGCGCACCCAAGGGCTGGTAGAAGGGATATAATATCCGCGGCTAACATGTCATCTACGGCCGATTTTACATGGTCCTTTTCGGCGGGACTCAACCGAAAAGGATTTGGCGTATTGGCGCACTGTCACCCGTGTCAATATGGTGTCGCAGCAGTTCAGTACAACCAAGATCGTATTTGTGTTGACTAAAAACGTCGGAAAACTCGCGCAGGTGGATTCGAAGCCTCTCACGCTGTGAGTCGGACAGGTCCGATGATCCCGCACAAAGCGCATCGAGCCACCCCTCATCACGGTCCGCATGTGGTTGCGACGGAGGAGCAGTGCTCACCTGACTAATGATGGGTTCCTCACAGGGTACCGGCGTCGCGTGCGCAAGCACGGTCCCTTGAGGAACCACAGTCGTTCGCGATCCCACATTGAGGACCACGATGAAGGGGTCCCCGTCCCCTTTCACAATGGTCTGGGCCGTTATCAAGTCAGGTCCGTTGACCCCGGCTCTAGATGGTCCCAACAGAACCCCCTGGTCCCCAATCCCCTTAGCAAATAGTCGACGCAGCCTAAGAGGCACAAGCATCTGAGCTCCCGGCGGTACGCGTACCGTCCTCGCAACCAGTGCCGATAACGTCGCAAATGCCGTCCGAACCGTAGCGGGGGAGGACAGGAACGTAACACGTCGGCCCGATGGGAGTTCAATGCAACCCTGGTCGACTAGGATACGAATCGGCATTTTGGCCAAGAAATCCATCCCCAACAGGCACGGAACCGCCAGCGAGGAGGAGACCAATATCGGGCCGGATAATTTGATGTCCCCAATACAAATTTGCGCGCGGATCTGTCCGATAATGCCCAGTGAGCCCCCGTTAGCAGCGTAGCATGGAACATCAACGGGGAGCAAGGGACAGCTTTGAATGGGGAGAATGTTATAAATCAAATCGGACACAATAGTTGCCGATGCTCCCGTATCAACTAAGATCCGCACCTCAACCCCATCAATATGCCCCACAACGACCGACGACCCCGACGACGCGGCAACAACGCGATGGGCCAACTCGGACCACTGGCCCGGTTGGAACGCACTCCCCACAGTGGCACGTTTCGGCACGACGACAGGCAATTTACGACCCCCATCCAGTGCAATGAGCGAGTGAATGACAGGTGTGTGCGTAGGCCAAACATGTGGGGTGCCACGACTTGCCGAAGTTTGCTGGTGAAGCTTGGGTAGAGGCGCGACGTCCTGCTGAGTCGTCGCCCCGCGCTGTCGAGGAGCCCGGCATCCTGAAGCTACATGGCCCCGGAGGCCACAGTTGTAGCAGCGCGTGAGTGCTCCAGATGATTTGGGCTGATCCTGGCGGCTCGGTCCATCCCGAGCTGGTCGTACTCCAGATCTCCACTCCGTCGGGCAATCCATGGCACAGATCTCTTCCGATGGGAGGGTGGTTGCAGCCACGGTATGGCTGGCCGCCGCCTTGCTGGCCTTGCGACGCTGGGACAGCAAGTTTGCGTGGATGTGTCACGCGGCCCGCAGGGAACACATCTTCGTGTCATCTTGCGCCAAGATGACAATGTCCAACTCGTCCGCCAACAGCAGTATTTTCTCCGTCACCATGGCGTCCACCCCTTCCTCGTCCATCCGCGGGAAAGCCGTTTTCGCCAGAGCAAGGAGAGCTGTACGGTACGCCAGGGGCGACTCCTTGGCGCCCCGCTGGCAATCGTAGAACAGCTGCCTGCAGTCCGAAGGTGGTCCATAGACTGCAGCCAGGAGTTGAAGCGCCATCTGCAGCGTGGCGCGCTTCGCTCTCGGCGCCAAGGTGAGGGTAGCGAGGGCATCACTGTCGAGCATCGCCGGCAGCACGCGGAGTGCTTCGTCATCCGTCCATTGTGCCATCTCTTGGTGAGCGAGAAAGCGTCTTCGGAAGCCACCCCAGTCACCGTCTTCGCCCACAAACTCCTTGAGAGGTGGTAATTGCTGCTGTAACGCGGCGTCCGCAGTCGAGGATCGCTCTCCGTCGTTCCCGTCACTCCGTACGGTTTTGGCGGGAAGGGCGTGTGGCATCGGCGGTCGCTCTGTTGGTGATGCGCTGGCCGCTCCTGATGACGTGGCGGCTTCTGTTTGCCGAACGTCGGTCACCTGATGTAGCCCGGCCCCGCCCTCAGCATTCACTGTACCCATGGCAGCAAATTCGAATTCGGGCCCCGTGGAAATGGCGGGAACCGGCGTCGCATGTCGACTGTCATCCCCCGTGCAGCTCCTCCAGCCCCCAGTCGAGTAATTTCTTCCAATGTGGCGGCTGCTGCGTAAAGTAGTTCCGCCAGCTACACCTGAACACCACGAATCTCCAGCCTACTGCACCAGACGTACCACGGAGGGTCTCAACCTCCGGGCCGTCAGGTCAAGCCGTCAGCTATTCCATGACGGGACCACAACTCTCGTGTTAGACACGCAACACCCGCTGGGCCATTGTCACCATCTGAAGATAAATGCCCATACAGTATACATCGTTAACAATGACAGCACAAGCTATACATTAACAATCACGAACAAAGCTCAATACAAACCATACATTGTTAACAATCACAAGCAAAGTTTCGCACACACATTGACAACACTCACGAGCGAAGCTCCACACAGTTTACCCAACAACAGTCACGACTCCCTGACGACAATGAAGAAAATGTCAACAAAAAAATCATTAATCCGGAGCGCGAAAATGTACGAAATGTCAGGGGCCTGGTCTCCCGACCTCCAACCTTTGGCCAGAGCAGCAAAGGCGGCGACCAGCGTGTCAGTCGATGTGCCGGCCCCTGCGCTGGTTACAGTAAGAATGGTGCCCTCACTGTCCGGTCGCAGCGCTGATGACGCGGTATGCTAGGTTGAAGCCAGCTGTCGCCCGGCGGTGAGGGATGCAGCGCTGATGACGCGGCGTCTCCGGGTTGGCCCACGCTGGGCCCGGAAGTGACGTCGCTCCCAGCGGTCACTGCTCCTCCGGTGGAAGTGATGTCATTCCCGGAAGTATCCCTCACATCCGTGGGGGGACGCCGGTGGCGGGAACGGCGGCGGCGTCCACCATGTTTGTGGCGGCGGCGGCGGCGGGCTCGGGCGAGCGCCGCGCCTCCTCTCTCTCCGCCATCGCCCGCAAGCACCGCATCTCGCCCAGGAGGGAGGTGGTGGCGCAGAGCAGCTCTGCGAGGCGAAGCAGCGCCTCCTCCATCTCTGCTCCCGACGCTGGAGAGGGGACGGTCGGCGGAGCAGACAGCTGCTTAGCCGGCGGTGCGGCGTTGTTGTCGGCCGGCGGTGCAGCGTCGCTGTCAGCCGGCGTTGGCCGCCCCATCGCTGCCTGCTCCTCTTTATCGCCGTCAGGACTGAAGGTACGTGGCTTACTTCTTGTCTCCAACCCCACTTCTGACGCCAAATGTAACGGGTTCCGGAGACACTTGTAGAGGTAACTTCTTTATTACAATACAACACTCCAACAGTCCAACTCTCCAACAGTCCTGATACTCTGTTACAGCCTAGGTACACAGCCTAGCTACACAGCCTAGATACTCTACTCTGGCTACGCTCCGGAACTCGCCCTCACAAGGTCGTAGAGTCGGGAGTTCCAGAGTCCCAGCACTGGCTCTCACAGCATCCCAGGGTCTTCAGATGGCTGGTCGTGGGTCTTGGGTCTTGAGTTACAACTGGGCCCGATCATCCAGGGAGCTCTCCTTTTATGCCTGTTCCAACGAGGGGTGGGGCCATGTGCGCCTCCAGATATCCCACAGAGCACACACAACCCCCCTTTGGCGGCGCCAAGGGGATTAAGCGTCTGGACCCCCTGGGAACTCAACGCCTGGCGCCTAGAGGCTTAAGCGTCTGGACCCCCTGGGAACCCAGCGCCTGGCGCCCAGAGGCTTAAGCGTCTGGACTCGCCTGGGATCCCAGAGCCCCCAGCAGCCCCTCCCTTCTTATGTCACTACACAAGTGTGGTGGTCATGTTGACACACATGCGCGCCAGAACCAGGGAGCTTACCGGTATGGGATGGTTGTGTACTCCTGGCCGGGACCCGCCGGGGGAGGGGGCTGTGGGCAGTGTCTATGATCCCACAGTACCCCAGCCCCTCGGTGGGGAGCGGTAGAAACTGGTCCGGACCGGTCGGGCCAACGGCGGTTGGAACCCCTCTGAAGGGAGGGGGCTGGGGGAAGCTACGATCCCCCATAGCCCTGCCCTCAGGAGAAAGAGCATATAAAGCGGGTCCCTGAGAGCGCGAGGCAGTTCGCCTCAAGCCGAAGTCAGAAGCCACCTGGAGAAGAAGACCCTGGACCCCAAACCACCGAGGTCCTTCTAAGGGCCGGGGCTCAGTGCGGTGCCAGTGGTCTAGAGGGTAGGACCCTGAGGTTCCTCGGCCTGATGTCCTTCTAAGGGCCAGGTCCGGATGGGCCAGTGGTCAGGGACCCACCGGGCCAGCGGTGGGTCAGCCTCCCCTAGGTCTAGCCAGCCGGAGGGCTAGAGGAGTCAGAATGACGAGGTAAGATAGCCGGAGGCTGTACCTCCCCAGGTTGTGGGTGGAAGGGGCCATTACCCCTTTGTGTTAAGGTTTAAGTGTAATATGTTTATAGTGTAATAAACCGTGTTGCCTCTACGACGACTACATTTCCCTACAAGAACATTACAATTGGTAACAGAAGTGGCCAAGAACTTCGCCTACATGGAGACTAGACAGAAGGCACTCACCAGGGCTCCAGACAGGGAGGTCGATGCCGACGCTGCTCTGGAGGTGGGGGTGCCATTCCTGGAGGACGGGTCTGCAGCGGCGGGTCTGCAGTGGCGGGCCCGCGATCTCCGGGCCCGTCAGGGAGCTCGCCACCGTCGGGATGGTCGATCCAGTCGGCGCACGCTCGTCTGGCCGATCTCCTGCATGCCGCTGCCGCCATCCTCGACGAGCTCACGCTGGGTGGGGCCAGCTGCTGAGGGTGGGGGCCAGGCCGGAGGTCGGGTGCCGTTCCCGCCGGTGCGCGAGGGATTCCCACAAATTTTGAAAACGCTACCGGTATGACGTCATTTCTGCTTGGGGATACGTCACTGCCGCCAGGAACACCACAACCGGAAGCGACGTCACTTCCGCTGGGGTTTCGTCACTTCCTCCGGAAATGGCGTCGTCTGCCCGGAAGTCACGTGCCCCAGGGAGCGAGCGTCACTTCCGCCCTCGCCGCCCTCCAACCCGAGGCTGCCACGTCATCGGATATGCGACCGCCGCTTCTGGCGGACATTCTGGCGGACATTCTGGCGGACATTCTGGCGGACATTCTGGCGTCCGGCGGTCCTACAAATGCCACACCTGGTGCACATCTTGACTCGGCGGGGAACTACATTCCTGCCCTGCAACCGCGCTTGCCGTCTCTTCGAGTCTTCGCTTTTGCCCGTCGATTTGTGGCAAACGTTGACATGGCGGGGTGGACTGTGGACGTTGCTCTTCGGGTTTTGCCTTCCGCGCTGGACGACTCCGCCCTGGCTACGTTCCTCATCATCCCGCGGAAGGATCGCTCCACGCTACAGAAAGCCCTCGACCGGATGGCTTTGGTCGGAAACCAGGCATCGCTTTGCAAGCCTGACGAGACCCCCTTCGCCTACCAAAGCGCGCTGATGGCGTTGGCTCAAGCGGCCTACCCTCGTATGGACTACGTGGGCCTTGACACCATCGTGCTTGAGAAAATTTTGCTACTGGCTCGTGAGTTGCGCATCGCCATTCATGTCAAGGACGAGGCGAACCTCTCCTCACTGCGCGCTGCCCACTACCCACACGGAGCTGCTCCTCCAGCAGGACGGGCAGGTGGCGGCGTGTGCCAGGCACGTTGCCATGCCGGAGAACGAGGCCCTGGACAACCAGGCCTTCGCATCACAGCACGCCACGAGCTGGAGGGCGACCGACGGGCCTCGCCAAGGTGAGCCTCGACGGAGACACGGTTCCCCGCGGGCATGGGCCCGCGTCACATGCTACAACTGCGGGCAGCAAGGTCATCTGTCATCGGGCTGCCCAGCTCCTCGATGTGCTCCGGGTCGGCCGCCAATCGTCCCTCTGCATGCCTGCCACTGCACGGGAGCCGCAGGCAAGTAGCGACACCTCATGCATTCGGCCCTGCCCTCATCTCACACTCCTCATTTCCATGTGCCGCTCTGTCACATTGAGTCGAGTGGTCAGGGCCAGGATAGCGTTGATGTTCGGCAGCCACTCCGACTGGTTAGTGGTCGGAGTTGGCCCACAGGGTTGTCGCCGCGGCTACATCATCGGCACTATCGAGGGAGTTGAATTTCGGTTACTGGTTGATACGGGCGCTTCGGCAACCATAATTTCTGACCTCATTTACAATGTGCTGCCCCAGAGGTGTCAGGAGCTCACCCTGGTTTCCATCCCTTGCTTTGCAGTAAATGGAGGTTCCTTGGAATAATTGGCCAAATAAAGGCACAAATTTGTATTGGCGATATTACATTAACGGGTCTCATTTTGGTTTCAGAGACCCTTGCCGTCCCCTGTTTGCTGGGCACTGATTTCCTCGGCAAAATGCCCATTAAAATTTTGATCGACAAAGGCTGCATTGAGCTCCCTTCGGGCCGCCGGACGTCGTTCCTGCCCTCACCCACCCGGACTCCGCACGGCTTGCGCAACCGTTTGCGTCCCAGACCGTTTGGAATCCGCCGGGTGCGCAAATGTTAATTCTGCTTCGGTTGCGGAAACTGCTCGGGTTGGGGACAATGTCGGGTATTTTGCTGGCTCCTTCCAACACGGCCGTACGGGGATTGGAGCTGGTGGGAGCACAGACACTTGTGCCTGCTGAGGGCCAACCCTTCATTCAGGTGCTGAATGCAGGGTTGTGGACAAAGGTAGTGCACCAGGGGGCTGTGATTGCTCATGCATCACTGCCACTCCACACTGACTCCATTGTGGCTCATGTGGATGGTACGCCTCGGTCCGAGGCGCGTTCTGACGCTGACGATGGTTGGATGGATTCTCTCTGTCCCAGCGATCGCGATTTCGCCGATGTTTTTAGCAAGCACAAATTTTATATCGGGTGCACTAATCTATTTAACCACGACATTGATATGGGCGGTTCCACTCCCATTCGGCAGCATCCATTTCGGTTGAGCCCGGCAGAGAAAGAACATGTCCGGTTGGCTGTGAATGACATGTTGGCCGCGGACATGGTGGCTCCTTCCACCAGCCCATGGGGTGCACCGATTGTGCTCGTAAAGAAACATGATGGCAGTTTGTGACTTTGTGTGGATTTTCGAAAACTCAATAAAATTTCGCTGGCGGACGCGTATCCGCTTCCTCGCATGGGCGAGTCGCTGGATGCCTTGGCGGGGGCGCAGTACTTTTCCACCTTGGACCTTTATCTGGATTTTGGCAACTGCCCTTGACGAAGCATCTAAACCAAAGACCGCGTTCCGCATGCCACAGGGTCTTTTTCAATTTAATCGGTTGCCCATGGGTTTGCACTTAGCCCCGGCGACATTCCAGCAGCTAATGAAGCTGGTCCTCGCTGGGCTGCAGTGGGACTCGTGCTTCATCTATCTGGATGATGTGATTATTTTCAGTCGTACGTTCGAGGAACACTTGGAAAGATTGAGGGCTGTGTTTGTCAGGATGCGGACCGCTAACCTTAAATTCAAGCCCCAGAAGTCTTTTCTATTGCGAGAATTGGTGCGGTACCTCGGGCACATTGTCAGCCGTACGGGCATAGCCACCAACCCCGCAAAAACTGATTGTGTAAGGACGTGGCCGACATCTATGTCTGTGAGTGAGGTCCGCAGCTTCATAGGGTTCGCGTCATATTACCGCCGGTTCGTTGAGGGTTTTGCATCCATAGCGAAACTTCTTCATGCTTTAACGGCTAAGGGGGCCAAGTTCCACTGGGGGATGCAGAGGACGGGGTGTTCAAGGCGCTTCGCGATGCCCTTGTCGGTGCCCCTCCCTTGTGGTACCCTGACTTCACCTTGCCCTTCATCCTAGATACTGATGCCAGCAATACAGGCAATGGCGCAGTGCTCTCGCAAGTCGTGGACGGCGTCGAACACGTCATTGCCTACGGCAGTCGGGTGCTGTCCCCAGCAGAACAGCGCTATTGTGTGACCCACCGTGAACTGCTCGCTATTGTGGTTTTTATACAACAGTACCGTCCATACCTGTATGGCAGGCATTTTACGGTTCGCTCTGATCATGCGGCACTGCAATATGCGCTAAAAATAGACCAGCCATCCGGCCAGTTGTCACGATGGCTCGAGGTCCTACAGGACTACGCGTTCACTGTAATCTACCGGAAAGGCACGCGCCATTCAAACGCTGATGGCCTATCGCGCCTTCCTCTGGGGAGGGCTGTGCGTGCTTTACGGGCTCTGGGAGGTGCAAGTCGGCCACTGTGGCTACACCTGCTTCTTCCATTGCGGTGGCAGCAGGGGTTGTCGACGCAGAACCTGACTCTATTGCCGACTCGCATGATTTGGTTGCTCGTGACTCGCTGCTTGACCTGCCTCTGGATGAATGGGGATGGTTTCAGATGGAGGACGCCTCCCTCCTTAGGTTACGCCGTCGTGCCGAATGTACTGGCGATTGCCGGAGGGTATTGGAGCTGTCGTTTTGCGTGATGGTCTCATGTCCTGGGACGCCAGCTCTCGCCGTTATAAAATCGTCGTTCCCACCGCTCTGCGCGGCAGGGCCGTGTGGGCCGCGCACAAACGGCTCTTGCATTTGGGTATTCACAAAACGCTCGCCACACTGCAATTGGATTTTTTTTGGCCGGGAATGGCGCACGATGTCGCCGATCTGTTGAACAGTTGCACGCAGTGTGCACGGCGGAAACACCTGGCTAGGGCAGCCTGCCCACCCCTTCAGTCAATTCGGGTGTCCCGAGTCAATGAGCTGCTGGCACTGGACATCCTGGGTCCCTTCCCTGTCACTGCTCGGGTAATAAGTACCTACTGGTTGGGGTCGAGTATTTTACCCGCTGGCCCATGGCCTGGCCCCTCCCCAACCAGTCGGTGGCAGCCATTGCGGAGGCATTTCTCCAGGGCTATGTCCTGGATAAGGGCGCCCCGGAGCGGCTGCTGACCGACCAGGGAAAAAACTTCTCATCCAACCTTCTGCGGGAGGTCTGTGACCGTCTGGGTACGCAGAAGGTGCGAACTTCCCCCTACCATCCGCAAACAAATGGTATGGTCGAGCGCTTGCACCGGACTATCACCTCTATGTTGTGCCATCAGGTGGATGATGCACAACTTGATTGGGACCTGTGTATACCTGGAGTTCTGGCCGCATATCGATTGGCACCTCATTCGGCCACAGGTTATTCGCCCTTCTACTTAATGTACGGCAGGACGTTGACCCCCCATGGATGTGCAATTGCAGGTCAAGGCGGCTGCGTCACGCTCGAAGCTGTCGACCACATTCAATTTAACATTCAGAATTGGTCGAGGCACGGGTGGCCGCGAAAGAAAATTCCGGGCGAGGCAACGGCCGAACGAGCGTCTGTATGATCGCCGGGTTTCTGTCCACAAATGGTCCGTAGGGATAGGGCGTGGCTGCACTGTCCCCAGGTACCGCTGGCAACATCATCTAAATTGCTCAGGCCCTGGTGGGGTCCGTGGACATTTTCGAGTCGTGCGGGACCAGTGTGTTCGGGTCGCGTGCGGACGGCGCTCGTTCACCCATCGCGCCTGAAACCCTACATCGCACCGCGCACTCACACATCTCCTTCATCTCGTAGGGGCCGTTCGCGTGATGTGTCCGACATGCCGGGGGAGAGTTCTCCTGACCCTTGTGTTGCTCCGCACCCTCCTGCCACTCCTTCGGATGTTGCAGGTGTGAGTCCACCAAGGGTGGCCACAACGAAGGATCGGGAACTGCCCGACCGCCCGGCCAGCAGGAAGACGGCGCACGGGCACTGTCCCCTGCCTCCAGTGACATGCCGGACGCCCGTCATCAGGCCCCTCCTGACCCTCCACCGGGGACTCTGAACTCTTACGATGGACCCGCCACACGGACTCGCTCGAAGCTTCCTCGGTTCTCCAGAGGCCTGATCCGACGCACACACACCGCCCCTTCTCCCTTCAGTCCTTGCATTCGGTCGGTGGTGTTGGTGTGAGGTTGACCTCAGGTCCTTGGTGTGGGGTGTCCATAGTGTTCATATGTACAGGTGGGTTGGAGTAAATTATTGTGGGTGTTGTTGGCTTGTTGTAGTTGTGCTGTTATTGTTACTGTTGCGTTGAGGCTCACGGATTTTTTTTTTCCGGTTCACATTGTTATTATTATTGTCAGGGTTGTGGATTGTGTTGCAGCCGGGACGGCTGCGTGCTGTACAGAGGGGGTGATGTGGTGGTCATGATTGACACACACACTACAACCAGCGGGAAAGGTAGAAACCGGTCCGGACCGGTCGGGCCAACGGCGGTTGGAACCCCTCTGAGGGAGGGGGCTGGCAGAAGCTACGATCCCCCAGAACCCCACCCCTTAGGGAGAAAGAGTATATAAGGCGGGTCCCTGAGAGCGCGAGTCAGTCCGTCTCAAGCCAAAGCCAGAAGCCGCCTGGAGAAGAAGACCCTGGACCCCAAGCCGCCAACGTGCTTCTAAGGGCCGGGCTCAGTGCGGTGCCAGTGGTCGAGAGGCTAGGACCCTGAGGTTCCCTCGGCCTGATGTCCTTCTAAGGGCCAGGTCCAGATGGGCCAGTGGTCAGAGACCCACCGGGCCAGTGGTGGGTCAGCCTCCTCTAGGTCTAGCCAGCCGGAGGGCTAGAGTAGACAGAGTTGTAGGTTCGATAGCCCGGAGGCTGTACCTCCCCAGGTTGTGGGTGAAAGGGGCCATTACCCTTTGTGTTAGGGTTTAAGTGTAAACTGTTTGGTATAATAAACCGTGTTGCGTCTACGAAGACTCCGTCTCCATACAAGAACATTACACGTGTATTGCTTTCTATAGACTGTAGGTAAAAGTCACTTTGTATAAACAGTAATACTCAAGACAATAACACGTGATGCGTGATTCTTTTTTTCCTTAAATTTTGTATTAAACATTTCTATTTTCTAATTAAACACGAGCAGCCCGCACGGCCTTTGTACCTAACTGTCCGTCCCTCCCTCCCTCTCTCCTCCAGCCATCCAGCCAGCAACATGTATTTTCTTAATGTAGTTTGCTAGTATGATGATCTGAGTACAACACGATAGCATGATTATGCATCCCACTCATTTGTGTGGAATGCCCACCCTGGGGTGAATGGTGGATTAGGACGGAGAGGGGGGTTGTGACGTCAGCACCACGCAGGAACCTGGCTCAACGCTATGGGGTGCGATGGTGACGTCATCCCACAGATGCGCGTCGTGACGTCATCACTTGCTCGCCCGCTCGCCAGGCAGGCAGCCAGGAATCCAGTCAGCAAAACTTATTAACATATACGTACAGTGATGGTTATAATCACATTGCAAAATCTGGGCTGTTCGTGAGCCTTGGTTTGAGTAAAGCCTGACTGCTGCTGATGAGACACTGATTGTTGAAACCGGTCCAGAGTGTTGCTTGCGTTGAACCAAATGCCGCTTCTATTAGGCACTCCCAGAAGGCCGTGCCTGCGACTGATAGGATGAGTTAAACGTTACGTGGTGTTTATTATGTCTTAAATGTTTCATGTGGAGATAAGGGATTTCTGAAGGAGGGGGGTGATGATGATGGCGATGATGATAGTAATGGTGATGGTTATGAAGGTGTTAGTGGTGGAAATAATGGTGAAATGGTGATGAGGGTGATTGTGGTTTTCACGGTGATGATAGTGATGGATGTGATAATGGTGATGATTATGGTGTTTTTTGTGGTATTAATGACCATGATGGTAATGATTGTGATTATTGTGATGATTATGGTGTTTTTTGTGGTATTGATGATGATCATGGTGATCATGGTGATGATTGTGTTTATTTCGATGACTATGGTGGTTTTTGTGGTATTGATGATGGTAATGATTGTAATGATTGTGATTATTGTGAAGATGATGGTGATCATGATGGTGGTAATGATGATGATGGTGATGATTGTGGAGTGGTGATGATGATGGTGACGGTGGTGATGATTGTTATGGTGATGATGATGGTGATGGATGTGATTATGGTGGTTTTTTGGTGGTTGATGGTGGTGATCGTGGTCGTGGTGATGATGGACAAATGGCCTCTTTTAGCATACTTTCCGTTTTGGTCGAAAGACAATTTTTTTTTATTTCGGTTTACTTTTGGTTTCGGCCGAAAGTCAATTTTTTACTTTCGGTATGGTTTCGGTTTCGGCCGAAACTGATATCGTCAACCGAAGATCTATTTTTAGAATATAACGCTAGTGCTACGTCTATCACTCTGCCTATCGGCCGGTCAGTCGGCGCTAGGCGATCCTATGTGATAGGCTGCAAACACACACACGTCAGCAGCAGCAGCTTGGGAGCGAGGTTACAGCCGCAAAGATGGTCTGCTAATGTCAACAGACGGCAGCCTGCATCTGCATCCGTGGGTGGAGTCTCTTTGGCGGGACGACAACAATGTGCCTCTGTTGTCTGTTCCCAGCCGCCTGCCCACCTTGACTTATGTGTTGCGTTCGCTTCAGTCTACGCGCGTGTTAATACCGAGATTGGAAGTCTGACAATATTGATATTCAGTTAGTTAATAGTTCTGTAGCGAATTAGTGATAACGAAATTACGAATCTGAGTGAAGTAGAAAATTAAAGTTCATAAACGGAGCAGTTAATCACCGTGAAAATGTCGAAACATGCGGTGTGGGATTACGTTACTAAAGTCGATTCTGATGCAAGCAAGGCGAAGCAACCTGCTGGCGAGAATGCAAAAAATTGGTATTTATTAACTACAACATTCGTTTGTTTGGATATTATTACTAAAGAAGTAACACCTAAAGATTTGATATTTAGCGACTCTTACTCCAGGCTCAGAATGATTAGTTCTAGATTTATTTTTAATTAAAGTAGCATTTCATCATGACATACAGTATTTCATGAATCTTGCGTTCGGTAACTTCGGTTATATACCTTTCTGTTTCGGTCTCGGTTGAAAGTGTAGTTAAACTTTCGGTTTCGGCTTCGGTTCTACCCTCACCCTCACCTTACCTCTTCCTCCGTTCCAACTTCCCCTCACTCTCGCTTTGACCTCTTTCTCAACATCCCCCCATCTCCGTTTCTTGGGGTTCTATCTCTCCCTATCTTCAGGATGAACGACTCAGATCCACAATCATCAATCGATCATTACAATACACCACCCACATCGCAGGGTGGAGAGGCTGCAAGAATATCTGCCGAACCTCGTGGATCACCTCCATGGAGTCGGCGCGGTAAAACACCAGGAGCCCCCCTCCCAGTGCAGGTGAAGCCCGATTTTGCGGTGGGAGGTGGCCCCCCTCACGACAGTGCAGTCTCCACTCCACCATGAAACACTGAGAAGTTGTTGCCACATTTCTCTAAACACCAGGATGAGTCGCTCCCTCCCAGCTGCTGTGCAGCACGATCCCCTTTCCGTGGGATCGTCCCGTACGCGACTCCAACCCGACACCACTGCGCATCCCCCACGTCCACCTCCCAGTAGTGGTGGCCCGACGAGAAGCTCTCACAGCACAGGGCTTGTGACCAATCAAACCGGTGTGGGTGATCAGGGCGACCCTGGGAGGCACTGGTCCACGTCATCGTCCTGAGATTCGAGGAGATTTGGAGTTGGTTATGAGCTGAGTTTATGTCCAGAGTCGGCGAGCGTCTGTCTGTGACAACAGCGATGACAACATCAGTACAGAATACTGTCATCATCATCCATCATCACCACCATCAACATCACCAACCATCATCTTCACCATCAACAATAACATCACCATCACCAACCATTTTCGCCATCAATATCATCGATGACAACAACATATACATCACCATCACCACTAACATCAACACTATGAACATCAACATCACTATCACCATCAGAAACATCACAACCATCATCATCACCACCAATAGCACCATCACAAATAATCACCATCACGACCATCACCTGGACCATCACCACTATTCCCATCACCACCATCTCTAACATCTTCATCACCATCACCAACCCGAAAAACACCATTATACCACCATAACCAATATCATCACTACTGTGCCGTCAGCAAAACCATCACAACCATCACCATCATTACCATCACCACGACCATCACTGCCATCACCACAACCAACACCATCACTCACCAATGTCATCACCATTCCCATCACTCACGTCACCAACAGGATAATTACCAACAGCAACAACAACCGGCCACTATGGGAACCTCATTTGCCAGTAAAATATGATAATTGGTTGTTTACCCTTCTATCTGGCAACAAAACTGACACCTTTTTACAAGGAGTCATGTTTGCATAGACCGCAATACCTGCAGTCATAATACAAACAAAAGACAGTGCACATGATCAGAGTTATGTCTTTTGTTTGTATTATGACTGCAGGTATTGCGGTCTATGCAAACATGACTCCTTGTAAAAAGTTGCGTCAGTTTTGTTGCCAGATAGAAGGGTAAACAACCAATTATCAACAACCGGCCATTCGCTACTAAGTGGTGGTGACATCACCACAGCACTTGTGCCAGGCTATGTGCACATTGAGGCCACGGGAAGTGTAGAATGCCCACTGGCAGGAAGTCATGGGGCAGATCCAGGTGCCATGGGTCGACTGAGATGACTGGCCGATGCACCACTATCATTACCACCATGCTCATAACGACCACTATCACCATCATTATGACCATTACCAGCATCAATAACTCATTTGAGGTTGAAACTGCCTCGTAGACGCTCAGGACTGGATCAGATATCACCTGCCACTGATGTTAGCCATGGCTGGTAATCAAACCTAGGTAACTGGGTTCGTAGTTCTAGACTTAAAGCTTTCGTGACTGCAAGGAATCATATTCTTAGGTGTTTTCGGTAAAGTCACGTAGGTAAAACATCAAAATTAATAAAATAATAAAATAAAAATAAAGATCACGACGTTTCGGAGGCAACACAAGTCTCCGTCATCAGGTGGGACAGTCACAGCCAGATCAGCTGCATCAAGTGAGGCAATGATTCAAGATGTAATCCCTTCTCTCCCGATACTTTCCATTCATTGGCTACCACATTCTGATGAGCCCCTCCCCTCTCCTCCCCCCTCAACTCGCTTTTAAGGGATTACATCTTGAATCATTGCCTCACTTGATGCAGCTGATCTGGCTGTGACTGTCCCACCTGATGATGGAGACTTGTGTTGCCTCCGAAACGTCGTGATCTTTATTTTTATTTTATTATTTTATTAATTTTGATGTTTTACCTACGTGACTTTACCGAAAACACCTAAGAATATGGGTTCGTAGTGCAGTGTGCTAAACACTATGCCAACACTCCTCCACGCACAAATGCACATACATTCACAGGCACACACTGCATCTCAAAATCACAATTACCCCTGCCTCTTAATGCTGATTACTTACACTTTCAGTAGTGGGATGTGAACAAAGACTTAGTTCCCCTGTGTAGCCTAAACAAACCATTGGGGCAAGTGCTGTTAGCGTGCATCTATGATGGCCAGCAGGGCACACGAGGAGGTGGGTGGCCAACACCACTCCCTAGTGGCGATTTTGTTTAAATACAGGATCAGGTTCCAGAATGTAAACAAATAAAAATATTCCCCATGTTGCCTTAACAGACTGTCGGGGAAATCAGCACCTTTGAAAGCTGGCACCATACATGAGGGGCTGGGTGGCCAGTACTACGCCTGGCCACCTTTGTCTCCCTAGTGGTGATGTTTACACGCAACACCAGGTAATCATTTGAGGCTGAGTCGCCCTCGTGCACACACACGGTGATAATTTATTGTGATTCAAACTGAAGAACTCACACAGGAGTTTGGCCTCAGTACCATCGGTGGCTTTAAGCGAGGCAATGTCCTTTTGGCTGGGAGATGAGGGTGGAGCTGCTGTAGCCCGCCCTGTCCTGTGAAAGCAGAGCAGACACGGCCACTTTCACACATAGATTATCATCACTCACAGGATCATCACAGCTCCATCACATAGAGACGCATCACACAAAGCATCACGACTCACATCACAATCATTCACAGCATTACCACATACAGCATGATCACTTGCAGGATCATCACAATCAGCACCACCACTCACAGCTTCACCACACACAGCATCATCTCATACACAGCATCCCCCCACGCAGCCAGTGTCTCACTCCCGTGCCTCGCACTCAGTCCATGTTATCGTGTGTCGAGTCGTGAGTGATAATCGTCTGTACCTGCGCGTCTCCTCCAGGTGCCCCTGTGGGAGAGAGAGAGTGCGTTACTGTGACTGCCTCCATTCCCATGGGATCAGTGGATTTCCCACTGCAACACCGCGGGTAGAATATAAACCACAAAGTCCTGGCTTATGACCTCATGAGCATCAACACTGACTAACATTGCAAACTGTGTTTGGGACGACGGCACGCAAGGACCGGGCGGAAGCTCAGGCCGTGCCTGACAAAGCGCAGTCGATTTGAAAACCTCATTCGGCAGCCTCAACTCTGACGCTGCCAGGCTCTGTGCCAATAGCGACACCGGAGACTCATAGCTCACCTGCAGGAAGGCGAGCGAGTCCCTCTCCTGCGCTAGGGCCTTCAGACGAGTGGCTGCTGCCTGGAGCTCGCCGATCTCGCGCTGGTAGTGAGCGATGTTCTTCTCGATCTGGGTCAGCAGCTCGTGCCTGCCTTGTCGTCTTCGTCCAGAGCTGCTCTCATGCGGGCGAACTCGCCGTAGATTCTCTGCCTCACCTCGGTCATCGATCCCTGCCAGGGTGTGTGATTTGTTTGTATTAAATAATTAACGGAGGAGTTAATCTGGCAACGGTTGATCTATTTCTTAGGGAGGTGGCGTTACACCTCTCTTTCCTCAATCATTAATGGAAAAGCCACTGTGGCCATACAACGCAAACTATGGCAATAAAGTAAACCTATAGAGACCCATAGATATACCTCGCGATCCATAGAGATACATAGAGACTAAGATATAGAGACCCATAGAGAAACACAGAGACACATGAAGACAAATAGAGATGCATAGAGACCCATTTGAGTCAATATAGGGCAATGTGACTGTGGTCAAACAACCCAAACTATGAACTGTATACTAAACCCATGGAGACACTCAGAGATACACAGAGACCCATCGAGACCCATGAGATGCATTAACGTCAATCCACAGTATTGCCACTGTGGCCATGCAACCCACCCTAGGGGAGACGTTTTGACTGTAACCCAGTTGACCTGATGGAGGATGAACCCCTCCTGTATATCACGGCTTCGGTAGCCAATAAACAATACAATTATCACCTATCATAACCCTCAAATTACACAGGACTCAATCGCAAATAGTGAATCACAAATCTGAGAAAAATAAGGAATTTCAATTCTAATTAAATATGAACACCGACTTTTCGTAGAGTTGCACAACGTGTGTGTAATGCGAGCAGAGTGACATCATTGAAGCTGCCTGGTCAGCAACGCTTCCAAGCTGTATTCCTACCACAAAACAAGCCTCTCTGGGACTAGACACGACGCTGGGTTTCCTGACTTGGCAGTGATAAGATCGGTGCACTGATGAGAACTGGACATGCAACTTGGTGACCTTACCTCGAAGTGTCTCTGTGCTTTGTCGGATACTCTTTTTAAATTCAAATTAACTTTTATGCTCACATAACACATTGCAAATTACAGAATGGGGGTGTACTGTGAATAGATTACGTGAATATGCACATTATTTAAATCACACTGCGTGCATTGAGTATATTGCGTTGTTGTAGCTTTACAGATATTACGCGCTACTGATGTAATTCATTGATGGGAGTTGATCTCAGGTGACTTGAGTTCATAGCACAATGGGATACATATTGTTAATTGGTTCTTTACCCTTCTATCTGGCAACAAAACTGACCCCTTTTTGCTATGAACTCAAGTCACCTGAGATCAACTCCCATCAATGAATTACATCAGTAGCGCGTAATATCTGTAAAGCTACAACAACGCAATATACTCAATGCACGCAGTGTGATTTAAATAATGTGCATATTCACGTAATCTATTCACAGTACACCCCATTCTGTAATTTGCAATGTGTTATGTGAGCATAAAAGTTAATTTGAATTTAAAAAGAGTATCCGACAAAGCACAGAGACACTGAGGTAAGGTCACCAAGTTGCATGTCCAGTTCTCATCAGTGCACACAGTCCGGCCCAGACGCGGTACCTGCACGTCCCTGCGAGCGGCCTCCATCCGCCTCACGGACTCTTCCGCCTTCCTCCTGTTTTTTTCGACCACCCGCGTCTCCTCTCCCACTTGTTTCTGTGAGAGACGTCACCAGGGGAGACTCCACTCACTCTCTGAGCGCCCCCTCTCACCCCCGCTCCACACGGACCCCTCCACAGTGACGGTTCCATCTCCAGGCTGCAGCGGTCCGTGCAGCAATGGAGGCTGGGGGAGCGAGCGCTGCAGGAAACCGATTTCACGAGGAGCTCACACGCCTCCTGGATCATTTTGTATGTAGTTGTCATTNCCCCGCACCTCCGATAAGCACGGTTGGCTACGTTTGGTGCAAAAGTTCAGCATACATAGAGCTGGGCTCAGATAGCACGCGCAGGAGCCTAAACATATGGGCCCAATGACTCTCCACTGCTTCCTGAGTTGTGGGCGGGTTCTGAGTAGTGAGTGTAAAAGGCACCACGAGATGTATATGTGGAGTTTGTTCTCCCCATAGTCGCATATATTTTTGTCCGGGTCCTCCGGTTTTTCCCTCTGTACTCATACTCTTGGTTCTTTCGGTAAAGTCACGTAGGTAAAGAAAATAATAAATAAAATAAAAGATAAAATTAAATCACGACGTTTTGCAAAACAAGCAATCATTATCAGGTGCGAACAACACGGCAAGAAAATGTATTTATACTAAAGTGGGAGAGATGCCAGGAGGCTATATAAGTCAAAGAGGGGGGTTGGGGGGGAAACGGAGGGGGAGGGAGGGCGCCTCGTGGACGCGAGGGACTGGAAACGCGAAACTGGGCGGTAGGTGGGCCAGAAGCGAGAGGCCGAGTGAGCTAGAGATGCGCAGGGAGGAAAAAAGAGCAACGTGGCGGCTACTATGAAAACCTCAGCATATCTATATATATAAAATCGTGAATCTGTCTGTCTGTCTGTGTGTCTGTGTGTCGCCGGACCATACGCACTTTCATTGGACGAAATGTCAGGGATTTGCGACACACGATTGGTCCGGCGGTTGCCCCTGCATTGCGACACACGATTGGTCCGCCGGTTGCCCCTGCATTGCGACACACGATTGGTCCGGCAGTTGCCCTGGCAACGGGTAGTGACGCATTCGCCATTTTTATTTCCCGTTAAAAATAGGCGCACGCATTAACACGCGACTCTGAGGTAAATTCATCACAGTTTCACGTCCTCTTCACTCCCCTCCCACCCCAATGTCTTAAATTACTATTATAGGCTACGTACATAATAAAATAATAGCGATTAGACACTATTATTGTAGCGCGGGGGGGGGGACGCCACCCGTACCCTGCCTCTGCCGGGTGGGCAATTTAGACGAGGCCGGAGGCTCTGCACGCTACTAGGCCTCGACACCCACCACGCCACTCTGAGGTAAATTCATCAAAGTTTCACGTACTCTTCACTCCCCCCCCCCAACACAATGTGTGCAAATCATATTACTTTTAAACCCAACGCGCCAAGAATCTATTCTTTAAATGGTGACTGTACAAATAGTCATTAAGCTGGGTGAGCGTACTGACAGTCTATAATGTATACTGTAGCCTGCTTATTAAAATTGGCTGAGTCTACTGGCAGTCTATTATGTAGACTGTAGCCTGCTTATTAAGCTCCATGAGCGTACTGTCACTCTATCATGTACACTCTAGCCTGCTTATGAAGCTGAGTGCGTGTACTGGCAGTCTATAATGTAGACTGTAGCCTGGTTATTATAATCGATGCTTTAAATGTTCTTTGTACAAATAGCCATTAAGCTGGTTTCGCGTACTGCCCGTCTATTATGTAGACTGCAGCCTGCTTATTCAGCTGGCTGCGTGTACTGCCAGTCTATAATGTACACTGTAGCCTGGTTATAAAGTAAAGTTAGTCAATTTGTAACACGTACGCCGATTCCCACTCACGGCCACCACCGGTGACGATTATTTCAACCCGACCTGGGACTCCCCTAGGTAGACTCAGCCACAAACGCGTAACTGGTGTCGTGTGTGACCATCGTCACTGGGGAGACAAAGGCGGCCGGGCGTGGTGGATCGAAGTCCCGGCCGAAGCCGGGCCTTGTGTATGTGTGTATGTGTTTATGTGTATGTCTGTGTGTCTGTATGTATGTGTGTATGTACGTGTGTGTATGTGTTTGTGTGTATGTATGTGTGTGTGTATGTATGTATGTGTGTGTGTATGTATGTGTGTATGTGTGTGTATGTATGTGTGTTATGTGTGTGTCTGCATGTATGTGTGTGTGTATTGTGTTTGTGTGTATGTATGTGTGTGTATGTCTGTGTGTATGTATGTGTGTGTATGTGTGTATGTGTGTCTATGTATGTGTGTGTATGTGTTTGTATGTGTTTGTGTGTTTACGCTCGCATTACACAAATGTGTTGCAGGTCTAAGGCGTTCCTCGCGCAGCATTGCCGCTTTATTATTTCAGTTGTTTACTGGCGTACGCACCCTGAAAGTCGTGTGTGTCTGCAGCAAGCGCGTGTATGTGTACCTATGGACGCGCGCGCGTGTGTTGTGTAGGGGAACGGTAGTGTAGTGGTTAGCGTGCTGTCTGTGTCTGTGTGTGTGTGTCTGTGTGTGTGTCTGTGTGTGTGTGTGTGCGTGTTGGTGTGTGGGGAGCGGTAGTGTAGTGGTTAGCGTGCTGTCTGTCTGTGTGTGTCTGCGTGTGCCTGTGTGTGTCTGCGTGTGTCTGTGTGTGTGTCTGTGTGTGTGTCTGTGCGTGTGTGGTGTGTGAGGAGCGGTGGGTGTAGTGGTTAACGCTACGCTGCGCTACGAACCCGGCGAACCGAGTTCCATTCCTGCTCACGGCCACCACCGGTGACGATTATTTGAACCTCCCTAGGTCGACTCAGCCTCAAACGAGTAACTGCTGTGGTGTGTGAACATCGCCACTGGGGAGACAAAGGCGGCCGGGCGGTGTGAATCCAAGACCCGGGCGAAGCCGGGTAGTACAGCTAGTTTGATATTAAAACAAGCCTTCTAAAATGTGAAGAGACAATGGGCAGCTGAGAGAGCAATGAAATTTAGCTGTAGAGTATTCTTCAGTTCGTACTAACAAATGATGACTTCACGCAGGAGGGGCTCCAGCTCACACACACAGACCGTCTCACCTCCCGTGTCTTGTGCTCATCCTCCAGCGTAGACACATCGTGACCCTTGTGGTCTCCTGCAATGATGCAGGTTGTGCAGACCAAGCTCCTGTCCTGTCGGCAGTAAAATTTGATCCTCTTTCTATGTTTCTTGCACTTGCGTTCTTCAGGATTCGTGGTTGGAGCCACCAGAATGTGGCCCCTGAACTTTGGGTTCTCCTGATGAGGCTTTACATGAGTCACACAGTAGGAGGTATCACACCTGAGGCAGGTCTTCGAGGCAGCAGTCGTGCCATCGTTGCAGAAGTCACACAAGACCACGGTGGCCATTTTCTCTGCGGCACTGCGCTGCTCCACCAGGTTGGCGAGCGTCACTTTCTTTTTCAGCTTGGGCCTCCGAGGGAAGGTCACTCGGCACTGCGGGCAGGAGAAGGACTCTGCCGCATCCCAGGCGCCCTCCACGCACTTGAGGCAAAACGAGTGGCCACAGCTGAGCGTGCAAGGGCAGCGGAAGGCGTCCAGGCAGATGGGGCAGGTCAACTCCCCTGGAGCCTCGCTACCACTGGGAGCTGCACTCGCCATGGCCCCGTGGCACCACTCAGAGATGGACGCTGGCTGGAGCTCAGGTAGTCTTTGGCTTTAGCTCAGGCAGTCTCTGGTTGGAGCTCAGGCAGTCTCTGTAGCTCAGGCAGTCGCTGGCTGCGTCTGAGATGCTAAACGAGGAACAAGCCACGTAAATAGGTGACAAGGAAGCAGGAAGCCTTCAATTTTATTGGCATATCACGAGGCCTGCCCTGGAATGTGTTGACGTGTGAGCGAGTACAGACGTCTCCACTCGAGGGGTGGCTTAAAAAGAAGACTCGGATCACCTCGTCTCAAATACGCATCCTCATTCACCTCATCACAACTCACCTCACCTAAACTCACCTCACCTCAACTCACCTCAACTCAACTCGTCTCAGCTGAACTGTCAGGAGAACACTGCTAGTAAACTCGTTGCTCCCTGCCGTTCTACTCCACGACATTGTTGTTGTTGTTATCTTCGTCTTCGGGCTTCACTTTATTTGTTTTAAGTTTAACACTTTAAACTACTTCATGAAAATAATGTGTTCCTGTCTCAAAGTCGCGATGCAGTTGTCGAGCTGTGAGACACCGGTGGGAGTTGCCGTGTTTAACTCGGTCACGGGGCTGCGGCTCAGGGTCCAGTTTGTGGAGTCACAAACCACCGGGCGAGGCCCTTTGCTGAACCCGGCACCGTTACCTGCCAGTAATTACAACTAGCTTCATTAGGCGACAGCCAGATTTGTAGAGAAGTCTAACTGTTTCGCTCCTTATTTAGAGGCGTAGATGTGGTGACCACACTTCTGCGCTCTTGCACAAAGTGGGCGGGGGGGGGGGTTAATGAGTCAGCGTAAGCTCGTGTGTCACACTGTTGGATGGTTTCAGGAGAATCGCCACATCTGGGTCGGTCGAATGCAACTGCTTAAGGTACCGTAAGGGAACCGACATCTGTATGCCCTGCGGGATCTCTACCGATTCCCTCACCAATGCCTGAATCGCGACATTGCAACCGCCTCCCCTCCAAAGGATCCATAAAAAATAACCGCTGCCCTGACGGCATCCCTTACACTTCTACTCTGTCAATTTCTGAGGGCATTCTATTTGAAAAGTCGTCCCACAAGCATGGGATAGCCCGCATTTTATAAATCACAACGGGCCCTTAAAATAACCCAATTCTTCATTTCATTTATTATGCTGTATACAATTGTATAATTGATGTAAAGTGCTTTCGTAAAGGTGCTATATAAATGTCATTAAGATAAGAACCGTGATTGGAACAGCCAAACATCCCCAACTATCAATTTTGATTGAGAGGCCCTTGAATATGTGGAGTATTTCCCTCTTGACACCTCCATATCGTATCGATCCTGCTGTATGTGAGCGCATGCCAGCGTTATTGTTTCGTGCATTCATGAATCGTGAGTTAAGTTTGTCTCTTTGAGCAGGGGATGTACTGTAAGGTAGAAGTGACAGATGTCTCGAGGTACACCACAATCAGCTGTCGCTTAAATAAACCACATACTGTATAGCATTTTCTACTTATACCGTGGCATTGTATCATCAAGGTAACGTGTTAATGATCCTACATGTTTCAGTGGTAAGGACGATGCTGATGATTATGAACACGGATTGAATGATAAATTTGGAAAATGACAAAACTGATTGTCTAACATTTTCTTAATCAAAATTAGAGATGAGTTGTGCAACCAAATCACTCGAATTCCTGTGACTTAGTCACCTGCAGTTTCTTTACCAAAATCTGTGCGAGTAGTTGCACAACAAAAGACAAGTCTCAGTGACTAAAATGTCTGCCCCTGTTCTGGTTACACGACTCCTCACCTGCATTTGGAATGTAACTGTTTATCACAATTCAGAACTGTGCAGCGTGTGATGATGCGATACGTTGCTATGATGCTTGAAAGTAGTCTCGTTACAATGCGAGCAACATGTTGCAGAGACGTCCATGTAAAGCGATTCAGTTGCATACACCCGAGTTGCCAAGTTACACGCAACTGATTGCTCGGGTGTCGACGCAACTTAACTTACGTCAAGTATTTTTTTCCACAGAGCACAATTCGTACCGATTTGGACAGTTGGCAATGTACGGTGCGAAACAAGTTGAACACACGTTCGTGAATTCTTGATCCGTATCCTAACCACAATGCAATACGCTGTCCGTGTACAGCCCTTTTGTTAATCCATTTCGGGATGAAGACCGCCACACGCTGTGGGGTTGTGGGGATTATTTGACTACGTTTCGGGACATAGAAATAGAACGGTCGTGTGGTACGGGTAATCATTTGAGGAATTACCTCTCCGCTTAAGGATTGGAACGGTAACACAACGTTGGGACATAATGAGGATTTTTATTGAAATGTTTATGGTACACCGTCACGTGTCTGACTAACTAGGGACTGAATCATTGGTGGATATGTGAAAAGTCGGATGTTATGTAACTTTTTAGTAACAGCCAGTTGCATTTTTTACGCAAAAATAGGTTACTCGGCACCAATAAAGTGCAATTTTTAAAAGTGGGGAAATACTTTATTATACTTCGGAGATAATAGGCTGTTTGCTAGACTAAGAATACGGGACTGCATGCAATAAGGTAACATTTATGAACACCTTTAGAATGTGACCGTTGCACCCTGCACAGCTACTGCTGCACTGGATGTGGGCAGTTTTGTTAGGGTGGACGTTGTAAGAATGAGTATAGACCAATCGTTATTCTTTAAACAGTTACTAAAACATTTGAAAAAAAAACTTTAATCACGATAGACGTCGACCTAAAACTCACAATCTCCCGCACAGTAAACAGTCTGGTTTCCATGAGGATTACTGCGCCACCACAGCTATTATGGATGTATTTAAATGTTTTTCAGTAACCTGCATTAAGGCCACTACTGCTGTGGACTATTCCTTGCCTCGTCTAAAGCATTTTGAAACTCTTGGCCATGATATTCTACTCACAAGACGCAGTCAACTAGAATTGTCAGACAGTACGATAAACGGTTTCAGAGATACATCTTAGACCATTATCAAAAAGGTCCATCGTGATAACATCTCGTCCACAAATTTTCAAATAACAAATGGCGTTCCACAAGGTGCGGTGGCTACTGTGATGCTGCATATAAATCAGCTACTAATCTAACACTTAACATACTAAACCCTTCCTGGTTCTTTCGGTAAAGTCACGTAGAAGGGAAATAATAAAATAATAAAAATAAAACATAATAAAATACAATTCTCACGACGTTTCGGCCACAACGCGTCTTCAGACGCTGTCTTTCTGACAGACCTGTTCTTCACCTGAGTACGGCTGCTTGCGTTGTGGCCGAAACGTCGTGAGAATTGTATTTTATTGTTTTATTTTTATTATTTTATTATTTCCCTTCTATGTGACTTTACCGAAAGAACCAAGAAGATGAATCCCCGCAGTCACGAAAGCTTTAAATCGAAAAATACTAAACCCCATTTATCATTCTGATCTTCAATTTGTATTGGATGTACGATACAGCACCCACTAATGTGACCTCGACTTCAAATCCAATCTCACATAACTTGATGCAAAACGAAATCTACATTTGTCCCTGTTCATCCATAAAACCATTATTGGCAAATATGTGCTTTAATTAGCTAAATCATAAACCCCACAGTTAAACCAAAGAAACCTAAGACGTACATATAATTGCCTGTGAACTATCCCAATAATGAGAATTGGAATGGGTAACAAAGCCTTAGCCATTGCAGCAGCAACGTTTTGGAACAACCTTGTTTCCTCCCTTAACATCATAAATCTTCCTTCAATAAATGTCTGAAGCAGAAGATTCATGTTGTACACAGCCTCATTTGTAAATGTGATTGGAACGTTGATCCATACCCATGTATTGATAGTTCAATATTCATGTGCAGTTGTGTCCAGGGACTGCCGTGTTGTCTTGGTGTGATCTGGGACTGTTGTTGTGTTACTGCCTTGCCCACGTTTGCATTTAGTGTTGAAAAAATCGGTAATAAAAAAACAATTGCAATTTGTAGTTATATACTTTTTTAATTAGTTATTATCAAGTTTCAGTGATTTGCACACCTTTCCTATATTTTACCCTCTGATCGGTTGTTTGTACTTTTTGTTATTGTAACTTTCTGGACATCTCGAGAAAGAGCTTCATAACTCATTAAATGAAGATGCTGATTCAGATTATATGTACAGTGAGGGAAAAAAGTATTTGATCCCCTGCTGATTTTGTACGTTTGCCCACTGACAAAGAAATTATCAGTCTTATTTTAATGGTAGGTTTATTTGAACAGTGAGAGATAGAATAACAACAACATCCAGAAAAACGCATGTAAAAATGTTATAAATTGATTTGCATTTTAATGATTGAGATAAGTATTTGACCCCCTCTCAATCAGAAAGTGTTCTGGCTCCCAGGTGTTCTTGCGCTCCGCTCCCGATGTAAACATGATGGCGGCAGTGCAGACACTCTGACACCAGTTGTAGAGACGTTCCCACGGACGCACTCGGAGACGGAGGTAAGTTAAGGGCTTTCGCCGAGGGTTTATTAAAGATTAACAATAACACACAAGGGTACACAACTCCCAGGGGCTAAGGATCCTACTCTGAGTCCGGATCCCTGCCGGCTAGCTCCGGTCTCTCTCGTGTCGGATCTTGGACTCTGCCGACTCCACCGAACGGAGAGAGAAGCACCTCTACGGCTACCACCGGCTTCTCCCCAGACTCACTATTCAATCCCTCTCTACCCCTGGTTCCCTCTTCACCCTTCTTACTCTATCCGTTCCCACAGTGACCCCGCTTACGTCACGGGGTCTCCCTTAAGTACCCTAGGAGACGTGATGTCATCGCACTGAACGGCACACCTGACGTCACCTCCCCATTTTACTCCTCTACACAGGTAACGAGCTGAGATTAGGAGCACACTCTTAAAATGAGTGCTCTTAATCTCAGCGTGTTACCTCCATAAAAGACACCTGTTCACAGAAGCAATCAATCAATCAGATTCCAAACTCTCCACCATGGCCAAGACCAAAGAGCTCTCCAAGGATGTCAGGGACAAGATTGTAGACCTACACAAGGCTGGAATGGGCCACAAGACCATCGCCAAGCAGCTTGGTGAGAAGGTGACAACAGTTGGTGCGATTATTCGCAAATGGAAGAAACACAAAAAACTGTCAATCTCCCACGGCCTGGGGCTCCATGCAAGATCTCACCTCGTGGAGTTGCAATGATCATGAGAACGGTGAGGAATCAGCCCAGAACTACACGTGAGGATCTTGTCAATGATCTCAAGGCAGCTGGGACCATAGTCACCAAGAAAACAGTTGGTAACACACTACGCCGTGAAGGACTGCAATCCTGCAGCACCCGCAAGGTCCCCCTGCTCAAGAAAGCACAAATACATGCCCGTCTGAAGTTTGCCAATGAACATCTGAATTATTCAGAGGACAACTGGGTGAAAGTGTTGTAGTCAGATGAGACCAAAATGGAGCTCTTTGGCATCAACTCAACTCGCCGTGTTTGGAGGAGGAGGAATGCTTCCTATGACCCAAGAACACCATCTTCACCGTCAAACATGGAGGTGGAAACATTATGCTTTGGGGGTGTTTTTCTGCTAAGGGGACAGGACAACTTTACCGCATCAAAGGGACGATGGATGTGGCCATGTACCATCAAATCTTGGGTGAGACCGTCCTTCCCTCAGCCAGGGCATTGAAAATGGGTCGTGGATGGGTTTTCTAGCATGACAATGACCCAAAACACACGGCCAAGGCAACAAAGGAGTGGCTCAAGAAGAACCACATTAAGGTCCTGGAGTGGCCTAGCCAGTCTCCAGACCTTAATCCCATAGAAAATGTGGAGGGAGCTGAAGGTTTGAGTTGCCAAACGTCAGCCTCGAAACCTTAATGACTTGGAGAAGATCTGCAAAGAGGAGTGGGACAAAATCCCTCCTGAGATGTGTGCAAACCTGGTGACCAACTACAAGAAACGTCTGACCTCTGTGATTTCCAACAAGGGTTTTGCCACCAAGCACTAAGTCATGTTTTGCAGAGGGGTCAAATACTTATTCCCTCATTAAAATGCAAATCAATGTATAGCCTTTTTTATATGCGTTTTTCTGGATTTTGATGTTGTTATTCTGTCTCTTACTGTTCAAATAAACCTACCATTAAAATTATAGACTGATCATTTCTTTGTCAGTAGGCAAACATACAAAATCAGCAGGGGATCAATACTTTTTCCCTCACTGTATGTATGTTGAACTTATTTCGCACCGTAGATATCAACCGTGCTATTCGGAGGTGCGGGGTGAGGACAACAACCTATACACAACAATCAGTTCTAAAGAAATTAGTTTTCAATCTCCGTCAGATCCAGATGCCGCTATATCTGTTATTTCAGAATGCTTGTCTGAAGTCGCTGTTTGAACAAAGCAAATCTGACTGCAGCTAAACCTGGGCAAGACAGAGTACATGATAGTTGGCTCAGAGCAGCGTCTGCGAGCATGGCAAGGCCACATCGATCATCCACTGATTAGCAGAGCTTCCCTCTCCGTGTGTCCAAATTATGTTGTTTTATTTTGGTAATTTATCTTCGCTTCGTTATTGTTCCCTGTGCTCACGTTGTCGTTTTTATTATTTTGGAGATCCCCCAGCACCAGGTCACTCTTGCAAATGAGACTCCTGTCCCGGTCTCTCGAGTTCTACACCCGGTTACAGACGATACACTTGAACTCACTCACTCAATCATTTACCCACTCACCTACCCTCTAGCTCACTAACTTAACCACTGATGCACTCAGCCATTCACTCACACACCATCTCACTCACCCATGCACTCACTCGCCCACCATCTCACCCAATCAACCATGCACTCACTCAATCATTCAATCACCCACCATTCTGTCACTTATCTCCTTACTCATCTACTCACTCACCTAAGCACTCACTCCCCATGCCACTCACTCTTACAAATGAGTCTTCTATACTGGTGTCTTGAGTTCTCGCCCGGTTAAACACAATGAACAAAAATAACAGCCGAACTACAAAGACGTTACCATGGTGATGGTGGTAGTGTTGGTAATGGTGGTGATGATGATGGTGGTGTTGTTGATCATGGTAGTAATGATGGTAGTGATGATGATGGTGGTGATGGTTGTGATGATAGTAAGAATGGTGATGGTGATAATCGTGGTGGTTATGTAGGCGGTAATGATGATGCTGCTGCTGCTGATGATGATGGTGATCATGGTGGTGGTGGTGATGATGACAGTGGTGGTGGTAATGATGGTGATGAGGGAGATGGTGGTAATGGTCGTGATGAGGGTAATGGTGGGAATGATGGTGATGGTGGTTTTCACGGTGAGGATAGTGATGATGATGGTGGTGATGATGGTCGTGATGGTGGATGTGATAATGTTGATGATTATGGCAGTTTTGTGGTGTTTGATGTTCATGATGGTGATGATTGTGATGGTAAGCATGGTGATGTGGGTGCTGATAGTGATGATGATAATGATGGTGGTGATCATGGTGGTGATAATGATGATGGTAGTGATGATAGTAGTGGTGTTAATCGTGGTATTGATGGTGATGAGCTTGATGTTGGTGGTGATGATGCTGATGGTAGTTTTGACGGTGGTGATTATGTTGATGGTGGTGATGATGGTCATAATGATGATGATAGTGGTGATGTTAAGTAATGATTATGATGATGATGGGTGATAGTGATAATAGTAATTGTGGTTGATAGTGATGCTGATGATGATGGTGGTGATGATGTTGGTGGTGCTGTTGGTAATCATGATGATGGCGATGATGGTGGTAGTGATGATTATGGTGATTATGATGATGGTGGTGATAATGACAGTGGTGATGACGATGATGGTGTGATGATGGTGGTGATGGTGGTGATGGTAGTGATGATGAGGAGATGATGGTGATGATTAAAGTGATGATGATGGGGTGATGATGATGGTGCTGATGGTGAATCGTAGGGATGAGGAGGCGTGGTGACGCGAGTGCACACTGCAGGCGAAGGAGCGACCACACGAACCTCCGATTTGTGCTGCACCGGCGACATCGCTCACGCACGCCAACCTGAACCTCACCCTCTCCCCTCACCCTACCCCTCCATGCTCACCTCACCTCACCCTTTCCTCAATTTTCACCTCACCCTCCCATCACCTCACCCTCTCTCTACCCCCTCCTTCACATCCTCTCCTCACCCACTCCTCACCCTCTCCGTCACCTTACCCTCCATTCTGCCCTCACCATCACCGTACCTCACCCTCTGTTCCACCTTCCCCTCACCCTCACTTCACCCTCTCCTCACCATCCACCCTCTCCTCCGTTTATTGGGTTTCTGTCTCGGTTTCTTGAGTTTCTATCTCTCCTCATCCTCAGGATGCACGACTCAGATCCACGATCTTCAATGGTTCTTTCAAACACCCCATCCACATCACAGGGTAGAGAGGCTGCAAGAATCTCCGCCGAACCTCGTGGATCGCCAGGAGTTCACCCTCCAAGTGCAGGTGAAGGCCGATTCTGCGGGGGAGGGGCCCCCTTCACCGACAGTGCAGTCTTCACTCCACCATGAACCACTGATAAGTTGTTGTTACATTTCTCTAAACACCAGGACGCGTCGCTCCCTCCCAGCTGCTGTGCCTCACCACTCCCTTTCCGCGGGATCGTCCCGTACGCGACTCCAACCCGCCACCACTCGTGTCCCCCACGTCCACCTCCCAGTAGTGGAGGCCCGACGAGAAGCTCTCACAGCACAGGGCTTGTGCACAGCAATCAAACCGGTGTGGGTGATCGGGGCGACCCTGGGAGTCACCGGTCCACGTCATCGTCCTGAGATCCGAGGAGATCTGGAGTTGGTTATTAGCCGAGTTTGTGTCCAGAGTCGGTGAGCGTCGGTCTGTGACAACAGCGATGACAACATCACTACGAACAGCATCATCACCATCATCCACCATCACCACCATCAACATCACCAACCATCATTTTCACCATCAACAAAAACATCACAAACATCACCAGCCATCCTCGCCATGAATATCAATGAAACAACATAAACATCACCATTACCACCATCATCAACACTATGAACATCAACATCATTATCGCATTGAGCAACAGTACCACCATCATTATCACCACCACTAGCACCATCATACCATCACCACGACCATCACCACTATCCCCATCACCATCTTGATCACTATCACCAATATCACCAACATGACCAGCATCATGACCATCACAAAGACCATCAAAATCATCATCACCATCACTACCATGATCACCATAACCAATACCATCAGCAAAACCATCACAACCATCACCACCTATATTATCACCAATGTCACCTTCTTTATAATCACCACGACCATCACTCCCATCACCATTCCCATAACTCACATTATCACTAACAGCATCATTACCACCACCCTCATCATGACGACTATCACCATCATTATGACCATTATCAGCATCAGGAACTCATTTGAGGTTGAAACTGCCTAGTAGAGACCCAGGACTTGATAAGATATCACCTGCCACTGATGTTAGCCATGGCGGGTAATCAAACCCAGGTAACTGGGTTCGTAGTGCAGTGTGCTAACCACTAAACCACCGCTCCCCCCACACACACATGCATATACATTCACAGGCACAAACTGCATCTCAACATCACAATTACCCCTGACTCGTAATGCTGATTATTTACCCAAGAACACCACACTTAGTCTCATGGCTGTGTTCAGTAGGGTCCTGGAATGGGCTGTGAACAAAAACAAAGATCCTCTGTGTAGCCTCAACAGACCATTGGGGCAAGTGCTGCTAGCAAGTGTCTATGAAGACCGGCAAGGCACACGAGGAGGTGGGTGGCCAGAACCACACCCGACCACCTTTGTCTCCCTAGTGGTGATGTTTACACAAAACTAGGTAATCATTTGAGGCTGAATCGACCTTGTGCATACACACACGGTGATAATTTATTGTGAAGATGGCCCCATCACCCATGTTTCACATGAAGAACTCACACAGGAGTTTGGCCACAGTTCCCTCGGTGCCTTTAAGCGAGGCAATGTCCTCTTGGTTGGGAGCTGAGGGTGGAGCTTCTCTAGGCCGCCCTATCCTGTGAAAGCAGATCAGACACGGCCATCACTCACAGGATCATCACAGTTCCATCACATAGACACACATCACACAAAGCATCACGACTCACATCACAATCATTCACAGCATCACCACGTACAGCATTAATTCTAGATTTTAAGCTTTCGTGACTGCAAGGATTCATACTCTTAGGTTTTGTCGGTAAAGTCACGTAGGTAAAAATAATAAAATAATAAATGAAAATAAATCAATTAAATCACGACGTTTCGGAGGCAACACAAGCTTCCGTCTTCAGGTGGATCCGTCACAGCACGATTGCTGTATCAAGTAAAGAAAATTCCAAGAGACCCGACCTTGTATATATACTGGTTGAGGGGGGAGGAGCCAGGGTGGGCAGCGGGAGAGGCTGCGGCGACTGCTGCTGGGACTGTGCCTTTGTTATGTAGATGGCAGAAGCAGAAAAGCATTTCAGGACAAAGCAACCCCCTGCTATGTTGCTGGGTGGGTAAAACTTAAAGTAGGAAACCAGCGTGTGAAAAAATAAGGTAAAACATGATAAAAAAACTAAACTGGCTGTCTATCAGTAAACTGTACGTTAACTAAAGAATAGTGCCTGTTAAATAAGATGGTTCAAATGTGTAATTAAATCTTTTTTTGTATGGGGAATGACATCTTTCCAATGATTACTCAGTTTGTACCCATCATCATGGTGTTTGTATATCTGGATGGCTTCGTGTACAAACCTTTGATGGTAGCCAGGAGGTTTGCAGAGCACCTTGGTCTCGGAAAAGACAATCTCATGAGAGCCCACAGCGTTGTAGCAATGATTGGCAATGGCGGATGACTCAATTTTGCCGTGTTTCAGATCTGACTTGTGCTCGCGGACACGATCAGAGATATGACGTTTCGTTTCTCCAATGTAACAATCACCACAGCTGCAACTCAGTTTGTAGACTCCAGGGTATTGTAATTCAGGAATGACATCTTCACAGATGGAATTAGATCACGGATTTTATGTACTGTACTGAATCGGACTTGGATCTTATGTTTGTTTAGAATTTTAGAGATCTCTTTGGTCACGCCTGCTATGTATGGCAACGTGATAGTTTTGATCGGAGTTTCAAGTGGCTGTTTCTGTATGGTGGGAGAAACAGCCTGGCGTATGGTGCGGTCAGAGTCTCCGTTCATCCTGAGGGCCCGATGTACATGTCTTAATTCACTGGCCAGGTGGTGTTGGTCAGAAATGCCATGAGCTCTGTGGTATAGTGTTTTGATGAGAGAATTATTTTGAGACGGGTGGTGGTAGGAATCAGGTTTCAAGTAGGAATCTGTGTGGGTGACTTTCCTGTAGACAGAATGTCCCAAGGATCCGTCAGGTCTCCTCTAAAACAGAATATCTAAGAATGATAGTTTGCCATCTTTCTCCACTTCCATGGTAAATATAATGGATGGGTGTCTGGAATTGATGTGGTCCAAAAAGTGGTTCAATGCTGGGAGGCCATGTGGCCAAATGACGAAAGTACCATCCACATCAGTGGCGGCTCGTCAATAGAGGGCGCAGGGGCGCCGCCCCAATCAATATTCAAGAAATATACATATACAAAATTTATATAAAAATACATAAATAAAATATTTTTTTCATACGATGTGCCGGCTGGTAGTAAGAAAAGCATCAGCATTTAATAAAAACTGGCTTTAATCGTCAAATATTTTCTATGTTTTTCAATGTGTTTCATGCGGGGCGCCGGACAAATGGATGTCTATGTGAGACTTTAAATTTTAGGACAGCATGTGACCTGAAGCTGGTCTCTAATTGGTTTCTTAAAGATTCTCCTCGGGGCGCAAGTCGTTGCGTCCCTGGCCAATCAGAATTGGATACATGTTATTTTATCCAATCTGATTGGTTCTCGTCACCTGTCATTCAAATTTACGCTCTGGGCCACTACTGCGAGTGCGCAGGCGACACCACTTTGACACTTGCTAGGCTGATCAAATTTTTTGTGTAAACAATGGCAGCAGTTCATCCAAATTCTGTAATTTATTTACAAAAAAACCCTTTCACAAGGCTTTCGCTGGAAGAAATAAAAAAAATAAAGGATCTTGGACCGGACCAACCCGATTTACAAATCCAGCAGCAGGCCAGTGACAGAGGACGAAGCTACACACGAAGCTTCACCCGCGCTTGTTATGAGAAACGGAGGTGGCTGGCTGATGTGATGTTAGCAATTCTCTTTTTTGTTTTCCCTGTCTTTTATTTCAAAGTGTCGGCACTGAAGTTTTGTGGACAACGACGGGGGTAAGAGACCTCAAACATCTCTCTGACAAATGCAAACGTCATGAAAGTAGCCGCAGCCATATTGATAATAGCATGAAACTAACGTTTTTATGTTCAAGTAGGAAACATGCTTTTTGGTACTTTGGTCTGAAATGTATATAAAAGAGAAACATTTATGTTCAAGTAGGAAACATGCTTTTTGGTACTTTGGTCTGAAATGTATATAAAAGAGAAACATTTATGTTCAAGTAGGAAACATGCTTTTTGGTACTTCTTTTGGTCTGAAATGTAAATAAAGATCATCAAAATTTATATTCAAGTAGTCAAAATGGTTTTTGGTACTGCTTTATATTTATTTGCCCCCTCAATAAAATAAAAAAAATGCGCCCCCCAAAAATAAATATCACCAGCCGCCACTGTACACTACACTACTATACAATATTATCCACGACACTAGTATACACCTCGCTACTATACACGTCACTATACACACACTAAACTATTATACACTATGTGACACTACTATACACCACCAAGCCATTAACGTGCATTTCATATACACGCTTAACGACCAAATCACTTAACGACCGGTTTCGTGGGACCAATTAACATCGTTAGGAGGAGGGGTTCTTCTGCACGAGGGGCTGGGGTGGTCGTCGTTCACCGGGGCCGGCTTGCGGGGGGTGGGGGGGTCCTGCAGGGGAGCGGCTGCTGCGGTGTGGGCGAGTCGGTGCCCGGTGCTGCTGGTGCGTGGAGCAGCTGTGTGCTAAGCTGCCGTGCGGGCGTGGCTGCTGCTGAGCAGGGTCACTCAGAGCGCTGTTGAGAGCAACCAACCAAGTCACGAGGCTGCGGCTGCGTGGATCCATAAAGGGCGCCGTTGTGAGTGCGAGCCAAGGTTGAGGTTGATGCTGCGTTGAATCCTGGGAGTGCTGCACCACCGTTGGATCCTGGGGGGATCCCCGAGTCTGCACGCGACCTCGAGAGTGAATTTATGCACCAAACTGAGCTTCTGCCACGTTGCCTCGTCACCCGGGAGTGGAGCACGCGTCAGGGTTGTGGTGCGAATGGTCGCCGCGCTGTGGGGTCGCCGTGTTAAGCCGGTGGACTAACGGGGTTACGTAAACGTGCGCTGTTACTGTTGCCGAGAGTTTTGAAGAATTGGTTGCATTTGGCTCTTTCGGTAAAGAATCAAAGAGTGTGGATTCCTGCAGTCACGAAAGCTTCAAATCAAGGTTGCACTTGGTTGTCAAGAAATGATTATCCGCCACAGTTGGTTCGTGTTCTTGAGCAAATTGTTTCAATTGTGCATGACGAATCGAGGCATAGTTAGTCAATTCCAAATCTTGTTAAGGGGGGCGGGGGTCAGACATTTGTGACGATGTGTGACGAGGGGGGGGGTTGAGAAATGTGATGTCACGTAAAAATTCGCAACTTTATATAAATATAGACAACACGTTCTACTTAATTAAGTAGGCTTTTTATACATGTTTTCCTCTACAACATCAAAATGCAGCGCCACATTAAATACGCCCTACAATGACAATAGTTTAAAGCGATTTGAAGCATCTTTTATTTTCAAAATAGAAATATGGTGTTGTGGGGGGGGAGCAGAGCTTTGTGACGTCATATTTGAAGGGGGTCTGACTTTTTGTGACGCCGTGTGACGAAGGGGGGGGTCAAAAATCGCGTGACGTCATTTGTATTCCTGATCCAAAAAAATTCCTTTATGTCGCCATTAAAGTAACGTTGAACAATCCGCGCTGCTGCCCTGTAACACATTTTTCGTGGGAATTGCACGGCAAGGAAAATGGATCCTAACTCCTTTCTCTCTCTCCCACGTATATAAAAAAGAGCGACCCTCATAATTTGCATGGCTGCAATAGCGATTCGGGTCGCATTTTGTAGCTGCTCACCCGGCTATAAATGCCCTGTCTCTGGTGTAGGCCAATCCGACAATGCATCATATATTAACAGAGCCATGTTTGTTTGCATGCTCACCCAGAAGTATAAATGCTTTGATCCGTGCATTGTCTTTGGACTGTTCGCCTTTAGGCGTTGTTCTCTGGTCTACTAACACTAGTGGTGAGACAAGGCCATAAAGAAGGCTGCTGTCTCTGGTGTAGACATATCAGTTTAAGATACAATGCCTATAAATTTTCAGAGCATGTTTTGTTTGCATATTCACCACAATCACTGTGTGGTTAATGCAGATTTATTCCTTGCTTGTTTCTGTTTGGTGTTTTAACATCTTAACAAACTCCTGTTTCATTGGCAGAAAGGGTAAAACGTATTCTTATATTTTAATACTAGAAAGGGAGGTCCTATGAGGTGCTAATAAGTTGAAACACAAAATTGATGCCTGTTGCAAGGAATAAAGTCTGCATTAACCACAATTATTTGGTGTTTGAACATCCGAACACAACTCCTGTTTTATTGCCAGAAAGGGTAAAACCTATCATTATTTTATCAAAATTGATACCGGCAAAAAAGGTCTAATTTTGTATTTTTTTCACGCGCTGATGTTGATGTGTTACAGCCGCACTACCCCTGGGGCGCCTGCCCCCCGCCCACATGAGCTTGTAACGGTGCCGGGTTTAGCAAAGGGCCTCGCCCGGTGGTTTGTGGCTCCACAAATTGGACCCTGAGCCACAGCCCCGTGACCGAGTTAAACACGGCAACTCCCACCGGTGCCTCACAGCTCTACAAGTGGAACGCGACTTTGAGACAGGTACAAATAATTTTCATGAAGTAGTTTAAATGTTAAACTTAAAACTAGACAAACAGACTGAAAGACGAAGATAACAACAATCTCGTGGAGTTTAGCGGCAGGGAGCAACGAATTTACTAGCAGCGTTCCCCTGCCAGTTCAGTTGAGACGAGCTGAGGTGAGTTGGGGTGAGTTGAGGTAACTTGAGGTGAGGTGAGAGAGGTGCCGTGAATTGTGATGAGTGGAGTTCAGTTGTGATGAGCTGTGGTGAGGTGAGGTGAGTTGTGATGAGGTGAGTAGAGGTCAGGATGCCGATTTGAGTCGAGGTGATCCGAGTCTTATTTTTAAGCCACCTCTGGAGTGAAGACGTCTGCACTCTCTCACACGTCACACATTACAGGGCACGTCTCGTGATATGCAAATCAAACTGAATGACTTCCTACTTGTCACCTATTAACGTGGCTTGTTCCTTGTTTAGCGTCTCAGACACAGCCAGCGACTGCCTGAAATACAGACAGAGACTGCCTGAGCTACAGCCAGCGACTGCCTGAACTACATTTAGCAACTGCCTGAGCACAGTCAATACTGCCTGATCTACAGACAGTGACTGCCTGAGCTCCATCAAGCGCCCGTCTCTGGGTGAAGCCACGGGGCCATGGCGAGTGCGCTCCCAGTGATAGCGAGGCTCCAGGGGAGTTGACCTGCCCCATCTGCCTGGACGCCTTCCGCTGCCCCTGCACGCTCAGCTGCGGCCACTCGTTCTGCCTCGAGTGCGTGGAGGGCGCCTGGGATGTGGCCAGTCTTCTCCTGCCCACAGTGCCGAGTGACCTTCCCTCGGAGGCCCAAGTTGAACAAAGCGTGACGCTCACCAACCTCATCGAGCAGCTGCTAGTGGCTGAGCCCATGGCTGCCGATGCTGCTGCTTCTGCTGTTTGCTGCGATCATTGCAGGAAGCCCGCAGTGAAGACTTGCCTCAAGTGTGATACGTCGTTCTGTATGACCCACGTCGCGCCGCACCAGAAGTTGGCAAAGTTTAGTGACCACGTCCTCGTGTCGCCCGGTGTGAACCTGGAGAATCAACGGTGCGTGGAGCACGGAGACAAGTACCGCTTCTACTGCGTTAACGACGGACGCCTCGTCTGCAGGGACTGCACCGTCACTGTGAATCATCGAGGCACGAGCTGGTCACTCTGAAGGTGGAGCACGACAAACGAAAGGTGAGGAGGAGGTTCGCACGGTCACCAAGTTGTACCCACGATACCGCAGCATCAGTTGATGAACTCTGTCATTGGCTCTCAACAGCAACATCTAATTATGACGAAACCACAGCGAGTGGCTCAGACTCATTTTAAAGTGGATTTAATATTTCACATGCCCGTCAATTTATTTTTCAAACGAGTGTGTGAACGGTAGATTCATAGCACCCTTCTGCATCGCGACTTTCCCCATCGCGGTTCGATATATCGCGGGGTCGGCATAAGAAATGAAATGGGCATTTTTTTGGGAGTTTTGCGAAAGCCGCAGACGACACGCAAAGGCCAGACATGACACACAAAAAGTTTAGTAACTCATAAATGCATAAATTATATGTACAGTACTGTATAATATTAATGTATTTAATATTTCAACTAGCTGTTTGTCTCTCCAAGGACGGGTGTATATTGCAGTAAATCTGAAATATTCAATAGAAAAATTGTTCAGCTCATGATTATTAATGAGGGGGTGGGGGGGGGGTGCCCATGTGGAGTGATTAACCTGCTAATGGTTATTGGGGAGGGGTGCGGCATGTGGAGTGACGTCACCCGTTCATGATTATTAATGAGGCGGGTGGAGTCCATGTCGAGGACCCCACCTGTGCATGAATATTAATGAGGGGGGTTGGCCTCATTTGATGTGACGTCACGTGCGGGACAGACCATAAATATACACAATTTTTTCAAGTTACATTTTTTTAAAAGTTAGTTTGCGAAAAGAACTGCGGTTCTATGCGCTCGTTTAGAGGACACCAAGCGTGTTTACGGCAGCCTCTCACGTGATATCTCGCAGTGATCTCGCAGTGATCTTTGTATCTCGCGTTTCTCGTATCTTTTTGTACCGCTTCACTCGCCAAGGGGACCAAGGAAACCAAAACATTTTACGCGTTTTTTTCAGATCACGGGGGCCTGCGTCCTGTGATGTGGAAGGGTCGACTGTTTACAGGTGTAGTGGGTTAAATTAACACAACGACTTAAGGTGGTAGCCACCTTTCCTTACTTAACCAACACACGGGATACTGCATTACTGGACCAGGACAGCCCAACACGCTGCCTGGTCCACTAGCGGAGACCGGAGAGCTTCATCCCAGAGATGACCCAGAAGAACAGTCCAGAACAGCCCAGAACAGCACAGCTCTCCATCCACACCCCGCTTATAACCACTCCGGCGTGGCCGGCTCCGCCCCAGGCCCGCCCCCTTCCTGATCCTTCGTGAAGGCCCGAACCCTAACCATGTGACTCTGCTGGGGCCCCTGGCCTGCCTTTATCTGGTTCACGCAGAGTGTCACGAACCGACACGACCCCCGTGACACCTGCCTACAGCCCCATACCGAGCCAATACAGTAGTGTCGGTCTACTACACTACACAGGCATCAGGGTCGGGTTCGAACCCACGACCTCCTGTATAGCAGGCAAGGCAGATAACATCTCACCACTATGGTGCCCTGTCCACCCACTACTCAGATAGCCCCGTCCACTACTCCAGTAGCCCTGCCCACTGCCCAGATAGCTCCACCCACTACTCAGGAGCCCCACCCACTACTCAGGTAGCCCCGCCCACTACTCAGGAGCCCCACCCACTACTCAGGTAGCTCTGCCCATTGCTCAGGTAGCTCCACCCACTACACAAGGAGCTCCACTCACTGCTCAGGTAGCCCCACCTACTACTCAGGTAGCCCTGCCCACTACTCAGGTAGCCTCGCCCACTACTCAGGTAGCTCCACCCACTACTCAGGTAGCCCCACCCACTACGTCGGTAGCTCTGTCCACTACTTAGGAAGCCCTGCGCACGTTTGAGCTCGTGAAATCTGTTCCCTGCAGCACTTGCTCCCCCAGCCTCCATCGCTGCACCGGGGCTTTTGCCCCGGTGGAGGAGTTTACGTGGAGCGGGGTTGAGAGGGACGCTCAGAGAGTGAGTGGAGTGTCCCCTGGTGACGTCTCTCACAGAAACAAGTGGGAGAGGAGACACGGGCGGTGGAGGAGAAGAGGAGGGAGGCGGAGGAGTCCGTTAGGCAGATGGAGGCAGCTCTCAGGGACGTGCAGGTACCGCGTCTGGGCCGGACTCTGTGACCCCGTGACTCCACCCTGAGTAATGTGTGATGCAGAACAACTCCATTCATTCACGGATTTCCCATGGCTCCAAAGACATTTTGGGACTAAATACACAACGGTCAATGTGCCTCAACAATCAGGATGTGCAAAGAAGTGGTGTTCATCTCCACTGAGAAACTAAATCAATGGTGGAAATTCCACATTCCCATATCTCCATACAACTTAACACTTCAACGACTGTCTATTTTGATCAGATGAGGTGGCACGTACCTCTTATCCAATACTCTGGTGGCAGAGTTGGTGATCACACACAGACTGTTATACACCATCTTACTGAAACCAATCAGGATTTATGGTGGCCAGGTGGCAGTATAGCAAGTGGTTTCATGATCCCCTCTCTTCATCCATACAGGTTTCTTTCACATTCAAAACATTCATTTAAAGAGGAATTGGCCTAACTTCCCATATCATTAATGCTCTACTTGTTGAAGGCAAATTACAGATTTCCCTTCGCTTCATGCGAAGGTAAACAAAGCATCATCCTGATAGCCTTGCGCAATGAGAATGGCACAAACGCTAAATGTACTCATGATGGTATTTGATTATTTCAATGCCTCACAGCCCCCACCAGCTATGGCGAATCGTGTTGTAGTGGAAATGCACAGTGGCGTTATCGGAGGCAGAGGAAGAAGAAGGCCTCAGAGCTGCATACTCGTATCACTGTCTGGACACCTTCCAGAGTTGCACTCGGGTCATTTTACAAAGGACCAGAGGTGGCATTTATTTCTCTTTGCAGGGATCCATGACAGATGAAAAGGCCTCAATCTCGGTCAGATTCACCCACGCGAGAGCAGCGTTGGATGTGGAGGAGAAGGCGGCTTTAGAGCAAGCGGAGCAGAAAGGGCGTGAGCTGCTGTCCCAGATCGAGAAGAAGATCGCTCGCTACCAGCGCAACATCAGCGAGCTCCAGGCAGCAGCCACTCGCCTGCAGGTCCTAGCGCAGGAGAGGGACTCGCTCGCGTTCCTGCAGGTGAGCGATGGGTCTCCAGTGTCGCTATTGGCACAGAGCCCTCTCACCAGCAGCAGCAGAGGAAGGCTCCTGAATGAGAGCTCGTATCTCCTGGGCTTGAGAACACAGCTCCACTCATGGATTCGCATCGCAGCTCAAGTGGCTGCCACGTGGAAGGCTAGCTCATATTTTCTCATTTAAATAAATTATCTTTCCCATCCTGTAACAGATTCCCATTAAGTTTGTTTCATTGTGATTTTAAACTAAATGTTAATGGAATTTCACTTCTTAAATCAACCATACAACAACAATGTACACAGTTTCGATTTAAAGCTTTCGTGACTGCAGGGATTCATCTTCCTGTTTCTTTCGGTAAAGTCACGTAGAATGGAAATAATAAAATAATAAAAATAAAACATAATAAAATAATTCTCACGACGTTTCGGCCACAACGCAAGCAGCCGTCCTCAGGTGGAGAACAGGTCTGTCGAGAAGACAGAGTCTGAATGACACGCCCCAGGCTTGGAGCGACTATTTAAGCTGGGATGGAGGGGGCAGAGCGCCTTGACAAAGGAATTTGCATATCAAGAGGAATTTAGCATATTTATGGGAAATGCAGATATGCGATTAGTACTACTTGTGAAATGCGTAGGAGGTTTGGCGGGGAGTTTAAAGTAATTATGCCCGTGCATTATGCAGGATTAGCAGCATCAAAGGGAGGGGCTAGGGGTAACATTAATAAAGGGAAGGAATGTTAATAGTATGTAGCTGCAGTAACTAAACCACCACGTAAATCAATTAAAGTATACTAAATAAACTCTCCAATAAGCTGAGCTACTAACAGTAAGTAATACATTACAATTCTATGTCGCAAAAAATATAATATGCTTCCAGCTAAACTTTATTCTCTTACATCACACGAGTCTACGCCATACTATATACTGCCATAGACAAACCCAACATTAAATTATATACTGTATTACTATACACCACCTTATACCTTGTACATTGTAAAATTACACTATGTATTATTCTACCCACCCTAATGTATATCACACTGCTGTATATTCACTATACAATTACGATGCTATATATTACTTTGTACATTGTATTAAACATTACAATTTTATACTATTTATTATTATACAATCCGCTATACACTGTACCATTGACCGTCGCGTGAAAGATACTAAGAGGAAGCAACGAAATATGTCAATGGGAGAGTAGTGGTTGGAGACTTGCAGCGGAGCAAAGAATCCATTCCCTGCGGAGAATACAAGATATATAGTCAATGCCAGTGAGTGGAACGCGGTCTGAAAGTAACCGTAAACGTGAACACAATCAGTTAAGATCCGAAATGGTTGTTTACGTCCTTCAAATGATTGCTGAGCCAGAATTCATCTTCTCGGTTGAAATTGTCTCTGTGTTTGTATATAGATTCTGGCTCAGCGAGATGTTAACTACCTAGCCTGGGATACCGAAGGTCCGGGATTAGATCCCAACATTTCTCCCTCCATGGTCGCATTGAATTTTTCTCCGGGTCCTCCAGATTTCACTACACATTTGAAAACGTGAGTTTAGAGTATCGGGCTGCTATAAATTTCCACGTGACTAGCTGTACTACCCGGCTTCGCCGGGACTTGTATCCACCACGCCCGGCCGCCTTTGTCTCCCCAGTGGCGATGTTAATACGCCACACCAGTTACTCGTTTTGCGGCTGAGTCCCTCCCTCACCACTCTCCCTCCCTTACCACTCTCCCTCCCTCAGCACTCTCCCTCCCTCACGACTCTCCCTCCCTCACCACTCACGCACGGCCGCCTTTGTCTCCCCAGTGGCGATGTTAATACGCAACACCAGTTACTCGTTTGAGGCTGAGTCGACCTAGGGGAGGTTCAAATAATCGTCACCGGTGGTGGCCGTGAGCGGAATGGAACTCGGTTCGCCGGGTTTGTAGCGCAGCGTAGCGTTAACCACTACACCCACCGCTCCTCACACACCACACACGCACAGACACACACACAGACACACGCAGACACACACAGACAGACACACACACACAGACACACAGACAGCACGCTAACCACTACACTACCGCTCCCCACACACCACACACGCACACACACAGACAGACACGCACACAGACACACACACACAGACACACACACACAGACACAGACAGCACGCTAAGCACTACACTACCGTTCCCCCTACACAACACACGCGCGCGCATCCATAGGTACACATACACGCGCTTGCTGCAGACACACACGACTTTCAGGTGCGTACGGCAGTAAACGACTGAAAAAAGAAAGCGGCAATGCTGGGCGAGGAACGCCTTAGACCTGCAACACATTTGTGTAATGCGAGCGTAAACATACAAACACATACAAACACATACACACACATACATACACACACATACACACAAACACATACACACACATACATACACACAGACATACACATACACACAAACACACACATACATACACACAAAAACATAGACAATACACACACACATACATGCAGACACACAGACAGACACATAACACACATACATACACGCAGATACATACACAGAAACACATACACACAATACATAGACACACACATACATACACACAAACACATCCACAGACATACATACAGACACGCAGACATACACATAAACACATACAAAAAAACGCACATACATACACACACACATACATACACACAAACACATACACACACATACATACACACATGCATACAGACACACAGACATACACATAAACACATACACACATACACATGACCCGGCCTCGCCCGGGACTTGGATCCACCACGCCCGGCCGCCTTTGTCTCCCCAGTGGCGATGTTAATACGCTACAGCAGTTACTCGTTTGAGGCAGAGTCGACCTAGGGAGGTTCAAATAATCGTCACCGGTGGTGGCCGTGAGCGGGAATCGAACTGGGTTCGCCGGGTTGGTAGCGCAGCGTAGCGTTAAGCACTACACCCACCGCTCCTCACACACCACACACGCACAGACACACACACAGACACACGCAGACACACACAGACAGAGACACACACACACACAGACAGCACGCTAACCACTACACTACCGCTCCCCACACACCACACACGCACACACACAGACACACACACAGACACACACACAGACACACACACACAGACACACACACACAGACACAGGCAGCACGCTAAGCACTACACTACCGTTCCCCCTACACAACACACGCGCGCGCGTCCATAGGTACACATACACGCGCTTGCTGCAGACACACACGACTTTGAGGTGCGTACGGCAGTAAACGACTGAAATAATAAAGCGGCAATGCTGTGTAAGGAACGCCTTAGACCCGCATTACACATTTGTGTAATGCGAGCGTAAACACACAAACACACACAAACACATACACAATACACACACACATACATGCAGACACACAGACAGACACATAACACACATACATACACACACATACAAACACAGAAACACATACACACACATACATAGACACACACATACATACACACAAACACATCCACAGACGTACATACACACATACATACAGGCACGCAGACATACACATAAACACATACAAAAAAAACCCACATACATACACACACACATACATACACACAAACACATGCACACACATACATACACACATGCATACAGACACACAGACATACACATAAACACATACACACATACACATGACCCGGCTTCGCCCGGGACTTGGATCCACCACGCCCGGCCGCCTTTGTCTCCCCAGTGACGATGTTCACACACGACAGCAGTTACGCGTTTGAGGCTGAGTGGACCTAGGGGAGGGCCAGGTCCGTTTCAAATAATCGTCAGCGGTGGTGGGCGTGAGTTGGAATCGAACTGGGGTCGCTCAAGCAGCTTAATGACTGTTTGTACAAAGAACATATAAAGAATCGATTATAATAACCAGGCAAGAGTCCACATTATAGACTGCCAGTACACGCACTCAGCTTCATAAGCAGGCTAGAGTGTACATGATAGAGTGGCAGTACGCTCACGAGCTTAATAAGCAGGCTACAGTGTACATGATAGACTGGCAGTACGCTCACCCAGCTTAATGAGTATTTGTACAGTGAACATTAAAGTAATCGATTGTTGGCGCATTGGGTTTAAAAGTAATATTAATAGCACACATTGTGGTGGGTGTAGTGAAGAGTAGGAAAAACTTTGATGAATTTACCTCAGAGTGGCGTGGTGGGTGTCGAGGCCTAGTAGCATGCAAAGCCTGCGGCCTCGCCTAAAATTGTCGGCTTGGAAGAGGCAGGGTACGGGTGGCGTTCCTTCCCCCCCCTCAGCGCTCCAACAATACTGTGTAATGGCTATTATTTAATTAAATACGGAGCTTATGAAAGTGGCGAAGGCGTGGCTAGCCGTTGGCAGGGGCAACCGCAGTCCAATGAAACTGCAGCCCTTGGCGAAGGCGTCGCTAGCCGTTGCCAGGTCCAATGAAAGCGGCGAAGGCGTGGCTAGCCGTTGCCAGGGGCAACCGCCGTCCAATGAAAGTGCGTATGGGCCGAAATNCACACACACACACACAGACAGACATGAACGATTTATATATATAGATAGTAATGATGATGGTGATGGTGGTTGATAGTGGTGGTGGTGATGGTGATAATGACGGTGATGATATTGGTGATGCAATTGGTAATGATGATGATGGCGATGATGGTGGTAGTGATGACTATGGTGATTATGACACCCCTCTACCCCTACACCACATTCTCTCCTCTCTGCAACCCTCTCCTCACCATCACCCTCCGCTCACCCCACCTTCCATTACCTCTCCCTCCCCTCACCCTCACTTTACCTCACCCTCCGTTCCAACTTCCCCTCACTTTCACTTCACCCTCTCCTCACCATCCCACTCTGCTCCATTTATTGGATTTCTGTCTTGGTTTCTTGGATTCTACCTCTCTTCATCCTCAGGATGCACGACTCAGATCCACAAACTTCAATGGTTCTTTAAAATACCCCACCCACATCCCAGGTAGAGAGGCTGCAAGAATCTCTGCCGAACCTCGTGGATCACCTCCATGGAGTCGCGCGGTAAAACGCCAGGAGCCCCCCTCCCAGTGCAGGTGAAGCCCGATTCTGCGGGGGAGGGGGCCCCCTCACCGACAGTGCAGTCTTCACTCCACCATGAACCACTGAGAAGCTGTCGTGACATTTCTCTAAACACCAGGATGCGTCGCTCCCTCCCAGCAGCTGTGCAGCACGATCCCCTTTCCGGGTGATCTTCCCGTATGCGACTCCAATCCGACACCCGCGCACCATCCACGTCCACCTCCCAGTAGTGGTGGCCCGACGAGAAGCTCTCACAGCACAGGGCTTGTGCATTGTAATCAAACCGGTGAGGGTGATCGGGGCGACCCTGGGAGGCAGGACCCCTCTCATCGTCCTGAGATCCGAGGAGATCTGGAGTTGGTTATGAGCTGAGTTTTTGTCAAGAGTCGGTGAGCGTCCATCTGTGACAACAGCGATAACAACATCACTACAGAACACCGTCATCACCATTATCCACCACCATCAACATCACCAACCATCATATTCACCATCAACAATAACATCACAAACATCACCATCACCAACATCCTCGCCATCAATATCAATGAAACAACATAAACATCACCATCACCATAACAATATAAACATCAACAGCATCACTATCGCAATAAGCAACATCACAACCATCACCACCACTAGCACCATCACTACCATCACCACTATCCCCATCACCACCATCTTCATCACTATCACCAACATCACTAACATGACCAAGATCATAACCATCACAACAACCATCAAAACCACCATCACTACCATGATCACCATAACCAATACCATCACTACTACCATCAGCGCCATCAGCAAAACCATCACAACGTTCACCACCTATATTATCACACGACCATCACTGACATCACCACGACCAACACCATCACCAATGCTATCACCATTCCAATCACTCACATCACAACATCATCATTGCCACCATCATCACGACCACTATCACCATCATTATGACCATTACCATCATCAGGAACTCATTTGAGGATGAAACTGCTTAGCAGAGGCCCAGGACTTAATCAGATATCACCTGCCACTGATGTTAGCCATGGCGGGTGTTGTCTTGACAAATTAATAAAAAAATAAAAATGTAATGAAGATTGGAAAAATGTATAATTATCCGAAAGTATGCTAATTTATCGAATTATTATGGTAATTAGGGAGATCAGCATATTAACGTATGCCAATGTATGCGATTATGCTAATGTATGCAGTCTGATAATTATTCTTAGCTTCGTTGTCTAGGGTCGTATTATTAATCGGGACAATACAATTATTGTAAGAAGATATGCAAGTGTGATGCAATTATGCTAAATTAAGCTCCGCTTCGTTGTCTAGGGTTGTATTATCAATCGGGATAATACAATTATTCTCGCTTTAACATTTACTGATTATGTCTTAGTATGTTTATGTTAGGTCTCCAAATTCAAATCTCACCGCAGGATACAGTTCTCATGATTTGTGATTTAGCATTGTTATAACCACGTATTTCTTAGGGTTTATTTAACCTTTGTTGTCTGTCTGTATCTAGGAATTTGTGCTGTTTTACTTGAGTCATATTTTGATGTCCTGAGGTTAGAACAATGTGAGGTAAATGGGAGTTAAATAAGGTACTTATTAAATCAAGGCCACCAACGTAACTGCAGTCTGATTTTTAATCTGGGTGAGTGTGTTGGTGGTTTTTGATGCCGACTTAATCTTTGTCGCTAAGTTCTGAACCGTTGTATTAAGAGAATCGAAAACAATAAAAAAATTATCATAGCGCTTAGTACTCTGCATTGTGTTGAGGGGCCTTTTGAAGTTGTGATGAGATCTCCCCAGAATCTCATTAGAAAATTCCCCCTCTCTTTCCTTTGTACCAAGGTTTTTTAAAATGACCTTTTATGGTTTATCTCCGGCTGCCTGATTTTGAGTGTGAGGCGCAGCTGCTCGGGGGTGAGGGTGGTTGTTACATTTTTTTGTTTGTGCCTTATGCTACACCCCGATTAATTATTTAAAAAATATATTGGCAGAATTATTCTTAGTGTAATTTTTGGGAAAAGGCCTATATATACAACACGGGTAATCAAACCCAGGTAACTGGGTTCAAAATGCAGTGTGCTAACCACTATGCCACCACTCCCCCACGAAGAAATGCACAGACACATTCACAAGCACACACTCCATCTCAACATCACAATTACCTCTGACTCTTCATGCTGATCATTTACCCAAGAACACCACACTGAGTATCATGGCTCTGTTGTGTAGGGTCCTGCATTTGGATATGAACAAAGACTAAGATCCCCTGTGTAGCCTTCACAGACTATTGGGACAAGTGATGACCGTAAAGGTCTATGATGGCTGGCATGGCACACGAGGTGGGTGGCCAGCACCACGCCCGACCACCTTTGTCTCCCTAGTGGTGATGTTTACACACAACACCAGGTAATAATTTGAGGCTGAGTCGCCCTCGTGCACACACACACGGTGATCATTTATTGTGAAGATGGCCCCATCACCCATGATTCACACTGAAGAACTCACACAGGCGTTTGACTGCAGTTGTCTCCAGGACTTTAAGCGAGGCAATGTTCTCCTGGCTAGGAGCTGAGGGTGGAGCTGCTGTAACCCTCCCTGTCCTGTGAAAGCAGAACAGACATGGCCACTGTCTCACGCAGAGCATCGTCACTCACAGGATCATCACAGCTCCATCACATGACACGCATCACAGCATCATCACGCGTGGGATCATCACAGCTCCACACAGGCACTCATCAAACAAAGCATAATCACTCATCTCACAATTACAGCATCAACACACATAATTACTATTGAAGCTTTCGTGACTGCAAGGATTCATATTCTTAGGTTTTTTCGGTAAAGTCACGTAGGTAAAACATTAAATTAATAAAAGTAAAATAAAATAAAAATCACGACGTTTCGGAGGCAACACAAGCTTCCGTCTTCAGGTGGAACCGTCACAGCCACGACAGCTGTATCAAGTAAATGAGAGATTGCAGGAGCTACCACTCCGTTTATATAATGGTTGGAGAAGGGGGGGGGGTAAGAGCCAAATACAGCACACTTTTATTTTTTTATTAATATGGTAAGGTGAGGCTTAAGAGGGTGAGCCTTTGTTATGGAGAGGTACGGTTTGTGACTCAACCTGTGACAAGGAGACAACCACTAAACATTGAAGTAAATCTTTTTTGCATGGTTAATCACATCTTTCCAATGATTACTCAGTTTGTAACCGTCATCACGGTTGAAATTATAACTCAAACAGATCTTGTTTAAAGCTAGCCTATCACTAATCTCGGAGAGAATAAGGTTACTCCGATCTGAACTCGATAATTTAGACAAGACTCTCTTACAAACACATTTAATGTTAACACAAAAAATGTCACCTTCCGATTGGAACCACGTTGATAACATGACTTCTGCTTCTGCTGACTCAATGTCAGCCAAATGCAAAGCTAACCTGATTTCTAAATTCAACCTCCTATCTAAGAAGAAACCAGAGCCACACATCGCAAAGCTGGATGTTAACAAGACCGTGATTAATCAGAGTAACATCCAATTTCTGACAATCTAAAAACGGTACTGGCCAAATGACTAAATTTCGCCGTCACCCCTAAATATATACCAGTAGAGGATATGATTTCTCAGATTGATGTAGCCCTCAGAGGCATAGGACACATCCATGCGGCTGTAGCAAGAGCTGAAATAGCTACTATTCTTAAGAATGCTAAGAAACCCACTAGTAACATCAGCAAAAACGAACGCTCTGAACTCGCGGACCTAAAAAAGAGAGATGATATAGTCATCCTCTCGGCAGACAAGGGCACGGTCATCATGGATAAAGATTCATACAACAACAAAATCCTGGACCTTCTTAATGATGGGAGTTACTCCAAATTAAAAACGATCCACTAAAAGCCTAACGACGAAAACCAACAGTATCATCACGACTTCGACTTCCCTAATCGAACCAAGCAAACGTCCCTCTCTAAAACCATCGGCGGCTAGACCTCCCAGACTCTATGGTCTTCCCAAAATCCATAAGGAAGGCACCCGCTACGACCCATCGTGTCGACGATAAACTCTCCTACGTACAAACTAGCCCGTTTTCTATCAGATACTCTGCTCCCCTTCACAGGCAAGACCTCTTCAGCAGTACTCAACTCAACCCAATTAGTCTCTATGGTTAAGACATGGTACTATCTCCTGATGACATCCTCGTCAGCTTTGATGTAGTATCTTTGTTTACCAAAGTCCCAGTACCGGACACCCTAACAATAATTGAGGACTTAGTCCAACATGGATTGAATTCTGATGTACCTGCGCTGGTTAGGCATTGTCTCACCAACACCTATTTTACCTGGAATGGCACCTTCTACAAACAGAATGAGGGTACCCCTATGGGCTCCCCCTTTCACCAGTTATAGCCAACATGTTCATGGAAAAGTTTGAATCAGACGCCATCCAGACATCTACCCTGCGTCCTTCCTTTGGAAGAGGTATGTGGATGACACTTTCGTCATCTGGCCACATGGCCTCCCAGCATTGAACCACTTCTTGGACCACATCAATTCTAGACACCATCCATCAGATTCACCATGGAAGTGGAGAAAGACAGTAAACTACCATTCTTGGATATTCTGTTTGAGAGGAGGCCTGACGGATCCTTGGGACATTCTGTCTACAGGAAAGCCACCCACACAGATTCCTACTTGAAACCGGATTCCCACCACCACCCATCTCAAAAGAATTCTCTCATCAAAACGCTATACCACAGAGCCCATGGCATTTCTGACCAACACCACCTGCCGGTGAATTAAGACATGTACATCGGGCCCTCAGGATGAACGGATACTCTGACCGTACTATCCGCCAAGCTGTTCTCCCACCACACAGAAACAGCCACATGAAACTCCGACCAAAACTATCACGTTACCATACATAGCAGGCGTGACCAAAAAGATCTCCAAAATTCTAAACAACCATAAGATCCAAGTCCGATTCAGTACAGTGATTTGATTGATTCCATCTGTGAAGGATGTCGTCCTGACTTACAGTATCCTGGAGTCTACAAATTGAGTTGCATTTGTGGTGATTGCTACATTGGAGAAACGAAACGTCATGTTCTGATCGTGTCCGCGAGCACAAGTCAGATCTGAAACACGGCAGAACTGATTCTTCGGCCGTTGCCGATCATTGCTACAACTCGGTGGGTTCTCATGAAATTGTCTTTTCCGAGACCAAGGTTCTCTGCAAACCTCCTGGCTACCATCAAAGGTTTGTACACGAAGCCATACAAATATACAAACACAGACATAATTTCAACCGTGATGATGGGTACAAACTTAGTAATCATTGGAAAGATGTCATTAACCACGCAAAAAAGACTTAATTACACTTTTATGGACCATCTTATCTGACAGGCACTATTTTACTTTACTTTACCGAGTGTTTAACAGTAATCTCTTCATTGTTCAGCCATCATTGGTATAAACAATGGCATTTCCGTTCTTTTGTGTCATTGTTCAGGCCTCCCCCTCCCCCTCTCTGCCCAATGCGTTGGCGTGTGCAGCAGTTTGTCTCTTGCGCACAATCGCTTCCACGCTGTCGCCCACCCTTTTGGCCCCGCCCCCTCCCTTCCGATACGTTCCATTCATTGGCTACCACATTCTGATGAACTCCCCCCCTCTCCTCCCCCCCCCCAACTCGCTTTTAAGGGATTACATCTTGAATCATTGCCTCACTTGATGCAGCTAATCTGGCTGTGACGGTCCCACCTGATGACGGAGACTTGTGTTGCCTCCGAAACGTCGTGATCTTTATTTTATTTTTATTAATTTTGATGTTTTACCTACGTGACTTTACCGAAAAAACCTAAGAATATGTCTCTGTCTTAGTCTATGGGTCTCTGTGTGAATTTATGGGTCTCTGAGTCTGGTTCGGTGTGTGTATGGGTCTCTGTGTGAGTGTGGATCTCAGTTGTGAGTCTTGGGTCTGTGTGTGATGGAATCTATGGGTCCCTGTTCGTGAGTCTGTGTCTCTGAGTGAGTATGTGTCTCTGTGTGGTGAGTCTATGGGTCTGAGTGAATCTATCAAAGTGCTAATGCATTAACTTTTTCACCTTCACCGTGCAGTAGACTTGGCACATTTGTGTTGATAAACAGAACGAGCACTACAATAGGATTTGTATTGAATCAGATACAGCGAGTACTGGTCTGGTCACACACAAACTCACGTGAAATTAGTCTGTGTCGCTGTACGTTTATTGCTTTCTATATTCACTTCAAATAAACAGTAATACTCAAGACAATAACACGTGCTGTGTTCTTTTTTACCTTAGATTTTTATTGACCATTTCATTTTCTAATCAAACACGAGCAACCCGCACGGCCTTTGTACCTGACTGTCCGTGCCTGTGTGTTTTTTGTGCTTAGTTTGATGTCTTTCCCCGCACCTCTGATTAGCCCAGTTGGCTTCATTCGTTGCAATATAATCTCAACAACATACATACAAACAGGCAGGCGGCCAAGAATCCAGTTGGCAAAACTTCGTGAGCCTTGGTTTAAGCAAAGCCTGACTGCTGCTGATGAGACACTGAACGTCAGAACCTGTCCTTGCCTATGAACATCTGGGCAATTCGTCAGCATTGCACCTCCGATTAGCACGGTTGGCTACGTACGGTGCGAAATAAGTTCAACATTCATACGTTGCTTTACGACGAGCCTGACTCTGCTGATGATGAGACACTGAATGTCGAAACCTGCCCAGAGTGTTTCTTGCGTTGAAGTAAATGACGCTTCAATTAGGCACTCCAGAAGGCCGTGCCTGCGACTGATGGGATGAATTAAACGTTACGTGGTATGTGTTATGTCTTTAATATTTATTGTGGAGATAAGGGATGATTGTGATGAAGGTGGTCGTGGTGGTAATAATGGTGATATGGTGATGGTGGTTTCACGGTGATGATAGTGACAGTGGTGGTGATGATGGTTATGGTCATGATGGTTATGGTGATGATGGTGGTGGTGATGATAGTGATGATTATGATGGATGTGATTATGGTGTTTTTTGGGTGTTGATTGTGATGGTGGTGATGATGGGGATAATAGTAATGATGTTGGTGATTATGTTGATGATAGTGATGATAATGGAGTGATGGTAATGATGAAGATGATCATCATTATGGTGGTAATGATGATGGTGATGATGGTGAATCGCAGGGATGAGGAGGCATGGTGACGCGAGCGCGCACTGCAGGTGAAGGAGCGGCCACACAGACTCTGGGGCTGCGCTGATTCCCCACTCAGATTTCATTCAAATCCCTCAAACTTCTGCACCGGCGATTTATACTGCACTGGTGACATCGCTCACGCACACCAACCTGAACCTCACCCCCCCTTCACCCTCCCCTTCCATGCTCACCTCACCCTCACCTTCCCTCACCACGATCCCTCCCTCCTAAGCCCTCTCCTCACCATCCCCCCTCACCTCTGTTTCTTGGGTTTCTGCTCCGGTTTCTTGGATTTCTATCTCTCCTCATCCTCAGTATGCACGACTCAGATCCACGATCTTCGATGGTTTATTATAATTATTCACCCACATCCCAGGTTAGAGAGGCTGCAAGAATCTCTGCCGAACCTCGTGGAATTACCTCCATGGAGTCGGCGCGGTAAAACGCCAGGAGCCCCTCCTCCCAGTGCAGGTGAAGCCCGATTCTGCGGGGGGAGGGGGCCCCCTTCACCGACAGTGCAGTCGTCCCTCCACCATGAATCACTGAGAAGTTGTCGCCGCTTCTCTCTAAACACCAGGACGAGTTGCTTCCTCCCAGCAGCTGTACAGCAACACCACCCCTTTCCTTGGGATCGTCCCGTACGCGACTCCAACCCGACACCGCTGCGCGTCCCCCACGTCCACCTCCCAGTAGTGGTGGCCCGACGAGAAGCTGTCACAAAACAGGGCTTGTGCAAAGTGATCAAACCGGTGTGGGTGATCGGGGCGACCCTGGGAGGCACGGACCCCTGTCATCGTCTTGAGATCCGAGGAGATCTGGAGTTGGTTATAAGCTGAGTTTGTGTCCAGAGTCGGTGAGCGTCTGTCTGTGACAACAGCAATGATAACGTCACTACAGAACACCATCATCACCATCATCACCGTCACCAACCATCATCTTCACCATCAACAAGGACATTACAAACATCACCATCACCAATTATCCTCGCCATTAATATCATCAATGACAACAACATGAACACTACCATCACCACCATCATCAACACTATGAACATCACCACCATCTCTAACATCTTCATCACCATTACCAACGCGACCAGCATCATAACCATCTCAACAACCATCAAAACCATCATCAGGACCATCACTACCATTATCACCATAACCAATATCATAATCACTACTACCATCAGCACCATTAACAAAACCATTACAACCATCACCACCTATATAATCACCAATGCCACCATCATTACCATCACCACGACCATCACTGGCATTACCACGACCAACACCATCACTCACCAATGCCATCATCATTCCCATTTAGGCCGCTGTCGGTAGCCTAAAAGAGGCCTAGAAATAGGGTTTCGTTCCACCAAGTGGGGCACTACCTACTTTTTTTATATTTAACATCAGAAATATATAGAGATTCCTTAGGAAAAAGTTCTCCGCACACAACCATGCAGTTTTGAGAAAAATGATGCTAAAGGTGCCCATTTTGAAAAAAAGGGAAACCATAGGGAATATTGCACTTTCAAACCTGTTTATCATATAAACCCAAAAATGCAGAATTACCACTTGAAGTACAAAATAAACCAGTTTGAATTGTGTGATATACCTGAAGTTGCTATCTATGCACAGTAAACATGATAAGATTATCAAGAAAACTTCTACTGTAGCATTAACATCCAATTACTTCTCATTATGTTGTTCCAATTCAAAGGTAATATTTGAGGTAAAATTTGAATAACAAATAGAATTAAACCAAAATATAATATAAAAAAAAAACACTTTTCAAAATAACACATTTAATGGTGAATTGTCAATTCGCATACACGAGCAGTAACTGCACTACATGTACATATTCACAGGAATTATTATTGTAAACAAGATTTAATTTTGATTGATTTATATATATGTCCTATATTAATTTTATTATCATATACACATCACTAAATATCAAGATCACTGCCCTCACTATCAGATTCACATGAAACAATATCCTCAGTTAATCTCACATTGTCACAATGAACACATTTACATAGGTCAGTGCAGGCCAGGTCAGCCTTGTGGCATGAGCACCTTCCACCTGTACAAGTACCAGACTTACACCCACAGTGGAGTGACCCCAAAATCTATTGAGGAGCTGGATCTTTAGTCATCCATGACAATCCATCCAAAGCCGTCTGGACTGGAGCATTTATAAAAGGATCCAATGCTCTCCTGTGGATTGCAGCTTGGTAGTTAGCACGCTTAAAGTGCTCTGTAAGTGCATCTTTTGTTGGAGGTAATGCCTGTTCGGAAGAGGCCTGGACACATGCCTCTTCCGAACAGGCATTACCTCCTTAATTTGTATCTGGCCAAATTAACATCTGATACCTTTTCTCCATACAGCTCACACACAAAACGTTATATGGTCACAAATGTGGTGCTGTCCATTTCAAATTGCCTCCCAAGAGCAACAAATGCACTGATGTACTCTGCATTTCCAGACACTATATTTAGTGGTTTCTCTTTTCCTTTCCCATAAAAGGAACTAGTTGAGTCACAGCCAGTGAATGTGTGTAGTCCTATCAGTGCCTCTGTTAGTGAAGGACCCAAAGCAGAACCAATAGCCTGGAGATCTAACATTATTTGCCTGTCTTTTGTTCCTGTCAAAGTACATCTTTGCTGAGGGAAGCTTAGCCAGTATTGAAAGTGAAATGATAGCAACATCAGTGTCAGGACTCTGGATGATTATCTTATTATAAAGTTCACTCCAGACATGTTTTGCATGAAGTAGGAGCCTCGTGTCAGCTTCTTCATGGTCACAAGTCAAAGATTCTACCTCTTTGACAGACATAATGCCATCTTTAAGAGTGAGTTGATGACATACATTTCTGTGTGCCACAAAGATAGCTATGTCTTTTCCAGCTGCTTGTAAAGGCACAGTTCTCCATGTCTCAAAGAGAAAGTCTGTCAAGGCTTCTTTATTTTCACCACTGGCTAGAAACTTGGTCCACTGACTTGGAGTCTTCTGCTTGATGCTGTATATTTGCAGTAATTGTTGTCCAGCAACAGCACGTCTTGATCATTCAGCATTTTTGATGCTCACTGCCGGGTAGCGATCAATGACAAAATCGACCCTTGGACAACTGAACTTTCTACCCATCTTAATCACAAGTTGAAGAAGATCATCAGCAAGCTCACCGAATGTGTCTGGTATATTCTTGAGACTCCTGATCAATGCCATGCCATCTATCAGTAGGGCACCATTATCACCAACAGTCTTGTTCACATGACGGTCCTTGTTCCTTTGATTCTAAACAAGATAGAAGAGCAGCCTTATTTGTTTTGGCTAATTAACCATCAGTGCTTGCTAGCGGGATGAGATAATGCCAAGTGAATATGTCAGAATCTCTTTCAAGTTTACAGACCGGGATTGACTTATCACTAACAGTCGTGCAAAGAGTCTCCTGTCATTTTTTAGAATGACTTGATTTCCATCTTTTGTCTTGGATGATTTCTTCATTTGATCCCCAAACGTAGTGAGCTTCAAGGACTTTATTGGAGAGAACTCTGTTTTTGATGACTGGACTCGATCTTGGATGAAATTTATCATTGCTGTTTCACCTTTATCACAAGTACTTTTTTGTCATCTCTGACAGTCTTTGTAGCAACAACACCAGAGCTAATACATACAAGATATTCACGAGGCAGGAAGGGATTGTCAGAGAGAGAAGAGGCATCTTCTTGTTTCCTCTGATCTTAAAAAAAGGAGAGCACAGAGAGAGAAAGAGAGTGAAGGGGAGAGGTAAAGAGGAGAGCACAGAAAGAGTAGGGAGAGAGGGGGTAGAGAGAAAAAGAGGGAAGGGGCAAGGAGAGCAGAGCATGAAATCTTTCATTTTTTTCAGTTTTCAGTTTCATACCTGAGTAAACATACCTGCATTTTCTGTCTCAGACTGCACCAACTTGTCAAGCTGGCGCTTTCTGTTGATTGTAATAAACCGATCAAACATTTTGCAAATGATCGCCGCTATCAGATGAAGCTGCGCTGCTTACGTCCTCCTCAATGTTTACATGTGCGTAGTGATATTGGCTTGATTTTGGCTCTGACCTACTTACATTTTCGATGCTGATTGATTGAAAATCTAGCTCAACAGTTTTATATGTCTCAATACGCAGTCAATATAGTGCGCCAATAAATTACACTTTTCTCATTAACTGCAGGATAATGCGTGGAGAACTTTTTGCTTGGATACCTTTTATTAACGTTGAACATATTGAGCAAAAGAAAAAGTAGTGCCCCGTTTGTCGGAACGAAACTGAACGATACAGCTCACGTACAGCGGCCTAATTACTCACATTTTCACCAACATCAGCATCATTTCCAACAACAACCGCCATTCGCCACTAAGTGGCGGTGACGTCACCATGGCGCTTGTGGCAGGCTATGTGCACGTTGAGACCACGTGACGTGTAGAACGCCCACTGGCAGGAGGTTATGGGGCAGCTTCAGGTGCCTTGGGTCGACTGAGAAGACTGGCTGATGCACCACTATCATCCCCACCATCCCGACCACTATAACCATCATTATGACCATTAGCAACATCAGGAACTCATTTGAGGTTGAAACTGCCTAGCAGAGGCCCAGGACTGGATAAGATATCACCTGCCACTGATGTTAGCCATGGCTGGTAATCAAAGCTAGGTAACTGGGTTTCATAATGCAGTGTGCTAACCACTATGCCAACCCTCCCCCATGCACAAATGCAGACACATTCACAGGCACACACTGCATCTCAACATCACACTTCTCCTGACTCGTAATGCTGATTATTTACACAAGAACGCCATACTGAGTCTCATGGCTCTGTTCAATAGGGTCCTGGATTGGGATGTGAACAAAGACTAAGATTCCCTGTGTAGCCTAAACAGACCATTAGGGCAAGTGATGTTAACGAGCATTTAGGAAGGCTGGCACGGCACACGTGGGCGGCCAGCACCACGTCCGACCACCTTTGTCTCCCTAGTGGTGATGTTTACATACAACACCAGGTGATCATTTGAGGCTGTATCGACCTCGTGCACACACACACGGGGATAATGTATTGTTAAGATGGCCCCATCACCCATGTTTCACACTGAAGAACTCACACAGGCGTTTAGCCAGAGTTCCCTCATTGCCTTTAAGCGAGGCAATGTCCTCTTGGCTACGACCTGAGGGTGGAGCTGCTGTAACCCTCGCTGTCCTGTGAAAGCAGAACAGACATGGCTATTGTTTCACATAGAGCATCATCACAATTACAGCATCACCACATGGCATTACTATCATCACACAGCTTTACTATACACACAGCATCATCAAAACAGCATTACTATCACCACACATAGTATCATCACATACAGCAGCATCACACAGCATCACCACACACTGCATCATCACATACAAATGTTGCGGTGTAAAGACGACTCGGAGGCAGATCTTCTGTAGGGGCTTATGCCAGGTGTTTATTAAGGGCTTACGCCAGTAGCAGATTAAGGGATATAACACTTGTCCCCAGGGGTAAGGGTCCTACGCTTGGTCCTTCACCCGGACCCAAACTCTGTATGCTCTGAAGCACAGCTAGCTTCGCCGGCTCTTTCTTCTGTGTCGGCCGAGGGATCAGCCAACATCGGAGTCTGAAAGGAAGCCAGAATTAGCTACCTTCCACCCTTCACGTTCACGGGTTCCTACAACGAACCCTGCTCACTTCACGGGCAATAGCTTAAGTACATCAGGGAACATGACGCCATCGCCCCGCCCACTCCCCATGACGTCACTTCCCGTCAGCCATCCTACCGGAAGGCGCGCGTGACGCGATGTTCCCGACTTAACCTCTACACCAGCACCACCACACACACACACAGCACCACCACACACACACACAGCACCACCACCACACACACACACCACCACACACACACAGCACCACACCACACACAGCACCACCACACACACACACAGCACCACCACACACACAGCACCACACACACAGCACCACCACACACACACACAGCACCACCACACACACAGCACCACCACCACACACACACCACNACCACACACACAGCACCACCACCACACAGCACCACCACCACACACAGCACCACNACCACACACACAGCACCACCACNCACACACACAGCACCACCACCACACACAGCACCACCACACACACACAGCTCCACCACNCACACACACAGCACCACCACACACACACACAGCACCACCACACACACAGCACCACCACCACACACACAGCAACACACACACACACAGCACCACCATCATCACACACACAGCACCACCACACACACAGCACCACCACACACACAGCACCACACCACACACAGCACCANACCACACACAGCACCANACCACACACAGCACCACNACCACACACAGCACCACCACACACACACACACAGCACCACCACACACACAGCACCACNACACACACAGCACCACCCACACAGCACCACCCACACACACAGCACCACCACACACACAGGACCACCACACACAGCACCACCACACACACAGCACCACCACACACAGCACCACCGCATACCATCATCACACCATCATCATTACACACAGCATCACCATGGGAGGCTCATGAATGGGCAAGAGGAGGAGGTGGTGGCTCTGTTTGGGTTACAAACGAAGCGTCCGGCTGCTCGCTCCACGGATGCTCCCGGAGGGAGGCCCACGCATAGGGGGAATCCGGGACGGTCTCGCCCTGGGGGGCTTTCCGCTCGCCGTTGTGACGACAAACCCAGGAACCGTGGGTTGGGGTGACCGGGAGGTGTGGGCTGTCGGAGTTGTCTGTGGGAGTCGTCGTTATGTCGCGACGGGTGGCCCTGGGTAGACGAGATTGACCCCCAACACGTGGACACGACTGTGAGTTGGGTGGATAGACGCTGTCTCCCCCCTTGCAGTATTGGGAGTTTGTTTAGGGTGCTGTTTTTTTCCGGTTCTGTCTGTAACACGGTGGTGGTTGTTTCTTTTCCGCTCATTTATCTTTGCTTCGTTATTGTTCCCTGTGCTGACGTCATTTTTGTTATTTTGGAGATCCCCCAGCCCCAGGTCACTCTTGCAAATGAGACTCCTGTCCCGGTCTTCCGAGTTCTACACCCGGTTACAGACGATACACTTGAACTTACTCAATCATTTACCCTCTCGCTCACTAACTTAACCACTGACCCACTCAGCTACTCACTCACCACCATCTCACACATGCACTCAATCGTTCACTCACTAATCTACTCACACACTCAATAGTTTACCCACTCTCTAACTCAAACACTCCACCGACCCACTAACCTATGTGAAGTGTTCTTGAAGACGCGTAGACAACGGGGTAAGGCACACGTATTTATTTGCACAATGTCTTACAATACTGGAGGGATGTATCGGCCCCCTCACCCGTACAACTGGGAATTCACCCCTAGCTAGCCTTCCTAGCCGAGTCCTCCGCTAACGGGCTAGGGAGGCTGTCTGGCCCGACACTGGTCAGTCGGGCTACGGTACCCGGAATCCCAGAGGTCTGACTCTGGTTCCGGGACCACGCCACTGGCTCCAGCCTGCACTGCCCTTACAAGGGCGGCGTCCCAGGGGAGTCCAGGGCCTATCTGGCCGGTCTTCTCTCTTCCCTTAACTACACTAAGACTGAGCCCCGAGCTCTCTGGCTCAACCCTTTTTATACCCCCCTAGAGGATCGAAACCCCCCTCACGCCGTCCAGTACGGACGTCGTTGCGGGCACCACCCCGTGTGCTCACGGAGTCCCCGCCCACTGTGTTTGTTATCCGTTAGCCCCTATGCAAACAGCCCTACACAAACAGCCCCTCTGTAACAGCCCTACATCACCCCCCCTGTACAGCTCGCAGCCGTCCCGGCTGCAACAACTTTAATAAAGGCTATTTAACCCCTGGATACCCGCGTGTGCCTTAAAAAAACGTTTTTAACGCTAACATGAAGGAACCAACAGCAACAACGACAACAACCAAACCCACAACCCCGAAGGGAACAATCCGACGCACCCCCCCTGAATAAATACGAATACCGTAAGAGCGACGCATATATACAGGTTAAGCAGGGAACTCGCAGCACACATGCAACACAACACAAAAAAATGTGTTAGGAGCTCCCCACCGACGCAGCACCACGCAACCGTACGTAAGAGAGAAGAAAAAAAATGTTCGTCCAATGCATTATAAGAGTCTGCGCATTTTTGCGCGTGTCCTTGCTGCAGGCCCGTCACACGGGGCAATCCCGGGTGGCGAACCCGCCGGTGGCGGTTGTTCGTTTTGTATAGAGTCCGCGTCTGACGTCGCGGGAACCTCGGCGTCCCTTGCAGCAGCAGGTGGGTGCGGGCTCGTCAGTCCCGATGCACCTGGAGGTGGCACGGCCGGCAAGGCATTAGGTGAGCGCGGTGGAGACGGAGCTAGTGAGTCGGTCGACCCCCCACACGTCTGGCCACGCATGTGTGAAGTGGGTTTGTGTACCGCGACGAAAGGTTTCAACCGAGAGGGGTGCACGAACCATCGCCGCTTCCCCCAACGAATGCGCACGCACTGTGGTCGCAAGACCTCGACCACTTCCACAGGGCCCCGCCACGGCCGCGCCAGCTTAGGGGAGGTGGCCAGGGGTACTTGGGACAGTGCAACCATGCCCTGTCCCCCGGTTTCCACTGTATTACATGCGCCCGACCCAGCCTGAGGCGCTCGTTCGCCTTTTGACGGAGGTCCGAGTTCAACCTCGCAGCATCCCGCGCCTCTGTTAATTTAGCCAGATTAAATTTGACGTGGTCAGCCAATTTAGTTTTTCCTTGCGGGTCGGGATCTGCAGCTGGGCGCGAACAGGCGGTCGGGTTCGCGACCGTACATAAGGTAAAAGGGGGAAAATCCCGTAGCTGCATGGGGTGCCATCCGGTATGCCGCCAAGACCCCCTGAATATGCAGGTCCCAATCAGTCTGAGAATCTGAGACCTGCTGTGCCATCATTGACGAAATGGTGCGATGCAGGCGCTCGACCATTCCGTCTGTCTGTGGGTGATACGGGGAGGTCCGAATTTCTTTGTGCCTAAGAGGTCACAGACTTGTTTAAGTAATTTGCTTGAAAAATTTTTACCCTGGTCGGTCAGCAGCCGTTCCGGAGCACCTTTGTCCAGGACGTATCCCTGAACAAAGGCGTCCACGATGGCTGCTGCCGACTGGTTGGCAAGGGCCAGGCCATGGGCCAGCGCGTAAAATACTCGACTCCTGTCAGCAAATACCTATTGCCCTGGGGGTGGCGGGAAATGGGCCCAAGATGTCCAGCGCGACAAGCTCATTTATTCTGGACACCTTGATTGATTGTAAAGGCGGGTTAGACTCCCGTGCCGGCGGTTTCCGTTGCGCACACCGCGGGCATGAATTCAAAGATCCCCAACATCCTTTGTCATACCAGGCCAAAAAAAATCTAGTTGTATCAGTGCAAGGGTCTTTAGAGTCCCCAGATGTAACAGGCGCTCATGCGCGGCCCACACCACTTTGCCTCGCAACTCCGAAGGGACGACCAGCCGATGTCGCTGTGATTTTGCGTCCCAATGCATGAGCAGACCCTGTACCATTTCCCATGCACCCGAATCACCTTTCACCCGGCCAGCACCCCCGACGCGACGACGCCACCCGAGGAGGGAGGTATCCTCCATTTGGAGGCGCCCCCACTCAGTGACGGGCAACCCCAACAGGGAATCCCTTCCCTGTTGTTCGATCGAATTATCAGGCAGTGGTTCGTCGTCGTCGGTGGCTGCCAGGATCGGAACCGATGCGTCCCCTGAAGGTCTGCAACGTCCCGACCCCAGGAGGCATGCACATTCCGAGGTGGTTGGCATGCGTGACAGAGCGTCCGCGTTGGTATGGCGAACGCCCTTACGGTAAGTGGTCTCAAAATCAAAATCCTGGAGAACCTCCAACCATCGAGACAACTGTCCCGATGGTTGTTGAACCCGCAGGGCATACTGTAGTGCCGCATGATCTGTGCGGACGGTGAAATGCCGACCGTACAGATATGGGCGATACTGTTGGATGAAAAAAACAATTGCCAACAGTTCTCTACGGGTGACACAATATCTCTGCTCCGCAGGAGACAACACCCGACTACCGTATGCGACCACCCGTTCAACGCCATCAACCACCTGGGAAAGCACACCCCCAATACCCGTGTTGCTCGCATCGGTGTCGAGCAAAAAGGGCTTCGAAAAATCAGGGTAGATCAAGGGAGGGGCTTTCACCAGGGCGTCCCGAAGGGAGCGGAACGCAGCCTCCTCCTCTTGACCCCAGTGGAACCGAACCCCTTTAGATGTTAAAGCGTGCAGGGGTTTAGCAATTGTCGCAAAATCAGCAACAAACCGTCGATAATACGACGCGAACCCAATGAAACTCCTGACCTCTCCCACCGAGGTGGGAGTCGGCCAGGAGCTGACACACTGCGTTTTGGCGGGATCGGTAGCAATACCTGAGTGTCCCACGATGTGCCCCAAATAACGCACCGAATCACGCAACAAATGGCATTTTTGGGGCTTGAATTTCAAATTAGCAGCCCGCATCTTTAGGAAAACCGCCCGCAACCTCTGGAGATGTTCATCAAAGGTTTTTCCAAAGACGATAACGTCATCCAAATAAATGAGGCACGACTCCCATTGCAGTCCAGCCAAAACCAATTCCATTAAACGCTGGAAAGTTGCCGGCGCTGAGTGTAAGCCCATCGGCAACCGGTTGAATTGAAACAAGCCGTGCGGTGTACGAAAAGCAGTTTTAGGCTTTGACTCATCATCCAGAGGAAGCTGCCAGAATCCCGAAAGTAAATCGAGTGTGGAAAAGAATCGCGCTCCCGCCAAGGCGTCAAGCGATTCATCCATCCGAGGGAGCGGGTATGCGTCGGCAACCGAAATTTTATTAAGACGCCGGAAGTCAACGCAAAACCGCAACGAACCGTCCTGCTTTTTAACCAGGACGATCGGCGCTCCCCAAGGGCTGGTGGAAGGAGAAATGATGTCCGCGGCCAACATGTCATCAACAGCCGATTTGACATGGTCCTTTTCGGCGGGACTCAACCGAAACGGATTTTGGCGAATTGGCGCGCTGTCACCCGTGTCAATATGGTGACGCAGCAAGTGAGTGCAACCCAAATCATATTTATTTCGACTAAAAACGTCGGAAAATTCTCGCAGTAATGTTTTAAGTTGTTGACGCTCTGAATCGGACAGGTCCGTCGATCCCGCACAAAGCGCCTCGAGCCACCCTTCATCGCTGTCCGAATGCGGTCGCGACGCAGGGACAGTGTTGACACAATTTACGGCGGGTTCCTCACACGGCACCGGCGTTGCGTGAGCAAGCACGGTCTCTTGTGGGATCACCACCGTCCGCGAGCCCACATTTAGGACCGCGATGAAGGTTCACCATCCCCTCTCACTATGGTCTGGGCCGGTAGTAAGTCAGGTCCACTAACCCCGGCCCTAGACGGTCCCAACAGTACCCCTTGTGCCCCAGCACCCTTAACGAGGGGCCGCCGAAGTTTCAAGGGTACCAGCATTTGCGTCCCCGGAGGAACGCGTACCGTTCTTTCCACGAGCGCCGGCACCGTCGCGAACGCCGTCCGAGTCGCAACCGGCGATGGCAGAAACGCCATGCGTCTGCCCGATGGAAGCTCTATGCACCCCTGGTCGATCAAAATTACAATCGGCATTTTGGCCAGGAAGTCCGTCCCCAGCAGGCACGGAACCGCCAGCGAGGAAGAAACAAAAATCGGCCCAGACAATTTTATTTCCCCGATACAAATTTGGGCACGAATTTGTCCAATGATGCCAAGTGAGCCCCCGTTAGCCGCATAGAATGGTATGTTAACTGGCATCAAGGGACGACTCCGGACGGGGAGAATATTATAAATTAATTCCGAAATAATAGTCGCCGATGCTCCCGTATCGACCAGGATGCGCACTTCAACCCCGTCGATATACCCCACAACGGCCGACGACCCCGACGATGCGGCAACCACACGATCGGCCAGCACGGACCACTGGCCGGGTTCGATATGGGTACCCGGAGTGGTGCGTGATGGTGCGATGGTGCGTGATACCGGCCCCCCTCTCGTCGCGGTGTTTGAGTGCGTGACGGGTGTGTGTGTGGGCCAAACGTGTGGGGTGCCGCGACTCGCCGGTTTTTGATGATGGAGCTTGGGATGAGGCCCGTCGTCCCGGTGAGGTGTCGTCCCGCGCTGACGAGGAGAGCAGCACCCCGAGGCGACGTGGCCCCGGACGCCGCAGTTAAAGCACCGCGGAGCGACGTCGGAGGTGACGAATGGTCGGAACGGCCCGACCCGTCCTGGCCCGGCCGTGCACTCGTCGCCTGTTGCCGTCGGTGGTCGACGGCGTAGAGTTCCTCCGTCGGAAGGGTGGCTGCAGCCACCGCACGCCCCGCCGATGCCCTGCTGGCTTTTCGCCGGAGCGACAGGAGGTTTGCGTGGAGGAGCCGCGCCGCCTGGAGCGATGTAATTTCCGCGTCCTCCTGTGCGACGACAGCGATGTCAAGATCGTCAGCCAGGAGGAGTATTTTCTCCGTCACCATAGCGTCGATGCCGTCGTCATCCATACGGGGGAAGGCCGACTTGGCCATCGCCAGGAGGCTCGTTCGGTACGCCAGGGGCGACTCCTTTTCTCCCCGCTTGCGGTCGTAGAACTCCTGTCTGCATTCCGCCGATGGTCCGTAGACCCCTCCCAGCAGCTGCAGCGCCATTGGTAACGTAGAGCGCCTTTCCTTCGGTGCCGATGTTAGGGCGGCAAGCGCGTCGCCGTCCAGGAGCGCCGGCAGGGCGCTGAGAGCTTCTGCGTCTGTCCATTTAGCCATTTCTTGGTGGGCGAGGAAGCGTCTTCGGAAGCCGCTCCAGTCGCCCTCTGCGCCCACGAATTCTTTAAGCGGGGGCAGCCTTTGATGCAGCGCAGCAGTTGCCGTGGAGTCCCGTGGGCTGCTGTCTCCCCGACCCGGCTGCGTCTCGGCGCGAACGGCAGATGGCATCGCCTGTCGCAGCTTTGATGACGCGCCTCCTCCGTCGTTGATGCGGCAGCCCCAGCGCGGCCGATGTCGGACCCCAGGTTGAGGTTGGCCACGCCCCTAGCGGTCGCCGCGTCGATGGCGGGAAATTCAAAATTTGAATCTTCAGAAATGGCGGGAAGGCGCTCCGGACGCCGGTTCCCCTCGCCCCGCGGTGGACCACCAGCCCCCAGCCGTGTGATGTTCTCCAGCGTAGCGGCAGCGGCGTAGAGCAGTTCCGCCAGCCTCTCGTGAGCCAGCCTCAGGTGGTCTGTCCGCTGCTCCTCTTCATGGCGACGCTCCGGCAAGAACGCGTCCGGCCCCGGCTGCACGTCGTCTTGTTGAGCCATCTCGGGCTCGACAATTTCGGCGGCTTCTTCCGTTTGCTGTTCCCTGGCTCGAGCTGTTTGGCGCGTGTCCATGTTCTTGGTTCTTCTGACGCCAGATGAAGTGTTCTTGAAGACGCGTGGACAACGGGGTAAGGCACACGTATTTATTTGCACAATGTCTTACAATACTGGAGGGATGTATCGGCCCCCTCACCCGTACAACTGGGAATTCACCCCTAGCTAGCCTTCCTAGCCGAGTCCTCCGCTAACGGGCTAGGGGAGGCTGTCTGGCCCGACACTGGTCAGTCGGGCTACGGTACCCGGAATCCCAGAGGTCTGACTCTGGTTCCGGACCACGCCACTGGCTCCAGCCTGCACTGCCTTACAAGGGCGGCGTCCCAGGGGGAGTCCAGGGCCTATCTGGCCGGTCTTCTCTCTTCCCTTAACTACACTAAGACTGAGCCCGAGCTCTCTGGCTCAACCCTTTTTATACCCCCCTAGAGGATCGAAACCCCCTCACGCCGTCCAGTACGGACGTCGTTGCGGGCACCACCCCGTGTGCTCACGGAGTCCCCGCCCACTGTGTTTGTTATCCGTTAGCCCCTATGCAAACAGCCCTACACAAACAGCCCCTCTGTAACAGCCCTACATATGCACTCACTCATTCACCCACCAACCATCTCCCCGTCTCCTCACCCACTCACTCACCCACCATTTCACCCAATCAACCATGCACTCACTCAATCATTCAATCACCCACCATCTCTGTCACTTAACTACTTACACATCTACTCACTCAACCAATCACTCGCTCCTCATTTCACTCACTCTTACAAATGAGACTCCTATTCTGGTGTCTTGAGTTCTCGCCCCGGTTAAACACAATAAAACAAAAATAACAGCCCCAATTACAAAGACGTTACAAAGGCGTCACCATGATAATGGTGGTAGTGGTGGTTTTTAACCCACTTCCCGTGATCCAATCGAGCTGACATTTTGCACACAGACTCGTTGTGCGTGACAATTTATTTTCGTGAATTTTTTCTCTCCAAAATTTTCCACTTTTTAGGAAAAAAAAATTTCACTAACACAATCATATATTTTTCCTAAACACAGAAAACTATTCAAGAAAACAACAAAAATGTACAATATAAACAATCATACAAAAACTGAAAACCTTATAATCCTTATATACTACTTTCCTTATATTTAATTTAAAATAACCGTGATAAAAATGAAACTCTTACTCAAGAAAAACAGAAATGAATCATAAAATAAAACCGATGCCACGCATATAAAAGATTTATAGTGAAAAACTTTGTTTTTACGGGTTAATTTTTATTCATTTATTTTCATATGAATTATTATTTTATTGTTATTATTTTTTCGATCTACGTGACTTTACCGCAAGAACCATAGACAAGTAAACAATGTGTCGGGTGTCTCGTTCTCAAGCTGTGAGACGCCTGTGGAGTTGCTCGCCTTCAACTCAGTCACGTGGCTGCGGCTCACTGCTCTGTGTCGTGCAGAGACAAAGCTCCCCGTGTAGCCCACAGACTCTAGGCGGTGAGTGGCCAGACCACACCCACCAGGCCGCCTTTGTCTCCCTAGTGCCGATGTCTACTACACACCGCACCAGATTATCAGTTGAGGCTGAGTCGACCTAGAGGAGGCCCAGAGCCGGTTGAGATAATCGCTGACGCTGTCCCTGGTGTGGGCGGTGGCCATGAGCGGGATTGGGTCTCTGCCCGAATCGTAGCACGGCGCACCGCGCTAACCGCTGCGCCACCGCTCCCACCACAGAACTGTACACGCCTGCACGTGCAGCCGGTGCAAGTCGCTCTGAACCACTGACACCGCACACCGCAAATGTCCATGTGAAGCAGAGCCGACACGAGGTTGGGGGGATCCGTCTTTTATTAAATCCTTTATATTAAGTACACTTGCTTGCTTGCTTGCGCGCTTACGACCGTGCAAATCATTCGTCGTTTTTTAACCCACTTCCGTGATGCAATCGAGCTGACATTTTGCACACAGACTTGTTGTGCGTGATGTATTTTCGTGAAATCCAAAATGTTACACTTTTTAGGATTTTTTTTTATATTTAATTAGCAATTGCTTAATGGTGGCAGGCATTCATCTGACCCATAGGTGGCAGCCATCTCAAGCCAGAGGACGAGAGAACTCTAGCCGCCACGCATTAAAGGATTTATAGTGAAAACTTTGTTTTTACGGGTTAATTTTTCACCCCAAGCCCACACTTGCCCACAGCCCTCTCCCAATCCGTTCCCCCCGCCACAATGCCCCGAGCCCCCTGATGCCCCCTCCAGCATCTCCTCGCCTTCTCCTCCCCTCCTCCACTGTTGCCGCTCCACTGTTTTCCTCCTTTTGGTTGGGAATTCCCTCCATGCCCCGTAACGCACTGTCCATCTCCATTCCCACCCCTGACATCCCTGACATACACAATACATCCACCCCATGCCACACTCGTACATCGCAGAGCTTCGAAGGTTCCATTTGTCAGTCTCGACTCACTGCTGGCTCCCAATGCATTTTACCACTCGGGTGAATATGTATATATGTGTATTTCTCCACAGGGTGGTGTGAACACAACCTTAGGTCGGCCCCTCGTACCCACGGCGAATCTACTCTTCACACCTTTCCGCGACCTCTGGCGGCACGGGGCGTAGATAAATCGGACCGTGCCCCGTTTCGCCTGATAGCCGGAGACCAGCTTTGTGCACGATAGAAATTACTCAGCGGTGGCCCCTCTGAGCGCGGCTTGAGCATGGCCTAAAGTTGGCCCCTTGCCCTACGCACACACCCCCAATACCCCTCCACCCGTGGTTATGCGGCCTTCCCACGGCTCAAGGAGATAGCTCCTCGGGGTAAAGTCCCTATGCAGGACTCGGTGGTAGGGAGGTATTCTCAACTGAGGGCGTCCTGTTCGGGACGAGCCCTCTAATACATTTCGCTACCTGCCTAACAACAAGTCACTTGCACACCCACAATGCACCACCAAAGACAGGAAGACCAAGGCGACACGGACTTTGTAACGTTTAATCTCTCACCTCTGGTTTGTCTGGGCATAGACTGACTTTTGGGTGACCCGACCTGGTGTGCATTGCGCGTCGGCACTAGAACCCAGAAGGTGAGAGTTCTCGCACAACTCTACACACGACCATTCTCCAGCTCGCCCTGCTCCGAATGTCCCGCTCATGCCCTGTGCCTCCTTCCTGGTTTTTGCCCACTCTTGGCCCTAGCTCCCCGATTTGCTACCGACAGGGGAGTCTATGGGGCTACATGTGGAAGTCTATGGGTTTCTGTGTGAGGGAGTCTATGGCTCACTGTGTTATTGAGTGAATGGGTATCTGTGTAAGTCGATGGGTACGTGTGTGTGTGTCTATGATACTCTGCGTGAGTGTGGGTCTCTGTGTGAGTATATGGGTTTCTATGTGATGAGTCTATTTGTCTCTGAGTGAGCCTGTGTCTCTGTGTGAGCGAGTCTATGGATCTCTGTGTGAGTCTATCAAAGTGCAAATGCATTGCTCCTTCACATGCACCGTGCAGCAGACTGCGTGTATTTTTGTTGATAGCCAGAACGAGCACTACAATAGGATTTGTATTGAATCAGACACAGCGAGTACTGGTCTGTTCACACACAAACTCACGTCAAATTCGTCCGTGTTGCTGTACGTGTATTGCTTTCTATATACTGTAGTTAACGTCACTTCGTATCAACAGTGATACTCAAGACAATAGCACGTGCTGTGGTTTTTACCATTTATTTTTTTTACTTAACATTTTTATTTTCTAATCAAACACGAGTAGCCCGCATGCCCTTTCTATCTGACTGTCCATCCGTCTCTCCCTCCAGCCATCCAGTCAGCAAACTTATTCTCCTAATGTAGTTTGCTCGTATGATGATCTGAGTATGATATGATAGCGTGATGACGCATCTCACTCATTTGCGCGGGATACACGCCCAGGGGTGAATGGTGGTTTGAGTGGGAGGGAGGGTTATGACGTCAGCAGCATGCAGGAACCTAGCTCAACGCGGTTGATGCCATCCCGCAGATGCGCTGCGTGATGTCATCACCGAATACGCTCACTTGCTCGGCCGCCCACCAAGAAGCCAGGCAGGCAGCCAGAAATTCAGCCAGCAAAACTTATGAACATATACGTACAGTAATGGTTATCATCACATTGCAAGATCGAACAAAGACGGTCACCGTATTGTGTGGCGCTGTTAGATGTGCTGCTTCTGTGGCTGTCTGGAACGCGTTTCCTTAAGTTATTAGGAAGCCACTGGAGCTCTTCTTCTTGGATATATTTGGCATTGCCATTTATACCCTGTCTATTGAATTTTCTAACCATTCCTGACACCAAATATAGTGTCAACGATTCAGAGACAGAGTTTCTAGAAGGCACCTTCTTTATTCACAACTTCCACGGTCTCATCATTACACTCTCCACCATTACTTAGTCTAGCCTGTACACAACCCTAATCATCAAACACTGATGGCGCTGACTGAGATAGCCAACAACTTCCAGCAGCGCAATATCTTGTGAAGACGGCAGCGACGACGATGATGAGGTAACAGCAGCGACGAGACGAGTCCACTCCCAGAACCAGCAGTAGGGCTTTACGATTTTGGGAAAATATCTGTATTCTTTGGTTCTTTCAGTAAAGTCACGTAGGTAGAAAATAATATATCATGACGTTTCGATCGCAACAAGACCGGCGGCAGGGGCCGAGTGGGACAAGGGGGGAGAGAGAGCTGCCGAGACAAGAGTAAGAGATCAGCGGCAGGGGGAGAGAGGGGGGGTGGCAGAAATAAGAGAGGGGAGGCAAGGGGGAGAGGGGTGGGGCATAGATAATCGGTAGCAGGGGGAGAGAGAGGCTGTGTTAGTGAATGTGGCTCAGAGAGTCGAGAATAGAAGGGGACATCACCACCAGTTATGACTTAAACCGGTAAATAACGTCCTTCCAATGATTGCTCAGTTTGTATCCATATTCTTGGTTGAAATTGTGTCTTTATATATCGGATGGCTTCATGGACAAATCTTTGAAGGTAGCCCGAAGGTTTGCAGAGTACCTTAGTCTCGGAAAAAGCAATGTCATGTGAGCCCACCGCGTTAAAACAGTGATCAGCCACGGCAGAGGTATTGGTTCTACCGTGTTTCAAATCTGCTTTGTGTTTGCGAACACGGTCTGAGACATGTCATTTAGTTTCCCCAATGTAACTGCTGCCGCAGACAACTTAATTTGTAGACACCAGGGTATTGCATATCAGGAATCACATCCTTCACAGATGTGATCATATCACGTATTTTGTGTACTGTGTTTAATCGAACCTAGATGTTGTGTTTATTCAAGATTTTGGACTTGATTCCTGATGGTTTTGATTGGGTACTCAGATGGTTCTCTCACCATGGTTGGCGATACAGTTTTGCGGACTGTGCGGTCCGAATATCCATTCATCTTGAGGGCTTGGCGTACATGCTCAAAATATCTAATTGAGAATTTTTTGATTGCGATTTGATTTCCAATAAAAAAAATGTAAGTCAAGCTTCAACTCAATATTCACTGTGTAATAGATTATAAACATGTGATGGAGCATTACCACATGATACCATCAATTTATGAACTGCTCTATATATTCTAATGCAAGTATGATAACTTAAAAGATATGAATTTCTTCAAAAATGTATTTATTGAAATTTTAATTGAAATAGACCAATGAAATGTAGAACAATTGTTAAGGTAAATAAAAAAGACGTGCTAAAATCACAACCGTTGCAATACGCTAATAGCATTGTTTCACATTGCGATTTCGATTTGAAATCGATTAATCGTTCAGCCCTAACCGGCAGCCCTGAGCCTCCCGCTCTCAGCTCCTTTCATGCTGCCAGCACGGCCTGGCTCCGTGCTGACCGCGCCTCCTTTCTCCAACCCACTAGCAGGTTCCAGGGGCCTCCAGATTGGGTCCTCCGTGACCCTTGCCCCAGTTCCTCTCTCTGCCTCCACCCCGTGCACGCCCTCACCGGCGTGTGCACGGTCTGTCCACCACAGCTGCCGCTGCTGAACACTAGCCAGCGCTATTTCACTACACGTGTACAACACAAGTACCGTGTGTGGTTAATGCAGTACTTGATTCCTTGCAAAAGGTATACTGTTTGGTGTTTGAACATCTCAACATAACTCTCATTTATTTGTGCCAGAAAAGGGGTATGAAAACCTCTTCTTATTGTTCACGCCCTGCCTCGTTCACCCAGGCTGAGGGGTTTTGACGTGTTTTTGTTTGCATGGGAGGCTGAGTGCTGAGCAAGAGGAGGAGGTTGGGGGGAGGCAACGGCTCCATTTGGGTTACAAACGAATGGTCCGGCTGCTTGCTCTACGGATGCTCCCGGAGGGAGGTCAACGCTGAGGGGGAGTCCGGGACAGTCTCGCCCTGGGGGCTTGCCGCGGTGGCACCGCGCTGGCCATTGTGACGACAAACCCAGGAACCGTGGTGGGGGGGGGGAATCGGGATGTGTGGGCTATCGGTGTTGTCTGTGAGAGTCGTCATTACGTCACGTTGGACGCCGCGACGGGTGGTCCTGGGAGTCGAGATCGCCCCCCAACACGTGGACACGACTGTTAGTTGGGTGGAAAGACGCTGTCTCCACCCTTGCAGTATTGGGAGTTTGTTCGGGCGCTTTTTTTCTGTTTCGTCTGTAACACGGTGGTGGTGGTTGTTTTTCCTCTAATTAATCTTCAATCTTCGCTTCATTATTGTTTCCTGTACTCACGTTGTCGTTTTTATTATTTTGGAGATTCCCCCAGCCCCAGGTCACTCTTGCAAATGAGACTGCTGTCCGGTCTTCCGAGTTCTACACCCGGTTACAGACGATACACTTGAACTCACTCAATCATTTACCACTCACCGACCCTCTCGCTCACTAACTTAACCACTGACCCACTCAACTACTCACTCACCCACCATCTCACTCACCCATGCACTCAATCGTTCACTCATGCACTCAATAGTTTACCCACTCACTGACCCTCTCACTAACTCAAACACTCCACCGACCCACTCACCCATGCACTCACTCACTCACCACCAACCATCTCCCCGTCTCCTCACCCACTCACTCACCCACCATTCACCCAATCAACCATGCACTCAATCAATCATTCAATCACCCACCATCTCTATCACTTAACTACTTACTCATCTACTCACTCACCCAAGCACTCGTTCCTCATTCCACTCACTCTTACAAATAAGACTCCTATTCTGGTGTTTGAGTTCTCGCCCGGTTGAACACAATTAACAAAAATAACAGCCCCAACTACGAAGACGTTACCATGATGATGGTGGTAGTGGTGGTAATAATGGTGAAATGGTGATGAAGGAAGTGGTGTTGATCATGGTAGTAATGATGGTAGTGATGGTGGTGATCACGGTGGCGATAATGACAGTGGTGGTAGTAATGGTAGTGATGAGCGAGATGGTGGTAAGGGTCGTGATGAGGGTGATGGTGGGAATTGGTGATAGTGGTTTTCACGGTGAGGATGATAGTGGTGATAATGGTCGTGATGGTGGATGTGATAATGGTGATAATTATGGCAGTTTTTGTGGTATTGATGTTGATGATCGTAATGATGGTGATGATTTGGTGGTAGTGGTGGTAAGAATGAGGCCACGTGGCCTCAACGTGCACATAGCCTGGCACAAGCGTCGTGGTGACGTCACCGCCACTTAGTGGCGAATGGCGGTTGTTGTTGTTGGTGGTAAGAATTTGATGGTGATGTGGGTTCTGATAGTGATGATGATAATGATGGTGGTGATGATGGTGGTGATGATGGTGGTGATAATGTTGATGGTGGTGATTATGGTGATGATGGTTATAATGATGGTGATGATGATAGTGGTAATGATAAGTAATGATTATGATGATGACGTGATAATGGTGATTATTGTGGTGATGATAGTAATTATGATGATGGTGGTGGTTGATGGTGGTGGTTGATGGTGCTTGATGGTGGTTGATGGTGGTGATGGTGGTGATTGTGGTAGTGGTGATAATGGAGATAATGATGTTGATGATGATGTTGCTGATGATAGTGATGATGACAGTAATGATGGTGGTGAACGTGGTATGATAGTGACGATGTTGGTGATGGTGATTATGATGGTTTTGGTGGTGTTGATAGTGTAGTGGTGATAACTACTCGCTGTTCGCGAGCGGATCGTAACAAGGTTGTCCCACTCAATCAAACGGTCAGGGTCAAATGGGGTGAGGTAGGATCCAAACGCCAGATTGGGAAGGACCAATCGGAGGGTTCCACAAGGTGGCCGGGGATTGGACAACCCGGCCACGAACAGGTATAAAAGCCAGAGTGCTGAGAGCTCACGGGCAGTTCTGCTACACGAAGACCCAAGTCGGCCGAAGACATCTAGGACCCTGGACCAAGCCCTCCAGCCCGTATCAGGGCTAGGGCTCAGTGTAACCAGTGGTCGGGGAGAGATCCGCTAGGTCCATCCAGAGGATGCTGGGATAGCAGGGAGATTAGAGAGCGTGCAAGGTCCGGAGGCTGTATCTCCTCAGGGTAACGGTGAGGGGACCATATACCCCTTTGTGTGATAGGGACTGTATTAAGACAATAAACAGTGTGCCATAAAGAAGTTTAGAAGTCAGTCCTTAATAACACTACAACTGGAGTCAGAAGATGGACGAACGAACCGCACGCGAAGTCCGGACGACGCAAGCTCCAACTCACCCGTGGGTGCTGAGGGCGGCGCTGAAGACGCCGGCGTGCTGACAGCCGCCCCACCACCTGCGGTGCAGCCGATCGCCGCGAGCGGCGGAATCCAGGTTGCTCACGCACGTCTCGCCCAGCTGCTGCATGCTGCAGCAGCCATCCTGGAGGAAATTACCTTGGGGCTCGGGCGGAGTGGAGCGGCCGACGGCGGACATTCCCGCCATCACAAACCCGGAAGAGGTTGAGTTTCCCGCCGATGGGTCACGTGGTTCCGCCGGAAGCGGAAGCCACGTGCATGCTGGGAACTCCGGCGGCCAATCACGGCACACCGCGTCATCAGAGCGCGACGCTGCCTCTGCAAGCCACTCCAGCAATGCCACGTCATCACGGCTGAGACGCCGTACAGTAAATGTCGTGGATCAAGCGATCGCCGCGTTCGGAACGAGTCCGACCTAGACGAAGAGGACGACGCGGCTGCTCTACAGCAACGTCTGCCCATCTTCCGTGAATTCTCGTCCACAGGGGGCGACTGGGCGGCATTTGAGCGTCGCTTCCTCAGCCACCAGGAGATGGTGGGCTGGTCAGATGCCCAGGCGCTACGTGCACTACCAGCCACCTTGGACGATGACTCTCTCGCTGCGCTCATTTCCATTCCCAAGCGACAAAGAGCAACACTACAAGCGGCACTTCGGCGGCTGTCCGATGTCTACGGACCTCCTTCCGCCACACGCCACCAGTTTTACGAGAGACGGTGCTAGCCAAGAGAATCGCCATTGGCGTTCCGCACCGCGCTACTCGCCATGGCAAGAGCGGCTTACCCCCGCATGGACGATGAAGCCATAGACGATCTCGTCTACAGAAGCTGGTGGAGATGGCGCGGGGACTGCGCCTTGTCATCCAAGCCATGGATGATGAAGACATGCTCATTGCGAGCTGCCCAGAGCATCCATGCTCACTTGATGCTCGACCAGGACGAGCCAATCACCACATCTGCTACGACATCAGGGCCTGCCAGCAGAGACGATGATCGCTCTCCAGATCGGGTCTTCTCAACGTCCAGGGCGACAGGCTGGCGATCACCGGATCGCACCAGATGCCGCGACGACCAGGAGCGGGGACGGGCGACGTGACGTGCTTCAACTGTGGCCGCCGAGGCCACATCTCTTCCGACTGCCGTGTACCTCGTCAGCGCTCCTCCGGATCCCAAGACCGGGACCACAGGGCTCCCAGCGCACCGCGGCATAAACAGGCGAATCGCGGCACCCCTCATGCTCGGCCCTCACTCACACCTTATACACCACAACGCACCGTTGACTTCGCTCGGAATTCGGCGTATGACGCGCGGTGTTCAGGTGACTCTTCACGGTCACTCCGACCTGGGCAGTGGTCGGAGCTGGCCCATAGAGTGGTCGCAGCGATAGCGGGTTCCTCGGTGGTTGTGGTTCAATCGAGGGTGTAGAGTTTCGTGTGCTCGTCGATACCGGTGCATCTGCCACTATCATTTCCGATTTGATGTATAACATACTGCCGGTGCGATGTCTACCATTGCAAAAGGTCTCTGTTCCGTGTTTTGCCACAAATGGAAGTTCTCTGGGAATTATCAGGCAAATTCGGGTGCAAATTGCAATTGGTGATATTAAATTGGCCGGTCCTATTTTGGTCTCTTCTTCCCTCGCGGTGCCGTGCCTCCTGGGAACTGATTTTCTTGCCAAAATGCCCATTAAAATCCTCATCGACCAGGGATGTATTGAACTCCCGTCGGGCCGCCGGATGGCATTTTACCCGCAGTCACGCATTCACGGACGGCAAATGCCTCCAACACAGCAGTTAAGAGCCTATCATTGGTGGCCGCACAGACTCTCGTAGCAGGCGACAGGGAGCCATTTTTACAAGTTTTAAATGTTGGTCTGTCCGAAATCGTCATTCCACAGGGACAGTGCTTGCTCATGCGACAGTGGCGCCTCTGGGGACCGAGGTTGTTGGACATGTGTCTGACAGTCGGCAGCCTCGCCCTCCTCCTAAGTTAGACGAGGGATGGATTGACGCCCTCTGCGCGGATGCCGGTGATTTATCCGGGTCACAGCAGATTAAATTGCGGGCTCTTTTGTGGGAATTCTCGGATGTGTTCAGCAAATCACAATTTGATATTGGCTGCACCAAGCTGCTGCGTCACCACATTGATACTGGTGACGCTGCCCCTATCCGCCAAAACCCATTTCGGCTCAGCCCGGTGGAGAAACAGCATGTCAAATGGGCAGTTGACGACATGCTGGCGGCTGATATAATTTCTCCTTCAACCAGACCCTGGGGTGCTCCGATAGTGCTGGTCAAAAAGCACGATGGCAGTCTTCGATTCTGTGTCGATTTTCGGCGCCTAAATAAAATTTCCGTGGCTGACGCCTATCCTCTTCCACGTATGGATGAGTCATTGGATGCTCTGGCAGGGCCGCAATATTTTTCCACTTTAGACCTTCTGTCGGGTTTTGGCAACTTCCCCTCGACGAAGCGTCAAAACAAAAGACTGCTTTTCGGACACCACAGGGCCTTTTCAAGTTTAATAGGTTGCCCATGGGTCCCCACTCGGCCCAGCGACGTTCCAGAGGCTCATGGAGCTGGTCCTCACTGGCTCCAGTGGACTCATGTCTCATCTATCTTGACGACGTTATCGTCTTTGGCCGCACGTTCAATGAACACATTGAACGGTTGCGCGCTGTTTCGAAAAGATGCGAGCTGCTAACCTGAAATTCAAACCGCAGAAATTCCACCTTCTGCGTGAGTCTGTGTGCTATCTGGGCCACATAATCAGCCGCTCGGGAATTTCCACCGACCCTGAAAAGACAAAATGTGTCAGCCAATGGCCTACCCCCACCTCTGCGGGGATGTTCGCAGCTTTATCGGGTTCGCGTCGTATTACCGACGGTTTGTGGCTGGTTTCGCTACAATCGCCAAGCCACTGCATGCTCTTACGGCGAAAGGGGTCAAATTTCATTGGGAGACTCTGAACAGGCCGCATTTGACTCCTTGCGGAACGCTCTCGTAGCAGCACCGCCCTGAGCTTACCCCGATTTTGCGAAACCGATGCCAGCAACACCGGGATCGGCGAGGTGCTGTCCAAACCGTAAATGGCATTGAGAGGGTCGTTGCCTATGGAAGCAGGGTCTTGTCCCCTGCAGAGCAACGCTATTGCGTTACCCGACGCGAGCTGCTGGCCATTGTTTATTTCATACAGCAATACAGGCCATACCTGTACGGTCAACGGTTTACCGTTCGCTCCGATCACTCTGCGTTGCAATACGCTTTGCGCATTGACCAACCGTCTGGCCAGCTCTCCCGATGGCTTGAAGTCCTCCAGGATTACAATTTTATGGCGATTTACCACAAGGGTACACAGCACAATAATGCCGACGCGCTATCTCGTCTTCTGCCAGAAAAAAAATGCGCGTGCTTTACGGGTTCTGGCCGCTGCAAGCCACCAATGGTACAGCCGGTTGCACCTTCTGAAACATTTTCTGCCGCGCTTCCCTCCGATTCTGTGCCGGGAGCAGACCACGAAAGTCCGCCAGTGAGTGACGACTTGCTGGGATAACGCTGGACGAATGGGTAGGCACCAAATGAACTATGCGTCATTGTTGCCTCTGCGTCGTCGCGCATGTGATACGACCTCACGTTCGGGCAAATTGAACTCTTTTGCTATGCGGCGCAGTCTGCTCATGCATTGGGATGCTGATTCCTGCCAGTACAAAATTGTGGTGCCTTCGGCTTTGCGGTGTACGGCCGTGTGCACGGCACACGAGCGATTGTCGCACCTGGTGTGCACAAAACAATGGGTTTGCTAAGATTGCAATTCTACTGGCCGGGCATGCTTCGCGACGTGACTGATATTTAATGGTTGCACCCAATGTGCGCAACGAAAGCCGCCAGCGAAGCCAGCATGCCCACTACTGCAGCCCATCTCGGTATTCCGTGTGAACGAGCTGGTTGCTCTTGACATTTTGGGGCCTTTCCCTACAACGCCTCGTGGTAACAAGTACCTTCTGGTTGGGGTGGAGTATTTTACACGGTGGCCTATGGCCTGGGCCCTCCCCAACCAGTCGGCAGCAGCCATCGTGGACGCCTTTGTTCAAGGCTATGTGTTGGACAAGGCGCTCCAGAATGGCTGCTGACCGATCAGGGAAGAAATTTTTCAAGTACCCTGTTGAGCGAGGTATGTCACCTATTGGGGAGTATTTACACGGTGGCCTATGGCCTGGGCCCTCCCCAACCAGTCGGCAGCAGCCATCGTGGACGCCTTTGTTCAAGGCTATGTGTTGGACAAGGGCGCTCCAGAATGGCTGCTGACCGATCAGGGAAGAAATTTTTCAAGTACCCTGTTGAGCGAGGTATGTCACCTATTGGGCACTAAGAAGGTGCGCACTTCGCCCTATCACCCCCAAACAGATGGCATGGTGGAGCGGCTGCATAGAACCCTCACCTATATGCTGTGCCATCAGGTTGATGAATCCCACGTAGACTGGGACTTGCAGATCCCAGGGGTCCTCGCTGCTTACCGCATGGCGCCAGATGCAGCGACGGGTTCTCCTCATTTTTCCTAATGTATGGCAGGGAGCCATTCCCCAGCTGATGTTCGGCTTGGGATAGAGCAGCTTCCACGGTCATCGAAGCTCGCTGATCATTTACGCTTCAATCTCCGAAAGCTGTCTGAGGCACGTGATGCGGCGATTGAAAATTCCGCCTCCCGCCAGCGGGCCAATTCGAGGTTGCAAGCCCCTCGCACGTTCATGCATCGGTGGGCTCCAGGTGATAAGGCATGGCTTCATTGCCCCCAGGTGAAGGTGTCGACATCGGCAAAGCTCCTTAAACCATGGCGGGGTCCGGTTGATGTCGTCGAGATTGTACGACCACAATGTATTAAAATCCGTTGGGGATGGCGTCGCTGGTTTGTGCACCCTTCTCGCCTGAAGCCATTTGTTGCTCCGCGCAGCTCTGCGTCAAACTCACAACACGAGGGCCGAGCGTGTGATGTGTCCGACGAGCCGGATGTCACCCCGTTGGTACTTAATCCATGGCGCAGACGTGTCATTCCTCCCGCAGATGATGCGGGACTGATGGAGTCGTGCGAGGCACGTTCTGCCGCTGGAACCGGGGGCACCACGTGTCTCTGCAGAGAGGCCTCAGGACCCACCCAATATTTTTGTCAGGCTGCCTGACCCGCCGACATTTTTGCCAGGCTGCCTCACCCGCCTGCGCCTAGAGTCTCCGCAGAGAGACCTCCTGACCCACCCAACATGTTTGCCAGGCTGCCTGACCCGTCTGCACCAAGAGGCTCTGCAGAGAGGCCTCCTGACCCACCCAACATGTTTGCCAGGCTGCCTGACCCGTCTGCACCAAGAGGCTCCGCAGAGAGGCCTCCTGACCCACCCAACATGTTTGCCAGGCTGCCTGACCCGTCTGCACCAAGAGTCTCCGCAGAGAGGCCCCTGTCCCTACCGACATTTTTGCCAGGCTGCCTGACCAGCCTGCAACCCGGATGAGGACACCATCCCCTACAATGGGCCCGCGAAATATACGCGGGCTAAATCGCGTCGGTTTTCATGATTGGCCATCGTTTTTTTCTGCAGCGAAACGCTGCATGGGTTGTTGCGTCGTGAATGTCGTTATTGTTGATTGTCTCTCACCGTGTACATATGTTGTGTTTTTGGGGGGGGGTAATTATATTGGGTGTTCTTATTGTTTTTGTGGTTCTTGTTGTTTTTTGTGGCACACACATCGGTTCATTGATGGCGGGGTTTTTCTCTTTGTAACAGCCGGGACGGCTGAAGCTTCCGAAGGGGGGGTGATGTAGTGGTGATAACTACTCGCTGTTCGTGAGCGGATCGTAAAACAAGGTTTTCCCGCTCAATCAACCGGTCAGGGTCAAATGGGGTGAGGTAGGATCCAAACGCCAGATTGGGAAGGACCAATCAGAGGTTCCACAAGGTGGCCGGGGATTGGACAACCCGGCCACGAACAGGTATAAAAGCCAGAGCGCTGAGAGCTCTTGGCAGTTCTGCTACACGAAGACCCAAGTCGGCCGAAGACATCTAGGACCCTGGACCAAGCCCTCCAGCCCTTATCAGGGCTAGGGCTCAGTGTAACCAGTGGTCGGGGAGAGATCCCCTAGGTCCAGCCAGAGGACGCTGGGATAGCAGGGAGATTAGAGAGCTGTGCAAGGTCCGGAGGCTGTATCTCCTTACGGTAATGGGTGAGGGGACCATATACCTCTTGTGTGATAGGGACTGTGTATTAAGACAATAAATAGTGTGTGCCATAAAGAAGTTTAGAAGTCAGTCCTTAATAACACTACAATAGTAATGATGATGGTGGTTGACAGTGATGGCGGTGATGGTGATAGTGATGGTGATGATGATATTGGTGATGCTGTTGGTAATGATGATAGCGATGATGATGGTGGTACTGATGACTATGGTGATTATGATGGTGGTGATAATGATGCTGTTGGTGATGGTAATGATGGTGAATCGCAGGGATGAGCAGGCGTGGTGACGCGAGCGCGCACTGCAGGTGAAGAAGCGGCAACACGGATTCTGCGATTTGAACTGCACCGGCGACATCGCTCACGCACAACAACCTGAACCTAACCCTCCCCCCTCACCCTCTCTCTACCCCATGCTTCACATCCTCTCCTCACGATCTCCTCACCATTCACCATCACCCTCCACGCTCACCCGTAACCTTCCCTCACCTTCCGTTCCACCTTCCCTCACCCTCACTTCGCCATATCCTCAACATCCCCGTCTCCTCTGTTTCTTGGGTTCTGTCTCGGTTTCTTGGGTTTCTATCTCTCCTAATCCTCAGGATGCACGACTCAGATCCACGATCTTTAATCGATCATTCAAACACCCACCCACATCGCAGGGTAAAGAGGCTGCGAGAATCTATGCCGAACCTCGTGGATTACCTCCATGGAGTCGGCGTGGTAAAACGCCAGGAGCCCCCCCTCCCAGTGCAGGTGAAGCCCGATTCTGCGGGGGGAGGGGACCCCCCTCACCGACAGTTCAGTCTTCACTCCACCATGAATCACTGAGAAGTTGTCGTCACGTTTCTCTAAACACCAGGACGCGTCGCTCCGTCCCAGAAACTGTGCAGCACGATCCCCTTTCCTTGGGGTCGTCCCGTACGCGACTCCAACCCGACACCACCGCGTGTCCCCCACGTCCAACTCCCAGTAGTGGTGGCCCGACGAGAAGCTCTCACGGCACAGGGCTTGTGCACAGCGATTAAATCGGTGTGGGTGATCGGGGCGACCCCAGGAGGCACCGGTTCGCGTCATCTTCCTGAGATCCGAGGAGATCTGGAGCTGGTCATGAGCTGAATTTGTGTCCAGAGTCGGTGAGCATCCGTCTGTGACAACAGCGATAACAACGTCACTACAGAACACCATCGTCACCATTATCCAGCATCACCACCATCAACAATAACATCACAAACATCACTAAGCATCCTCCCCATCAATATTATCAATGACAAAAACATATACCTCACCATCACCACCATCATCAACACAATGAACATCAACATCATTATCGCATTAAGCAACAGTACCACCTTCATTACCACCACTAGCACCATCACAAACATTCACCACTACCATCACTACCATCACCACGATCATCACCACTATCCCCATCACCACCATCTTCATCACTATCACCACCATCACAACCATCACCACCTACATTATCACTAATCTTACCATCATTACCACTGCCATCACCACTACCAACACCATGACCAAACCCATCACCATTCCCATCACTCACATTATCAGTAATATCAGCATCATTACCACCATCCTCATCACGACCACTATCACCATCATTATGACCATTTCCAGCATCAGGAACTCATTTGAGGTTGAAACTGCCTAGCATAGGCCCAGCACTGGATCACATATCTCTTGCCACTGATGTTAGCCATGGCTGGTTATCAAAGCTAGGTAACTGGGTTCGTAGTGCAGTGTGCTAACCACTATGCCAATGCTCCCCCCATGCACAAATGCACAGACATTCACAGGCACACACTCCATCTCAACATCACAATTACCTCTATCTCTTATTGCTGATTATTTACCCAAGAACACCACACTGAGTCTCATGGCTCTGTTCGGTAGGGTCCTGGAATGGGATGTGAACAAAGACTAATATCCCCTGTGTAGCCTTCACAGACTGTTGGGACAAGTGCTGTTCATGAGCGTCTATGAAGGCTGGCATGGCACACGAGGTGGGTGGCCAGCACCACGCCCGACCACCCTTGTCTCCTAGTAGCTTCTAGATTTGAAGCTTTCGTGACTGCAAGGATTCATATTCTTAGGTTTTTCGGTAAAGTCACGTAGGTAAAACATTAAAATTAATAAAAGTAAAATAAAATCACGACGTTTCGGAGGCAACACAAGCTTCCGTCTTCAGGTGGAACCGTCACAGCCACGACAGCTGTATCAAGTAAATGAGAGATTGCAGGAGCCACCACTCCGTTTATATAATGGTTGGAGAGGGGGAAGGGCCAAGTACAGCACACTTTTTATTCATATGGTAAGGTGAGGCTTAAGAGGGTGAGCCTTTGTTATGGACAACTACGGTTGGTAACTAAACCTGTGTCAATAAGAAAATAAGTGAACATGGTAAACATGTAACTACACTTATTTGACAATCNTATTTATTATTTGACAGACAACTATTACAGGTTTACCATGTTTACCATGTTCACCATGTTTAGTTGTCACAAACCATAACAAAGGCTCACCCTCTTAAGCCTCACCTTACCATATGAATAAAAAGTGTGCTGTACTTGCCCCCCCCTCTCCAACCATTATATAAACGGAGTGGTAGCTCCTGCAATCTCTCATTTACTTGATACAGCTGTCGTGGCTGTGACGGTTCCACCTGAAGACGGAAGCTTGTGTTGCCTCCGAAACGTCGTGATTTTTATTTTATTTTACTTTTATTAATTTTAATGTTTTTACCTACGTGACTTTACCGAAAAAACCTAAGAATATGAATCCTAGTGGCGAGTTTGTTTACACACCACATCAGTTTCCAGGATGTAAAAAAGATATTCCCCGTGTAGCCTTTACAGACTGATGGGTCAAATCAGGACCGTTGAAGATATGCACGACACACGAGGGGGTGGGTGGCCAGCACTACGCATGACCGCCTTTGTCTCCCTAGTGGTGATGTCTATAAAACACCAGGTAATTATTTGAGGCTGAGTCGACCTCGTGCACACACACCTGGATAATTTATTGTCAAGATGGCCCCATCACCCATGATTTACACTGAATAACTCACACAGGAGTTTGACTGCAGTTGTCTCCAGGACTTTCAGTGAGGCAATGTTCTCGTGGTTGGGAGCTGAGGGTGGAGCTGCTGTAACCCTCCCTATCCTGTGAAAGCAGAGCAGACATGGCACCTGTGTCACATAGAGCATCGTCACTCACAGGATCATCACAGCCCCATCACATGGACACTCATCAAACAAAGCATCATCACTCATCTCACAATTACAGCATCACCACACAGAATCACCACACGCAGCCTCATCACACAGCTTCACCACAGAGCCTCATCACACAGCATCACCACACAGAACTTCACCACACACAGCATGATCACACACCATCACCACACACAGTCAATGTCTCACTGCCCGCACCCTCACTCAGTCCCATGTTGTCGTGTGTCGAGTCGTGAGTGATAGTCGTCTTTACCTGCGCGTCTCCTCCAGGTGCCCCTATGTGAGAGAGAGATGCGTTAATGTGAGTCTACCTCCAATCCCTTGTGATCAGTGAAATTCCCACTGCAAAACCGTGGGCGGAATATAAACCCAAAGTCTTGGCTTATGACCCATGATCACCAACACTGACTTACGAGGCAAATATTTCAGTGAGACCGGTTGATAGTCAAGGCCCACTGAGCAATATATCTCTTTTTCAGAAGCGATCTAGCCACAGATGATAGCTCAATGAAGTGGTATATCACGTGGGAATTTATAGCAGCTCAATACTCTGAACGCACGTTTCTAAATGTGGAGTGAAAAACTGGAGGACCCGGAGAAAAATGGAAAGAGACGTGAAAACTCCAAATGTATAAGGACGTCAGGGTATTGATCCAATCCCCGACCTTCAGTATACCAGGTGAGGTAGTTAACATCTCGCCACCCTATGAGCACCAACACTGATTTGCAGAGCAACTATTTCATAGTGAGACCAGTTGATATTAATCAGTGTTGAGATTAATTTCTGTCGTCAATGCACACGTGGCAGGTCTTACAGAAGTGGTGGTGAATACACAAAAACATGTAATTAATACGCGTATGAGACCTCGTAATTATTTTAGCTTCCATAATAGGAACACTGAAGGTAGTGCATCCAAGATGAGGTCCACAAAGCAAGAAGCAGAGACGACATCGGGTCGTGAGCAGGCGCTGGTGAATTGTTGCATCGCAGCATCATGAGATGTGGCAATGGCTTGGGGAGGCCTTCATCCATCAGTGGATAGATCATGGCTGATGATAATAATGATGACCATGTACATTGTTGTTGCTGTTGTTGTAGGGTTTATTTAAAAATTGCAATTCCAATAACATTTAGTTTAGAATCACAATGAAACAAACTTAATGGGAATCTGTTAAAAATAGGAGAGATAATTAACTAAACTGAGAAAATATGACCTGGCGTTCCAAATGGCAGCCACTGCAGCTGCGATGCGAGTCCATGAGTAGAGCTGTGTTCTCAAGCCCAGTGGATGCGAGCTCTCATTCAGGAGCCTCCCTCTGCTGCTGCTGGAGAGAGGGCTCTGTGCCAATAGCGACACTGGAGACTCATCGCTCACCTGCAGGAACGCGAGCGAGTCCCTCTCCTGCGCTAGGGCCTGCAGGCGAGTGGCTGCTGCCTGCAGCTCGCTGATGTCGCGCTGGTAGCGAGCGATCTTCTTCTCGATCTGGGACAGCTGCTCACGCCCTTTCTGCTCCGCTTGCTCTAAAGCCGCCTTCTCCTCCGCATCCAACGCTGCTCTCGCGTGGGTGAATCTGACCGAGATTGAGGCCTTTTCAACTGTCATGGATCCCTGCAAAGAGAAATAAATACCATCTCTGTTCATTAAATGTCTGTTCCTTTGTGAAATGACATTCAGGTCGGTGTGAGCCGAGTACAACTGTGAAGGTGTCCAGACAGTGATACGAGTCTGCAGGACTGAGGCCTCCTTCTTCCTCTTTCTCTGATAACGCCACTGTGCATTTTCACTACAACACGATTCGCCTTAACTGGCGGGGGCTGTGAGGCAATGAAATCATCAAATACCATTATGAGTACATTTAGCTTCCGTGCTATTCTCATTGTGCAAGGCTATCAGGACTATGCTTTGTTTACCTTCGCATGAAGCAAAGGGAAGTCTGTAAATTGCCTTCAGCATGTAGAGCCTGAATGAAATGGGAAGGTAGGCCAGTTCCTCTTTAAATGGATGTATTGAATGTGAGAGAAAAATCACATATGTATGGATGAAGAGAGGGGTTCATGAAACCACTTGCTATACAGCCACCTGGCCACCCTAAATCCTGATGACGGATGCTTGTGTTGTGCCCGAAACTTCGTGATTTATTAAATTTTAAACCTACGTAACTTTACAGAAATAACCAAAGAGTATAGTCTGTGTGTGATCCACCAACTCTGCGACCAGATAATTGGATAAGAGGTACATACCACCTCATCTGATCACTATAGTTCGCAGTCATTGATGTGGTAAACTGTATGGTGATATGGGAATCTTGAATTCCACCACTGATTGTGTTTCCAAACGGAGATGAAAACCACATCTTTTCTCATCCTGATTATTGATGTGTATTAACCGTTGTGCCTTGAGTCCCACAATGTGTTTAGAGCCAATGGAAGTCCACGTGAATGAATGGAGTTCTCCTCTATCACAAACCCTACTCAGAGTGGAGTCACAGGGTCACAGAGTCTGGCCCAGACACGGTACCTGCACGTCTTTGCGAGCGGCCTCCATCCGCCTCACGGACTCCTCCGCCTCCTTCCTCTTCTCCTCCACCACCCGCGTCTCCTCTCCCACTTGTTTCTGTGAGAGACATCACCAGGGGAGACTCCACTCACTCTCTGAGCGTCCCCTCTCACCCCCGCTCCACGCGAACCCTCCACAGTGACGGGGGCAGTAGCCCCGGTGCAGCGATGGAGGCTGGGGGAGCAAAGGCTGCAGGGAACAGATTTCACGAGGAGTTAAAACGTGTTCAGGCTACCTAAGTAGTGGGTGGGGATACCTGTGTAGTGGGTGGTACTGAGTAGTGGTTGGAGCTACTTGAGCAGTGGGTGGGGCTACTTGATCATTGGGTGGGGCTAACTAAGCAGTGGGTGGGGCTACTAGAGTGGTGGGCGGGGCTACCATAATAGTGGGCGGGGCTATATGAGGACTGGATTGACAGGGCACGGGAGTGACAATGTTACTGGTAGGAATGAAGTGGACCAGCCACCAATAGATTATTTCGTCCGTCCGTCCGTCGGACCGTCCGTCCGACCGTGTAGCAATATGCCCCTACTGCAAACACTTGGCATGACCCTACAAAAACCTTTAGACTCAGTGAGGCTTTCCTGGCGAAACAAGTGTAACATTCCCTTAAAATTCCCTGAGATAGCTGTTAATTAAAACTTTGAAATTAAAATTTTACTCACAGCGCCCTAAAGCCTACAGCGAGGCCTAAAGCCTAGAACTACGCCTGAAACTCTCCTTTCGTATCCTACCCCCGCATGTGTGAAAGGGAGTTAATGTTTAACAATGTTACATTCCCTCATGTTTTTCAATAGAAACATTTACATTTAAAGCTTTTACATTAATAATTAAAACATTTCAATACAAAAATTAACTCACGGCGCCCTAAAGCCTCCAGCTAGGCCTAAAGCCTAGAACTAGGCCTGAAACTCTCCCTTCGTATCGTACCCCCACGTGTGTGAAAGGGGTTAATATTTAACAATGTAACATTCCCTCATGTTTTTAAATAGAAAATTTAAATTTAAAGCTTTAACATAAATAATTAAAACATTTAAATTAAAAATTAACTCACAGCGCCCTAAAGCCTACAGCTAGGCCTAAAGCCTAGAACTAGGCCTCAATTTCTCCCTTCGTATGGTCTGATTAGGTGTAGCAACATCGCCCCTACTGCAAACACTTGGCAGGACCCTACAAAAACCTTTTCACTCAGTGGGGCTTTCCTGGCTAAACAAGTGTAATAATACATTATGTTTATATTCTTTGGTTATTCGTTCCTACCAGCCCACCCGCAGGGTCCTGTTATCTGCCTTGCCTGCTACAGGAGGTCGTGCGTGTGAACCCGCGCCTGATGTCTGCATATATGCAGTTTGCATGTCTCTCTCCATGGTCGCTTGGATTTTTCTCTGGGTCCTCCGGTTTTTCTGTCCACGTTTAGGAAGGTGCGTTTAGAGTATTTGGCTGCCATACATTTAGATCTGATAAGCCACTTTGTTGAGCTGTCATTTGTGGCCAGGTTGCCTCTGAAAAAAAGCTACATAGCTCAGTGAGCTTCACTTGGTAAATAAAAATTCGTTTTAGTTTAGTTTAACATGGTACAAGGAGGGGCTGCAATGTCACTGTTGAATGTCTGAGAAATTCGGTAGAGAGCATCTTGATGAAAATATAAATACGGTCACGATATACTTGGTCTGCCAAAATCACGTGACATTTCTGGAACGCCACGTCCAGTGACCCGGTAGCTGCTGTAGAGTGCGGCGCTAAACTGGCACAGACCAGCACGAGGCTACCAAGCGGTGAGCACTGCAGCTCACCCAGTCCCAGTCGTTTTACATTTCGTTTACATTTTAGTGAATGCTCCTCTCTACCACAAACCACTTTTTGTATACACCACGGTCTATGCACTCACGTCATTTTGAGAAAACATTTTACACATTGAAGTCCTTAATTTTTATAAAATATACTAAGAGCACATCTATAAATTTGTCATATAACAGGATTGATAATAACATGTGGTTGTATTATTTCTGCACTATGACCACCTCAGCATACCTGAAATGAAATCAAGGTTATTAAAATTAGAATAAACAATGGGCAGCTGAAAGAGGAATAATATAATATTTAGTTAGATATTTATGTTCAGTTATTACATGAAAATGATGACTTAACGCAGGAGGGCTCCCGCTCACACACACAGACCGTCTCACCTCCCGTGTCTTGTGCTCATCCTCCAGCGTAGCCACATCGTGACCCTTGTGGTCTCCTGCGATGGTGCAGGTTGTGCAGACCAAGCTCTTGTCCTGACGGCAGAAAAACTTTATCTTCTTTCTGTGCGTCTTGCAATTGCGGTCTTCAGGATTCGTGTCTGGATCCACCAGAATGTGGTCCCTGAACTTCGCGGTCTCCTGATGAGGCTTTACATGAGTCACACAGTAAGACACATCACACCTGAGGCAGGTCTTCGAGGCAGCGGTCATGCCATCGTTACAGAAGTCACACAAGACCACGGTGGCCATTTTATCTGCGGCACTGCGCTGCTCCACCAGGTTGGCGAGCGTGAAGTTCTTGCTCAGCTTGGGCCTCCGAGGGAAGGTCACTCGGCACTGTGGGCAGGAGAAGGACTCTGCCGCATCCCAGGCGCCCTCCACGCACTCGAGGCAGAACGAGTGGCCGCAGCTGAGCGTGCAGGGGCAGCGGAAGGCGTCCAGGCAGATGGGGCAGGTCAACTCCCCTGGGGCCTCCTTACCACTGGGAGCTGCACTCGCCATGGTCCTGTGGCTTCACTCAGAGATAGGCGCTGGCTGTTGTTCAGGTCGTCGCTGGCTGTAGCTCAGGCAATCGCTGACTGTCACTCAGGCAGTCTCTGGCTGTAGCTCAGGCAGGCTGGCTGTAGCACAGACAGTCAATGGCTGTAGCTCCGGCAGTATCTAGCAATAGCTCACGCAGTCTCTGGCTGTAGCTCAGGCAGTCTCTGGCGACATCTGAGACACTAAACTAGGAACAAGCCACGTAAATGTGAGGCAGGTTAAAGTACAAACTCTTTTAGTTTGATTTGCATATCGTGAGGCGCGCCCTGCAATGTGTTGACTTTTGACCATGCAGAGACGTCTCGGTGCCAGAAGTAGCTAAATAAAGACTCAGCTCACCTTATCTCAATTGACCTCATCTCAACTAACCTATTGTCAACTCACCTTGTGTCAAGGTTGGTCCATCTTGGACCTAACAAAATTCCCTCTTGCAGTCCATTTAGCTGCTCTCACAATCAACAGCTACCCTCCAATTACATAAACTCACGAGCCCCACCGTCACGCAAGATGACGTAAGTTTTCCCATAACAAAGTTGAACTCGCCTACCAAGCTCCAAATAATTGTGACCCTTAAAACACGAATATCAGAACAGTTGAGCACCAACAAATCCTGGCGCGTCCTTTCCAGACAGCCCCAAAGAGCACACCTTTTCTCAATGTGCTTAACATATTAAAAAGAAAGGATGACAGGGACGTGTTAGAGGCTGAGGAATGGGTGACTGCGATAGGGATACTTAGAGATTACGAAAGGGTAGGGGGAGGGAAGAGGAAGAATGTGACGGTGGGTAAACAACTCTAGCGTCACTACATGATACCTCCACCATGGTGACCTATTTTTCAAGCCGATCGGCTCCACAATGCGGAATAAGCAACGGCATCCATGGACCAGGCTTTAAAGCGATGAAGCAAGTTTACTTCTGTGCTTAGGCCAGGTTACAGACAGTAGAGTGAGATGTGTGAAGGCCCACCAACACGGCCTATCTAAACCCACTCACACCTATGACCCTGTGTAATCATCACACACGCACAATCTCATTAGTGGTGGTCGTTATGCGTTTCACCATTTCACACACATCACCAAAACCAACTCTACTGTCCACATGTACTGTAGACAGTCTGCGAACATCCCGAATACGTACCACGCATCCACGGGCGGGAAACCAGCACCGCGGTTTTAGGCATCAGTCCAAGAGGCCTACAGTGGGCTGGATCTGCCTTCTCCCTTCTGATCTTCACACCAGGCTGTGGGTCTTTGCTCGCACCCCAGGGGGAGCTGCCTTGCACTCTCAGCTCATTGCAGCTGGTGCTGCTGCTCCAGCTGGTGCCGCTGCCTCCTCCACTGTGGCTGCTGCTTCTCCCGCTGGTGCTGCTTCTTTTGCTGGTGCTGCTCTAACAGTCAACCCCTTGTATACTGGAAGGTGCCAATGGGTTTTGGCCACCTGGCCTAGCACATCCAAATAATTTCAGTTTCAAATGGACCGGAAACCCATCGAGTCAGACTATGTACCATCATTGAACACCACTGTGAACCACGTTATATTGTATCCATGACAACGAGATAGGGTAATGGAGAAGAGGTCAGGCTTTACTATAGAGAAAGAAAGAGGGTAAGAAGTGAGGCTGCTTCATGTACAGGGTCAGTGTAGAGTCTATGAACAGTGTTGAGTCTTTGGGCAGGGTCAGTGTAGAGTCTATGAACAGTGTTGAGTCTTTGGGCAGCATTGAGTCTATGGGCAGTGTTGAGTCTATGGGCAGTGCTGTTCAATGTACAGGAGATCTTTATCCAATAGAGGGTCCAAAGAGGAATAAGGATCGATAACGGGATTGAGTACAGGGAGAAAGAGGCACAGAAGAGGGACTCAAACTACACCATCGCACCCTGTCCTCAACTCATTTACTCACCATCTCACCCACTCATCCATTCACTTCGTAATTCACTCTTCATCTCACTCACTTTCCTACCATCTCACTATTTCACCCTCTCGCCATCTCTGTCACTCAATTACCCTTCATTCACTCATTCACTCACCCACCAACTCACTTATCACTCACCACTATCTCACTCAACCACCTACAATCTCAGGAACCAATTCACCCACTCACTCATTCACGCATTAATTAAATCATGCAGACACCTACCATCTGAGTCATTTGCTCACTCATTCTCTCACTCAGGATCTTAGTAACTTATTCACCCACTCACTCACCCACGCACTCACTCAACCACCATTCCTCTCATGCACAATCCCACTCGCTCACATATGCATGTCACAAGACGCACCCTGGTAAGTGCCGACGTCTCAGCGCCAGGGGTTGCTGGTCAAAGTCCATCTCATCTAACCTCATGTCAACTCACCTAATCTCAAATAACATCTTGTAAACTCATCTCATGTAACCTCATTCTCACACACCTCATCTCACCTCAATTCAACTCACTTCATCTCAATTCACCTCATCCCCACCATCTCAACTCACCTCACCCTCACATACCTCACCTTCAAATCACCTCACCCACCCACTCACTCACCTAATAATTCGCTCGTGCTAATTCACTCACCATCTCACTCTCAACTGGCTAAAGAAATAAACTCCTCGTGGAGCTGCCCATAAACCGTTTCATAACAAAGCGACATTGTAACAAAGCGATGAATTACTACAATGACCACAACCCACCAACACCTGAAAACACCATCTGCTACACGGTGCACGTTAACGAGCCCATGCATTGACACTTTCATAGTTTCACAGAGAGACCCCCAGACTCACATAGACACCCATAGACTCACCATACAGAGACCCATAGACTCACATTGACACCCATAGACTCACCATACAGAGACCCAGACTCACATAGACACCCATCGACTCATCGAGTGACCCCATATAATCACCGTGCAGAAACCCATAGACTCACATAGAGACCCGTAGACTCACAACACTGAAATCATAGACTCATCAGAGAGACCCCATAGACTCACCATGCAGAGACCCATAGACTCACCACACAATGAAATAGGCATCAGCACATATTCCAACAGAACGGGCACGGTTCAGGGGACAGAAACAACAAAATGAAATTAGGGAAAAAAACTCGTTTTTCAATGCACACACTTTGATTTGCATTCAAACGTAGAAAATAATTATTTTGACCCAGAATTGATTAAATTTGAATCAAGTGGGTGGCTTGCATAAAGAAATTTAAACTAATATCGAAAGTAAACCACTCACTTTTATTCAGTAGATTAAATTTATTTATTCTGGTCTGTTCGCTGATGTTTTCCCTTTGCTCCACAAGAATGTGAATCACAGAAATGATATTTGTCACCATTCTGGATCACCGCACAGCATTTGTAGTTTGCTATCAAAATTCCAGCACCATGATGATTGAACAGCTGTTTCAAACCGTTCAGCAACTTGAAGCCAATTTCAGGAATGTTCCGTTTGTCATCTAGATTTTGAAGTTGATGGAGCATTATCATGCACTATTGAGAACAAGTCGTAGAACATGATGAAGTCGATCTGGATGACACGAAGTTTTTTACGTCCAGGAAGCTGGACTCTGGTATGTTGATGTTGGCATAGCGAAGACCATTCTAATTATTTTGTAAAATTGTTGCCTTCAATCAGCACTTGGTTGTAGATGTTATTGCTCCATATCGATGATGGAAACAAGCGGGACTCAACAATTGATGAGAGTTCCATGGCACTTCATTGTGTTCCAGCTGAGGAATTATTCAAGAAACCAGCATTAGCTTGGTTCCATGAAGTACGAATCAGTCGGGAATGATCATTGATCCTGAAGTAAGCATCGAGTTCAAACAGTTCTTCTTGTTCCGCTCTCTCTTGTCGCACAATTGCGTTTTGCTGCAGATTGGTATCATCGGTAATGTGCTGGACATTTCTGTAGAGTGGATTGTTGTTGATGAGCCAGTTCAGGACGCTATTTACACGTTCTGTCGAAATCGAGAATGGTGATGTAAAGATTTTCCACCTCGTCTTTGACAAGAACATTTACGGCCACTTCTGGAGATGGCAGCAGCATGTTCAGTAAACGCTCACTTACTTGGAAGAGTCTTGAGCGAACAGGATGGCCTGGCGTTTGAATCAATACTGCCATAAAATGCAACAAATTTTGAGATTTTGATTAGGGAATAATGCGGGATATGATGCGCTGTTCAACTTGGGATAGAACAGCAATTTATCGAGAATTGCCCCCTGATCTAGATTGTTCCAATAGGATTTCGCTGGGGAAGCTGATCGTTGCGATTCAGATGCCGTCTGCATCGATCACACAACAACATACTTGACTTTTGTGAAAGCTACAATGGCAAACAGTCGGGAATTTGCGCAGAATTCAGCCTCAAATGACTCACTTGGCTAGGATATCACTGATTCTGACATTCCTCGTGAACCTTGTCAGCAAGCACGTTGATTTGTCAATCAAAGAATCCAAAATCCGCGACTGCAATGAGTCTGCACTGTCATTGTGTTTCCAATTTTTGGACTCTTATCAGATTACCGACTCGTTTGTTATTTGTGTGGCATGGCGCTGTGAATCATGTTCTAGACGGCAGCGACGCTCTTCAGGTCCTTCCTGTGCAATCAGTGATGTCTGACGTTCTCTTTGTTATGCTAATCTTTGGACACTGTTCTGGAGTTTTTTCTGCAATCCCATGGCTAGACGTGTGAATTGTATGGCTTCTAATCAATTTTCTCGATGCTCAGTGGTTCTGAAGCTTTTTTGGCATGGTAAACTGCACGCAATTCTCCCTGTTTGCCTTTTTGTGATGATGTTGCAGTTTCTTTTGTGATCGTACTGCTTTTGTTCATCAAGCTTCTCTGTCACTGACTTTGCGTTTCTTGCTTTTTACCCATGATTTTAGAAGAAATGGCAATTAAACGTTTGGCAGCGTATGTTTTAGGGCTTATCACGTGACGTTGATATACATTTCTGACCGTCAGCGTTGAAACTTACCATTAGCTGTTGATAACGAAATTAAATCTCTTGTGATCTGTTGATGGAAATACATTTTTCAGCAATCTCTGACGTTTCCTTCTTTAACAGAATTTCTCATGTTATTTGATTTAAAATGTCCGTAATATTAACTAGAGGGTAATGCCGTGTGATGCACTGTCTTCGCGTACACCCCGTAGGTGGGTGTAGTACCAGCACTGAAACCGTCTCAAGTGGGATGAAATGTCTTTGTTTAGCAAATTCCGCAAGACTTAGAATACCGGTAATTTTGGACTGAGGGAAAAAGGACCAAAAACACTTTTTTTCGATAATTTTTTTGTTGGAAATAAAAATTTCATCGGCGATTTAAAAATTAAAGGAAATGAATTCGTTGGCAACATGCACATTAAATATTTTTCCCGTTTTAGTCTCATTGTCATTCACTTAAATAAGACTTCTAAGTAAAATCTGGTAATTTGCATATAGTAAGCTTATGTAATGTTGAAGTCTAGCAAAGAAATAAAAGTGGAATTCATCTCTCTATTGATGCATATGCAAAGTTAATATCATATTTCCAGGAGAACATGCAAACGCCAAATATGCAGGCACAAGATGTTAACTGTTAAGAACAGCAACACTATAACCCTCATTGGCTATGAATAAATCACCCGGACATGAAGATGTGGCCGATCTGGTGGGACCCTGAAAGCCAAGCAGATCTCAGCCTGGACAGTCCCTTGCTGTTGGGCCACGTTGTGTTTATATGCAGTTGTACTATACATCTGTAGACGAGTACTTTGAGTAGCCAATGAGGGATGAGCGTAGGAGGGATGGGAGGGCATGGATTACGTAATGCCACAGGTTACGTAGAGGGGCTTCAGGTAGCACCTTCGAGAAGGGGGGCGTGGCTGAGCTAAAGGGAGGAGTCACGGAAGGGTACTTAAGGGAGACTACGTGGGGACATGTGGTGGTCGTGCAGGGCCATGGTAAGGAGTGGCCGGAAGAGGTCTCTCTCCTCATTGTGGGGTGGTGTTGGCTGATCCCCCGCCCCGGGCAAACGGGTCAGAGAGCCTAGGGGTATCCGAAGTAGTCCCCACGTATATAGTTATCCCGGGTCCGGTGAAGGACACAGGTTGGAACCCAGAGAGAGCGGTGATTCCAGATCTATGTAAAGGACAGAGAATAGAAGCACCTACACTGGTGTGAGTGTAGATTACAGTGTGGAAATACGTGTTAATAAACGGCGACAAGTCCTTACAGTGTTCCTCATCTCTGTGGGTTGGACTGCACTACACATCTATGCTGCCTGCCTTTACCAATCCACACTGAGCAGCCGGGGTGAAGTATGTCAAACGGCCTCCACAACCAGCAGTGGATTGACAAAAGTTATCTATGCTCCTACAGGCATTGTGCGGTGCTCATCTCCACCAGTGGAAATTCCACATTCCCATGGCAGAGGCCCTCTTTAACAACCACTGACGACATGGCACACAGTTGTACCTGTTTAATGACGCTGTAAAGATGGCAATGATGGCTGCTTATGTCAACCCTTGACCCTACAATAAATGACAGCATACGTATTGCTATACAACAATAGTCTAGGTAATGCAAGGTTGATAGCACCTCGCACGAAGCACGGCTATTACAACTATAATAAATTACATTTAGAACAAGATAATACGTGTACTGTAACGCGTTTGTCGTATTTGCGATCATTAAGTACTGCACTATATGGAAGCCGGTCAGGTACATATAGACTGCAATGCTATATAAATGCGCGCATATGCACAACAGTGCATATCGCGACAATGTATTCATCGTGCACAGATTTAGCACTTTAATTTAAAGCATTTATATCAGCAATCATAATTAGAACATTTTGCCAATTAAGATAGCGATAACATTATGATATTTAATTCAAAATCAAGATCATGGTCCTCACCTGCTCACTCAACTTCAGCATACCAGGTTGCCCTCAGCGCGTTGGCACGGGTGGTGCAAAGCAAATAATATTACTATTAATTACGCTTATAACTATGTAATTATTGTAACAACAGCAATAGTAGTCATTATTATTATTGTTGGTCTCGCGCTAAGTAATAGGAAATCACAGCGCCCGCTCCAGCGCCATGACGTGCGGCGACATAAGCTCGCCTTTCATTGGTCAGTCTCCCCAAGAACAGCAGCCACTCTGATTGGACAAGACGTTTCCCCTCGTAGCTGGGCGCGACCATTCGTGATTTAAAATGGGAGGCAGGGCGGAACGTATGATTTTTATGACAAAAATATAAATTTCGATTTAAAGCTTTCGTGACTGCAGGGATTCATCTTCTTGGTTCTTTCGGTAAAGTCACGTACAAGGGAAGTAATAAAATAATGAAAATAAAACATAATAAAATTATTCTCACGACGTTTCGGCCACAACGCAAGCAGCCGTCCTCAGGTGAAAACCAGGTACGTGACTTTACCGAAAGAACCAAGAAGACAAAAATATAGTAACAAATACAATGAGGGCCATTTAAAGAACCTGGATCGGTTCTTTAAATATAATCTTGAATTGTCACGCGAGACGAATATGTGTAGAACATTTGAGATCGTTAGACTTCGTAAAAGGGTCAAATATTTGAAATAATATAAACACACAACAGGGCGTTCAATGAAAGTGTGTAAAAAATAAATATCACGACCTCGGCGGCTAACCCCGACTGAGCAAAGTAAATTGCAACGCGCCGAAAAATGTCCACCAATTCAAGTGGAAAATACAATCAGTAAAATAAATAATATGAAAAGCAGTTTCACACGTCGTCTTTTGCGACCAATATTATCTATAAGAGGTATTTTTGGGTTAGATTGAGTAAATATAAATTAGTCGTTTCGCCACTAATTACAACCAACATGTGTAGGCTGGTTGTGATGACCGGCGAATCGTCTAATTAACTGATGACTCTAGGTCTGGAGCAGAGAGGAGTGGGCACAATCCTCGGAGTGTTCGGAAGTGGTAGAGACCTGCTCTGACTGTAGCTGCGACCTTCGGGCGCATGGCCAAGCTTTGATCAAACAGCACACCGAGGTTGCGTCCTTTGGACACACGGAGAGGCGAGCTCTGCTAATCAGTGGAGGATCGAAGTGGCCCTGCCACGCTCTCACTCTGCTCTGAGTCAACAATCATATACACTGTCTTGCCCAGGTTTAACTGCAGCCAGTTTGCTTCAGACAAGCATTCTGAAAGAACAGAGTAGCGGCGTCTGGTTCTGACGTACATTGAAAACTAATTTCTTTAGAACTGATTTTTGTGTTTGGTTTGTTGTCCTCACCCCGCACCTTCCGATATATAACTAACAAATTACAATTGGATATTAATTGATATGAATGTTTAAACACGAAATGCAAGCGTGGGCAAGTCAGGAAAAACAAAAATAGTCCCTCATCACACCAAGACAGCACACAATCTCTCAATAATATTGTACATGAATATTGAACTATCGATACATGGATATGGATCAAAGTTCCAATCACATTTGCAAATGTGGCTGAAGCCAGCTCGATTATTCTGCTTCAGGACGTTTATTGAAGGAAATGTATGATGTTAAGGAATGAAACAAGGTTTTTCCAAAACGTTGGTGCTGCAACGGCAAAAGCTTTGTCACTATTTAATTTTCGTTGTTGGGATAATTAACAGGCAATTAATGGATGTCTTCGGTTTCTTGGGTTTGACAGTGGGCTTCATGATTTAGCTAAATATAGCACAGATTTCCCAAGAAGGATTTTACGGACAAACAGGGCCCAATGTAGATTTCGACTTGCATCAAGTGACGTGAGATGGGATTTTAAGTCGAGGTCAAATTTGTGGGTCATGTATGGTACATACAATAAAAATCGGAGATCAGAATGACAAATGGGGTTTAGTCTGTTCAGTGTTACATTAGTAGCTGATCTGTATGAAGCTTCACAGTAGCCACCAACCTTGTGGAACGCCATTTGTTATTTTAATATATTTGGACGAGATTTTACCATGATGTACCTTTTGAGAATGATCTGAGAGGTACCTTTATTATACTGTCTGAAAATGTAAGTTGACTGAATGTGTAAGTAGAATATCATGGTCAACAGTATCAAAGGCTTTTGACGAGCAATGAATAGTGCACATAAGTAGTGGCCTTTATGCAGGTTACTGAAGAAAAATTATTATCCATCATAGCTGTGGTGGCACAGTAATCCTCATGGAAACCAGACTCTTTATTGCGCGGGAGATTGTGAGTTTCAGGTCGCCGTCTATTCGTGCTTTAAGTATTTTTTTCGAATATTGTTGTAATTGTGAAAGACTAACCAATGGTCTGTAAATATTCTTACAATGTCCGCCCTAACAAAACTGCCCACATCTAGTTCAGCAGTAACCGTGCAGGGTGCAACGGTCACATTATTAAGGTGTTTGTAAATCTTACCTTATCACATGCAGTCACATATTCTTAATCTAGCATACAGCTGCTTATCTCTGAAGACAATAAAACATTTCCCCACGTTCAAAAGTTTGCACTTCATTGGTGCGAGAAACCAATTTGTTCATAAAATGCAACTGGCAGTTTATAAAAAGTTATAATCACATCCAACTTTTTCACATACGGACAAACAGTCCCCAGCGAGTCGGATATGCGACGTTGGACTGTAAAAATAAAAAAAATGAAATTTTGTCACAACTTTGCATTACTGTTCCAATCTTTAAGCACAGAGGCCATTTCTCAAATCCATACCCATACCACAGGACTTTGTGCAGCCTGAAGCGTGGTCAAATAACCGCCACGACCTGCAGAGCGTGCGACGGCCCTCATCAAACAGTGGACTGACAAAAGGGCTGTACATGTGTAATGTGAGCGTAGGCTGGGGCTTCGCCGCCCCAGCCCTGAAGCCAACCAGGTGACATGAGCCATCGGGAGCAGGGTTCAAGGGTGGAGCCCACGGGCGCTCGGGGGTGGTATTATCTGGACAGTTCTTAAGGAGAGTGGTGAAGGGCGGAGTCTGGGTGACGCGGGAAGGGGATATAAGGGAGAGCCGGAAGGGGCTCGAGTTCAGTTGGTGAGAGCTGGAAGCTGGACCACGTCGCGGGTCTCCGCGAGCCGTCGGCCACGTGGCGACGACTCCCAGCGCGCCGTCTGCCAGCGGTGCGCGCGAGCGGGGAAGCGGGATGCCACCTCACGCAACGTGCCGCGGAACGTCCGAGAGAGCGAACGCAAGCTGTCCAGATAATGAATAAATAAACGGACAGAGACTGAGTCGCTTGTCGTCGACCTGTATTATTACACATGGACAGTATATCGCATTGTGGTTAGGATACGGGATCAATAATTCACGTACGTATGTTGAAATAGTTTCACACCGTACGTAGCCAACTATTAAAATCGATACGAACTAGAGGCCGACCAAAACTGAATTTATGGTTTCAGCCGAAACCGAAACCAGATCAAAAGTATAAAATTGACTTTCGGCCGAAACGAATTCGAAACCGAAAGTTTAACTACACTTTCGACCGAGACCAAAAGTGAAAGGTATATAAACGAAGTTACCGAACACAAGATTTATTAAATACTAGCGGTAAGTACCCGGCGTTGCCCGGTGAAAAAGGCAGACACACATGTAGACTTACACACAGACATCGACTCACACCCATAGAAACACATCGACTTAGATGCACATACACATATGGTTAAGCGTAGGATGGATCGTTAGCTGGCCAGCCTAAATGTTTGTAACCAGCGAAGATGTTCCATTAGGGGTGCACGTTTTGCATGCGTAGAGGAAGGGAGGGAATTACCATGGCCGAGAAGACCTGGAGCTTCATGCGGAGCGAGAGACCATGTAGCGTCCACACAGCATAACGCAGCCGATGAAAAGATAATGGCGCCCGACTGATTTGGAGTGAGACCTCTGCTGTCAAACCGGAGCCGGTCATGAACACACTGGCCAGGTATGGGAATCTCGGCAATCTCTCCACAACTGCCGCATCACCAATTGTGAGTTGTGGGGCTGGATTGGTCGATGGGATAAAATACCCAGGCAGGTGCTTAGTTTTGGTGGGGCTGATGGTGAGGCCCCACCTCTTTGTGGCAAGCTCCAGGTTCAGCAGCAGTGAGCAGCAATCACCAGAGCATCGATCAGCCTCCATTGTATCTGTACCATATGGTAATTCCACCGGTATAGCCATAATACCATCATGAAGGTCCTAAGGATCGTGAGCAAAGGGTGAGGGACTCCGAAAGCATGAAGAACAACCCAGAGGCCAGGCCTAGTATCATAGGCCTTGACCAGGTCAATAAAGCACATACATTCACTCACACGCACACATGGACCTACAACACGCAAAGAAATGGACTCACATGGAGCAACGCACACAAAGCGACTAACACACACGCACATGGACTGACACACACAGACATATCGACTCACACATAAACACATCGACTTACACACACATATATGGACTCACACACACATAGACATCCACTTGACATACACACGTGGAGTTACACACACATATCGACGTACACACATACAGTGACTCACACACACACATACACACCGACTCACACACAGACATACGTGGACTGACACACACACACATTGACGTAAACACACATATGTACTTACACACACACAATGGACTAAAACACACACACATGGACTGACACACACATACATATGGACTCACACACATAGACATCCACTTTAAATACACACACATGGAGTTACACACACATATATGGACGTACACACATACAGCGACTCAGACACACACACACAGACATACGTGGACTAGCACACACATTGACATAAACACACATGTACTTACACACACATGGACTTACACACACATAGACAGACACACACATGGATTAACACACACATATCGACTCACACACGCACTGACTTACACACACATCTAGTGACACACACACATGTATGGACTTACACACACATGTGGATTACACACACACATATGGACTGACACACACATACACAGCGACTGACACACATAGACACACAAATGCACATTGACTTACACACTCAGATGGAGGCATGCACACACATCGACTAACACACACACATGGACTAACACACACAGCGACTGATACGCACACAAATGGACTGACACGCACACTTGGACTGATACACACACACAAACTCTTGGACGTACACACACACATCGGCGTTGTCCATTCGAAAAAGACAGACACCCACATGGGTGTCAAAGACACGCATGGCTCTACACGCACAAACATATGGAATCAAAGACACACACGTGGGCTCACACACACACATCGATGGGCACAACAATCCCCGATGATGGCACAGCTATCAGTATCGCAGTACTACTTTGAGTAAATAGCGTGACGTGAGCGATGGAAACAATAGAAATGCATTAAGAAATAAGCAGAAATAAGTGTAAATGAAAGATAAACAATGAACCAGAGTTGGTATGTGCACACAAAGATAAACGTATTTGTTTCATAATATTAAGCAATGAAGCAGATTTTTTATCAGCACACAAACATTATTATTGTAATGTTTGTAAACTAATGTGTTTAACAAGGAACTTTGTACTTACCATAGGCGTGTTGAGGCCTTTGCCATGCGTAGCCCCTCCTGGCCTACATTGGCGAGGCGGCGGAGTTGGCAGTTGGCAGGCTAGGGGCTGGGCCGCTACCCCCCTGCATCCCCTGCCCGTGCAAGCATAATGTTATGTAAGCAGTAAAATATTATTATGTACGGAGTCTGTAGTATAAAGCGGACGCATCGTGTTGGGATGGGGGCGAAGAGGACATGACACTGTGAAGAAATATCTGCAGAGTTACGTATGTACGTCTTGCCTGTAAAACGCGTAAAAGGAAATGTCCCCCGTGAGCTCGTGCGAACGTGCATCACTTGGCAGGGTCCACCCCCCCCCCCCCCGCAATTGGCGTCAGTTGGTACGGTCGATGTCGAGCATAAGTAGAAACAGCACAAATTGTTAATTAAACTACGTTAAAGTTTACGATGGGAAAACGGAAGAGCCTATTCCCACCACGGGCTAAGGGCGTGCGTCTGGCAATTTTTTTTCTATGTGAAGGCCACCGTTCGAGAGCCAAATCCCCTGCAAGCGCGCGCGGAGACTTTATATATAAGAAAAGAAGACTAGCGGTAAGTACCCGGCGTTGCTCGGGCGAAAAAGGCAGACACACACATATATGGTTAAACCCAGGATGGATCGTTAGCCGGCCAGTCTAAATGTTTCTAACCGGTGAAGATGTTCCATTAGGGGGGTGCACGTTTCACAAGCGTAGAGAAGGGAGGGAATTACCGTGGCCGAGAAGACCTGGAGCTTCATGCGGAGCGAGAGACCAGGTCGCTTCCACACAGCGTAACGCAGCCGATGAAAAGATAATGGCGCTCGACTGACTCGGAGACCTCTGCTGTTAAACTGGAGCCGGTCATGAGCACACTGGCCAGGTATGGGAATCTTGGCAATCTCTCCACAACTGCCGCATCACCAATTGTGAGTTGTGGGGGTGGATTGTTCGATGGTACAAAAAACCCAGGCAGGTGCTTAGTTTTGGTGGGGCTGATGGTAAGGCCCCACCTCTTAGTGGCAAACTCCAGGTTCAGCAGAAGTGAGCAGCAATGACCAGAGCATCGGCATACATAACATGGTTGAGCAATAGGGAGGCATCCCTTTACCGCCCGGCATCGATCAGCCCCCATTGTATCTGTACATATGGTAATTCCTCGGGCAAAGCCATTGAAGGCTTCACGAACTACGTGGTCAAAAGATATGTTAAATAATGTGGAGCCAGAGGACATCCCTGTCACCCAAGGTGTACAGGGAATGGCTCTGACTGACGGCCACGTAGTTTGACGCGGGGCCGTTCACCAGCATGAAGGTCCTTAAGGATCGTGAGCAAAGGGTGAGGGACTCCGAAAGCATGAAGAACAACCCAGAGGCCAGGCCTACTGATGGTCTCATAGGCCTTGACCAGGTCAATAAAGCACATACATTCACTCACACGCACACATGGACCTACAGACACGCAAAGAAATGAACTTACACTGACTCACATGGAGCCACGCACACCTAGCAACTAACACACACGGCCATGGACTGACACACATAGACATATCGACTCACACAGACAAACACATGCACTTAGACACACACATATGGACTCACACACGCATAGACATGCATTTAGATACACACACATGGAGTTACATACACATATATCGACGTACACACATATAGCGACTCACACATACACATCGACTCACACACAGACATACGTGGACTCATACACACATTGACGTAAACACACATGTACTTACACACATATCGACTAAGACACATACACATGGACTTACACATACATACATAGACTGACACACACATTGCCCTACACACACATAGACATATGGACTGTGACACACAGACATCTACTTTAGATAACATGGATTAACACACACATCGACTGACACACATTGACACACAAATGCACATTGACTTCCCCACTCAAATGGAGCCATGCACACACATCGACTCACACGCATTCACTGAGACACACACACATCGAGTGAAACACACACGTATGGACTTACACACACATGTGGACTAACACACACAGCGACTGATACGTACACAAATGGACTGACACACACACAAACACATGGGGCGTTGTCCGTTTGAAAAAAACAGACACACACATGGACTTACACACAGACATGGACCCACAAGCATAGACACCCATCGACTTACACGCACACAAACACATATGGACTCACACAAACATGGACTTTAGGGACACACATGTAGTTTCTGCACACGAACATTATAATTGTAATATTTGTAAACTTATTTCTTTAATAATAGTAAACAATAAACCACAGTTCTTAGCGAAAGATGCAATAAAATTGTACTTTACATTGGCGTGGTGACGCCTCGTCCCGTGCAGAGCCCGCGGCCTCGCCTTGATTGGCAAGCAGGAGGAGGTGAGATATTGCCAGGCTGCGGGCTGGGCCGCTACCCCTGCCCCATCCCCCCCACCATCCCCCGCCCGAGGCAGAATAATACTATGTAAGCGCTTTAATAATACTAAAGTAATATCTAAGGACTTTATACCAGTAACTGCACGCATTGGGGTGGGGGGAAGAGAACATCACACTGTGAAAAGAAATCGGCAGCGTGATGTGTATATTTATTCCATGTTAAACGCCTAAAATAAAATGTCCCCCGTGAGCTGGAGCGAACGCGCATCACTTGGCAGGGTCCGCCCCCCCAGGCAATTGTCGTGAGTTGGTGCGGTCGATGTCGCGCAATAAGTAAATAATAAAAATAAAAATGCCATTAATTCGTTAATTAAACGACTTTAAAATTTACAGACGTGAAAACGGAATAGCCTATTCCCACCAGGGGCTTAGGGCGTGCCGGCTGGAAATTATTTCGGTCGTAAACCCCACCGTCCGAGAGCCAAATCCCCGCAAGCGCGCGCGGAGACCTTTATATATAAATACTGTCACTTTCAACGAAGGAAAAACTGCCTAAATTGTCCTTCAACAAGTAAAGCCTCAATGAGTCACTATTCAAATATTTTTTGGGACGCTCAGTCAATTCCTTTTCAAATTAGTGTTTTTGAATGTGCGAGAAACCCAAACACAACCCTGCAGCAGCTCTTTTCGTTTCAGACTGTTGAGGACACCTGCGGTGCCCATAGAGGCCACCTGCTTTGAGTGGCGAGTCCCTGCGGTGCACCGTGCCAGGCTCATTATTCGTGGCCAATGTTTTGGACAAACTTCGTGAACCCTGTAGACCTGTTTGAAACCGGACTGAAGAACGGAAGTGAGGTTGGAGGACTTTTTTAACTGAAACTCCGACGTCCTTTCTGGACTGTCTGGACGAGCTTATTAGGTGAGTTAAACTTTGTTAGGAGACAACATACGTTATTTATGCATGACGGTGGGGCTCGTGAGTTTGTGTAATTGAAGGGTAGCTGTTGTTGTATTTATGCCCCTTTTTCCAAATTCTTATTAAGAATAATTCGCAAATATTTTTTTTATTAATAATAGGAAAAATATATATAAAACAGATACCCCAAAAACTCTCAACTCACAAGCCACACAAAGCATCTGGAGGTCGTAAAATGCCATTAAACAACAAACTTCGAGGCAAAGAGAGGTTAGAGACTATCTGGAAATCTCCAGATTGACAAAGGCCTATATGACCCCGACCTTCCAAAACATTCTGGACATTCACAATAAATATGCAGGGTCAGAGAAAAAACACACACGCTCAGAGCAGAGACAAACAACGTTACAACTCGCGTTTTTTTAACGGTTTTCTTTAACGGTAAAAGTTTTAAACTCAGCAAAAAGAACAAATCAACGTGATAAGACTGCAATCTATTAGTGGCTTTATTATTACTTATTTTATTTCACCCTTATACAACATATTATGTTGTATTGTATCTGTCTATCTATGTAACTTCACCAAATGAATCAAATACCGATGGTCGGTGTCGTTTCTCGCAGAACGAAGTGACGATGTGTGGTTAAGTGCGAGTAAAGCTTGCGAAATTCCAGCTATCACTCTCGTGAAAGAGCCTGAGCCAGCGCAGCCCTGAAATGAGGGCGGGAGAGGCATCAGCGGGTGCCCGTGTGAAGCTGTCAGCTGCACGCCAAAGGCGAAAGCAAGGAGAGAGAACGGTGCAGTGGAAATAGCCTGGACCAGCCGCCCATGAGGAAGAGGAGAGCGCCATTGAATGCGCCGTGTGTTTGACCACACACCGACCTGCACCAGCTGGGAACCAAGACGGAATCATCGCGCACCACGACGACGAGCGTCGTGCTGACTCGTCATCCAGCTGCGGACAAACAGCTGCAAACGGCCATAGAGCACGGGAGCCAGCCCGCCAGCGCATGAGTGAGCGAGCGCCGCCGAGCACCGGGCGCCACCGAGCGTCGAGCGACCGAGCCTCTTCAAGGACAACATCGTGCCGACGCAGCTCATCTGCGAGAGAGAAAGCCGGCGGTTCACTGCAGCCACGCCCGAGCGAGAGGGAAATTCTCCGAAGCCGTTTGTATGACACGCCCACCCTCACACACTCACTGCTCCGCAGGGAACAAACAAATTTTGGTACAAGGAATGCCCAACCTCGGCGTCTACTTTACGCGAAGAATTGATCAAAGAAGACACATGCACACAACACGCATATCGGGACGAATAAGATTGTTCCAAAAAGTTATCTTTGTGTTTCGGAAAGGGTCGCCATTCCAAGGTGGTGCGTTAAATATCAACTGATTGTGAAAAGCAGTTTCTGCCCGTCGAGTTACATGAATACGATTGTTAGAAGTATTTTAGTCATTCGTTTTCGCTAATTGCATAATCTTCACAATGAATCAATTGACATATACTTTACCTTCGGGATGTAATAATATGCTTATCGCCTTTCATATGAATATCGTTGCATGCCTGTTTTAAGAACTTCCCTATCGTCGTCTATGCTCGTGTCACGCGGTGGAATTAATTATATGTCCGGTGGCCAAAGTGAAACAACGCAATCATTGATGGTTAAAGGTACTGCTCAATGAGGGAAATTTCCCCGATGGTACCGGGGAGAATTTCAAGCATGAGAGTTCGCATATTAGAGTGTCATGTTTTTGTTTAGAATTAAAATTGCTTAAAATAAGTGTTTGAGTGGTTCTTTCCTAAGTTCATGCGTAACTATCTTATTTTTTGAGAACTGTATCCTGCGTTGAGATATTAATTTGGAGACCTAACATAACACACTAAGATATAATCAATAATGTTTTAGAAAGAATAATTGTTTTATCCGATTGATACAACTCTGGGCAGCGAAGCTAAGCCCAATAATCATAACTGCTCACATTAACATAATCGCAAACATTTGCATAAATTAATACAAGTATATCTACATAAATTAGCATATTTTCCGGGATTTATGAATTTTTCGAATCTTCATTTCAGTCTTATTATTTTTATCAAAATTTCATAACCCGACATATACAACACTGTTGCTTGTGAGAGTATCTGTGTGGACAACAACAGGGAATTTGCATAGGTCCAAGATGGACCAACCTTCACAGAAGTGTGTTGACATGTGCTGAGTTGACAAGAGGTTAGTTGAGATGAGGTGATTTGAGATAAGGTGAGCTGACTCTTTATCTAGCCGTCTCTTGCGCCGAGACATCTCTACCCGGTCACAAGTCAACACATTACAGGGTGTTCCTCATGATATGCAAATCAAACTGAAAGACTTTGTACTTTAACCTGCCTCACATTTTGGTGGCTTGTTTCTGGTTTAGTGTCTCAGATGTCGCCAGAGACTGCATGAGCTACAGCCAGAGACTGCGTGAGCTATAGCTAAATACTGCCGGAGCTACAGCCAGTCTGCCGGAGCGACTGGCAGAGATTGTGTAGCTCCAGCAAGCTACTGCCTGAGCTCCAGCCAGTGCCCCTTCTCTGAGTGGAGCCACGGGGCCATGGCGAGTGCGGCTCCCAGCGGTCGCGAGGCTCCAGGGGAGTTGACCTGCCCCATCTGCCTGGACGCCTTCCGCTGCCCCTGCACGCTCAGCTGCGGCCACTCGTTCTGTCTCAAGTGCGTGGAGGGCGCCTGGGATGCGGCCGAGTCCTTCTCCTGCCCACAGTGCCGAGTGACCTTCCCTCAGAGGCCCAAGCTGAACAAGAGCGTGACGCTTACCAACCTCATCGAGCAGCTGCAAGTGGCTGAGCCCTGCTGCCGATGATGCTGCTTCTGCTGTTTGCTGCGATTATTGCAGGAAGCTCGCAGTGAAGACTTGCCTCAAGTGTGAGACGTCGTTCTGTATGACCCACGTCGCGCCCCACCAGAAGTTGACAAAATTTAGTGACCACGTCCTTGTGTCGCCCGGTGTGAACTTGGAGAATCGACGGTGTATGGAGCACAGAGACGAGTACCGCTTCTACTGCGTTAACGATGGACGCCTGGTCTGCAGGGACTGCACCATCACTGTGGATCATCGAGGGCACGAGCTCGTCACTCTGAAGGTGGAGCACGACAAACGAATGGTGAGGAGGAGGTTCTAACGGTCACCGAGTAGTACCCACAATACCGCAGCATCAGCTGATGAACTTTGTCAACAGCAACATCTAAAAATAATGAAACCACAGCAAGTGGCTCAGACTAATTTTAAAGTGGATTTAATATTTTACATGCCCGTCAATTTATTTTTCAAACGAGTGTTTGAAGGGTAGATTCATAGTACAGTCGACCCTTCTGCATCGCGACTTTCCCCATCGCGGTTTCGATACATCGCGGGGTCAGCATAAGAAATAAAAGGGTAATTTTTCGGGAGTTTTGGGGAATTTTGCGAAATCTGCAGACGACACGCAAAAAGTTTAGTAACTCAAATGCATAAATTATATGTACAGTACTGTATAATATTCATGTATTTAATATTTTAACTAGCTTGTTTGCCCGTCCAACAACGATGTATATGCAGTAAATCTGAAATATTCAATAAAAAAATTGTTCAGCTCATGATTATTGATGGGGGGGGGGAAAGTTTGCCCCATATGGAGTGGCGTAACCCGCTAATGGTTATTGGGGAGGGGTCCGGCATGGGGAGTGACGTCACCCGCTCATGTTATTAATGAGGGGAGGGGTGCAGCACCCCACCTGTTCATGCATATTAATGAAGGGGGAATGGCCTCATGTGGAGTGACGTCACGCGCGGGACACACAGACATTCTTGGCTCATTATAGTTGTAATTACCATAAATATAAACGTATTTTTTTAAGTTAAACATTTTTTAAGTTAGTTTGCGAAAAGAACCTCGGTTCTATGCGCTGGTTTGGAGGACACCAAGTGTGTTTAAGGCAGCCTCTCACGTGATATCTCGCAGGGATCTCGCAGTGATCTTTGTATCTCGCGTTTCTCTTATGTTTTTGTACCGCTTCACTCGCCAAGGGGACCAAAACATTTTATGCTGTTTTTCCAGATTACGAGGGGCCTGTGCCCGTAACCCCACGATGTGGAAGGGTCGACTGTATACAGGCATCAGGGTCGGGTTCGAACCCACGACCTCCTGTATCACAGGCAAACCATCTTAAAACTCTGGTGCCCTGTCCACCCACTACTCAGATAGCCCCGCCCACGACTCATGTAGCCCCACCCACCATTCGGATAGCCCCACATACTACTCCAGTAGTCCTGCCCACTGCGCAGCTAGCCCCACCACTACGCCGTTAGCCCCACCCACTACATAGGTAGCTCTGCCCACTGCTGAGGCAGCCCCACCCACTATGCAGGTAGCTTTGCCCACTGCTGAGGCAGCTCCACCCACTACTTAGGTAGCCACACCCACTACTTAGGTAGCTCCACCCACTACTCAGGTAGCTCCACCCACTACTCAGGTAGCTCCACCCACTACTCAGGTAGCTCCACCCACTACTTAGGTAGCTCCACCCACTACTTAGGTAGCTCCACCCACTGCTCAGGTAGCCCACCCACTACTCAGGTAGCTCCACCCACTACTAGGTAGCTCCACCCACTACTTAGGTAGCTCCACCCACTGCTAGCAGCTCCACCCACTACTCAGGTAGCTCCACCCACTACTCAGGTAGCTCCACCCACTACTCAGGTAGCTCCACCCACTACTCAGGTAGCTCCACCCACTACTAGGTAGCTCCACCCACTACTTAGGTAGCTCCACCCACTGCTCAGGTAGCCCACCACTACTCAGGTAGCTCCACCCACTACTCAGGTAGCTCCACCCACTACTCAGGTAGCTCCACCCACTACTCAGGTAGCTCCACCACTACTCAGGTAGCTCCACCCACTACTTAGGTAGCCCCACCCACTACTCAGGTAGCTCTGCCCATTGCTCAGGTAATCCACCAACTACTCAGGTAGCCATACCCACTACTTAGGTAGCTTCACCCACAACCTAGGAAGCCCTGCGCACGTTTGAGCTCCTCGTGAAATCAGTTCCCTGCAGCGCTCGCTCCCCCAGCCTCCATTGCTGCACCGGGGCTATTGACCCGTCACTGTGGATGAGTTTGCGTGGAGTTGGGGTGAGAGGGGATGCTCAGAGAGTGAGTGGAGTCTCCCCTGGTGACGTCTCTCACAGAAACAAGTGGGAGAGGAGACACGGGCGGTGGAGGAGAAGAGGAGGGAAGTGGAAGAGTCCGTGAGGCGGATGGAGGCGCTCGCAGGGACGTGCAGGTACCGCGTCTGGGCCTGATTCTGTGACCCCGTGACTCCACTCTGAGTAGGGTTTGTGATGGAGGACAACTACATTCATTCACGTCGACTTCCATTGGCTCCAAACACATTGTGGGACGAAACCCACAACCGTCAGGACGAGTAAAGAGGTGGTTCTCATCTCCACTGAGAAACTCAATCAGTGGTGTAAATTCCACATTCACATATCTCCATACAACTTACCACTTCAACGTCTGTTATCTATTTTGGTCAGATGAGGTGGTACGTACCTCTTATCCACCACTCTGGTGGCAGAGTTGATGATCACACACAGACTGTTGTACACCATCTTACTGACATCACTCAAGCTTTGGGGTGGCCAGGTGGCAGTATAGCAAGTGGTTTCATGATCCCATCTCTTCATCCATATGTAATGCGGGCGTAAACGACCTCCCGGATGTGACGTCACAGGGGGAGGAGTTACGTCACGTGGGGGAGATGTTATAGCGGGAAGACAGGAAGACATTTGGGTCAGTCGGGGGAGTGAAGAGTGGAGAACACGTTGGGTGGTCGCCGTGCCTCAGCCTGGTGGCTGAGGGGCTCATGACGGCGCCAGCCAGCGGTGTGGAAGAGAGAGTTGGGGATAGAGACAGAGAGTGGCGAGATCGCCACAGAGGCCACGCAGGGCTGAGGTTGGAGATGGCGAGATCGCCACAGAGGCCACGCAGGGCTGAGGTTGGGGAGTGGCGAGATCGCCACACACGGTAAGACTCGGCACCGCCAGCCAGCGGTGACCGAGCACGGAGGAACGGGGAGCAGTGGTGGAGCTGCTGTGAGAGCAGCCGGAGGGCAGCGGAGCTGCAGGAGCGCGGAAGGCTACGGGAGCGAAGGCAGCAGTGGAGCTGCCAAGCGGGGAGTTCTGAGAGAGAGCCGTGTGGGAAGAGTATACGAACCCGAATAAAGGACACGGAGACAGATACCGTAGTCGAGTCCATTATTACACATACATGTGGTTTTTCTCACATTCAAAACATTCATTTAAAGAGGAATTGGCCTAACTTACCATTTCATTAAGGCCCTTTACAAATTTCCTTCGCTTCGTCCTGATAGCCTTGTGCAATGAGAATGTCACAGACCCTAAATGTACTCCTGATGGTATTTGATGATTTCAATGCCTCACAGCCCCGAATCGTGTTGTCCTGAAAATGCACAGCAGCGCTATCAGAGGAAGACTGAGGCCTCAGTGCTGCAAACTCCTATCACTGTCTGGACACCTTAAGAGTTGCACTCGGGTCACACTGACCTGAATGTCATTTCACAAAGGACCAGACATTTAATGAACAGAGGTGGCATTTATTTCTCTTTGCAGGGATCCATGACAGATGAAAAGCCTCAATCTCGGTCAGATCCGCCCGCACGAGAGCAGCGTTGGATGCGGAGAAGGCGCTTTAGAGCAAGCGGAGCAGAAAGGGCGTGAGCAGCTGTCCCAGATCGAGAAGAAGATCGCTCACTACCAGCGCGAGATCAGCGAGCTCCAGGCAGCAGCCACTCGCCTGCAGGCCCTAGCGCAAGAGAGGGACTCGCTCGCGTTCCTACAGGTGAGCGATGAGTCTCCAGTGTCGCTATTGGCACAGAGCCCTCTCACCAGCAGCAGAGGGAGGCTCGTGAATGTGAGCTCGCATCCACTGGGCTTGAGAACACAGCTCCACTCATGGACTCGCATCGCAGCTCCAGTGGCTGCCATTTGGAAGGCCAGCTCAGATTTTCTCATTTAAATGAATTCTCTCTCCCGTCCTTTAACAGATTCCCATTAAGTTTGTGTCATTGTGATTATAAACTAAATGTTATTGGAATTGCATCTTTAAATAAACCCTACAACAACAATGTACACGGTATTCATGATTATCATCAGCCATGATCTATCCACTGATAGATGAAGGCCTCCCCAAGCCGTTGTCACATCTCATGATGCCGCGATGCAACAATCCACCAGCGCCTGCTCACGAGCCGATGTCATCTCTGCTTCTTGCTTTGTGGACCTATTCTTGGATGCGCGACCTTCAGTGTTCCTATTATGGAAGTTAAATAAATACGAGGTCTCATACGTATTAATGATATTCTTGTGTATTCACCACCACTTCTGTAAGATCTGCCACGTGTGCATTGACGACAGAAATTAATCTCAACACAGATCAATATCAACTGGTCTCACTCTGAAATAGTTGCCCTGCAAATCAGTGTTGGTCCTCATGGGGTGGCGAGATGTTAACTACCTCGCCTGGATACCGGAGGTCGTGGATTTGATCTCAACCATGACGTCCCTATATATTTGGAGTTTGCATGTCTCTCTCCATGGTCTCATTGATTTTTCTCCGTGTCCTCTAGTTTTTCACACGTGCATTTAGAGTATTGGGCTGCTGTAAATTTCCACGAGATTAACCACTTCGTGAGCTATCATTTGTGGCCAGGTTGCTTCTGAAGAGCTCAATCGCTCAGTGGGCCTGACGTGGACAATTTTAAAATAGTAATTTATAGTTGACTTTCAACTGGTCTCACTGAAATATTTGCCCGTAAGTCAGTGTTGGTGATCATGGGGTCATAAGCAAAGACTTTGGAGTTTACATTCCACCCACGGTGTTGCAGTGGGAACTCCACTGATCGCAAGGGATCGGAGGTAGAGACACAGTAATGCATCTCTATCTCTCCACAGGTCCACCTGAAGGAGACGCACAGGTAAAAGACGACTATCACTCACGACTCGACACACGACAAAATGGGACTAAGTGTGGGGTGCGGGCAGTGAGACATTGACTGTGTGGGGATGCTGTGTGTAGTGAATGCTGTGTGATGGTGCCGTACGTAATGATGCTATGTGTGGTGATAGTAATTTTGTGTGGTGATGATGCTGTGTCTGGTGATGCTGTGTGGTAATTATGCTGTGTGATGAGGCTGTGTGTGGTNAAGCTGTGTGATGAGGTGTGTGTGGTAAGCTGTGTGATGAGGCTGTGTGTGGTGAAGCTGTGTGATGAGGCTGTGTGGTGAAACTGCGCGGTGATGATGCTGTGTAATGAGGCTGTGTGTGATGATGCTGTGTGTGGTAATGCTGTGTGATTATGCTATGTGTGTGATGCTGTCTTTTGATACCGTGCGTCGTTATTCTGTATGTGGTAATAGTAATCTGTTTGTGATGCTGTAATTGTGAGATGAGTGATGATGCTTTGTTTGATGAGTGCCTGTGAGATGGAGCTGTGATGATCCCACGTGCGATGACGCTGTGATGAGTGTCTATGTTATGGAGCTGTGATTATCCTGAGTGACGATGCTCTATGTGAGACAGTAGCCTTGTCTGTTCTGCTTTCACAGGACAGGGAGGGTAACAGCAGATCCACCCTCAGCTCCCAGTCAAGAGGACATTGCCTCACTGAAAGTCCTGGAGACAACTGGAGTCAAACTCCTGTGTGAGTTCTTCAGTGTGAATCATGGGTGATGGGGCCATCTTGACAATAAAGTATCCCCGTGTGTGTGCATGAGGTCGACTCAGACTCAAATAATTACCTGGAGTTTATAAACGTCACCACTAGGGAGACAAAGGCGGCCAGGCGTAGTTCTGGCCACCCATCCCGTCGTGTGTCGTGCCAACCTTCAACGGTGCTGATTTGCCCCAACAGTCTGTAAAGGCTACACAGGGGATATTTCTATGTTTACATCCTGGAACCTGATGCGGTGTGTAAACAAACTCGCCACTAGGGAGACAAAGGTGGTCAGACGTGGTGCTGGCCACCCAATAGTCTGTAAGGCTACAAGAGGATCTTAGTCTTTGTTCACATCTCATTCCAGGACCCTACTGAACAGAGCCATGAGACTTAGTGTGGTGTTCTTGGGTAAATAATCAGCATTACGAGTCAGGGGTAATTGTGATGTTGAGATGGAGTGTATGCCTGTGAAGGTGTCTGTGCATTTATGCATGGGGGAGTGGTGGTATAGTGGTTAGCACACTGCACTACAATCCAAGTTACCTATAGTGGTCGTGATGAGGATGGTGGTAATGATGCTGATGTTAGTGATAATGTGAGTGATGGAAATAGTGATAGCATTGGTGATGGTGTTGGTCGTGGTGATGTCAGCGACGGTCGTGGTGATGGTAATGATGGTGACATTGGTGATATGGGTGGTGAACGTTGTGATGGTTTTGCTGATGACGCTGATGGTAGTAGTGATGATATTGGTTATGGTGGTCATGGTAGTGATGGTGGTGATGATGGTTTTAATGGTCGTTGTGATGGTTATGATGATGCTGGTCGTGTCGGTGATTTTGGTGATAGTGATGAAGATGGTGGTGATGGAAATAGTGGTAATTGTAGTGATGGTGGTGATTGTTTGTAATAGTGGTGATTGTTTGTGATGGTGCTAGTGGTGGTGATGATGGTTGTGATGTCGCTTATTGCTATAGAAATGTTGTTGATGTTCAGTGTTGATGATAGTGGTGATGGTGATGTATATATTGTTGTCTACGATGATATTGATGGCGAGGATGCTTGGTGATGTGTATGTTTGTGATGTTTTTGTTGATGGTAAAGATAGTTGGTGATAGTAATGTTGATGGTGGATGATGGTGTTCTGTTGTGATGTTGTCATCGCTGTTGTCAAAGACGGACGCTCGCCGACTCTGGACACGAACTCAGCTAATAACTACCTCCAGATCTCCTCGGATCTCAGGACGATGACGCTGAGCCCTGCCTCCAGGGTCGCCCTGATCACCCACACCGGTTTAATAGTTGTGCACAAGCCATGTGCTGTGAGAGCTTCTCGTCGGGCTACCGCTACTGGGAGTTGGACGTGGGGGACGCGCGGTGGTGGCGGGTTGGAGTCGCGTACTGGACGATCCCACAGAAAGGGAGTGGTAGTACACAGCAGCTGGGAGGGAGTGACGCGTCCTGGTGTTTAGAGAAATGTTATAACAGCTTCTCAGTGTTTCATGGTGGAGTGAAGACAGTACTGTCGGAGAGGGGCCCCTCCCCCGCAGAATCGGGCTTTACCTGCACTGGGAGGGGGGCTCCTGGCGTTTTACTGCGCTGACTCCATGGAGGTGATCCACGAGGTTCGGAAGAGATTCTTGCAGCCTCTCTACCCTGGGATGTGTCTGGGGTATTGTAATGATCGATTGAAGATTGTGTATCTGAGTCGTGCATCCTGAGGATGAGGAGAGATAGAAACCCAAGAAACCGAGACAGAAACCCAATAAACGGAGGAGAGGGGGATGGTGAGGAGAGGGTGAAGTGAGGGTGAGGTAAGGTGAGGCGAGAATGGAGGAGAAAGTGAGGGAAGGTGACGGGTGAGTATGGAGGGTGATTGTGAGGGTGAAGGGTGAGGCGAGGGTGGAGAGGAGAGGATGTGAAGGAGGGGTAGAGAGAGGGTGAGGTGATGGGAGGGTGGGGTGAAAATTGAGGGAAGGGTGAGGTGAGCATGGAGGGGAGGGTGAGGTCCAGGTTGCGTGTGTGAGCGATGTCGCCAGTCAAGTTCAAATCGCAGGTTCGTGTGGCTGCTCCTTCTCCTGCAGTGTGCGCTTGCATCACCACGCCTCCTCATCCCTGCGATTCACCATCATCACCATCATCACCAACATCATCATCATCACCCATCATCAATTTCATCACCCCATCATCATCATCACTACTATCACCACCATCATCACTATCATCACCACTGTTATCATCACCACCATCACACCGTGAACACCACCACCACCATCATAATCACCATAGTCATCACTACCACCATCATCACTATCACTGTCATCACCACCGTCAAAACTACCATCAGCATCATCACCACCACGATCAAGCTCATCACCATCAATACCACGACTAACACCACTACTATCATCACTACCATCATCATTATCATCATCACTATCAGCACCCACATCACCATCACCCTTCTTACCACCACAATCATCACAATCATCACCATAATTTCGATTATCAATATCAACACCACAAAAACTGCCATAATCATCACCATTATCACATCCACCATCACGACCATCATTACCACCATCATCACTATCCTCACCGTGAAAACCACCATCATCATTCCCACCATCACCCTCATCACGACCATTACCACCATAATTATCATCATCAGCATCATCACCGCTCACATCACCATCACCATTCTTGCTATAATCATCAAACCATCACCACCATCATAATCACCATCACTACCATCATTACTAACATGATCAACACTACTATTATCACCATTTCACCATTATTACCACCACTATGTTGTATATGTAATAAAGCTCGTTGAGGCGACTTCTGGAATCCGTCTTTTATTCAACTTATTACAGTTTACTTCACGCTGCTGATAGGCAGCGTGAGAGGGACAGATATAGAGAGAGAGACGCACCGCCACGTGGCAACTCAGAGCCCCGCTCCCGCGTGGCCCCTTCCTCTCTTCGTTCCACGTGTCGTTCCTCTCTACCCATATTTAATACCCGGGTCACGTGGTACGTTTCCGCCAATCCTCGTTAGCCTGTATGGAATCTTCCAGGTTCCCTCGTCAGTTCCCGGGACCACGCCCCTGACTCATCTCCTCATTGGCTGTGGCCAAAGCCAGCAGAACCAATCCTTATAGCTGTCACCTTTCCATCACGTCAGGGCCATGCCCCTAGGCTTCCCCCCATTGGCTGTAAACCAGGACCGGCAGAGCCAATCACCATAACGAGTTGTGATACGTCAGTGAGCCGGATATATACTCATATTACATATATGTCGGGTCTTGAAATATTTATTAAAATAATAACGAAATAAATGAAGATTGGAAAAATGCGCATAAATTATGTTAATCAGGGAGGTCATCGTATTGTTTTATGTAAATGTATGTGATTATACTAATGTATGCAGCTATTATAATTAGGCTTATCTTCGTTGTCTAGGATCGTATTATCAATCGGGATAATACAATGAATTGTATGAAGTTATGCAAGTGTGATGTAATTATGCTAATTTAACCTCGGCTTCGTTGTCTAGGGTCGTATTATTAATCGGATAATACAATTATTCTCGCTTTATCATTTACCGATATGTCTTAGTGTTTTTATGTCAGGTCTTCAAATTCAAATATCAATGCAGGATACAGTTCTTATAAGTAAGATTATTATGCATGAAGTCGGAAAGAAACCACTCAGACACTGTGTTAAGCAATTCAAATTTCTAAACAAAAACATAACACTCTAATATGCAAACTTTGATGCTTGGAATTATCAGCACAGTACCACTGGGGAAGTTGCCCTCATTGATCCGTACATTTAACCATCAATGATTACGTTGTCAAACTGGCAACCGAACAATTGATTAATTCCACCGAGTAACGCGAGCATATACGGCGATAGGGAAAAGTCCTTAACATGTGTAATGCGAGCGTAAACGGGGTTCGCTGCTGGCTCTGGCCCAATCACACGGCCCGGGGTATTGGGGGCAGAGCCCAGTATAGGGGCGTGCGGGAGGGGGGCTGCCATTCACCTCGGGTCCAATTGGAAGCGAGGTGAATGGAGGTGGAGCCAGCAGGGCAGTATGGGAAGGCCGGATCTGACGATCCGGAATTGAATTAGTCAGGGTCACGTGGTAAAGAGGATATAGGTGGGAGGCCGGAAGGGATTGGGGTCAGTTGTTGGAGTGAAGAAGCGGGACCACGTTGGGTGTGCGGAGTGGGGGATGGAGGAGCTGACGGAGGAGCCGCGCGGGCGCGCGCGAGGAGACGCTGGTGCGCTGTCAGGACCAGCGGGGTGTGAGGAGGGAGCCGACGAGGGAGCACGTGCGGGGCGAGCGCGAGGAGACGCTGGTCCGCTGTCAGGACCAGCGGGGTGCGAGGAGGAAACTAAATAAAAGAGCAACGGAGACCAGCAGTGCCTGACGAAGTATTTTATTATACATGCATGCGACGATATTCATACGAAAGGCAATTAAAATATTATTATTATTACATCCCAAAGGCAAACGTTACATCAATATCTTCTTGGTTCTTTCGGTAAAGTCACGTAGAATGGAAATAATAAAGTAATAAAAATAAAACAATAAAATAATTCTCACGACGTTTCGGCCACAACGCAAGCAGCCGTCCTCAGGTGAAGAACAGGTCTGTCAGAAAGACAGTGTCTGAATGAACACCACCAGGCTTGGCAGCGTATATTTAAGCTGGGTTGGTGGAGAAGAGCGCCTTGACAAAGGAATTTGCATATCAAGAGGAATTTAGCATATTTATGGCAAACGCAGGTATGTGATTGGTACTACTTATACGTCAATAGATTCATCGGCAAGTTTATATAATTAACCAAATTTCTTGGAACAATGGTGTGCAGCCGTGTGTGCCTGCTTACGCAAGATGCTTATGTTGCGCTAAGGCGTCAATTAATTCGTGATAAAGATTCTGTGATCTAAAGAAAGGTTTAACACAATATTCTCCCAGTGAGCATGTAGATTTGTAACGAAGGTTTCAAACGTTTAGTTTACATCGATTAATCTATTGGTAATTTTTAAGCCATTAAAAAAATAATAACGACTAATACTTGTAATGCGAGCGTAAACGGCCTCGCGGATATGACGTAACAGGTGGGAGGAGTTGGGTCACGTGGGGAGAGGGAGTGCTTTTAAGGGCAGGAACCGGAAGAGCGGGAGGAGAGTGTGGGAATAAAGACAGGAGGAGGCCACGCAGGGCAGGAGGTGGAAAGTGGCGTGATCGCCACAGGTCGGGACTCGGCACCGTTGGCCAGCGGTGTCCGGGCACGGAGGAGACCAGGAGAGCAGCAGCGGGGCTGCATAGAGAGCAGCCGTGGGGCTGCAGGTCGAGGCAGAGAGTCTGAGTGAAAAGCCAGCAGCGGGGCTGCATCGGGAGCCAGCAGCAAGTCTGCGGGAGCGACGGCAGCAGTGGGGCTGCCGAGCGGGAGACGGAGGAGACTCTGAGCGAGACGCCACAATAAAGGACAACGGAGACAGACCCAATGCAAGAGTCCTTTATTACATACTTATAAACGACCATATTCATATCACTCGATGAGCACCAATGTCTTCACGATCAGCTAGTGGTTCATGCACTCTTATAATTATTCGTATTATTGGCTCGGGGTTGGTTCATGTGTGTGTGGATTGTCTCCTTGATAAATTATTTGTGTTAAGCAGACGCCGGGCGCTGCGTCGTGAGCTTGTGATGGTGGGGGAGGGGCATACAAACAGCTTGTTGCTCGTCAGTTCAACTCGAGCTGCAGCTGCCCGTCCGCTGGCATTCACTCTCAAAACTCGTAATTGTATTCGCCCACCTTTTAAACGACTGTGAAAGCTTAGTACAAAACAACTTATCGCTATCCTTGACTTTGCAAGCGACTCAACACATCAGGATAAATGTAGAATAAAACTTTCAGCGATACTCTGTCGGCCCATGCCAAACTCAGCTCTTAACAACACATCGTCCCTTCTCTCTGCGAGGCCACACCCATGGTTGATGTTGGTGCCATGTCCCTCAGACAGACTGAACGCAGCCTGCTCCCTCGCAAGACTGAACTGAACGATATGTGTTCGTGCTTAAAAATGTGCAATTCCCTCCCCTCTTTGCGCGCCCCCGCGAGAGAAAAAAAATTAACCCGTAAAAACAAAGTTTTTCACTATAAATCCTTATTATGCGTGGCGGCTAGAGTCCTCTCGTCCTCTGGCTTGAGATGGCTGCCACCTATGGGTCAGATGATTGTTTGCCAGTATTAAGCAATTGGTAATTAAATATAATTTGTTTTCCCTAAACAGTGTAAAATTTTGGAAAAAAATTTTCACGAACATTGTCTCGCACAACGAGTCTGTGTGCAAAATGTCAGCTCGATTGGATCACGGGAAGTGGGTTAAAAAACGACCGAAAGGTTTGCACGGTCGTAAGCGCGCAAGCAAGCAAGCGAACTTAATATAAAGGATTTAAAAAAGATGCCCTCCTTCACCATCCTCTCTCCGCGGCCGCCCTGACTCTCCCCCTCTTCCCTTGGTAACCTCGAACGGGCTGTTTTCCGTCAAGTTTATAATTGTTTGCATTTCCCCCCTCCTTCGTAGTGTTTGTTATCTCGAGGCCAGACACCCTTCATACGTATTTATGGCTGCCATGTGTTTGTGTCGAATGTTGGAAGACAAAAGTGGCCGAGGCTTTGATTCCATGGAAAACATTTATCTGGTCTTGTGTGTTGGACCTATTCCTTGTATCTCTTATGAGTTACCCCTGGTCTAATATATCGTGGTTATTATTCGGTTCATGTTTAACCAAGATTCGTAATGCCCCTTGTTACCATAATTATTCCGAGGGTTTTGCCAAGCTTTGTTATAAGTCTGTGTCTCCAGGGATCGGTGTTTAACCAAGCCCTCACTTTCCTGACTGCCAGAATTCACATTCCTTGGTTCTCTTGGTGAAGTTACATGGATAGAAAGATACAATACAAAATTATATGAGTTGAATAAGGGTGAAATAAAATAAGTAACAATAATAAAGTTACTAATATAAACTGCAGTTTATAACGTTGATTTGTTCTTTTTGCTGAGTTTCAAACTTTAATCGTTAAAGGAAATGCGAGTTGTAATGTTGTTTGTCTCTGCTCTCTGCGTGTGTGTTATTTTATGGCTCTGCATATTTGTTTGTGAACTGTCCAGAACGTTTGGGAAGGTCGGGTAATATGTCCTTTGTCAATCTGGAGATTTCCCAGATAGTCGCTAACCTTCCTTTGCCCCGAAGTATGTTGTTTAATGTTATATGACCTCCTGATGATTGGTGTGGCTTGTGAGGTGTAGCAGTTGAGTGTTGGTTTTATTTATTTCTTATATAAAAATATATATTGGCCGATTTATTCTTAATATGAATTTTGGAAAAAGGCCTATACAGTGAGGGAAAAAGTATTTGATCCCCTGCTGATTTTGTACGCTTGCCCACTGACAAAGAAATGATCAGTCTATAATTTTAATGGTAGGTTTATTTGAACAGTGAGAGACAGAATAACAACAAAATCCAGAAAAACGCATGTCAAAAATGTTAGAAATTGATTTGCATTTTAATGAGGGAAATAAGTATTTGACCCCTCTGCAAAACATGACTTAGTACTTGGTGGCAAAACCCTTGTTGGCAATCAGAGGTCAGACGTTTCTTGTAGTTGGCCACCAGGTTTGCACACATCTCAGGAGGGATTTTGTCCCACTCCTCTTTGCAGATCTTCTACAAGTCATTAAGGTTTTGAGGCTGACGTTTGGCAACTAGAACCTTCAGCTCCCTCCACAGATTTTCTATGGGATTAACGTCTGGGGACTGGCTAGTCCACTCCAGTAATTTAATGTGCTTCTTCTCGAGCCACTCCTTTGTTGCCTTGGCCGTGTGTTTTTGGGTCATTGTCATGCTGGAATACCCATCCACGACCTATTTTCAATGCCCTGTCTGAGGGAAGGTTCTAACCCAAGATCTGACGGTACATGGCCCCGTCCATCGTCCCTTTGATGCAGTGAAGTTGTCCTGTCCCCTTAGCAGAAAAACACCCCAAAGCATAATGTTTCCACCTCCATGTTTGACGGTGGGGATGGTGTTCTTGGGGTCATCGGCAGCATTCCTCCTCCAAACACGGCAGTTGAGTTGATGCCAAAGAGCCATTTTGGTCTCATCTGAACACAACACTTTCACCCAGTTGTCCTCTGAATCATTCAGATGTTCATTGGCAAACTTCAGATGGGCATGTATATGTGCTTTCTTGAGCAGGGGGACCTTGCGGGCGCTGCAGGATTTGAGTCCTTCACGGCGTAGTGTGTTACCAACTGTTTTCTTGGTGACTATGGTCCCAGCTGCTTTGAGATCATTGACAAGATCCTCCCGTATAGTTCTGGACTGATTCCTCACCGTTCTCATGATCATTGCAACTCCATGGAGCCCCAGGTCGAGAAGATTGACAGTTATTTGTTTCTTCCATTTGCGAATAATCGCACCAACTGTTGTCACCTTCTCACAAAGCTGCTTGGCGATGGGCTTGTAGCCCATTCCAGCTATGTGTAGGTCTACAATCTTGTCCCTGCATCCTTGAGAGCTCTTTGGTCTTGGCCATGGTGGAGAGTTTGGAATCTGATTGATTGCTTCTGTGAACAGGTGTCTTTTATACAGGGACGGGGAGTCGTTGCTGGGAGCTGGATGGAGACAGTCGGGGAGAAGAAGATGATATGAGAGATAGAATAGGCTAACAGTGGAGCAGGAACAAGAAGAAGATATGAGGGATAGAATAGGCTCGCAGTGGAACAGGGACAGAGAAGATATGAGAGATAGGATAGGCTAGCAGTGGAACAGGAACGAGAGAAGATATGAGAGGCAGAGAGAGTCGGAGTGAACTGAGACATCGAGAGAGAGAGAGAGTCGGAGTGAGACGGAGACGCCGAGAGCGAGACAGTCGAAGCAGAGACAGTCGAAGCAGAGAAGAGAGTCGGGGAAAGAGATATGGAGAGAGAAACGGAGGGAGCGGAGCGAGCGAGGCAAGCGGAGCGCGGTGAGTGAGCAGAGAACATGCTGAAGTCACGGTTGTGAAATGTTAAGAGTTTTGTAATAAAAAGTGACGACGGAAAAATAAGAAGTTGTCTGCGTAAAGTTCAGCACTACACATTGAAAACGAATTTCTTTAGAACTGATGGTTGGTGCTGTTTAGTGTGTTGTTATCACCCCGCACATCCGATTAGGACGGTTGGCTATGTACGGTGCGAAAGAAGTTCAACATATATACAATAAATCTGAATCAGCATCTTTATTTATACTGGAGGAATCCAATAAGTCATGAAGCTCTTTTTCAAAGATGTCCAGTAGGGGTGGGTCAAATATTTACAATAATAAACAGAGTACAAACAGTCGATAGGGGTGTAAAATATAGGAAAAGTGTGCAAATCACTGAAACTAGATAAAAACTAATTAAACTAAGTAAATAACTACAATTTGCAATCGTATATTACTTCCTACTGATTTTTCAACACTAAAGGCAAGCATGGGCAACGCAGCAACACAACAGTCCCAGATCACACTAAGACAACACGGCAGTCTCTGAACACAACTGCACATGAATATTGAACTATTGATACATGTGTAGTGACATAAGAAGGGAGGGGCTGCTGGGGCTCTGGGTCCCTGGGCGGGTCAGACGCTTAAGCCTCTTGGCGTCAGGCGTTGGGTTCCCAGGCGCTTAATCCCCTTGGCGCCGCCAAGGGGGGGGGGGCTGTGTGTGCTCTGTGGGATATCTGGGGGCGCACACGGCCCACCCCTCGTTGGACCAGGCATAAAAGCGGAGCTCCCTGGACGATCGGGGCCAGTCGTAGCTCAAGACCCAAGACCCAAGACCAGCCATCTCAGGACCCTGGGATGCTGCGAGAGCCAGTGGTGGGACTCTGGAACTCCCGACTCTACGACCTTGTAAGGGCGAGTTCCAGAGCGTAGCCAGAGTAGTGTATCTAGGCTGTGTACCTAGGCTGTGTACCTAGGCTGTAACAGAGTATCAGGACTGTTGGATAGTTGGACTGTTGGAGAGTTGGAGTGTTGAATCGTAATAAAGAAGTTACCTCTACAAGTGTCTCCGGAAACCGTTACATTTGGCGTCAGAAGTGGCTATGGAGACAAGACGTAAGCCACGTACCTTCAGTCCTGACGGCGATGTCGAGGAACAAGCAGCGATGGGGCGGCCAACGCCGGCCGACAGCGACGCTGCACCGCCGGCTGAACAGCTGTCTGCTCCGCCGACCGTCCCTCTCCAGCGTCGGGAGCAGGAATGGAAGAGGCGCTGCTTCGCCTCACTGAGCTGCTCCACGCCACCGTCTCCATCCTGGACGACATGCGTCGCTCACAGGCGGAGACAGGAGGGAGAGAGGCGGCGCAGCGGCCTAGCCATTCCGCCGGCTCCAACACAAAGATGGCAGACGTTCCCGCCGCAAATACATCCGGGTGTGTCGTCACTTCTGCGGGGGAGCAGTGGCCGCTGGAGTGACATCACTTCTGGCTCAGCGCTGTCCAACCGAACAACGCCGCGTCATCAGCACTGCGTCTCTTACCGCGGGTGACAGCTGTCTGCAACCTAGCAACGCCGCGTCATCAGCGCTGAGTCCCTCACCGCCGGGTGACAGCTGTTTGCAACCTAGCATACCGTGTCATCAGCGCTGCGACCGGACAGTGAGGGCGCCATTCTTACTGTAACCGGCGCCGGGGCTGGCACATCGACCGACACGCTGGTCGCCACCTTTGCTGCTCTGGCCAAAGGTTGGAGGTCGGGAGACCAGGCCCCTGACACTTCGTACATTTACACGCTCCGGATTAATGATTTTTTTGTTGACAGTCTCTTTGTTGTCGTCGGGGAGTCGTGATTGTTGTTGGGTAAACTGTGTGGAGCTTCGCTCGTGAGTGTTGTCAATGTGTGTGCGAAACTTTGCTTGTGATTGTTAACAATGTATGGTTTGTATTGAGCTTTGTTCGTGATTGTTAATGTATAGCTTGTGCTGTCATTGTTAACGATGTATACTGTATGGGGCATTTATCTTGAGATGGTGACATGCTGCAAGAATTTGGAATTGTCATGCTGGCTCTAAAATATCTTGGGGTGCAGATCGTGACCAGGATGGCCCAGCGGGTGTTGCGTGTCTAACACGAGAGTTGTGGTCCCGTCATGCTATGGCTGACGGCTTGACCTGACAGCCCGGAGATAGAGACACTCTGTGGCATGTCTAGCCTAGTGGGCTGTGTGCTCACATGGCTCGGAGATGTGGTCCCGTCATGCTATGGCTGACGGCTTGACCTGACAGCCCGGAGATTGAAACACTCCGTGGCATGTCTAGCCTAGTGGGCTGTGCGCTCACAGGGCTCGGAGAGTGTGGTCCCGTCATGGAATAGCTGACGGCCCGGAGGTTGAGACCCTCTGTGGTGCATCTGGAGCAGTAGGCTCGCCCTGACAGCCCAGAGACTGAAACACTTTGAGGCGCGTTGAAACAGTGGGCTGGAGATTCGTGGTGTTCAGGTGTAGTTGTCCCGTTACGTTGGGACTGTATCCCTCAGTTGTTAGGGTGCATGTTGTGCAGGGAGTGAACGATGGGTCGTCTCAGCTCGGTCGGTACAGCTATATGCTGCGATGCGAGTCTTGGAGAGAGATTGGGTCTCAGCTCGGTCAGTACAGCTATATGCTGCGATGCGAGTCTTGGAAAGAGATTGGGTCTCAGCTCGGTCGGTACAGCTATATGCTGCGATGCGAGCCTTGGAGAGAGACTGGGTCGTCTCAGCTCTGTCGGTACAGCTATATGCTGCGATGCGAGTCTTGGAGACTGGGTTGAAGCCCCCCGATATTGCCGACGCGTGCTACTGGTTGTGATGCCGCGTCGGAAAGGCGGTGGGTGGTAACACGGAAATTCCCCCTGATATGGCCGACGTGCGCAGTTTTAGGATGAAGGCGCCACGTTGGAAGGCGGGGGTGCTAATGGTTGACATGTAATGTCGGTGGTGGTCCTCATTGAGGGCTGCTGGGACGCAAGCACGGGATGCCTTTTGGAGATGCGGTTCGTGCGTGTGGCCACCATTTATGGACAGGAGCAGGCAGATTTATTTTGTTTGTGTCATGTAAATTTTATATATATATTTTAAAATGTAGATACTGGAGCAGCCCTGAAGTGCGACTTCTTTACCCAGTACATGGGTCGGCCCTGAAGTACGACTTCTCGACCCGGGACGTAGACAGACATCCGGATAAGTGTGTGTAGAGGGGTGATAGACATGTTGGTCTTCGCCTTCTCACCACCTGACGGATGGAGGGTGGCAGAGTGGTGTGGATCCCTGCCATCCATGCGGTGGTTGTGCATCCAATGCGTCGGAATCTGTATATTTGTTATTGTTAATTCCCCGTTTTCTATGCGGATCCTGAGGAGGGCTAGGTGTGCCGCGGGTCGTTTGTTCATGTGTCATTGCTTCACCTTTTTGTTGATTGATGCTTGTATATAGTGTAAAGTTGTACAGGTTGGTTATGGTATTTCTGGTTGCTTTCTTGTTATCTTTTCTTTTCCTGTTGAGGCTCGCGTANTTTTTTTTCTCTCTCTCCCTTTCGTTAATTTAAACTTTCTAATTATTGACAGCCGGGACGGCTGGAGGCTACATAGAGGGGGTAATGTAGTGACATAAAAAGGGAGGGGCTGCTGGGGGCTCTGAGTCCTGGGCGGGTCAGACACTTAAGCCTCTTGGCGTCAGGCGTTGGGTTCCCAGGCACTTAATCCCCTTGGCGCCGCCAAGGGGGGGCTGTGTGTGCTCTGTGGATATCTGGGGCGCACACGGCCCCACCCCTCGTTGGACCAGGCATAAAAGTGGAGCTCCCTGGACGATCGGGGCCAGTCGTAGCTCAAGACCCAAGACCCAAGACCAGCCATCTCAGGACCCTGGGATGCTGCGCAGAGCCAGTGGTGGGACTCTGGAACTCCCGACTCTACGACCTTGTAAGGGCGAGTTCCAGAGCGTAGCCAGAGTAGTGTATCTAGGCTGTGTACCTAGGCTGTGTACCTAGGCTGTAACAGAGTATCAGGACTGTTGGATAGTTGGACTGTTGGAGAGTTGGAGTGTTGAATCGTAATAAAGAAGTTACCTCTACAAGTGTCTCCGGAACCCGTTACACATGGGTAAGGATCAAAGTTACAATCACATTTGCTAATGAGGCTGTGTACAGCATGAATCTTCTGCTTGAGTACATTTATTGAAGTAAGATTTATGATGTTAAGGAAACAAGGTTGTTCCAAAACGTTGGTGCTGCAACGGCAAAGGCTTTGTCATCCATTCCAATTCTCGTTGTTGGATTGTTCACAGGCAATTAGATGGACGTCTTAGGTTTCTTTGGTTTGACAGTGGGGTTTATGATTTAGCTAATTATAGCACAGATTTGCAATTAAAGTTTTATGGATGAACAGGGCAAAATGTGGATTTCGTTTTGCATCAAGTTGTAATGCGAGCAAGGACAGGGTGGGTGCTGCCTCCGCGCCACTCACACGGGCCGGAGTATTGGGGAGGCGGAGCCTGGTCAACGGAGCATGTGGGAGGAGCCACTGCTCACCTCGGCTCCAATGGGAGTCGGGGTGTGTGGGGGTGGAGGCAAGTGCAGTACGGGAAGGAAGAGTCAGGGTCACGTGAGAAGGAAGATATAGGGTGAGAGCCGGAAGAGATCTGAGAGTTGGAAGAGAGTGGAAATAGGGGAGAACCACACTGGGTGGTGGCGGAGGAGTGGTGCCATTTGCCACGTGGTCGGAGTCACGGCACCATCAGCCAGCGGTGTACGTGGGTAGCAGTAGCTAGCGGAGTGTGAGGAGCTAGCGGGTGTGAGGAGTTAGAGGAGTGCGTGGGGCACACGGAGCAGCGGTGTGGCTGCGGAGTGTGCGGGCACACGGAGCAGCGGTGTGGCTGCAGAGTGTGCGGGGCACACGAAGCAGCGGTGTGGCTGTGGATGTGCGGGGCACACGACGCATGCACGGGGTGCACGATAGAAGAGGCGCGGGTCCGACCGTGGATGCCGCGGGGTGTGAGACAAGAACCCAATTAAGGACAAACGGAGACCTACATCGCCTGCAGAGTCCTTTATTACAAAGTGATGCGAGATTGGATTTGAAGTCGAAGTCACATTAGTGAGTGCTGTATGGTACATCCAATACAAATCGAAGATCAGAATGATGAATGGGGTTTAATCTGTTAAGTGTTAGATTAGTAGCTGATATGTACGTAGCTTTACAGTAGCCACCATGCCTTGTGGAACGACATTTGTTATTTTTTAATTTGTGGACGAGATGTTACCCGATGTACCTTTTGATAACGTTCTGAGATGTATCTCTTAAACCATTTATAGTACTGTCTGACAATTATAGTTGACTGCGTCTTGTGAGTAGAATATCATGGTCAAGAGTTTTAAGAAGGCTTTTGACGAGGCAATGAATAGCCCACAGCAGTAGCGGCCTTCATGCAGGTTACTGAAAAACATTTTAATAGATCCATAATAGCTGTGGTGGTGTAGTAAGAGGCCATCCATTTAGTACGTACGCATGGAGGGGGATTAACCCAAATGCGTACGTTTGTATATGGGGGGGGGGGGTGTACTGACAATGTACGTATGCATAGGATACGGGGGGGGGGTGAAACCTCGATAATAATTTGTCTACATTGGCCTTCAAATGAGCCACGGTCAGTTTCTTCAGCTGTCAGACAAGTACTACCGGGAGAAGTGGGACTGTGGGAGAGGTGTCACTTGTATGCCACCGTATCCCTGACTGCAGCTATCACGAAGCTCAGCAGTGAGTCTGACATAGTCTGGCGGCCTGACCCATGGATGACACATCCTTCAATCTGGCCTCACTGCAGACTGCCGCTGGCTCACACTACTGAGTCTTCTGACAGTGAGGACAATATAAAGCTGGATGATGATGTTAGCGGCGCTGTGGATATTGAGACAGTGGCCCAGCAGACCAGCAGCTTACGCTGCTGTGCTTCAGCCTGACATGGCGCCTGTTGATGACATTTCTATAATACGTCACCTGTTCGACTGGGTTCAGTCGTATTTGAACCTAGCGGACACTAGACACACTTTTTAAAGGTACGCAACTTAATTCTTTAATGCAGCCGGCAGTGGACTATCTATTTGCTTAAACACGTTTATGTTATTAATCCTTGATCGTTTCTACATGGATTAAATATTGGTCGTTCTATAAAATTCGGGGGGGGGGGGTGCGTCAAGCGTACTTACGCAAGGTGGGAGGGGGGATAAAAGTACATGTGCGTACAGGGAGGGATCAAGTTTTGACAGATTTTTGCATATGTACTAAATGGATGGCCCCTAATCCTCACGGAAATCAGACTGTTTACTGTGCGTGAGATTGTGAATTTTAGGAAGCCGTCCATTCGTGATTGAAGTTTTTTTTTCAAACATTTTAGATTCCAAAGAACACAGGATGAGATGTTACTATCCTTTGTGCAAGCACTTCCAAGAGTTCATGAACAGTGAGCCTGGTGAAATTTGGGGAGCGCATCGTCAGTAGTGAACCTTTGGTTCCTAGGGTGTTTCGGCCTCTCATACTATACACCCTCCCCAAAGGTGGCCAGCGACAAGATGATCAATCCTACGCTTGCGTCCCATTCCCAATTAGTCTTAGGAGTTGCCTTGTTGTTGATAGCCAACATCCCATGGGACTATGCATGGCAGGGGCGTCCTCCTCCCTGAGTCAAGCATTGTTGACTGCATACCTCCTGGCCCTCTCACTTTGGGGCCCAGCTGGGGTCTTTCCTCTTCTTGGTAACTGTTGAAAGAATATAGATTGGTATGTAATTATTATTACAACGTCCGTCCTAACAAAACTGCCCACACCCAGTGAAGCAGTAGCTGTGCATGGTGCAACGGTCAGATTCTAAAGGTGTTCGTAAATCTTACCTTATCACATACAGTCTCGTATTCTTAGTCTAGCAAACAGTCTATTATCTCCGAAGTATTATAAAGCATTTCCCCACTTTTCAGAGATTGCACTTTATTTGTGCCGAGTAACCTACTTTGCATAAAAATACAACTGGAAGTTTCTAAAAACGTTCACATAACATCCGACTTTTTCACATATTCACCAATGATTCAGTCCCAGCGAGTCAGACACGTGACGAAGTACTGTAAACATTTCAAGAAAAATGTTAATTCTATCATTCTATCACCAGTAATAGCTACTGTTTTCATGGAGAAATTCGAAACAGACGCCATCCAGACACCACTCTGCGTCCTTCCCTGTGGAAGAGATACGTGGATGATACTTTTGTCATTGAACCAATTTCTAGACCACATCAACTCCATAGACCCATCTATCAAATTCACCATGGAAGAGGAGAAGGATGGCAAGCTACCATTCCTGGATGTTTTGTTTGAGAGGGGGCCAATGGCTCTTTTGGACATTCTGTCTACAGGAAGGCCACCCACACAGATTCCTACCTGAAGCCTGATTTCCACCACCATCTGGCACAAAATAATTCCCTCATCAAAACACTATACCATAGGGCCCACTACATCTCTGACCCACACCACCTGGCAAGTGAATTGGAACATGTACATCTGGCCCTCAAGATGAACGATACTCAGTCTGTGCTATCCGCCAAGCTGTTTCTCCCAACTTGGAGAAACAACCCCTTGAGACTCCGCCAAAATCATTACGTTGCCATACATAGCAGGCGCCACCAAAAAGTTTTCAAAATTCTGAACAAACACAAGATCCAGGTCCGATTCAGTACAGTGCACAAGATTCGTGATCTGATCCCATCCGTAAAGGATGTCATTCCTGACTAACAGTACCCTGGTGTCTACAAACTGAGTTGCACTTGTGGGGATTGTTATATCGGGGAAACGAAACAACATATTTCTGATCGCATTCGCGAGCACAAGTCAGATTTGAAACATGGCAGGATGAATTCTTCGGCCGTGGCTGACCACTGTTATAATACTGCTGGTTCTCATGACATTGTGTTCTCCGATACCAAGGTACTCTTAAAACCTCCTGGATACTACCAAAGATTTGTCCATGAAGCCATCCAGATATACAAACATAGACATAACAAGATTCAAATTGAGCAATCAGCTAGTTTATATTCATATCCATATTCCCAGTCTTTTTACTCCCAGATTTACACACTACCATCACTAAGAAGTCCTGCTTACTCCCATCACTTAGATATTTGTCACATGTTGTTTCAAATTGGCGGAGCTTAGTACTTCCCCCAGCAGCCCTAGTTTACTCCCTGCAACATAACAAAGGAAGTTATTAATCGGCTTAACTTACTCTCTGGTTGTATTGTATAGTACTGTATTGTATAGTAATGTATATTGTAGTGTATAGTGTAGTGTATCGTAGTGTATTGTATAGTAGTGTATAGTATAATGTATTCTGTGATATATAGTAGTTTAGTGTATGGTAGTATATTGTGTAGTGTATATCAGTGTATAGTGTAGTGTATAGTATAATTGTGTTATGTGTAGTGTATTCTGTAGTATATAGTGTAGTGTATTATGGAGTGTATACCAGTGCATAGTGTAGTGTATTATAATATAGTGGATAGCAGAGGTGGGACAAAGTCATTGTTATGCAAGTCCAAGTCGAGTCTGAAGTCATCAAATTCATGACTCGAGTCTGACTCGAGTCCAAGTCACATGACTCGAGTCCACACCTCAGAGGTGGGACAAAGTCATTGTTATGCAAGTCCAAGTCGAGTCTGAAGTCATCAAATTCATGACTCGAGTCTGACTCGAGTCCAAGTCACATGACTCGAGTCCACACCTCTGGTGGATAGGAGTCTATAGTAGTGTTTCGGGTATAGATGTGTATTGTGTAGTGTTTTAATATTGTGTAGCAAAGTTTATAGTAGTGTATTGCGTAGTTTATAGCAGTGTATAGTGTAGTGTATAATAGTATAGTGTATAGTAGTGTATAATAGTGTAGTGCATAGGAATGTATAACAGTGTATTGTGTACTGTATAATAGTGTAGTGTATAGTAGTTATCTTGGCCTCGCTGTGCGCTGCGTTGCACCGCTAGTCGAGTAGATAACCTTGTGTTCAATAAACCCTCGGAGCCAGGATGAACGTCCAACTCCAATCGTCATTTATTGATTGTAACAGGTAAAACTGGTGAGAAAACACAGATACAGCATCTGTTATAATCCGGTAATACCATCACAATGAGCACCACAGCATCAGAACACTGTCTTAGATAACAATAGATCCTAGACGGACCAGGCCCCTACATTACCACTGAACAACTAGACAAGAGCACAAGCCAGTGCGTTGCATACAGGCACATCGTGTATTCATCCCACTGCACCCCAAATGTACAGCATTACACGTAACACTAAACTGTGGATGAGATACTTCGTCATCTTTACTCTCAGGATCGCAACATAGGCACAAGTCTGACCCGACCTACTAAATCACAAGTAACATCCACAATAGGGAAAGTCGCAGGCTTCGTTATATGAAGCTGGAAATCTAATGGAAATCTAACATTGTCACTTCCTGGTCACGTGACCAACATTAGCATAAAAAAACAGGAACTTCCTGTGAACGCACGCTCCACATCTGCCGTGAGGCAAGACAGTAGTCTATAGTAGCGTAGTATATAGTGTAGTGTAGAGTATAGCGTTGTAGTGAATTGTGGTGTGTATTATAGTGTAATGTATAGTAGTCTATAGTAGGGTTGTGTATTGTATAGTGCAGTGTAGAGATACACAAATATAGGCATAACTTCAACCGAGAGGATAGATTCAAATTGACCAATCATTGGAAGGATGCTATTAACCAAGTTAAACATTAGCAGCCTTGCAGTTTACTGCAGTATACTGCAAGGAAACCACTTTATTAGCTTCTACTCCATACGGCTCGCCCTCGGGCCATCCGTACTCCTACTCCCCCCCCAGCTTAACCTCCCCCTTAACCTCCTCCTAATCCCATGCAGCATAACAAAAGGCGGCTTAACTTAGCCCCCTTTTGTTCAGCTTAAATTCCGCCCCCGTTTTAACACACTGGCCATCTCCTGCATCATAAAAATGATGTCAACAGCTTATCCCCCCCCCCCGCGGCCCATCCTGGCTCTGCCCCCCCCCCCCCCTCTTAACCTATATATAATCTCGTGTCTCTTAGAGCTCTTTTCACTTTATACAGTAATTTTGCTGTGATGGTTCCACCTGAAGATGGAAGCTTGTGTTGCCTCTGGAAACGTCGTAATTTAATTGTTGTTTTTTCATTTATTTCTATTTTATTTTTAACTACGTGACTTTACCGAGTATGAATGCTTGCAGTCATGAAAACTTCAAATCTAGAATTAATGCTCCATTCTGTCCAAACTTTGCGTTGTAGTTCCAACCTTTAAGCACAGAGGTAATTCCTCAAATCCCTACCCGTATCACACAACCGTTCTAATTCTCTATTCTGAAGCGTGGTCAAATAACCCCACAACCCGCACAGCATGCAGCGGCCCTCATCCCGCAGTGCAGGGGTCCTCAAACTACGGCCCGCGGGCCACATGCGGCCCGCCGAGGACATTTATCCGGCCCGCCGGGTGTTTTTGCCGCCGCTGCCTGTCTGTTACTTTTTTTCTAAATGAGAAGGACGGTCATTGGTGGAAGAGGGAGAGGGGCGGAGTTTCCCCCAATCAGACTGCATTGATGGGCAGTGCAGTCTGTATGTCTCTGTGTGGGCAAAGTTATTACTGGTATATTGTTTTTGTAGCGCTGTATATATATTGGTATTTTACTAATATCAATTTTGACTCCCTAGGAAACAATGATGTCAAGAAAGAGAAAAATTGACTCGGAGTGTAGGATATTCAAAAAACAGTGGACTTATGATTACTTTTTCATGCAGTACAAGGAAAGAGCTGTGTGTCTGATATGCCAGAATATAGTGTCTGTGTTCAAAGAATACAATTTACGTCAACACTATAAAACTCAACATAAAGATAAATATGCTTGTTTGGTCGGAGAAGTGAGAAAAGATAAAATATTAAAACTGAAAAATACATTAACAACTCAGCGAAATAGTTTTGTGAAGCAGAAGCAGCTAAATATTTCATCACTGCGAGCAAGTTTTCAAGTTTCCAAGCTAATAGCATGCACTGGCAGACCATTCGTGGAGGGAGAATTTGTTAAAGAATGCCTTCTTTCTGTTGCCAAAGAGATGTGTCCAGAGAAGGCCGATTTATTTAGTACAGTGAGTCTTTTAGGACCTACAATTACACGGAGGATTGAAGAAATGGGAGACAATTTGCATCAGCATTTGCAAAACTCCACAAAAAAACTTTCCTATTTTTCCTTGGCACTCGACAAAAGCAATGATGTTCGTGATTCTGCACCACTTCAAATTTGTATTCGTGCGACGAATGACTATTTCGAAGTCACAGAAGAGCTTGCTGCACTGCAAAGCATCAAAGGAACAACTACAGGAGAGGATATCTTTCGATTTAAAGCTTTCGTGACTGCAGGGATTCATCTTCTTGGTTCTTTCGGTAAAGTCACATAGAAGGGAAGTAATAAAATAATTCTCACGACGTTTCGGCCACAACGCATGCAGCCGTCCTCGGTGAAAACCAGGTCTGTTGGGGAGACAGCGTCTGAATGAAACAGCACNCGAGCTTGGAGCATATATAAGCTGGGTTGGAAGCGGGGAAAGAGCGCCTTGACAAAATAATTTCAATATCAAGAGGAATTTAGCATATTTATGGAAATGCAGGAATGTGATTAGTACTACATATGCCCGTGCTGCATATGTAGTACTAATAACATTCCTGCATTTCCCATAAATATGCTAAATTCCTCTTGTATTGAAATTATTTTGTCAAGGCGCTCTTTCCCCGCTTCCAACCCAGCTTATATTGCTCCACCTGAGGACGGCTGCTTGCGTTGTGGCCGAAACGTCGAAAATTATTTTATTATGTTTTATTTTTATTATTTTATTACTTCCCTTCTACGTGACTTTACCGAAAGAACCAAGAGAGAGGATATCTATGAAAAGGTTTGCCAAACTTGAATGGTTTGGAGCTGAACGGCTAAACTAGCCAGTGTGACAACTGAGGTGCTCCTAGCATGGTGGGTCTAAGAAAGGATAATTGCTCGCATTAACCAAGAGATGCCTTTTGGCGTCATCTGGTCCAACCCATGTGAGACTAGGCTCTAAGGAAAGCTGTCTCGGGTGTGGACCAATCAACTTCAAGGACAGTGCACATTATCAGAGTTATGTTCTTTTGTTTGTATTATGACTGCAGGTATTGCGGTCTATGCAAACATGACTCTTTGTAAAAAGGTGTCAGTTTTGTTGCCAGATAGAAGGGTAAAAAACCAATTATCATATTTTTACTGGCAAATGAGGTTCCCCTAGTGTAAACCATTCTCATCCAATAGCCATACACTGCCTATCCACCAACAAGCGCTGTGTAGTAAATCACTGAAGTGGGACTCGGTTATGAAATTTGTGGTATATTGTGTTAACTTCATTAGAGCTCATGCACTAAACCACAGACAATTTCAAGCATTTCTGTCTGAGCTAAATGTTGACTATGAAGATGTTCTGTATCACACAGAAGTCCGTTGGCTGAGTCGAGGGAGAGTTTTGAAACGTTTCTATGACTTACTTCCACAGATTACAGCTTTTCTGCTTTAAAAAAACAAAGAAGTACCAGAGCTCAATGATGCAGAATGGAAATGGCACTTGCCTTTCTGACAGATGTAACAGTGCTACTCAACAGTTTCAATGTGCAACTTCAAGGAAAGGGAAGCTCATCTGTGATATCCAATCACATGTCAAAGCATTTGAAGTAATATTAGGCCTCCTCATCAAACAAGTGAAGGAGGAAAACTTCTGCCATCTCCCCACAACTCAAAATCTGTTAGCGGAAAAACCATTGGTTGCATTCCCAAACAAAACGTGTGGATTCACTGGAAAAATTGCAAAAGGAGTTCCAATTTGGATTTAAAGAGCTTCATCTCCATGAACAGGACATACAGCTTTTCCGTAACCCATTTTCTATTGACATTGAAAATGTGGATACAATTTACCAAATGGAACTGGCTGAACTGTAGAATTGTGACTCTCTAAAAGACGCATTCAAGTCAAGCAGCCTTCATAATTTCTATGCATCTCTCCCCTCTGAGACATATCCTCATCTCAGGAACCATGCACTCAAAATGGCAACCATCTTTGGCAGCACTTATGTCTGTGAACAGACTTTTTCCAGAATGAAACATTTGAAATCTCCAACCAGATCTAGACTAATAGATGCACACTTGCATCACTTGTTACGACTAGCAGTGACAAATATGGAACCGGACATTGACCATCTCATTAGCCAAAAGCAGGCCCATAGTTCCCATTGAAATACTGGCAAGTTTGTTGATTTAACTTTACTTGTTCTTCATTTTAAATATTGTATTTATTCCCGTTTTGTTTCTTCACTTCAAAATAAGATATATGCAGTGTGCATAGGAATTTGTTCATAGTTTTTTTTAAACTATAGTCCGGCCCTCCAACGGTCTGAGGGACAGTGAACTGGCCCCCTGTTTAAAAAGTTTGAGGACCCCTGCCGCAGTGGATTAACAAAACGGCTGTACACGGAGAGCGTATTGCATTGTGGTTAGGATACGGAATCAAGAATTCATGTACGTATGTGGAACTTGTTTCACACCGTATGCAGCCAACAGCTCAAATCGATACGAGCTATGCTCGTGAAATAATAAGTCAAATAAAAAAAAAATTAAACACGCTTTAATGAAATGTACCGGTATAGTAATGGGAGAACTCCACGACTCCAGGAAGTGGCCCCGAAGCTTGCCATAACATAAGGGACCGTGGGCAATTACAGCCAACGTCAGTTTACCGTGGACAATTAGACCCAAGCCGAAACATAACATTTCAAAAAGATTGTATAAAAATATATTTTTTATAAGAGAATATAGTATTGTCATCAGTATGACATAAGTATACCAAGTTTGCAGTCGATACCACATTGGGAAGTGGGTTAAAATTGCGTTACAAGATTTGAGGATACGACAACGACAACAGACAGAGTGAGTTAAATAAAAGCGTGTAAACTAAAACTTCACGTAAGTTAAGTACATCGAAACCCAAGCAATAATTTTTGCGCAACTTGCCAACTCGGGTGTATCCAACTGAATCGCTTCTACATGGACGTCTCTGCAACAGGTTGCTCACAGTGTAACGAGACTACTTTCAAGCATCGATCTCCTTAGCGAATCATAGGAATGAATCGCATCATCACGCGCTGCACAGTTTCGAATTGTGATAAAGTTACAATCCAGATGCTGGTGAGAAGTTGTGGTAACCAGAAAAAGGGGGCAGACATTTTAGTGACTGAGACTTGTCCTTTGTTGTGCACAGATTTTGCCAAAGCAGCTGCAGATGATTAAGTCACACAATTTCGAGTGATTTGGTTGACTTGGATTAAAAAAATGAGACAATCATTTTTGTCATCAGAATTCAATCATTTAATCCGTATCCATAATCATCAGCATCGTCCTTACCACTGAAACATGTAGGATCAGTAGTACGTTACCTTGAGGATACAATGCCAGGGTCAGAGGCGTAGCTAGGATATTTTGCGCCCGGGGACGAACTATAAAATTGGCGCCCCCCCCCGTTTAATCACATTTTCCTATTACATCGAATAAAACATAACAATTTAAATTTTAATGAAACATTGTATTTAAAGAAGCAAATTTTAGAAATTATATTACATGGCTCACTCATCACTGTCGTAGACTGGTGACATAGTCTACAAAGATGAATTTTTCTTGATTTCACTGTCGCAAACTGGTCAATCACGTAATCAAAATCTGTTTTTTCCAATGTTTCTCTTTCATCGCTGAGACGATCTTGTCCCATTGAAGCACGCAAATACGACAAAATAAGTTTCAATTTGCTGAACGACCGCTCACAGCTTGCAATTGAAACTGTTATTGTTAATAAAATTTGCAGTGAAATTCGCAAATTGGGAAATATGTCGTCTCCATAAAACACAATAACACCAAGAAGATCCAAAGGAATTTCTATTAGAACTTCATTCCGGTTACTGAGCAGCATTTTGCAATCTCCAATTTCTGTGAAAAGTTCGTGGCCATTGATGTCGGTGTCATAGAAATTTCCATAATCTGTGCAATTTCGACGAATTGCATCGACATCTGTGTCGGATAGAAGAGTTTTGACGTCCAGCAGAAATCCAAATTTTGTGTTCAGGTCTTTTAGTCGTAAAAACCGTGTTGACATCTGTTGACGTCGATAAAATATGCTCTTCATAACGCGCACAATTTCTTCTTCTGCTGAAAGTCCTGCATCTCTTGCCAGTTCTCCTGGCATCTTCCGACGTCGCCTAATTCTTCTGTCCACATCGATCCCTCAGGCTGTGCATCTTGTTTTGGCGTTTTCTACAGCAACTTGGCTCAAATCATCACGAAGCTTGACAAATTAATGCTCCAAAGATTCAAGATAAGTTGCTGCTTCCTTGAAATTCAGAGTAGGATTCTGTAAGCGCTTCTGAACACTATCAATTTTTCCAAGAATGACATTCCAGAAATGTAATAAAACTATGAAGTTAAAATTTAATACGCATGCCTGTAACTGTTCTGCATCACTTCTGGTTTCAGGCGTCATAGTTACGTCCTCCGATAATTTGTCTAGCAGCCCTACTAGTTCATCCAGTCCTTCATAGATAGCTTTAACAGCTTCTGATCGTGCACTCCAGCGTGTTTCAGACTCCCGCTTTACTGTGATGGGCACAGCTTTTTTTTTACTCTTCCCAACGAATTGTTGAACGAGAGAAAAACAAATATATACTTTCAACTGTTCCAAAAAATGTGACGAAATGTGGATCCTGTTTAGCTGAGTGTACTCCTGCTAAGTTTAAGCTGTGGTTGTCACAGTTGACAAACAATGCTCTGTGATTTTTGTCACATATTCGTTGTTGAAGGCCGCATATATGCCCAGTCATCACAGCAGCATTGTCATAACATTGTGCCCGACAGGTATGTTGTCAGATTTTAGTCTCTCGACGATGACTCTTTCTCGGCTTGCTGCATCTTTTGCATGTATCTCGATATAACCTAAAAATTATTCTTTGATAGTTACTTTTTTAGTTTGAAAATCCACATCCACAAATCTTATGACCTGAGAAAATATAATTACATGACATGTAGGCTGTGTGGCAGGATATTAACTTTTAGGTTGAGGTGTAGATTTGTGCAGTAGTTTCAGGTGCTGCGCCCGCCGCAATAAGTTATAATGTAACGTTGTAAGCCTCATTTTGGCGCCCCTTTACCTTGGCCCAGGGACATATGTACCCCCTGCCCCCCCCTAGCTACGCCTCTGGCCAGGGTAGAAGCAGGAAACGCCGATTTGTCATTCATTTAAGCGGCACAGTCGATGGTGGTATACCACGACACATCTGTCACTTCTCCTGCTCAAATAAAACAAACTTAACCCACGATTCATCAACGCCCCTAGCAATAACGCTGCCATACGCTCACACAACAGAATGGGAAAGATAAGGAGGCGTGTCAAGAGGGAAACACTTCACATATTCAAGGGGCTCTCCATGGACATGGATAGTCGGGGGTGGTTGGCTGATCCAATGGCAGTTGGTGGACGACCTTGGCTTTGGTGATGTTCAAGGGAGACAAAGGCGGCCGCGCGTGGCACTGTCCACCCACCCACCCTCTCGTGTGCCATGCCAGCCTTCATAGGTGCTACTCGCTCATGTGATGCCGCCGCCACGAAGCCGTTCGGCAGGCACCAAATCCCCGACCTCGCCACCACCAAGCAACGGAGCCGACCCCGCGTCCCCTCACCTCACCTCACATGAACACACCCGCACTCATTCCCCCCCCCCCCCCATAGAGCTCCGAGGGAGGTCGCCTGGCCGACCGGTTTTTATCCGAGAGACCCTTATCGGGATTAATTCTCACGGTTTCCGGCGATCAGGGGATTGGATGACCTCCCCGTGCTACGTGGCACCGCGGCGCTGCGGCCGGCCTTAATATGGTGTGGTCGCGGCGTGGGGCATTCGGCCACCGCGGTTGAGGCGCATTTCCCCCCACACACACTCCCACGGGTCGACGGGGGCGAGCAGGGAGGCACGGGACAGCATGAATAGCGGGTCACAGGGGCTGTTGCGCATAGTCATGGAGGGTTGGGATAATTGCGCTTGAGCGCGCAGGCCCATTGTTAGGGAGGGTAAGGGATTAAGTAGGATTTACGCCTTGCACGCAGCACACTGATTAGCATATCAACAGCGCCCAGAACCGCCGTGCGCGTGCCAAAAATCGCGAGCCCATTGTTTAGCGCAGCATCCCCTTTGAGGTAGGGAGGATAAATAGAGGGCGCAGAGGGAAAATAGCTCTCTTCTCTCCAGCGCCAGGCGACAGGACGCTCTCCAGTCCAGCGACCCGATCGTCCGTGAGACGCATCGAGGTGCGCTGCGAGCACGGGATCAACGAACCGCCGTGGGCATCCATCAGGAAGTAAGTAGGTGAATTAGAATCATAGCAGATGAATCGGGAATAGGTATAAAGGTCTCAGCGTAGGCCAGCCTCGTCGACTCACTGATTTAACATTAAATTACCAGGTATCAGATAATAAATCATTAATAGCGAAGCGTGGTCTCGCGTGATATTGTCGTGCAGTGTGAGCGTGTGGGTGCGCGTGTGTACACTGTGGTTCACCACGTGAGTGAGCGCTGCGTAGAGCGGCGCGCGAGTGGGTGTCGCGTGTGTGCAGGTGTGTGCGCTCGTAGTGTGGGTGAAGGGTCGGTGCGTCCGCAGGTCCCCGATCCGTCTGTCGCCGCCGGGACTCGCGCAGTGTGAGGGCAGCGTCGTTCGCCCCGACCCCCGTTTAATAGCGCGTGATCCGTGGAGAGACAACGCAGCGTCTGCAGGTGAACGAGGGCGTGCGGCGAGCTATGCCTCTCACACGAGCTCGCGGAGGACGGACCAGGGAGGGGAGCCGTCGGGCGATGAGCCCAGCGACGGCAGCAGCTGCTCGCAGAGCAGCGAGGGTCGGCGCACGGCGGAGCCCCTGCCATAGGCACGGAGCAGGGAGGGACTCCGGGGACCAGCGGCCCCAACAACTTGGTGCCAGAAGTGGGACGAACCCTCACATCTTCACGGGAAGGTGGCGCGCTACTCCACGCAAAGGTAAGGCATGTGTTCACCGGCCAGGGGACCCCTACATGGAAAGCGTTTTCCCGTAATATCATAGGGGCTAAAGAGCTTAATGGCTGGTCGGACGCGCAGGCGTTGCAACATCTTACGTTAAACTTAGACGGGCGGGCAGCCGACTTTGTAGAGGCACTACCCGAAAGCGCGCAAACCCAACTAGAAGAACTAATGCGTAGATTAGACCTGCGTTTCGGCACGCGCAACGCGATACGGGCGAAGACCGCCTTAGAGGCGCGCCGACGCCAAACTGGCGAGGACTTCCGAGACTACGCTGAGGACGTGCGATCACTAACCGGATCGCCCGTCCAGAGTTCTCGAAGGAGGTCATTGACGCGCTAGCTGCAGACAAGCTACTCAGGTACCTAGCTCGCACCGCGTGGTGGCAGCCCAAAAGAGTAGCGCAGGCCTCCCTTTCGATACCTAGTCGAGCAAGCGCTGGAGTGTGAGGAGCTCTCCAGCGAACGCGCGCAGCTCCGAGGGTCGGACAGGAGTACACCGTGGCGAGCCTGATCCCTGACGAGGAGGAGGATGAGGATGAGCCCGCCAGCCCCATGGGGAGACGGGCAAGAGAGGCCAGAAACCCCGCGAGACAACCCGGGTTGGGTAGCTGGGTTACAGACCGGCATGGGAGATATTGCTGGCCGAGTAGACCGAATGGACGGTAAGGTAACCCAAGTAGGGGAGAGGGTAACCCACGTAGGTGAGAGGGTAACCCAGGTACGCGAGGAAGCGAATAAAAATATGAAGACCCTCCAGTCTGAGATGGGGAACTACGCTCGACCGTAGGGGGCTGGCCGGAGAGTAGCCCAATTAGAGTCCGATGTGGGACAACTGCGTACGGGGGAGGTAGAGGGAGCGGACAGGGGACCCGCTACGGAGCCGCCCCCCTCCCCGGGCATGTTATATGTGCGACCGCCGAGGGCATCTAGTGAGAGACTGTCCTGAAATCACCCGAGCTAGGCAGACGCGGGGGTTAAACTCCAACGCCCCTAGAAAGCGGACCAACTAGGGGTGCAATCGACGCGGTCCCGATACAAATAGACGATAATGAGAATAATGGCGAGCGAGTGATCTCCACACAGGTTCCAGCAACAACGCCACAGAAACGGTGACTCCTGGCGACTGGCTGCGGGAGCTGGTGGCGGGATCACGGGGCCACGTCGCTGGTGAAGGGGAGGTAAACGGAGTGCGTACCCGAATCCTGCTGGACACGGGGCGGTGGCCTCGCTCGTGAGCGCAGCGCACTGCAGCGCGATCGGGTCGACGTGCGTCACCTGCAGGCCCCGGACCGCGCGCTGCACACTGCGAGCGGAGCCGGAATGGGGCTGCTGGGAGAGCCACCCTAGAGGTCCGCATAGGCAGCCAGGTGTGCACGCAGGAGTTCTACGTGTCGAGTGCGTTGTGTCACGAGTGTATCGCAGGCACCGACCTCCTAGAACGGTTGGGACTCAACGTGCAACCCGCCAGCGATGCGCCACCATGGAGAGCAACGGCGAGCGGATACCGTTCCTGGACGAGAACCAACGCGCCGCCGCTTTGCACCTGTGGCCGCTATCCTGGCGACGACAGTCACCATCGGCCCGCTCACGAGATGCTGGTGCCGGTGGCAACATCCCCACCGACCCGCGCTCCGACCATCAGGGGAGGTAATGCTAACTCCTCACCCGGAGTTGGCAAAACGGTATGGGGTTGTGGGATCCGCCACGTTGGTAAACGCAGATGGGACGATTGTTTATGCGGATGTTTAACCCCCACAATACCCAGTGATACTGCGACGGCGCACCCGATAGCCACAGTACACCCCTGCACGCACGCCACTCTAACGACTCGGTGTTCGCACTCTGGGCTGAGGANCCCGGGCGTCCTGAGGGTGACCAGGACCTGGCCTGGCGAGTCGGCCCGACTCCCGAGCCGAGGTCGTTCCCTGCTCGACGCGTTACATGTACATGGGCGGATTTACCTAAGGAGAGGCCGATCGGCTGCGCGAGTTACTGCGGAGTATGCCGACGTATTCAGTGAACACGACTCGGACGTGGGTCGGACCGATCTTGTTAAGCACCAAATTGACACCGGTGCAGCCCGACCATCAAACTCCCTGCGTACCGAGTGGGCGCACCGAACGCGCCAAATCAAAGAGGCAGTTGGGGACATGCTTCGCGATAACATAATTCAGCCTCGGCGAGCCCTGGTCAGCCCGGTGGTACTAGTAACGAAAAAGGATGGTCACACGGTTCTGCGTCGATTACCGTAAACTAAATGCAGTCACGCTCGGCGATGCCTTCCCTATANCCCGCATCGACGACACCTTCGACAGCCTCGCCGGAGCGCGATATTTTTCCACCCTCGATCTCGCGTCCGGGTACTGGCAGGTGGAGATGGCGGAGGAGGATCGGCCGAAAACCGCATTCACCACCCGATGGGGCTATTCGAGTTTCGAGTACTCCCGTTCGGACTCACCAATGCGCCCGCGACGTTCCAGCGCTGATGGAGTTGGTGATGCGGGGCTTGCAATGGGAACAGTGCCTGATTTACTTGGACGATGTGATAGTGTTCAGTAGATCTTTGTCTGAGCATTGGTCCAGGCTTCGAGAGGTGTTCCAGCGACTGCGAGCGCTCATCTCAAGCTCAAGCCACGTAAGTGTTACATCGCACAACGCGAGGTGGGTACCTCGGCATCGCGTCAGCGAGGCAGGCGTGCACACCGATCCGGAGAAGGTACGCGCCGTAGTGGAGTGGCCACGGCCAAGGAATCTGACGGAGATCAGATCATTTTGGGGCTTGCCACCTATTATCGTCGATTTGTAAAGGGATTCAGCGAGATTGCACGCCCCTCACCAACTCACTTCCCTAAGCACCCTATCAGTGGACGGGGCCTGCCAGACGGCCTTCACCACTCTCAAAGACCACCTCACCCACGCCCCACCTCGCTTTCCCGATTTTACCACCGATTTTATTTTGGACACCGACGCCTGCAGCAGCGGGCTGGCGCGGTGTTGTCACAGGTACAGGATGGACGGAACGAGTCATCGCGTACGCCAGCCGGACCTTGAGTGGGGCCGAGCTGAACTATTGCGTGACCCGCCAAGAGTTGTACGCCGTGATTTCGCATGTAAGCAGTTCCGGCCGTATTTGTACGGCAGGAGATGTCGCGTACGCACTGACCATTATGCTCTTCAGTTCCTTCTTACATTCAAGGAGCCGCGGGGCAGATGGCCCGTTGGTTGGCGCAGTTGCAGGAATACAACCTGCAAATCGAGTATCGGGCTGGCCGGACGCATGCAAACGCGGACGCCTTGTCGAGGCGGCCCACGGTGTACGCCGAGACAAGGGCGGAGGAGGCCTGCCCTGTTTCACGGGGGACGCTGCGGCAGGCAACGGACCCCGAGAGGCCGCGGCCACTGACCCCCCCCAGCGAGAGAGAGTGCAGTGTGCGCCACAGAGACCCTCACAGGTGGCACGAGGATCCCGTCGACCGCCGGCAAGCGCGGGACCCGCGGCTCGGGACCGATCGGACGGATCCAGGAGGACGTCGGCTGCGCCTTCCCGGGCCTGAACGACGAGCAGCTGAGACAGACCAGCAGCGAGATCCGGATCTGGCGGCCGTGGAGGCGGCACTGCGGAGGAAAAGAGCGCCCTACCAGGACCCTGGAGCGGTTTGTATGCCGGTTGTGTGTGCAGAACGGAGTGGTACGGAGTTAACGAGGCCGGCCAGCCGGGGTGCATCTGTGTTCCTGCCCAGTGCGACCCAGCTGCTACGGCTGGTGCATGACCACCCACTCGGGGCCACGATGGGAACGACGCACTCGAGAGACCCTGCGTCGCCAGTATCTCTGGCCCAAATTGGCACAAGACGTGGCGGCCTGGGTACAGGGCTGCCGCGCCTGTCAGCAGTGCGGGCCGAAACCGGCACGATACCAGGTACCCCTAAGGCCGTTCCGCGTCAGCCGCACAAATCAGCTGGTCGGATCGATCTACAGGGGCCATTCCCACGATCCATCGAGGCAACGGTATATTCTAGTCGCAGTAGAGTATTTCACCGCTACCCCGTGGCAGTGGCCATCCTGATAAAACGGCCTTGGTGGTGGCCCGGGCATTCGTAGAACATTACGTACTCAAGCACGGGATCCCGGAACGAGTCCTCACCGACCAGGGTAGCGAGTTCGAGGCCGAGCTGTTCCAGGCACTGTGCGAGAATTCGGAATCCAGAAGGACCGAACCACAGCGTATCACCCCAGGCGAACGTATGGTAGAGCGCATGAATCAGACCCTAGCGGGGAAACTCAAACGTATGGCGGCCGCAAATCAACGGATTGGACGAACACCTCCCTACGCCCTTTTCGCCTACGCCACACCGTACACACGTCGACGGACAAACCCGTTTTTTAATGATGTTCGGCCGTGAGTCTCGTTTACCCGCAGATCTGCTATTCGGCGTCCCTTCCCCCAGCCGGAGGAGGAAGCCGCCCGTGGAACACCTGTTGGAGACCCTGCGAGAAGCCGAGGCCGAGCATACCCGCAAGGGGAAGCCGCGCATCGGCGGCAGGAACAGGGCACCCGANCCCGCATGGAACCCCCTTATTCCTGACAGGCGCTAAGGTGTGGCTACACACCCTCGCGTCGGGCCCGGGCAGGTGGGAAACTGACGACCTACTGGCGGGACCTGGACCGTGGTGCGGCAGATATCCCCTGGACGGTACTCATTTACGGCGGGGAGAGGGGTCGAGAGACGGTGGTCAATGTCCGCCGCTTAAAACCATGGAAAGCGGCCCGGCGAGAGAGGACTCCGTCACCCGAAAGCCCCGAAATCCCGGAGTACCCGCACCCTCGTGTGGGGGCCTCGCACACTACATGGGCCCGCCTGGTCCCGAGACGCCCGATCCAGTCGGAGACGGCGCGGACGACGGCCACTAAACCCTTCGCTGCTGAGTTTGTGCCCAGCTCACAGGTGCCGGGGACGGGAGAGCCGCTGGAGTGGAGGAGGAGACCGCCGCAGGAGCTACAGAGGACGGAACCTTCCGCCCGAGGCAGCCACCAGGTCCGGACGGATCCCCGGACCCGCAACGTTTCCTCGTGGGCGCGGCCCAAGCGAGGTGCTCCAGTCAACCCGGACGGGACTGGCACCTCGGGGGCTATGTGATGCCGCGCCACGAAGCCGTTCGGCAGGCACCAAATCCCGACCTCGCCACCACCAAGCAACGGAGCCGACCCCGCGTCCCCTCACCTCACCTCACATGAACACACCCGCACTCATTTNCCCCCCCCCCCATAGAGCTCGAGGGAGGTCGCCTGGCCGACCGGTTTTATCCGAGAGACCCTTATCGGATTAATTCTCACGGTTTCCGGCGATCAGGGATTGGATGACCTCCCCGTGCTACGTGGCACCGCGGCGCTGCGGCCGGCCTTAATATGGTGTGGTCGCGGCGTGGGCATTCGGCCACCGCGGTTGAGGCGCATTTCCCCNACACACACTCCACGGGTCGACGGGCGAGCAGGGGAGGCACGGGACAGCATGAATAGCGGGTCACAGGGCTGTTGCGCATAGTCATGGANGGTTGGGATAATTGCGCTTGAGCGCGCAGGCCCCATTGTTAGGAGGGTAAGGATTAAGTAGGATTTACGCCTTGCACGCAGCACACTGATTAGCATATCAACAGCGCCAGAAACCGCCGTGCGCGTGCCAAAATCGCGAGCCCATTGTTTAGCGCAGCATCCCTTTGAGGTAGGAGGATAAATAGAGGGCGCAGAGGGAAAATAGCTCTCTTCTCTCCAGCGCCAGGCGACAGGACGCTCTCCAGTCCAGCGACCGATCGTCGTGAGACGCATCGAGGTGCGCTGCGAGCACGGGATCAACGAACCGCCGTGGGCATCCATCAGGAAGTAAGTAGGTGAATTAGAATCATAGCAGATGAATCGGGAATAGGTATAAAGGTCTCAGCGTAGGCCAGCCTCGTCGACTCACTGATTTAACATTAAATTACCAGGTATCAGATAATAAATCATTAATAGCGAAGCGTGTCTCGCGTGATATTGTCGTGCAGTGTGAGCGTGTGGGTGCGCGTGTGTACACTGTGGTTCACCACGTGAGTGAGCGCTGCGTAGAGCGGCGCGCGAGTGGGGTGTCGCGTGTGTGCAGGTGTGTGCGCTCGTAGTGTGGGTGAAGGGTCGGTGCGTCCGCAGGTCCCGATCCGTCTGTCGCCGCCGGACTCGCGCAGTGTGAGGGCAGCGTCGTTCGCCCCGACCCCGTTTAATAGCGCGTGATCCGTGAGAGACAACGCAGCGTCTGCAGGTGAACGAGGGCGTGCGGCGAGCTATGCCTCTCACACGAGCTCGCGGAGGGACGGACCAGGGAGGGAGCCGTCGGGCGATGAGCCAGCGACGGCAGCAGCTGCTCGCAGAGCAGCGANGGGTCGGCGCACGGCGGAGCCCCTGCCATAGGCACGGAGCAGGGAGGGACTCGGGACCAGCGGCCCCAACACACANCACTTGCCCCAGCAGAAGGTGCTAAGNCTGNACGGGGATANTTGTGCTCTACAGTTTGTCAACAGCTCCGGAATGTAGCCAGCTGCAATCAATTTAGTCAGTGGGAAGAGTAGACGGAGTTCCGAAAATCAGTGGGGTATCTTCAATGGATCGGTATTAGGGTGATTTCAAGGTTGTGGTTTATATGAAAGGTGGTTTCAGGTGGGTGGTTTGTGGTCATTGTAGGAATGAACGCTTTGTATAATGTGGCTTTTTATTAAATGGTGTAAGGGGTACAGAGGTTATTTTGTTTTAGCCAAATGAGAGGATTAAGTGGGTGCGTGGAGGTGGGTAATTGAATCAGAGTGGAGAGNGTAAAGTGCATGGAGTGAGATGGTGCATGAGTGAGTGAGATGGTGAGTGAGTGTATGGTCGGTGAGTGAATCGATGGGTGCGTGAGATGGTGGGTGGAGGTGGGTGAGTGAATGAGTGAGAGATGCATGAGTGTGAATGATTCTGTGAATGAGTGAGATATGCTNTGGTAGTTTAGGGCGAGGAAGTGAGGTGAGTTAGATGAGTTATGTTAGATAAGATGCGTGAATTGAGATGAGTGAATTGAGGTGAGATGAGGTGTATGAGGATGAGATGAGTTGACATATTAGTTGAGATGGACTTTGACCAACCACCCCTAGCGCTCACACGTCAGCACCTTTAAACCGTAAGAACCAAAGAACAGTGCAGTACTTTATGATCACAAATACGACAAATGCACGCATTACACTGTGACCACGGGACTCCGGGAGGAGACCATCGACGACTGCCGGTCCGGCGGCTCCGAGACCTCAGACTGCAGCTGCGCCAAGCTGTTCAACGTGCGGTCGGAGGTGCCGGCCAAGTACAAACACCGTCTTTTTGAGTGCAAACTTCTAGAGCGCAGTTGTCAGTGAAAACAAGACACCCCCTGCTGGGTGCTGGGAATCCTTGAGGCTGCAAACGACTTCACTGAAGATTCACGTGCCCTGGGTTCATGCTGCCTCAAGGCCGTAGCCATGGAGTCAACATTGGGGGGACCAAATCTTCCAGGGGGTCTGGGGGTCCCCCCCAGAAGAAAATTTAAATTTGAAAACGAATTTCCTGCATAAAATGTATTAAAATTCACTAAACACATAGGATGGACTTTTTATTTATTTTTTACAATAATGTCAAATAGTGTATTGTATGACATTGCTCTGTTTTTTTCTTTTTTACCTATTTTTGTTTAATTGTATGTAATGGCAGAGATTAAGGATTAAAAAGGTACAACCATAACCACATTCATTTAAACAAAAATCTATTTTATCGCAATATATTGGGGGGGCATTTTGAGCATATTTGAATATTGGGGGGGATGTGTCCCTGCCTCGGCAATGTAGGCCAGGATGGGGGCTCTGCACGGTACTAGGCCTCACCACGCCTATGGTAAGTACACATTTTCTTGCTTCTTACGCACAATCACGTACGTACAAAACTGTTGTTTATTCATCACCTTGGAAATATTTCGTTTTTGTGCTCACAACTTATATATTTGGTTCATAACTTGCCCGTTACTTTCATCTTTTTTATTCTGTCAACTCACGTTCAAATACACCTCTTTATGAAATATCACCTTACTATTATTACATTACTTATCTTGACTTACAACTTTCGTCACTGCAGGAATTACGATTTTTTTTGCTGTTTCGGTTACGTCCCGTAGCTACAAACATTTCAATATTTAGATTTTGTCACTATGCCATACACACCATACAAATCGCAAAAAATTTTTGTTATTACTTGCCCATTACTTACATATCATTATTTTGTGAACTCACGTTCAAATATCATCTTTATTCTTGTGTTAACTCACGTTCTAATGCACCCATTTTTACAAATATCACCTTCCTGTTATTACATTACGTCTTTTCACTTACAGTTTCGTCCGTGCAGGGTTTCATATTCTTTGACTTTTTCTGTTACGTCACGTAGCTATAAACATTTAAATATATCTGCATTTGTCACAATACCATACACACCATCAAATCGATTATTTTCGGTTTATTACTTGCCCTTTACTTTCATCTTCATTCTTGTGTGCACTCACGTTCTAATACACATACTTTAAAAAAATCACCTTCCTTCTCTTCACTTACAGCTTTCGTGACTGCAGGATTTAAGATTCTTTGCCTCTTTCTGTTACGTCACGTAGCTACAAACATTTTTTACAATTTTGCATTTGTCACTATGCCATACACACCATACAAATCGTACACCTATTTTTTGGCTTATAACTTGGCCATTGCTTTTATCTTTATTATTGTGTCAACTCATGTTAACATATCTTCTTTCTTGTTGTGTCAACTCACGTTCAAATACACCTATATTTTTACATATCACCTTCCTATTCTTACATTACTGATCTTCACTTACACCTTTCGTGACTGCATTATTTCATATTATTTGTCGCCCGGGTAAAACTACATGCTGCGAGTCGCAGCCATTCCCTCTTAACCTTCGCGTGCGACAGGGATGTCCTCTGGCTTCCACATTATTTCACAGCTATTTTTACCACGTACTCGTGAAGCCTTCAATCTGCTACAGATACAATGGGAGGCTGATCGATGCCCAGGTGCGGTCAAGGGATGGATCCCTATTGCTCAACCACGTTATGTATGCCCATGATTGGAAATTGCTGCTCACTCAGAGGACGAGTTGGAGGCGCTGCTGCTGAACTTGGAGCTTGCCACGAAGAGGTGGGGCCTTGCCATCAGCCCCACCAAAACTAAGCACCTGCCTGGGTATTTGTACCATCGGACACTCCACCCCCACAATTCCCAATTGGTGATGGGCCGCTTTTGGAGAGAGTGCAGAGTTTCCCATACCTGGACAGTGTGCTCATCACTGGCTCCGGTTTCACAGCAGAGGTCTCACTCCGAATCAGTCGAGCGGCAATATCTTTTCATCGGTTGCGTAACGCTGTGTGGAATCTACCTGGTCTGTCGCTCCGCACGAAGCTTCAGGTCTTCTCAGCCACGGTCATTCCCTCCCTTCTCTACGCTTGCGAAACGTGGACCCCCTAGTGGAGCATCTTCACCGTTTAGAAACATTTAGGCTGGCCTGCCTATGATCCATCCTGGGTTTAACCATGCTGGATTGAGTGAGGAGCTCACAAATCCTTGAAATATCTGGACACAAAGTCCCATCGGTGAGCTCCTCCAGCAGGCAAGGCTGCGTTGGCTGGGTCATGTAGCCCGCATGCCCAGCCACCGCATGCCTAAACAACTTTTGTTCGGCCGGATCGAGGGGGCTAAACGGGCGCGGCACGGGCTAGAGAAGAGATGGAGTGATGTGTACAGGAGGACGTAGCGTCAATTACAGCACATTCACACATCGCGTTTGCTTGTAATCATACCCACACTTACACACGAGTTGTTAGAATCATGTAAGCTACGTAACTACGTTATTCTGAATGCTTAAATATACATGTTAAATATTTAATATGCTTTTATAGACTTTTTAAAGCTTTAAATACTGGATTTATTTACCTCAATAATGAAATAGAGCATTTTTACCTATCATAACTACTTTTGATTCAAGTCACACTTACAAACGAGTTTTGAGAATAACCTAAGCTATAGAACTATATTACTCTAAATGTTAACACTCGCAGCTTCAATCCAAAATACGTTCTTAAACATTTACCTCAGAATGCTACAGAGTTGTGTTACATTCTTAATCACGTAACTCTACCTGGACAAGTCGTAACCTTACACCACTGTTCCCTACCTCATAGCACAGTAAATGTAATCAGCACAGTGACTTTACCTCACGTGCCTGTACGCAAGAAGTAAAACTTTTACCTCAGCCCGTGTCTCACCGCCTCGCTGCTTAGCAACATCACTGCCGCCAATCTGATGTTGGTTTCCCGCCAAAATCAGGGTCAGAGGGCAGTGGGCGGGGCCTGAGGGCAGGTGGGCGGGGCCTGAGGGCAGGTGGGCGGGGCCTGAGGGCAGGTGGGCGGGGCCTGAGGGAGGGGGCGGGGCCTGAGGGCAGGTGGGCGGGGCCTGAGGGAGGGGCGTGTCCTGCGTGGGTCAGCGTTGAGCTCTGATGAAGCCACCTTTGGGTGTGGATGCAGGTCTCAGTGGGATGATGGACCGCCTTGCTCCTCGGGAATGCAACGTGAACGTTCGTTGCGATCACAGATCGCGGACGGTCGTCCAACTTCTCTCAATGGAACAACCAAACACAGCCACGGATTATTCTCTCTCTCGTGCGCGTGTGTGTCAACAGGGGCCGTCCATAAATGACGTCACGCGATTTTTGGATGATTTTTGACCCCCCCTCCGCGTCACACGGCGTCACAAAAAGTCAGACCCACCCTCAAATATGACGTCACAAAGCTCTGCCCATCCCTCCCCCAAAATCATATTTCCATTTTGAAAATATAACATGCTTCAAATCGCTTTAAACTATTGTCATTATAGTGTGTATTTAATTTGGCGCTGCACTCTGATGTTGTAGGAGTGTTGTTATAACAATAAGTGTTGTTATAACAATTTGTGTTGTTATAACAATTCTATATTTATTTAAAGTTGCGCATTTTTACGTGACGTCACATTTCTCAAACACCCCCCCCCCCCCATCACACATCGTCACAAATGTCTGANCCCCCCCCCCCAGGTGCGTGACGTCATTTATGGACGGGCCCACAACTAACTTCTGTCAATAGAGCAACAGCAACAGAGCCGCATAGTGCGACAGCCAATTCCAACAGTTAAAGCAGCATGGTGACATTTGTAAACTTATTTATTGACTAGGGTCCCGAGGCATGGCTAATGTGCGACCACGTGCATCGTGAATTAAATATGTTTTTAAACCCGCTCCTGTGTCTGTGTTCCTCTCCGACTCCGCAATATTTCACCATGTTATTCCCTCCTATGTAAAACTGTCATCACTACACTCCCGACCATCGCTTATCGGCAACTCCGGGCTCAGCAGACTTCGTGCAGACCCGGAATTATGCTCCTGCAACAGTGCAGAAGATGGCCCTCTCCAGGCAAGGGACAGACTTCCACGTGGTGTCAGGCCGCATCTTCTGTGCGCGACAGAATGAACGATAAATCATGTTAATGGTTTAGGCCCATATATGGAGTAATGGAACATTGTCTCGCCCATGTAAGGAAAACTGGAACGGGAATCGGCGGATTTTTACGATCAAATGCTCGAGTAAACGAAAATCGACCGATTTTTTACAATACAAATTTCTAACACTGCTTGATCTTTGATTGAACACACAAATGCAGGTATTCAAAATATCATTGCTTAATCTATGCTCGAACACATGAACACAGATATTGAAAATATCAGCTTGATCCATTATTGAACGTAAAAATACCGGTGTTCAAAATACCACAGCTTGATCCATGCTTGATGCATGCTCTAACACATACACCACACGCGACCGCCTTTTTCTCCCTTGAACATCACAAAAACCAAGGTTTCCACCAACTCAGAGCAAGATGGCAACAAAAGCCATCTGCTCAATTCCTAATTTCCCTCTTCCATACCTTACCTCCCTACCTGCTCTCCTTCCCGTCCACCACTATCATTTGCTTTAGTTTTATTTTGGCGACGTCTTTTTTGTTGTTGTAGGTGCCACTTCTTGATCACGTCTCCTGCCTCCTCCAGCCCCCATTGGTCATCCTAGCAGCAGCCTGGCTGCCAGCGGTCCCCACTGGGCCGCACCATCGCTGGTGCCTCGTGGCTTCCTCTCCTCTCTTTACAATCAGTGCTGCTTCCCTCCCGCATCTCTTGCCTGCCCACCACGATAAAATGTCTGCCCCTTTTCTGGTTACCACAACCCCCACCTGCATCTGGATCGTTGCTGTTCATCACAATTCGGAACTGTGCAGCGCGTGATGATGCGATATGTTGCTATGATTCGCTAAGGAGATCGATGCTTGAAAGTAGTCTTGTTACACTGTGAGAAACCTGTTGCAGAGACGTCCACGTAGAAGCGATTCAATTGCATATGTTGGGGCCGCTGGTCCCGAGGTCCATCCCTGCTTCGTGCTGATGGCTGGGGCTCCGCCGTTTGGCGACCCCTCGCTACTCTGCGACCAGCTGCTGCCGTCGCTGGGCTCATCGCTCGACGGCTCCCCTCCCTGGTCCGCCCCTCCGCGAGCTCGTCTGAGAGGCATAGCTCGCCACCCGCTCTCGTTCACCTGTAAACGCTGCGTTGTCTCTCCACCAATCATGCACTCTGAACGGGGGTCAGGGGTCGGAGGGCGAATGACGCTGCCCTCACACCGCGCGAGTCCCTGCGGCGATAGACGGAGCGGGTACCTGTGGACGCACCGACCTCCCCCCACGCTACGAGCGCACACACCTGCACACAGCACCACGCGCTCCACTCACTCGTAAGACCACTCGAGGCTGCGCTGGGTTATTAATGGTTTATTTTCGGCTACCTGGGAATTGATGTTAATTCAATATGAATCGACGAAGCTGGCCTATTCCACTACCCCTGGACCTATTCCCTATTTATCGGCTTATGATACTAATTCACCTTCTTACTCACGGTTAGGTGCCCACGGCGGTCCGTTGATCCCATCCTCGCTGCGTACCTCGATGCATCGCACGGACGTCCGGGTCGCTGGGCTGGAGAGCGTCTCGTGGCCTGATGCTGGAGCAAGAGAGGGATCTACCCGTTTTCGCCCCCCTTTTATCGTCCCTACATCAAAAAGATGCTGCTCTGCCTGTGGTGGTGCCCTCCCAGTTTTTCTTTAACAATGGGCGCACGCCATGCAGGGCGCGTGCGGCGGTTCTGGGCGCCTTTGCTATGCTAATAAGATGCGCTGCGTGTTGCGGCGTTTATTCTAATTATGCTCCTCCATCACAATGCTTATGCGTGGCGCGTATTCAAATTAATCTATACTTATGCCCCTCTGCTTGCCCGTTGATACGTGCGTGCGTGGGGTGCGTTTAACCGCGGTGGCCGAGTGGCCCTGGCCGCGACCTTGCAATCTTAATGCCGGTTGCAGCGCCGCGAAGTAGCATCGGGGAGGTCGTCCAATTCCCTGGTCACCGGAAACCGTGAAAGTTATCCCGATAAGGGCTTCTCGGATTAAAACCGGTCGGCCAGGTGACTTCCCTCGGAGCTCTATGGGGGGGGAATGCGTGCGGGTGTGTTCATGCGAGGTGAGGTGGGGGACGCGGGGTCGGCTCTGTCACTTGGTGGTGGCGAGGTTGGGGGTGGGAGCCCGCCGAGCGGCTTCGTGGTTGCGGCATCACACATACACCCGAGTTGCCAAGTTGCACGCAAATGATTGCTTGGGTGTCAGACGTACTTAACTAACGTCAAGTTGTATTTTTCACAGAGCACAATTCGTATCGATTTGAACAGTTGTCTACGCACGGTGTGAAACAAGTTCAACATATGTACGTGAATTATTGATCCCGTATCCTAACCACAATGCCATACGCTGTCCATGTACAGCCTTTTGTCAGTCCACTGTTTGATGAGGGCCGCCGCACGCTGTGCAGGTCGTGGGTTATTTGACCACCCTTAAGGGTACACAATAGTCGTGTGGTATGGGTACGGATTTGAGGAATTACCTCTGCGCTTAAAGATTGGAACAGTGATGCAAAGTTGTGACAAAATTCGCATTTTGTTTTTTACAGTCCAATGTCGCATATCCGACTCGCTGGGGACTGAATCATTGGTGGCTATGTGAAAAAGTCGGATGTGATTATAACGTTTTTAGAAACTGCCATATGCATTTTTATGAACAAATAGGTTACTCGGCACCAACGAAGTGCAAACTTTTGAACGTGGGAAATGTTTTATTGTACTTCAGAGATAAGCAGCTGTATGCTCGACTAAGAATATGTGACTGCATGCGATAAGGTAAGATTTACAATCATCTTTATTATGTGACCGTTGCACCCTGCACAGTTACTGCTGAACTGGATGTGTGCAGTTTTGTTAGGGCAGACATTGTAAAAATACTTATAGGCCAATTTTTATTCTTTCACAATTACAACAATATTCGAAAAAAATAATAGACGGCGACCTGAAACTCGCAATCTCCCGCGCAATAAAGAGTCTGGTTTTTATGAGGATTACTGTGCCACCACAGCTATGATGGATAATTATTTTTTCTTCAGTAACCTGCATAAAGGCCACTACTTCTGTGTACTATTCATTGCCTCGTCAAAAGCCTTTGATACTGTCGACCATGATATTCTACTCACACGACACAAAATATAACATTTTCAGACAGGAAAATAAAATGGTTTCAGAGGTACCTTTCAGACTGTTTTCAAAAGGTACATCCTGGTAACATCTCGTCCAAAAATATTGAAATAACATGTTGTTCCACAAGGTTGGTGGCTACTGTGATGCTGCATACAGATCGGCTACTAATGTAACACTGAACAGACTAAACCCCATTTAAATTTCGATTAAAGCTTTCGTGACTGCAGGGATTCATCTGCTTGGTTCTTTCGGTAAAGTCAGTAGAAGGGAAATTCAGACGCTGTCTCCCGACAGACCTGGTCTTCACCTGAGGACGGCTGCTTGCGTTGTGACCGAAACGTCTTGAGAATTATTTTATTATGTTTTATTTTTATTATTTTTTATTTCCCTTCTACGTGACTTTACCGAAAGAACCAAGAAGATAAACCTCATTTGTCATTCTGATCTTCGATTTGTATTGGATGTACCATTCATGACCCACCAATTTGACCTCGACTTAAAATCCCATCTCACGTCACTTGATGCAAGTCGAAATCTGCATTGGGCCCTGTTCATCCGTAAAATCCTTATTGGCAAAATCTGTGATACATTTAGCTAAATCATAAACCCACTGTCAAACTCAAGAAACCTAAGACATCCATTTAATTGCCTGTTAACTATCCCAACAACGAGAATTGAAATAGGTGACAACCATTTTACCGTTGCAGCACCAACGTTTTGGAAAAACTTGTTTCCTGGCTCTCCACCGCCATGTGTTAACCTGACTCCTTCCCCGGCATAAACCACCACTTACGCTGCGGTGGCTGCGTGCATGCGCACGCATCGTACCTGCTGCTCACCACGTGCACGCCCAGACACCCGTACCTGCTGCGGTGGCTGCGTGCGCGCGTGCCCGCTCAGGTTGCCTGTGTGATGCCGCCGCCACGAAGCCGTTCGGCAGGCGCCCAAATCCCCGACCTCGCCACTACCAAGCAACGGAGCCAACCCCGCGTCCCCTCACCTCACCTCACATGAACACACCCGCACGCATTTTCCCCCACCCATAGAGCTGGAAGGGGAGATCACCTGATCGGCCGGTTTTTATCCGAGAAACTCTTATCGGGATTTAACTCTCACGGTTTCCGGCGATCAGGGAATTGGACGACCTCCCCCGTGCTACGTTGCGCCGCGGCGCTGCGACCAGCCTTAATATGGTATGGTCGCGGCGTGGGGCATTCGGCCACCGCGGTTGAGGCGCATCCCCCACCCCCCCCCCCCCACGCGTCGACGAGGCAAGCAGGGAAGGACGGGACAGCATGAGTAGCAGGACCGCAGGGGCTCTTGCGCATAGTCACGGAAGGTTGGGATGGTTGCGCTTGAGCGCGCAGGCCCCATTGTTAGGGAGGGTAAGGGATTAATTAGATTTACGCCACGCACGCCGCACACTGATTAGCATATCAAAAGCACCCGGAACCGCCGTGCGCGTGCCAGAGGGTCGCGAGCCCATTGTTCAGAGCAGCATCCCTTTGAGGTAGGGAGGATAAATAGGGGCGCAAAGGGGAAATCGCTCTCTTTTCTCCAGGCCAGAGGACCAGCCGCAGCTCCAGCCAGCGACCCGGACGTCCGTGCGACGCATCGAGGTGCGCTGTTAGCACAGGGAGCAGCGAACCACCGTGGGCACCAAACAGTGAGTGGGGAGGTGAAGCAGGATAATAGCCGATAGATAGGGAATAGGTGCAGGTTTAGTGGAATAGGCCAGCCTCGTCGACTCACTGATTTAACATTAATTACCAGGTAGCAGATAATAAATCATTAATAGCGAAGCGTGGCCTCGCGTGATCTTGTCGAGCAGTGTGAGCGTGTGGGTGCGCGGGTGTACACAGTGGTTCGCCACGTGAGTGAGCGCTGCGCGGAGCTGAGCGTGTGGGTGTGCGGGTGTACACAGTGGTTCGCCACGTGAGTGAGCGCTGCGCGGAGCTGAGCGCGCGGTGCGCGTGTGTACACAGTGGTTCGCCACGTGAGTGAGCGCTGCGCGGAGCTGAGCGCGTGGGTGAGCGTGTGTACACAGTGGTTCGCCAGGTGAGTGAGTGCCGCGGGAGTGTGTACGTGAGGGCAGCGTCATTCGCTCTCCGACCCCTGACCCCCGTTTAATAACGCGAGTATTCAGTGGTGAGTGAGTGCCGCGGGGAGCTGTGTGCGTGAGCTGTACGTAGCGGTGTAAAGAGGGGGAGTATGGCGTTTGATTGATGATGCTGTGCGCACGTATGCTCGCAGCGTGGGAGCGCGGCGCGAGGCTGTAACAGTAGGGGCGTCGCGTTCGAATGCCGGCGAAACCGTAGCGGGTAATAGGGAGGTGGGGTAACGTAAACGGAATAGGGGATGAAGGGGAGGGACCCCGGGGCCAACGGCCCCCACACCTGCCCCGACTCACGCTAAAAATAGCCGTATGAATATGCCGCGCCTCTGCTCCCTCCCACAAAATCTGCTTCCTTCTGCCTTGAGGCAAGTGCGTAGTCCTGGGCACACGACGATCGAATCGATGTCAATATTCGCGCGTTGCACCACTGAGCGTTATCGTCGCTACGCGGACACGCTGCGTAAAACGCTCTTCGCTACGCGGACAAAATGCGTAAAACGCGTGTCGCTACGCAGACACACTGCGTAAAATGTGTTGAGTAAACCCGCACGCGATCACGCAAGCACCGGGAACAAGAAAGTTCAAAGTTCATTTATTAGGTATAGCCCTGTGAGCCATTCGGCTCTTGAATCGGGTGCAACCGCAACAAAAAAAAACAAAAACATGAAAAGAAAACATCTTAAAGTGACTATGTGCAAACAAAAAATCCAAGAAAAGACAGCAAAATATTGCAGAAAAATCACCGTAGACCAACCCTGTGCAAATATCCCAGTGGGATGCAAGTCAAACAACAACAACCACAAGACAACTTAGATTAAGGCCATCAGTCTAACTCTGTACTACAACAAACAAACATGGCCAAACCAAAAAACTTTTCGAAAATCACCAAAATAAAGCCATGAAAGCAATGAAACAGTGCAGGTCATAGGAACTGTGAACGACGATCGGATTGATGATGATATTCGCGCGTTAATCCGCTGGGAAAACACGCATGGCGAGCCAAGCGCGCGGGGCGCAGTTAATGAATTCCTACCCGCGCTGCCTCACACACACAGCAATCACGCGGTGTCGTTGCTCTGTGCTAAAGTTTATTACTGGCTCACCCGAAGAAAAACCATGCGTGACCCGGAGCAAAATACCTAGCGAGCAGCGTCCCACCTGTCTCTATCCAAACCCTCGGGAACCCTCGCGCTATTCCTCACCCCTCTTACGTACTCACGATATCTCACGGACGCGATGGGAGTTGGAGGGACGAGGATCCGGGAGGTCTTTGCCTGGGTCGAGTTGTAGCTGCACTCGCCGGCGTCTCTCGGACGCTCGAGCGACTGGGAGTCCGACTGGGTAGCTGGCTGACTGGAGGAGAACTTTTGCTTTAAAGCTTTCGTGACTGCAGGGATTCATCTTCTTGGTTTTCGGTAAAGTCACGTAGAAGGGAAGTAATAAAATAATAAAAATAAAACATAATAAAATAATTCTCACGCCGTTTCTGCCACAACGCAAGTAGCCGTCCTCAGGTGAAACCAGGTCTGTCTAGGCGACAGCGTCTGAAGAAACACACACGTGCTTGGAGCNTATATATATAAGCTGGGTTGGAAGGGGGGGGAAGGGGGCGCCTTGACAAAATCATTTGCATATCAAGAGAATCAGCATACCCATGGGAAATGCAGGTATGTGATTAGTACTACTTGTGTCCGTGCATTATGCAGGATTAGCAGCATCCAAGGGAGGGGATATGGGAAATGCAGATATGTGATTAGTTCTTCTTTGCCCGTGCATGATGCAGGATTAGCAGCATCACAGGGAGGGGATGGGGTAGCATTAATAAAGGGAAGAAGTGTTAATAGTATGTAGCTGCAGTAGTATAAACTACATAGTATCATCATTATACTAAATATACTCTACAATAAGCTGAGTTACTAACAGTAAGTAATACATTACAATTCTACGTCGTAAAAAATATAATATGCTTCCATCTAAACTTTATTTCTTACATCACACGAGTCTACACCGTACTATATATTGCCATAGGGTGGTTTATAGCAATACAGTATATAATTTAATGTTTGGGTTTGTCTATGGCAATATATAGTACGGTGTAGACTCGTGTGATGTAAGAGAATAAAGTTTAGATGGAACATATTATATTTTTATGACGTAGAATTGTAATGTATTACTTACTGTTAGTAACTCAGCTTATTGTAGAGTATATTTAGTATAATGATGATATTATGTAGTTTATACTTTAGTTGTTTACGTGGTGGGTTTAGTTACTGCAGCTACATACTATTAACACTTCTTCCTTTATTAATGCTACCCCTATCCCCTCCCTGTGATGCTGCTAATCCTGCATCATGCACGGGCAAAGTAGCACTAATCACATATCTGCATTTCCCATATCCCCTCCTTGGATGCTGCTAATCCTGCATAATGCACGGACACAAGTAGTAGTAATCACATACCTGCATTTCCCATGGGTATGCTGGATTCCTCTTGATATGCAAATTATTTTGTCAAGGTGCCCCCTTTCCCCCCCCTTCCAACCCAGCTTATATATATGCTCCAAGCACGTGTGCTGTTTCATTCAGACGCTGTCGCCTCGACAGACCTGCTTTCACCTGAGGACGGCTACTTGCGTTGTGGCCGAAACGTCGTGAGAATTATTTTATTATGTTTTATTTTATTATTTTATTACTTCCCTTCTACGTGACTTTACCGAAAGAACCAAGAAGATGGAGGAGAACTGACCAACGTTTCTACTCTTCCCTCCTTTTATCTCTTCCCAATTCAAAAATCCCTGCCTAAGTTGTGTTGCCCTCCAGCCAATCGGCCCAATCTTTCCACCCGCGCAGGGCTAGGCAGCGAGCGATACCCTGCTGGCCAATCGGGCGCCTACCTGGCGTGTGGCTCTCACTTGCTTCACAACCCATTGTGTACGTGCCCGTCGTTTTCTCCCACTTGCTTCCTAACCCATTGTTTACGTGCCCGTCCTCCTCCCGTACTCTTGGTTGAGGTTTTTACCTTTAGCCAGCTCGCTGGGTGTTTTGCCCTCCCCACGGCCCTATTCCCCTGTGTTTGGTGTGTTCCCACGGGCCGCAGTGCATATTCGGCCTGGCGGGGGTCGACCAATTTCCTGGCACTGGGAAACCGTGGGTCATCTCCACGAGGGGTCCCTCGGGTAAAAACCCAGGATACAGGGGACCCCCACGAGACCCTACGTGGGCATCACCATGGTGGAGGTAATCATGAAGTGACGCAAGAGTTGGTTACCCACCGTCACACTCTTCCTCTTCCCTCCCCTACCCTTTCGTGACTCTAAGTATCCCCGATCGCAGTCACCCATTCGTCAGCCTTTAATACGTCCTATCATACGTATCATTGTATTATTTAACCTTTTTATTTAACTATGTTAAGCACATTGAGAAAAGTGTGTTATAAATATAAAACAAGTTGTTGATGTGAGCACCGCTGTTGACAGACGCAGCGAGGCTCGCCACTGCTCTGGAGGTCGCCATCTTTTTAAATTGTATCTGTCACTGTCAGCGAAGGCTAATCTGTGTAAATTGTCCTTCAACAAGTAAGCCCAATGAGTCACTTTTCAAATATTGTTTTGGAATGTTCAGCCAATTCCTCTTCAAATTAGTGTTTTTGAATGTGCGAGAAACCCAACCACAACCCTACAGCAGCTTTTCGTTTCAGACTGTTGAGGACACCTGCAGTACCCATGGAGGCCACCTGCTTTGAGTAGTGAGTCCATGGCTGTGCACCTTGTCAGGCTCATTATTTGTGGCCAATGTTTTGGACAAACTTAATGAACCCTGTGGACCTGTTTGAGACTGAACTAAGAGTGAAACTTAGACTGGAGGGACTTTTTCAACTGCAACTCCGACATCCTTTCTGGACTGTCTGGACAGGACGCACCAGGATTTGTTGGTGCTCAACTGTTCTTATATTCGTGTCTTTAAGGGTCACGATTATTTGGAGCTTTTGATAGGTGAATTCAACTTTGTTATGGGACAACCTACGTCATCTCTGCGTGACGGTGGGGCTCGTGAGTTTGTGTAATTGGAGGGTAGCTGTTGATTGTGAGAGCAGCTAAATGGACTACAAGAGGGAATTTTGTTAGGTCCAAGATGGACCAACCTTCACAGAAGTGTGTTGAGAATGAGATGAGTTGACACAAGGTGAGTTGACAATAGGTAGTTGAGATTAGGTAAATTGAGATAAGGTGAGCTGAGTTTTATTAGCTACTTCTCGCACCGAGACGTCTTGCCTGGTCAAAGTCAACACATTCCAGGGCGCGCCCATGATATGCAAATCAAACTAAAAGAGTTTGTACTTTAACCTGCCTCACATTTACGTGGCTTGTTCTAGTTTAGTGTCTCAGATGTCGCCAGAGACTGCCTGAGCTACAGCCAGAGACTGCGTGAGCTATAGCTAGATACTGCCGGAGCTACAGCCATTGACTGTCTGTGCTACAGCCAGCCTGCCTGAGCTACAGCCAGAGACTGCCTGAACAACAGCCAGCGCCTATCTCTGAATGGAGCCCAGGATCATGGCAAGTGCGCTCCCAGTGTAGCGAGGCTCCAGGGGAGTTGACCTGCCCCATCTGTCTGGACGCCTTCCGTTGCCCTGCACGCTCAGCTGCGGCCACTCGTTCTGCCTCAAGTGCGTGGAGGGCACCTGGGATGCGGCAGAGTCCTTCTCCTGCCGCAGTGCCGAGTGATCTTCCCTCAGGGACCCAAGCTGATCAAGAACTTCACGCTCGCCAACTTGGAAGAGCAGCGCCGTGCTGCAGAGAAAATGGCCACTATGGTCTTGTGTGACTTCTGCAACGATGGCACGACCGCTGCCTTGAAGACCTGCCTCAGGTGTGAAACCTCCTACTGTGTGACTCATGTAAAGCCTCATCAGGAGAACCGAAGTTCAGTGACCACGTTCTGGTGGATCCAGGCACGAATCCTGAAGAACGCAAGTGCAAGACGCACAGAAAGAAGATCAAGTTTTACTGCCGACAGGACAAGAGCTTGGTCTGCACAACCTGCACCATCGCAGGAGACCACACGGGTCACGATGTGGCTACGCTGGAGGATGAGCGCAAACACGGCAGGTGAGACGGTCTGCGTGTGTGAGCGGGAGCTTCTCCTGCGTGAAGTCAAGTACGAACTGAACAATATATCCAAATAAATATATAATTACTATTTCAGCTTCCCATTGTTTCTTCAAATTTTAACAACCATGATTTAATATAAAGTATGCTGAGGTTGTCATAGTGCAGAAATAATACAACAACATGTTATTATCAATCCTATTATATGACAAATTGATAAATGTGCTCTTAGCATATTTAATAAAAACTAATATATTTAATGCGTACACTGTGTTCTCAAAATGACGTGAGTGCATAGACTATGGTTCATATACAAAAGTGGTTTGTGGTAGAGGGGAGCATTCTAAAATTTTCATGAAATGTAAAACGACTGGGACTGCGTGAGCTGCAGTGCTCACCGCTTGGTCGCCTCGTGCCGTCTGTGCCAGTTTAGCGCCACACTCTACAGCAGCTACCGGGTCACTGGACTTGGCGTTCCAGAAATGTCACGTGATTTTCACAGACCAAGTATTTCGTGACCATATTTATATTTTCATCACGATGCTCTCTACCGAATTTCTCGGACACTCAACAGTGACATGGCAGAGCCTCATTGTACCATGTAAAACTAAACTAAAACTATTTTTATTTTACCAAATGAAGCTCAATGACCTATGTAGGTCTTTTTCAGAGGCAACCTGGCCACAAATGACAGCTCAACGAAGTGGCTTATCAGGTCTAAATGTATGGCAACCAAACACTCTAAACGCACCTTTCTAAATGTGGACAGAAAAACCGAAGAACCCAGAGAAAAATCCATGCGACCATGGAGAGAGACATGAAAACTCCATTTATACAGGCATCAGGCGCGGTTTGAACCCACGACCTCCTGTATTGCAGGCAAGGCAGATAACATCTCACCACTCCGGTGCTCTGTTCATCCACTACTCAGCCCCGCCCACTATTATGGTAGCCCGCCTACTACAGTAGCCCCACCCACTACTCTAGTAGCCCCACCCACTGCTCAGGTAGCCCCACCCACTACTCAACACCGCCCACTACTCAGCCCCACCAACTAAGGTAGCCCCACCCACTGCTTTTGTAGCCCCAACCACTACGCAAGTAGCCCAACCCACTGCTCTGGTAGCCCCACCCATTACTCGTTTAGCCCCATCCACTTTGGAAACCCCATTCATTACTCGGGTAGCCCCACCCACTACTCCAGTCGCCACGCCCACTGCTCCGGTAGCCCTGCCCACTGCTCAGGTAGCCAAACCTTCTTCTTCTGGGATCCTCGAAGTCGAGTTTGATTTCCCTCCAGGTGTCACTTGTCTGTGTTGCAGGTGGACTGGCTGGCATGGGTCCGGAGATGGCTGAATAGGCCAATCCGTGACCTGCAGATCTTGGCACAGTGGGGGCACGATGGTCCATCCTGGAGCTCCCACTTGTCGTCTCTGTCTCTGGTGTGTGTGCTTTTCAGCGTGCTCTTTTCCTGCCATCAACTCTCTTCGCTCGGCCTCAAAATGCTGAGTTAGATTGTTTATTTTGGCCCTCCATGATGGTCTATCAAGAGCATAGATTTTCAGTTTCTTGGATCTACGTGGCATCGCTTGAGATGCATTTTAAGGTTGTCACGGAAACGCTCCTTTGACCTCCGGGGGCACTGATCCATCACTGAGCTGGGAATAGAAGATTTGCTTAGGAAGCCTCAAGTCATTCATCCTCACAAGGTGACCGGCCCATCTGAGTTGATACTTTATCATGATGGCCTCTATGCTAGATGATTTGATCGCTCCAGGACAATGATATTAGTTTGTCTTTCTTCCTATGTGATGTTTACTATTTTCCTGAGACAGCGTTGATCAAACATTTCGAGGGATTTGATGTGTTTACTATAAGTGGTCCGGTTTCTGCAACATATAAGAGGGTTGGAATTATTACATCATTATATAGGCCACTTTGGTCATGCAGTAATGTTGTGTCTTCAAAGACCCTGTTCTTAAGTTTGCCAATGCAGCACTAGCTCGGGAAATCCGATGTTGGATTTCATAATCAATTTAATAACGGATGCTTTCGACTTGGCTCTTAAACGGTTAATGTTGAATATGTTCCTGTCTGTCCTATATGTGATATGTATGCCTCTGGGAAGTCTGTTCTCTGTCAGATGAAGCATTCCACCAAGAAGATGGAGAAAAGAGTTTGTGCAATAACGCAACCTTGCTTCACACTGGTCCTTACTTTTATTGGCTCTGAGGTTTCACCATCAGAGAGGATGACAGCCTTCATACCATCATGCAACAGATGGAGGACGTTAACACATTTTGTTGGGCAGCCATATCTCAGAAGGATTCTCCATAGTGCATCACGATTAACAGAATCAATAGCTTTAGTCAAATTAAAGAAGGCCATGTACAATGGTAGTCTCTGTTCCTGGCACTTCTTTTGGAGTTGACAGACTGAGAAGATCAAGTCTGAGGTTCCCCTACCAGGTCGAAAGCCACTCTGCGATTCAGGAAGGAGTTTTTCAGCAAGTGGTAGAAGTCTGTTTAGTAGGATTCTTGCCAGTATTTTTCCAGTGGTGGTAAGAAGAGAGATTCCTCTGTAGTTGTCACAGTCTGACTTGTCACTTTTTTGAAGATGGTCACAATGATGTAATCTTCCCTTCTTTGGGAAGGTCTTCCTTCATCATTCAGATCCTGGCCATGAGGGAGTGCAGATGTTCTAGTAGGCATTGTCTTCCATGTTTGTAAATCTCAGCAGGAATCTGTTCTAGCCCACTAGTTTTGTTCTTTTCATCGTTTGACAGCATTAGCCACTTCAAGCATCGTTGGTTCTCCAGCTAAATCCTCAGTGGGAGAGTGTTGCGGATCTCAATTAATATAGAAGCATCTACAACAGCGTTGCAGCTGAAGTGTTCCTGCCAGCGGGAGATATTGCATTTTTGTCTTTGAAGATTTCTGTCCCATCCTTAGACTGAAGTGGTGCAAGGCCCTGTTTTGATGGTCCAATAAGACTGGTTGCTTTAAAAATTCGTGGGTTATTGGAATCTGCAAGATGTTGTAATTCTTTTGCGTTGTTTCTGAACCAGTTGTTCTTCAGTTTCCCGAATTTTAGTTTGTACTTCCGATTTGGCCTCCTATATGATTTTTTTTCTGTCTAGACTGTTTGTGTTGCCAGACGATGAATGCTTTCTGCTTCTTGTCAATGAGGCCTGTAATTTCCTGGTCGTTGTCATCAAACTAGTCAGTTTTTCCTTCTTGTGTAGCCAATGGTGTGCTCACAGCTGGTTATAACTGCCGTCTTGAGTTGTGTCCAGTACTCATGAACAATTCCTGAAGCCTGGTTGGTGCTGAGTCTTTGAGCAAGTTTTTTCACTCGGGCCTGTACTGCTGGGTCTTTTAGTCTGGTTACATTGAGTCTTTTCCTCTGTAGTTTTTGGTCGGTCGATGTGTTTGTGGTTTAGTTTGAGATTCATCACTGATCGAATTAGTCTGTTGTCAGTCCAGGAATCGTCTGCATTGATCATGGCACGAGTGATGCGGACGTCTGTGCTGTCAAACTTCCTGACAATAACGTAGTCCAGTGAATGCCATTGGTGTGATCGAGGGTGGCACCAGGAGGTTTTACGGCTATTCTTCTGCCGGAATAGGGTGTTGGTGATTGTCAGGTCGTGCTCAGAACAGGTTGTAAGAAGAAGGTGACCATTGGAGTTGGGCTTTCCAACTCCCTCTTTACCAATTACACCATTCCACATTTGATGGTCTCTCCAAACTCGAGCATTGAAGTCGCCGAGGAGAATCAGCTTTTCAGTTTTTGGTGTACTCTGAAGATTTAGTTGAGTTGGCTGTAGTAGGTCTCCTTAGTGTCTTCTTTAGAGTCCAGTGTTGGTGCATAGGTGCTGATGATGGTTGCATGTTGGTCTATTGCGAATTTCAGGCGGAGGGTCATAAAACGCTCATTGATACCATTTGGAGCTCACTTAAGCTGTTGATGAACATGTTGTCGATTGCAAACCCTACACCATGCAGGCGTCCATGCACTGGTTTACCCTTCCAAAAGATGTAGCCTCCACTTAGCTCAGTCAGTTGGCCTTCATCCACCAGATGGATTTCGTTGAGGGCAGCAATATGGATATCAAATCGTCTCAGCTCACATGCCACAAGAGCTGTTTGGCGCTCTGGACTTTGCGAGTTTGGGTTTTTTGTGAGGGTGCTGACATTCCAGGATCCAATGTTTAGGTTATACAGTAAAACCTTGCATTGCGAGCATAATTCGTTCCAGAAACGTGTTTGTAATCCAAAGCACTCGTATATCAAAGCATTCGTATATCAGTTGTGATCACGTGACGCTCGGCAGACAAAGCTATACTGTATGTACTATAGTACTCGTATTGCAATACCTCGCTCGTTTATCAAATTAATATTTAAATTTCAAAAATGCTTGTCTTGCAAAACACTCGCAGACCAAGTTACTCGCAATCCAAGGTTTTACTGTATTTATTTTTGTTTCGACCTCAATTATTGATGTTCCTCTGGTCGCGGTAAGCGAGATAGGATGTTGCTCGGCAGTCTATGTTTAGGGCACATTTTCTAGCCTCCTCCCAATTTGGGTGAGCAGAGTGGATCCTTGTGGGCTTCTCAGTCACAGCTACAGCTGCCGGATGCACTCCTGCCTAATCCGAGTGCATGACGACTCATAATAGCTGCCGCCTTGGTGCTGGGTTGTGACTAGGAGCTTCTAGCTGCATAGGCCTGCCCGCTCGCCACTTGCCAATCTCCCAAGGGCTTTGGGTGTGTAGTGTGGTGGTGCGATGGCACATCTCCTCTGGAGGGTGCCAGTGCGTGAATTAATTTACGTGCAGTGTCTGTTGCACACCAGCCACCGCACGGGGCTTACCAGGAATCAAGCCTGGATCCAGTGACGAGACAGAAAACCAAGACGATTAAAAGGCTTGTCCTGAAGCACCAGACATCCAGTGCTCTCCGTCATATGCCGTTGTCCAACTAACCGTAGCTCATCACCCCACCGAGGTGGGCCGTTGGCACTTGGTATCCACCCGGATTTTATCAGGGTTTACTCCCTTAGCCAAGTGGCTAACCAGAGCTCCGTTAGCCAGCGCGTTTCCAGTTGAGTCCAGACTGGCCTTCTTGGTTACCGAAGTGGCCCAGGTGGTCGAACCACCCACCATATTTCGCCATTTATGGCCATCCTGTACTTTACCTGTACCATCTCTCACAACATGGACTACTCAGCAGCCACTACTCAGGCAGCCACACCCACAAAGCAGGAAGCCAAACCCACTACGCAGGTAGCCCCACCCACTACTCAGGTAGCCCCACCACTATTCGGGTAGCCCACCCACTACTCGGTTAGCCCGCCACGACTTGGGTAACCCGTCATTACTTCTACCCTGCGCACTGCTCAGGTAGCCCTGCCCAACGCTCAGCCCACCCACTAAGTAGGTACCCCACCCACTACGCAGGTAGCCCCACCCACTACATATGTAACTCCACCCACTACTCATGTACTCCACCACTTCTCGGCAGCTCCACCCACTACTCAGGTATCCCCACCCTCTAGGTAGCTCCTCCCACTGCACAGGTCGCCCGACCCACTACTTAGGAAGCCCTGCGCAAGTTTGAGCTCCTCGTGAAATCAGTTCCCTTCAGCCTTGCTCCCCCAGCCTCCATCGCTGCACCGGGCTACTGCCCCATCACTGTGGAGGGTTCGCGTGGGCGGGTGAGAGGGGACGCTCAGAGAGTGAGTGGAGTTTCCCTGGTGACGTCTCTCACAGAAACAAGTGGAAGAGGAGACGCGGGTGGTGCAGGAGAAGAGGAGGGAGGTGGAGGAGTCGTGAGGCGGATGGAGGCTGCTCTCAGGGACGTGCAGGTACCGCGCCTGGGCCGGACTGTGACCCGTGACTCAACTCTGAGTAGTATTTGTGATGGAGAACAACTCCATTCATTCACTCTGAACACATTGTGGTTTAAAGATACAACAGTCAAAGCACCTCAATAATCAGACGAGTAAAGAGGTGGTTCTCATCTCCACTGAGAAACTCAATCAGTGGTGGAAATTCCACATTCCCATATCTCCATACAACTTACCACTTCAACGACTGTTAACTATATTGGTCAGATGAGGTGGTACGTACCTCTTATCCAATACTCTGGTGGCAGAGTTGGTGGATCACACACAGACTGTTGTACACTCTTTTAGTGAAACCAATCAGGCGTTAGAGTGACCAGGTGCTAGCATTACAAGAGGTTTCATGATCCCCTTTCTTCATCCATACATGTTTTTCTCACATTCAAAACATTCATTTAAAGAGAATTGGCCTAATTTCCCATTTCATTAAGGCTCTACTTGTTGACGGCAAATTACAGATTTCCCTTCGTTTCATGTGAAGGTAAATAAAGCATCGTCCTGAGAGTCTTACGCAATGAGAAAGACACGGACCATAAATGTACTCCTGATGGTATTTTATTATTTCAATGCCTCACAGCCCCGAATCGTGTTGTACTGAAAATGCACATTGCGTTATCAGATGAAGAAGGAGGCCTCAGTGCTGCAGACTCGTATCACTGTCTGGACACCTTAGAGTTGCACTCGGTCACACCGACTGAATGCCATTTCACAAAGGACCAGACATTTAATGAACAGAGTGGCATTTGTTTCTCTTTGCGATCCATGACAGATGAAAAGGCCTCAATCTCGGTCAGATTCACCGCGCGAGAGCAGCGTTGGATGCGGAGGAGAAGGCGGCTTTAGAGCAAGTGGAGCAGAAAGGGCGCGAGCTGCTGTATCAGATCAAGAAGAAGATCGCTCACTACCAGCGCGAGATCAGAGAGCTCCAGGCAGTAGCCACTCGCCTGCAGACCGAGCGCAGGAGAGTGACTCATTCGCGTTCCTGCAGTGAGGAATTAGTTTCCAGTGTCGCTATTGGCAGCAGCAGAAGAGGGAGGCTCCTGAATGAGAGCTCGCATCTCATGGGCTTGAGAACACAGCTCCAGTCATGGATCCGTATTGCAGCTCCAGTTGCTGTCATTTGGAAGGCCAGCACATATTTTCACAGTTAAATCAATTCTCTCTCCCGTACTCTTAGGTTTTATCAGTAAAGTCACGTAGGTAACAAATTAAATAGAAATAATAATAGAAATAAAATAATAAATCACGACGTTTCGGAGGCAGCACAAGTCTCCGTCATCAGGTGGGACCGTCACAGCTAAATTTACTATATCAAGTGAGGAAAAATCCAAGAGACAAGCTCTTAAATACATGTTAAGGGTGANGGGGAAGGGGCTTATCTGAATGTGGTAGCCAGGGAATGCAACGTGTTGGGGGTGGGCGGGCTAAAAGAGAACAATTGGTGCATCTCAACTCGGGGTTGCGGCCGGTGTTGGCTGAAAATCCAATACAAAAAGCAGTACTGTTAAACGCTGGATGTCAACACTCGGTAAAGTAGAATAGTACCTATCAAATAAGATGGTACAAATATGCGTAGTTAAATCTTTTTTACATGGTTAATAACATCTTTCCAATGATTACTCAGTTTGTACCCATCATCACGGTTGAAGTTATGTCTGTGTTTGTATATCTGGATGGCTTCGTGTACAAACTTTGATGGTAGCCAGAAGGTTTGCAGAGCACCTTGGTTTCGGAAAAGACAATATCATGAGAGCCCACCGCGTTGTAGCAATTATCGGCAATGGCGGAAGACTCAATTTTGCCGTGTTTCAGATCTGACTTGTGCTCGCGGACACGATCGGAGACATGACGTTTCGTTTCCCCAATGTAACAATCATCACAGCTGCAACTCAGTTTATAGACTCAGGGTATTGCAAGTCAGGAATGACATCTTTTACAGATGGCATTAGATCACGGATTTATTTACTGTACTGAATCGGACTTGGATCTTATATTTGTTTAGAATTTCGGAGATCTTTTTGGTCACGCCTGCTATGTATGGCAACGTGATAGTTTTGATCGGAGTTTCAAGTGGCTGTTTCTGTATGGTGGGAGAAACAGCTTGGCGGATGTGCGGTCAGAGTATCCGTTCATCTTGAGGGCCCGATTTACATGTTTTAATTCACTGGCCAGGTGGTGTTGGTCAGAGATGCCATGAGCTCTGTGGCATAGTGTTTTGATGAGAGAATTATTTTTCTCTCTCTCGCGTCCTTTAACAGATTCCCATTAAGTTTGTTTCATTGTGAATATAATATAAATGGTATTGGAATTTCACTTTTTAAACCAACCATACAACAATTTACACGGTATTTATGATTATATTAGCCATGATCTATCCACTGATAGATGAAGGCCTCCCCAAGCCATTGCCAAATCTCATGATGCCGCAATGCAACAATCTACCAGTGCCTGCTCACGAGCCGATGTCATCGCTGATTCTTACTTTGTGAGCCTCCTTTTGTTCATATTATGGAAGCTAAAATAAATACGAGGTCTCATACACTTATTAATAATATCCTTGTGTCTTGAACATCACTTCTACAAGACCTGCACCATGTGCATTGGTAACGCCAGAAATTTCAAGTCCCAAATTACTCAACACAGATCAATATCAACCGGTCTCACTCTGAAATATTTGCCCTGCAATTCAGTGTTGGCCCTCATGGGGGTGGCGAGATGGTAACTACGTCGCCTAGTATACCGGAGGTCGGGGACATCACGATATAGTTGGAGTTTGCATGTTCTCTCCATGGTCGCATGGCTTTTATCCGGGTCCTCCAGTTTTTCCCTCCAAATTTGGAATCGTGCGTTTAGAGGATTGAGCTGTTATAAATTCCACGTGATGAACCACTTTGTTGAGCTATCATTTGTGGCCAGGTCGTTTCTGAAAAGAGCCATATACCTCTATGGGCTTTACCTGGAAAAAATAGTTTATAGTTGACTATCAACCAGTTCCTCTGAAATATTTGGCCCGTAAGTCAGTGTTGGTGATCATGGGGTCATAATCCAAGACTTTGGGGTTTATATTCCACCGACAGTTTTGCAGTGGGAACTCCATTGAATGCAAGGGAATCGAAGTAGAGTCACAGTAATGCATCTCTCTCTCTCCCACAGGGGCACCTAGAGGAGACACGCAGGTAAAAGACGACTTTCACTCATGACTCGACACACGACAACATAGAACTGAGTGTNGGGCGTGGGCAGTGAGACACTGGCTGTGTGTGGGATGCTGCGTGATGATGCTGTGTGTAGTGAGCTGCGTGATGATGCTGTGTGATGATGCTGTGTGTAGTGATGCTTTGTCTGATACTGCGTGGTGATGCTGTGTGATGGTGCTGTCTGTGATGATTATAGTGTGATAGTAATGCTGTGTGGTGTGTTGTAAGAGTTGCGATGAGTTATTATGCTTTCTGTGATAGTCTAGATGTGATGGAGCTGTGATGATTCCACGTGTGATGAAGCTGTGATGAGTGTCTATGTATGGAGCTTGATATCCTGTGAGTGACGATGCTCTGTGATACAGTGGCGTGTCTGTCTGCTTTCACAGGGCAGGAGGGTTACTTCAGCTCCACCCTCAGCTCGCAGCCAACAGGACATTGCCTCACTTCAAGTCCTGGAGACAAATGCAGTCAAACTCCTGTGTGAGTTCTTCAGTGTGAATCATGGGTGATTGGGTGGTCTTGACAATAAATTATCTCCGTGTGTGTGCACGAGGTCGACTCAACCTCAAATGAGTACCTGGTGTTTTGTGAAAACATCACCACTAGGGAGACAAAGGTGGCCAGGCGTAGTGCTGTCACCCACCCCCTTGTTGGCCGTGCCAGCTTTTAAAGGTGATGACTTCTGACAGTGTGTTAAGGCTACACAGGGATTTTAGTCTTTGTTTATATCCTAATCTAGGCCCCGACTGATCAGAGCCATGATACTCAGTGTGGTGTTTTTGGTAAATAATAAGCATTACCAGTCATGGGTAATTGCGATATTGAGATGCGGTGTGTGCCTGTGAATGTCTCTATGCATCTGTAGGTGGGGTTAGCGATGGCATAGTGGTTAGCACACTGTACTACGAACCAAGTTTACTGGGCTTGATTACCTGCCATTGCTAACATCAGTGGCAGGTGATATCGATCCATTCCTCCGCCTCTGCTAGGCAGTTTCAACCTCAAATGAGTTCCTGATGTTGGTAATGGTCATAATGATGGTGATAGTGGTTGTGATGAGGATGGTGGTAATAAAGCTGATATTACTGATAATGTGAGTGATGTGAATGGTGATAGCATTGGTGATGGTGTTGGTCGTGGTGATGGCAGTGATGGTCGTGGTGATGGTCATAATGGTGACATTGGTGATAATATAGGTGGTGATGGTTGTGATGGTTTTGCTGATGGTGATAATGGTAGTGATGGTGGTATTGAGGGTTCGATGGTCGTTGTGATGATTATAATGATGCTGGTCGTTTTGTTGGTGATAGTGATGAAGATGTTAGATGGTGATTTGAAGCTTTCGTGACTGCAGGAATCCATACTCTTTGGTTCTTTTGGTAAAGTCACGTAGGTAGAAAAAATATAAATATATCACGACATTTCGATAGCAACACAAGCGGTCGTCCTCAGGCAGAAAAAAATATCCAGCAGTGGAACTGCTGAACCAGCGAGAGAGCTCTTACAACAATGTTATATATGTGGCGATGGGCAAGCAAGCGCTTGCCTCACAGCACAGTTGGCAGCACCGCAGCTTGTTTTACACATAGAAATGACATTAACTTACTAATTTCCTAATCTCCCTGCATAATCACTCCTATCAACATAGTGCTAATCTCCCATTAACACTGCTGTTGTGAGCGCATGCGGGTATTATACTCTTATGCGGCGACGGAAGCACATTTCATGCTAATCTCTCTCCCTAATCTCTCTCTCCATAATCTCCCCCATTAACACAACTGACGTGCTTGCGTCCGGGGATGGAATTCCTTTCCAGACCCCGCTTGCTTGCCCACCGCCACATATGTAATAATACTCTTGGAGACGGCTTGTGGAATCGGTCCTTTTATTTACTTATCTCAGTTCACAAGCACTCCCCGTTGCTGGCAGGCAACGGAAGTGGGCAGACAGATCGCAAGAGACGCACCGCCACATGGCACTCGGAGCCCCGCTCGCGCGTGGCCCCTCTCTCTCTTCATTCCTCGTCTGACCACGTGTCGTTCATCTCTCCCCTTATTTAATGCCTGGGTCACGTGGTACGCTCCAGCCAATCCTTGGTAGCCTGCGCCGAATCTTCTAGATTCCCCATCAACTCCCGGACCACGCCCCTGACTTGTCTTCCCATTGGCTGAGGCCAAAACCAGCAGAACCAATCACCCTAGCTGGCACCCTCGATCACGCCAGGGCCATGCTCCGAGGCTCTCCCCCATTGGCTGTAAAGCAGGACCGGCAGAGCCGATCACCACGTGAGCCGGACATAGGCTCTTATTAAACATATATAACCTCTTGTTGTAACAGCTCTCTCGCTGGTTCAGCAGTTCCACGCTGGATATTTTTTTACACTTGTGTTGCTATCGAAACGTCATGATATATTATTTTTTGTTTTATTTAAATGTTCTACCTACGTGATTTTACCGAAAGAACCAAAGGGTATTTTAGATGGTGGTGATGGAACTGGTGATGGTCGAAGTAATGGTAGTGATAGTGGTGATGATTATGTTTGTGATGTTGCTGATGGCGATAGTGATGTTGGTGATGTTCATCATATTGATGATGTTGGTGGTGATTTTGGTGGTTTTTGTGCTGTGATGGTTGATGGTGAAGATGATGGTTATGATGTTAATGTGGTGATTATAGATGGTAATGGTAATGATGGTGTCCTGTAGTTATGTTGTGATCGCTGTTGTCACAGATGGATGCTCACCGACTCTGGACACAAACTCAGCTCATAACCAACTCCAGATCTCCTCGGAAATCAGGACGATGAAGTGGACCGGTGTTTCCCAGGGTCGCCTCGATCACCCACACCGGTTTGATGGCTGGTCACAAGCCCTGTGCTGTGAGAGCTTCTCGTCGGGTCACCACTACTGGGAGGTGGACGTGGGGACGCGCGGTGGTGTCGGGTTGGAGTCGCGTACGGGACGATCCACGGAAAGGGGTGGTGCTGCATTGCAGCTGGGACAGAACGACGCATCCTGGTGTTTAGAGAAACGTGACGACAACTTCTCAGTGGTTCATGGTGGAGTGGAGACTGGACTTTCAGTGAGGGGGCCCCTCCCCCGCAGAATCGGGCTTCACCTGCACTGGGAGGGGGTTCCTGGAGTTTTACGCGCCGACTCCATGGAGGTGATCCACGAGGTCCGGCAGAGATTCTTGCAGCCTCTCTACCCTGGATGTGGGTGGGGTATTGTAATGAACCATTGAAGATCATGGATCTGAGTCGTGCATCCTGAGGATGAGGAAAAATAGAAACCAAGAAACTGAGATGGACACCCAAGAAACGGAGGAAAGGGGGAATGGTGTGGAGAGGGTGAAGTCAGGATGAGGCGAAGGTGGAATGGAGGGTGATGTAAGGGAGGGTGAGGGGAGAATGGAGGGGAAGGTGACGGGTGAGCGTGGAGGGTGACGGTGAGGAGAGGATGGGAAAGACGGGGTAGAGGTTGGGGAGGAGAGGGAGGCTATGGAGAGGGCTTAGGAGGGAGGGGAACGTGGAATGGAGGGCGAGGTAAGCTGAGTGTTAGGGGAGGGTGGGGTGAAGGGAAGGGTGAGGTGAGCATGGAGGGGAGGGTGAGATTCAGGTTGGTGTGCGTGAGCGATGTCGCCGGTGCAGTACAAATCGCCAGTGCGGAAGTTTGAGGGATTTGAATGAAATCTGAGTTGGGAATCAGCGCAGCCCCAGAGCCCGTTTGGCCGCTCCTTCACCTGCAGGGCGTGCTCGCGTCACCACGCCTCCTGATCCCTCCGATTCACCATTATCACCCCATCATCATCATTATCATCATCACCACCATCATCCCCATCAACACAACCATCATTGTAGTCACCAGTCATCACCACCTGCATTATCACCATCATCATTACCACCATCATAATCATCAGCATCATTACCATTACTCCTTTTTCATTACTATCATCACCACCACTCTATCATCATCAATATAATCACCAACATCATCAACATCATTATCCCCATCATCACTACAACCACGAACATAACCATCATGAACCACCATCACCACCAACACCACAAAAACCACCATAATCATCACCATTATCACGTCCATCACCATCACTATCATCACCACCATCACCACCACCATCATCATCATCACAATCATCACCGTCGTCATCATTATCACTATCTTCCTCATCACCATCATCACTACCACCACCATATCATCATCACCACGACCATGTTCAACACCATCATCATCACCACCCACACCACCACCACCATTATCACCATCACCCTTCTTACCATCATCATCACCATCACTACAATAATTATTGTAATTGTAGTGCCGTAGATGGGCCACACTTACTGGCAGTGGTGGACAGGGCTCATCTGCGGATACCTCGGACCCCCAGGGGAGGGGCCACTGTGCCATCCCACGAGGGGGGGGGGCTGCTGGGGGCCCTAGGATCCTAGGCAGCTAAGCCCTCGGTGCCGGGGCCTCAGGATCCCAGACAACCCAGACAGCTGAGCTCCTTGGCGCCACCAACAGGAGGCTGCGGGGGATCTAGGATCCCACGCAACCCCACCCCTCAATGGGCAAGGGGGTAAAGGGCCGCTCCCCAGCCGATCGGGACCAGTCGCAGCTCAAGACCCAAGACCAGCCAGCTTAGGACCCTGGACCCTATTGCCCCGTTTGTCCTTGTAAGGGCCGGGACGCTGTGCGGGCTAGTGGTGGGACTCTGGGACTCCCGGCTCTACGTCCTTGTAAGGGCGAGTACCGAGGAAGCCAGACTCTAAACCCGTACCTTGGCTGGGTCGGGTAAGGTAGCCTCCCCTAGGGTTACTGTAGCCAGAAGACCGAGAGCGTAGCCAGTGTCAGGCAAGCTAGGAGTAGGGTGTGTCCCTAGGCTGTGTCCCTAGGCTGTAACAGAGTATCAAGACTGTTGGAGTGTTGAATTGTAATAAAGAAGTTACCTCTACAAGTGTCTCCGGAACCCATTACATTTGGTGTCAGGAGTGGGGTTTGCGAGCGCAGGAGACCACGGGGATGTGGTTCACGCAGTTCAGATCGCGGGGGTGCTATCTCCTGCAGGGATCTATGTGATGGGTCTCCTCAGCTCGGTCGGTACAGCTGTGTGCTATGATGCGAGTCTTGGAGAGAGACTGGGTTGAAGTTCCCCCGATACGGCCGATGCGTGCGCGTCGGAAAGGCGGGGTGTGATGCCGAGTGGCATGAAATGTCGGGGTTGGCCTTCAAGGGAGGGTGCTGGGTTGTGCGAGCGCGGGAGACCACGGGGATGTGGTTCGCGCAGTTCATACCGCGGGGGTGCCATCTCCTGTAGGGATCTGTGCGATGTCTCAGCCATATCGTTGGCGAGTCGGGCATTGCTGCGGATCCCGAGGAGGGCTAGGTTTGCTGCGGGTCATTGTTAACGTGTCATTGCTTCACCTTTTTGTTGATTGATGCTTGTATATAGTGTAAGTTTCTACAGGTGGGTTAGGGTAGTTATGGTTGCTTTCTTGTTCTCTTTATTTTCTGTTGAGGCTCGCGTATTTTTTTACTCCCCTTTCGTTAATTTACACTTTCTAATTATTGACAGCCGGGGCGGCTCGAGGCTACGTAGGGGGGGCGGGGTAATGTAGTGCCGTAGATGGGCCACACTTACCGGCAGTGGTGGACAAGGTCCATCTGCAAGGGTGCCCCATACCACCAAGGGGGGGGGGCTGCGGGGATCTACGATCCCACGCAACGCCTCCCCTCGATGGGCAAAGGGACATAAAAGGGGACCTCCCCAGCCGATTGGGACCAGTCACAGCTCAAGACCCAAGACCAGCCAGCTTAGGACCCTGGACCCCCTCGCCCCGCTTGTCCTTTTAAGGGCCGGGATGCTGTGCGGGCCAATGGTGGGACTCTGGGACTCCTGGCTCTACGTCCTTGTAAGGGCGAGTTCCGAGGAAGCCAGAGTCTAGACCCACCTTGGCTGGGTCGGGTCAGGTAGCCTCCCCTAGGGTAATGTAGCCGAAGGACCCTAGAGCGTAGCCAGAGTAGGCTGTGTCCCTAGGCTGTGTCCCTAGGCTGTGTCCCTAGGCTGTGTCCCTAGGCTGTAACAGAGTATCAGGACTGTTGAGGTGTGGTATCGTAATAAAGAAGTTACCTCTACAAGTGTCTCCGGAACCCATTACACAGTTACAATCCAAATGCAGGTGAGGAGTCGTGGTATCCAGAAAGGGGTCAGACAATTTGGTTACTGAGACTTGTCTTTTGTTGTGCAACTACTAGCACAGATGTTGACGAAGCAGCTGCAAGTTACTAAGTCGCACAATTTCTATTGATTTGGTTGCACAACTCATCTCTAAAGTGTGGACTTTGATGAAGAAAATGAGACAATCAGTTGTCATTTTCCAAATTGTATCATTCAATCCGTGTCCATAATCATCAGCATTGTCCATAGCACTAAAAAAGTGTATTATCAGTAGCACGTTACCTTGAGGATACAATACCATGGTAGAAGCAGGAAACGCTGATGTGTGGTGAAGTGAAGGGACACAGCTGATGGTAATGCACCTGGACCAATCTGTCACTTCTTACTTAAAGTACATCTCCTGCTCAAAGGAGACAAACTGAACTCACGATTCATCAATGCACTTAACAATAATACTGGCATACGCTCACATACAGCATGGTGGATAAGATAAGGAGTTTTGTCAACAGGGATATACTCCACATATTCAAGGGCCTCTCCATCGACATAGTTGGGGATGTTTGGCTGGTCCAATCACGGTTCTTATCTATTTAATGAGATTTATATAGCTTCTTTACGAATGTGTTTTACAGCAATTCTAAAATCGTATATAGCTTGATGAATGAAATGAAGAATTTGGTTATCGTAAAGTGCTGGTGTACTTTTGATGACAGTAAAAAAAGAGGGATGGATAAAGAGGGGTTTTGATAGGCCTGGTTGTCGCTGGTGGGGGGGGGGTGACAAAAGCTTGGGGGCTGAAAAATAATGAGGCATCGTTGTATTGAGAAGACAAAGGCGGGTGGTGAGCGATGGGCTGGAGCCAGGAGAGAGAAGGGGGCCCCGCAGTCGAGTCCATCGCACCGCTGAAGACGTCCACAACGTCTGTGCAGTGCAGCAGCGCAGTTCCGGAAGAGCCCACGACGAGGTAAAAGGTGCAGCCTCAGCCCAGCTCGCTTGCCATGGACACGAATCTTCCCTCCATGCCCGGCATGCTGACACGGTGAAGACTCTTTCAGGGGCAGGAGCTCGACCTCCCATCCGGCCACGTGGGATGGCGAGGAATTCACATTGCGCCGGCGTGGCCCGGCAGGTGACCGCCGGCAGCCGGGCCACCAAGAAGACGCGTGGTGGGCGCGGGTGGCAGGCAAGAGATGCGGGAGGGGAGCAGCGCCGATCGTAAAGAGCGGAGAGGAAGCCACGAGGTGCCGGCGATGGTGCAGCCCAGCGAGGAACCGCTGGCAGCCAGGCTGCTGTGAGGACGTCATTAACATTCATTTTATCCTTTTTATTCTCTTTCAGCGCACAGAAGATGCGGCCTGACGCCACGTGGAAGCCTGCCCTTGCCTGGAGAGGGCCATCTTCTGCACTGTTGCAGGGAGCATGATTCTGGGTCTGCACGAAGTCTGCTAAACCCGGAGTTGCCAATAAGCGATGGTCGGGCGTGTAGTGATGACAGTTTTAGATCGGAGGGAATAACGTGGTCAAATATTGCGGAGTCATAGAGAGAGAAACGCAGACACAGGAGCTGGTTTAAAACATCTTTAATTCACGATGCACGAGGGCGCACATTATCCATGCCTCAGGACCCTAGTCAATAAATAAGTTTACAAATGTCATAATGCTGCTTGAACTGTTGGAATTGGCTGGCACACTATGCTGCTGCTACCGATATCTCTTATCGTATAATAAATCTTAAAAATATTTAAAAAAATAATTCGTTTCATCATTTTTCCTTCTGTTAGTTGACTTTGTTATTTTCATATCATTGAGTATCGTTATGTTTTATGTTTCACTGCCGTAGTTATCACCTTTTACGATGCATTGCCTGGCCTTGCAGCCTGCTGCTACCATCACATCTCCTGACGTACATGTACTACTACACATTAACCTCATACACGCGAACTTACACAGTTTTCATACTTACATTGCAGTATACACACTGTATACAGTGCTACATGTAACATGCAGTACACCTTGACACACTTACATTGCACATTAGGCACTATACGAGCTTCTCACACACACACTAACATGCCGTACATGTGGCACGTGGTGTCAGAGCTGGGAAAAAAGCCCCCCCCCCCCCTCCGATTAAAACACTCATCAGGATGCTATTGTAATGACTGAGAATTGAGTGGTGGTAGGGAAAGAGACGAGGCAGGGTAGGAATGGAAACAGTTCCGGCGGAGGAGTGCAGGCCGGGTGTGTGGGGTAAGGCAGGGAGTGAGGAGCGACAGAGGGCGACGTTAGAAACAGAGACACGAGAGAGAGGCGTCTGTGTTGCTGTTGCTTTATTGACTCAAGTTAGTTGTGGGGCGTCCATAAATGACGTCACGAACCTGGGGANGGGGGGGGTCAGACATTTGTGACGTTGTGTGACGAGAGGGAGGGGGGGGTTGAGAAATGTGTCGTCAAATCAAAATACCAACTTTAAATAAATATAGAATTGCTATAACAACACTAATTGTACCCATTGGAACCCATTTGCAGGTAAAAAATATGATAATTGGCGCCACATTAAATTCGCACTACAATGACAATAGTTTAAAGCGATTTGAAGCATGTTTTATTTTAAAATGGAAATATGATTTTGGGGGAGGGGATGGCAGAGCTTTGTGACGTCATAGTTGAGGGGGGGATCTGACTTTTTGTGACGCCGTGTGACGAGGGGGGGGGTTAAAAATCGTCCAAAATCGCGTGACATCATTTATGGACGGCCCCTGTTGACACATACGCGCACGAGAGAGAGATCATAATCCGTGGCTGTGTTTGGTTGTTCCATTGAGAGAAGTCGGACGACCGTCCGCGATCTGTGATCGTAACGAACGTTCACGTTGCATTCCCGAGGAGCAAGGCGGTCCATCATCACACTGTGACCTGCATCCACACCCAAAGGTGGCTTCATCAGAGCTCAACGCTGACACACGCAGGACACGCCCCTCCCTCAGGCCCCGCCCACCTGCCCTCAGGTCCCGCCCACCTGCCCTCAGGCCCCGCCCACCTGCCCTCAGGCCCCGCCCACCTGCCCCCAGGCCCCTGATTTTGGCGGGAAACCAACATCAGATTGGCGGCAGTGATGTTGCTAAGCAGCGAGGCGGTGAGACACGGGCTGAGGTAAAAGTTTTACTTCTTGCGTACAGGCACGTGAGGTAAAGTCACTGTGCTGATTACATTTACTGTGCTATGAGGTAGGGAACAGTGGTGTAAGGTTACGACTTGTCCAGATAGAGTTACGTGATTAAGAATGTAACACAACTCTGTGGCATTCTGAGGTAAATCTTTAATAACGTATTTGGATTTAAGTTGCGAATGTTAACATTTATAGCAACATAGTTACATAGCTTAGGTATTTCTCATAACTCGTTTGTAAGTGTGACTTGAATCAAAAGTAGTTATGAAAGGTAAAAATGCTGTATTACATTATTGACGTAAATAAATCCATACTCTTTGTTCTTTTGGTAAAGTCACGTGAAAAAATAGAAATAACAAAAATTTAATTATTTCAATTTTTGTTTGTATTANTTTTTCCACCTACGGTGACTTTACCGAAAAACCAAAGAGTATGGATCCTTGCAGTCACGAAAACTTAAAATCTAGCGTAAATAAATCCAGTATTTAAAGCTATGAAAAGTCTTTAAAATCATCTTAAATATTTAATATGTTTATTTAAGCATTCAGAATAACGTAGTTATGTAGACTAATAGGGTTTTTCCCCTTTTTTCTGACAACAAAACTGACACCTTTTGCAAGGAATCATGTTTACATTAACCACAATAAACATGATTCCTTGCAAAAGGTGTCAGTTTTGTTGCCAGAAAAAAGGGGAAAAACCCTATTAGTATATTTTGGTACTGGCAAAGGAGGTCCCAGAACGTAGTTACGTAGCTTAGATGATTCTAACAACTCGTGTGTAAGTGTGCGTATGATTACAAGCAAACGCGACGTGTGAATGTGCTGTAATTGACGCTACGCAGCGCCCCCTGTGATGACAACAGCAGAGCTCCGTGACAATAAAACTTGCAGAGAGCGCGGAGATCTTAAACTTTGATTTAAAGCTTTCGTGACTGCAGGGATTCATATTCTTGGTTCTTTCGGTAAAGTCACGTAGTAGGGAAATAATAAAATAATAAAAATATAAAACAATTTATTGTTTTATATAAAACAATTTATTGTTTTATATTTTTATTGTTTTATATTTTTATATAAACAATTGATTGTTTTATATTAAACAATTCTTTTAGATTTATTATTATTTAAAATTAAAATATAAAACATTTTCTTTTATATTTTATTATTTAATAATAAAACAATAATTTTTTTATAGAAAACATTTTATTTTATATTTGTATTATTTCTTAATAAAATATAACAAAAATATTTAATATTTTATTATTTAATAGTAAAAATTTTATATTTTTTATATAAAGCAATCATTGTTTAATATTTTTATTATTTCCCTACTACGTGACTTTACCGAAAGAACCAAGAATATAGCGCGGAGATCGTCGTACAAACCCTCACGCTCGCTCCACTCTTGGGTGAAGGGATGAGGCAGCACAAGGCCGTAATTATATTTATATTGGGGAGGGGACACTTCCAATATTCAAATATGCTCAAAATGNCCCCCCCCCAATATATTGCTATAAAATAGATTTATGTTTATATGATTGTGGTTACGGTTGTAGTTTATTAATCCCTAATCTCTGCCATTACATACAATGAAACAAGAAAAGGAAAAAAAAACAGCAATGTATTACAATACACTATTTGACATTATTGTAAACATTAATAAAAAGTCCATCGTATGTGTTGGTTAATTTTAATATATTTTAGGCAGGAAATTCGTTTTCAAATTTCGATTTTTTCTTGGGGGGGGGACCCCCAGACCCCCTGGAAGATTTGGTCCCCCCAATGTTGACTCCATCGCTACGGCCTTGAGGCAGCATGAACCCGGGATACACGAATCTGCAGTGAAGTCGTTTGCAGCCTCAAGGATTCCCAGCACCCAGCAGGGGGTGTCTTGTTTTGCACTGACAACTGCGCTCTAGAAGTTTGCACTCAAAAAGACGGTGTTTGTACTTGGCCGGCACCTCCGACCGCACGTTGAACAGCTTGGCGCAGCTGCAGTCTGAGGTCTCGGAGCCGCCTGACCGGCAGTCGACGATGGTCTCCTCCCGGAGTCCCGTGGTCACGGTGTAATGCGTGCATTTGTCGTATTTGTGATCGTAAAGTACTGCACTGTTCTTTGGTTCTTTCGTTATGAAAAGTGCTGACGTGTGAGCGCCAGGGGTGGCTGGTCAAAGTCCATCTCAACTAACATGTCAACTCATCTCATCTCATACACCTCATCTCACTCAATTCACCTCATCTCAATTCACGTCATCTTATCTCAACATATCTCATGCTAACTCACCTCACTTACTTTGCCCTTAACTCACCACAGCATATCTCACTCATTCACCGACTCATTCATTCACTCACCCACCATCCTACTCACCCATCATCTCACGCACCCATCGATTCACTCACCGACCATATCACTCATTCACTCACTCACCATCTCACTCACTCATGCACCATCTCACTTGCATTGTGTCACTTTTACACTCACCCACTCACTGATTCAATTACCCACCATCTCACACACCCACTTACTCTCATTTGGCTAAAACAAAATAACCTCGTGAAGTTGCCCATACACCATTTAATAAAAAGTCACATTGTAACAAGCGTTCTTCCTACAATGCCACAAACCACCAACACCTGAAACCACCTTTAACATATAAACCACAACACTGAGAAATCACCCTAATACAGGGGATCCATTGAGAGATACCCCACTGATTTGCGAATGAACTCCGTCTTACTCTTCCCAGCTGACTAAATATGATTGCAGCGATGGCTTCGTAATCTCGGAGCTGTGGGAGATGACAAGACTGTAGAGGTATTCTCAAATATCCCCGTACAGCCTTAGCACACTTCTGCTGAGCCACGTGCTGTTAGCGAGTTGCACCTTTGAAGGCCGGCACGGCACACGAGGAGTGAGGGTGGGTGAGCAGTACCACTCTTGAACATCACGAAAGCCAAGGTCGTCCACCAACCGCCATTGGATCAGCCAACCACCCCCGACTATCCATGTCCATGGAGAAACCCTTGAATATGTGAAGTGTTTCCCTCTTGACACGCCTCCTTATCTTCCCCATTCTGCTGTGTGAGCATATTCCAGGTTATTGTTAAGTGCGTTGATGAATCGTGGGTTAAGTTCATCTCATTTGAGCAGGAGAAGTGACAGATGTGCCGAGGTACACCACCATCGGCTGTAGCGCTTAAATTAACGACATCTGCATTTTCTGTCTGTAACGTGGCATTGTATCCTCGTAAAAAGCCTTTTGAAACTCTTGCCCATGATATTCTACTCAAGACACAGTCAGCTATAATTGTCAGACAGTACGATTAAATGATTTCAGAGATACATCTCAGACCATTATCAAAAAGGTACATTGTGGTAACATCTCGTCCACAAATTGTTAAATAACAAGGTACGGTGGCTATGGTGACGCTGCGTATACATCAGCTACTAATCTAACACTTAACAGACTAAACCCCATTCATCATTCTGATCTTATATTTGTATTGTATGTACCATGTAGCACCCACTAATGTGACCTCGACTTAAAATCCAATCTCACATCACTTGATGCAAAACAAAATCTACATTGGGCCCTGTTCATCCATAAAAACCCTTATTGGCAAATCTGTGCTTTAATTAGCTAAATCATAAGCCACTGTCAAACCAAAGAAACCTAAGACGCACATCTAATTGCCTGTGAACTATCCAACAACTAGAATTGGAATGGGTGACAAGGCCTTTGCTGTTGCAGCACCAACGTTTTGGAACAACCTTGTTTCCTCCCTTAACATCATAAATCTTCATTAAATAAATGTACGTGTTGAAAAAATCGGTTGCAATTTGTAGTTATATACTTTGTTTAATTAGTCTTTATCTAGTTTCAGTGATTTGCACACCTTTGCTATATTTTACACCCCTATCGGTTGTTTGTACTGTTTGTTATTGTAACTTTCTGTCCTGCCCCTACTGCACATCTCGAAAAAGAGCTTCATAACTCATTAGTTTCCTCCAGTTGAAATAAAGATGCTGATTCAGATTCTATGTATGTATGTTGAACTTCTTTCGCACCGTACATAGCCAACCGTGCTATCAGAGGTGCGGGTGAGGACAACAAACCAAACACAAAAATCAGTTCTAAAGAAATTAGTTTTCAATGTCCGTCAGATCAAGATGCCGCCATCTCTGTTATTTGAGAATGCTTGTCTGAAGTCGCTGTTTGAACAGAGCAAAACTGACTGCAGCGATCAGAGCTTGACCGTGCGCTCACAACTCATAGCTACGTTCAGAGCAGATATCTACCACCTACAAACACTCGGAGGGTTGTGCCCGCTCCTCTTTGCCGCAGACCTGTCATCATTAGTTCATTACTTTTTCTTAACACGCCTGAATTACACTCATTGCTTATGCCTCAAAAGTACAGAATTGGCTATTCCCCACAACCTTTTGTGACCAGGACAGTGATATTTTGAATTTACCTATTTTCAAGATAGATTAGTGCTGAGTAAATTAGAGTAACTTCTAGAACATTATATCACTTTCCAGTAATATAAATAGTAGTATAAATACAGGGGCCTTAAGCCCACCAGTTCAGTTTAGTTCCAGCTGCCTAAGTGGATACATATCTGCANTTTTTTAGATGGCATCAAGAGGCTGCAAGCATCCGGCAGACGCATTTGCTATGTCTGTGGCCAATTTATCAAGACGAGCGAAAAGTACTCTGTGGAAGGATCTGCTAAAATGTGTGAGACCTACAAGGCATATTTTGGCATGCCTGTCGGGGATCAAGACAAACTCTGGGCACCTAATTTCACCTTCAAGCAATGTAAAAACTCTGGAAGGTAAGATGTACAATTGTTGCTGAGAATTTTATATTATAAAATTTGTCAAATTTTTTTAATTGTTAAAGTTTTTAATTTTAAAATGTTTTACAATTTTCAATGTTATTGAAAAAAATAACATGAAAATGTTGTCAGACTCTCTTACACATTATTTATGGGTGAAATTTATTTTTGAAGGATGGTACAGAGGGGAAGAGAGAGCCATGAAGTTCGCTATCCCAATAATTTGATGGGAACCCAGTGACCACTCAAGCAACTGCTACTTTTGCAAGGTGGACCCTTCCAAACGTCGGACTGGCAATAATGCACCTGCTATCACCTTCCTTCATCCATCACCCCGGTGCCACACTGCCATGAGCTCCCCGTACCCACTCCAGAGAGAGAGCAGCCGTCTTTAGAAGAGAGCAGCAAGAGCAAGGAAGATGTAGATCCAGATGACAATTTCAGAGGTGGAGCTGAGGAGAGAAACCATACTACCCCAACCAAAAGACCTCAACGACTTGATCAGAGATCTTGGTCTCACCAAGTCCAATGCCGAGCTTTTGACGTCTAGGCTCAAGCAGTGGAACTTGTTGGATGAAAGTGTGCAAGTCGCAGATCAGAGGAAGCATAAACCTTTTTGCAGCTTCTTCACCCGTCAAGATGGGCTCTTCTTCTGCCACAATGTGACCAGTCTGTTCGTGGCAATCAGAATCGCCTGTAACCAGAATGAGTGGCGCCTCTTCATTGACAGCTCATTCAGGAGCCTCAAAGCTGTGCTGCTCCCTAATGGTAACAAGTACACGTCTCTTCCCTGGCTCACTCGGTGCACCTCAAAGAGGATTACAACAGCATCAATACCTTGCTGGACGACTTGCAGTTGATGAGTACGGCTGGGAGGTCATCGGAGACTTAAAAATGATGGCATTCCTGATGGGTCTCCAAGGAGGTTTTACCAAGTTTCCCTGCTATATTTGCCTTTGGGACAGCAGGGACAACCAAGGCGCACTACCACAGGCGGGACTGGCCACAGCAGATCGATTCTCTGTGGGGAGGAATAACGTCAAGTGGGAGCCATTGGTGGACCCCGAAGGTGCTGATGCCAACGCTGCACATCAAATTGGGCCTTATGAAACAATTTGTCAGAGCTGGAGATAAAGAGTCGGCAGCCTTCAAGTACCTTCAAGACTTCTTCACTAAGCTGTCTGAGGCAAAGGTCAAAGCCGGTGTCTTCATCGGATCACAGATAAAGAATATCCTGGAGTGCAATGAATCCCCAAGAAGCTCACTAGCAAGGAGGAAGCGGCTTGGAACAGCTTTGTCGCACTGATTTTTTGTCTTTCTGGGCAAACACAAGGTCAAAAACTATGTGGAGCTGGTTGAGGCTGGTGAAGAACTATGGCACAATGGGCTGTAGGATGTCCCTCAAAGCCCATATCCTTTATGCCCATCTTGATAAATTCAAGGAGAACATGGGAGTGTACTCGAAGATCAAGGCGAGCACTTCCACAAGGATTTACTGGATTTTAAATGCCGCTACCAAGCCCAGAGCCCCCCACACCACTAACAACTCCCGCCTGGCCAACGACCTGAACGAGTTCTACTGCAGTTTGAAAGACAATTGGACTGTCCTGAACTACCCCTTCCCACCCAAGAGGCTCCCCCTCCCCCCACTACAGAGATGACTCTCAATTCAGGAGGGATAGGTTAAGACTTTTCAAGAGGCAGAACCCCCGCAAAGCAGCTGGGCCAGACTCTGTCTCTCCAGCGACCCTCAAGCACTGCACTGACCAGCTGTCTCCAGTGTTCACAACATCTTAAACACCTCACTGGAGACATGCCATGTACCAGCCTGTCTCAAGTCCTCCACTATCATCCCTGTGCCCAAAAAGCTAAGGCCAACAACTTAATTATTATAGACCCGTCGCCCTAACCTCTGTGGTAATGAAGTCTTTTGAGCGCCTGGTACTGGCACATCTCAAAGCTATCACAGACCCTCTCCTGGACCCCTGCAGTTTGCCTACAGAGCCAACAGATCTGTGGACGACGCAGTTAACATGGCCCTCCACTTCACCCTACAGCACCTGGACTCCCCAGCATCCTATGCCAGGATCCTGTTTGTGGACTTCAGCTCTGCTTTCAACACCATCATCCCTGCCCTGCTTCAGGACAAGCTCTCCTAGCTGAACGTGCCCGACTCCACCTGCAGGTGGATCACAGACTTCCTGTCTGACAGGACGCAGTGCGTTAGGCTGGGAACACAAGTCTCTGACTCCCGGTCCATCAGCACCGGATCTCCTCAGGGCTGCGTCCTTTCCCTCTGCTCTTGTACACCAACAGCTGCACCTCCAGTCATCCGTCCGTCAAACTCTTGAAGTTTGCGGACGACACCACCCTCATTGGGCTCATCTCTGGTGGGGATGAGTCTGACTATAGGTGGGAAGCTGACAACCTGGTGACCTGGTGTAGCCAGAACAACTTAGAGCTTAATGCTCTTAAGACAGTGGAGATGGTTGTGGACTTCAGAAAGAATACAGCCCCACTCACCCCATCACCCTGTACGACTCCCAGTCAACACTGTGGAGTCCTTCCGCTTCCTGGGCACTATCCTCTCCCAGGACCTTAAGTGGGACTGAACATCAGCTCCCTCATAAAGAGAACACAACAGAGGATGTATTTCCTACGGCAGTTGAAGAAATTCGACCTGCCAAAGACAATGAGGGTGCACTTCTACACAGCCATCATTGAGTCCATCCTCACCTTCTCCATCACCATCTGGTACGCTGCTGCTACTGACAATGACAAGAGCAGACTGCAGCGTATCATCCACACTGCTGATGTTGTATATGTTGTGTTATGAAATTTTGATAAAAATAATAAAAATTAATAATTTTCCCAAAAATGCACAAATTGCATAAATTATGTTAATGTGTGTATTAATATGCATAAATTATGATAACCACGGAGATAATCGTAGTAATTTATGCGAATGCTTGCGATTATGTTAATGTTTGCAGTTATGATAATTAAGCTTAGTTTCGTTTATCCAGAGTTGTATCAATCAGGATAACACGATTATTATTGATTAAACATTTAGTGATTATCTTAGTGTGTTATGTTATTTTAGGTCTCCAACTTCATATCTCATCGCAGGTAACAGTTCTTATGAATAAGACAGTTTTGCATGGACTTGGAAGAAACACTCAAACTCTTGGTGTTAAGCAATTTTAATTCTAAACAAATACATGACAATCTAATATGCAAAGGCGAAAGCATACGTCAATAAATTCATGAGCAAGATTATGCAATTAACGAAATTGAATGACTAAAACACTTCTTATTCATGTAACTCGACGGCAGAAACTGCTTTGCACGATCAGTTGATTTGAACGCACCACCTTGAAATGGCAACCCTTTTTGAAACGCAAAGATAACTTTTTGAAAATCTTATTCGTGTGCGTGTTGTGTGTGCGTTGTCCCCTTTTCTTAGAGCCGGGAGTTGTGTCGTTAGCTTGTGTGGTGTGGTAGGATACAACCCGCTACAAGAGAAGTTCCTCTCGCTTGCGCGTGGCCGCAGCGAGACCGTCTTGCTTCCTCTCTCCACTGCTCGATTGAGTTTGCGCGAAGCTCGCCGTCGTGTTGCGCGATGATTCCGTCGTCGCTGCTTGACGTCTTGTGGTTTTCACTGGGTTTTGGTCGGTGTGGGTATCAAACACGGCGCATTCGATGGCGCTGTCCTCCTCCTCACAGCCGTTCGATCAGGCTTTCTCCACTGCTTCGCGCTCTCTGCTTTGCTCGCTTGGTCGACGCTTGGCGATCTCCGCCCTTCCTGCGGGTTGTTCGCTGGTCGTCACTCTGACGATGAGCGATGCTTCGTTCATTGCAGGTTGGACGTTGGGTGTCTTTGTTGGCTCGAGAGTGATAGCTGGAATCTCCGTCAGCTTCACTCGCAGCTCGGCGACTCAGGGTAGCGATTCTTCTCAGGTGGTGCAGACCTCAGCTTGTTGATGCACGTCGCTACCCCGCGAACCTCGTCATTCTGGATGACGGAAGAGCTTCTTTGTTGTCGGCGTTGAGATGAGATGGGGCCGTAGCCCTGGAGATCTGTGGTGGGGCCGGAGCCCTGAAGATCTCTGGTGGGGGCCGAGGCCCGGAGACGAGATCTGTTGAATGGATTTTGCCTCTGTTTATATCGGGAAAATCCACTCAGTTTTCCCAAGTTGTATCAAAGGCCGGGCCATATAACTTTTTCCTTTGTTCGTGTGCGTGTCCGTCCGTGTGTGTCGCTTGTGTGTTTATTGGCTTTAAAGACACAGCTGTGTAGTCATTCTGGAAGGAGGGGTGGGGTTTCCTCGCGACCGGCGCCACCCGAGTCATTCATTAAACCCGACCGACGATTCGCGTTCGCACCGAGTTGTAAAAATCATAATCCATGTTTTGATTATGAATAATATTTGTCGCGAAAACCTACGCGTTAAGCGAGCTTAATGATCCCTCCCTCGCTCTGGGCGTTATATCTTTTGTCTCACACAGCTTAAGTTGTTTTTGGTTTGGAAGTTGAAATGCGACTTATTTGCTGCTTAGTTGCATTGTGATTTGATTGTAAGTGACTCCATGCATGTCGTAGCTGTGGGAAATGTTATTTGCTCGCGTGCGAAAATCTTGCTGTCCGTGCTGCGGGAGACAAAGACGGCTGTGCTCCATCATTGAAGCACCCTGCGCGTGTGTTTATTTATTTATCTTTGGAGGCATGTGTTAATTTCCTTTCTGAGCAGTTGCCTGCTTGCCAACTTTATGAGGGTCATCTCCTGGATTGTGTGTGTGGAATTAATGACATTTTATTGCCCTCTTTCATGCTTTCTGGCCTTTGAGGCGAGGTGTGCGCGCATCTGTGGAAGTGGCGAAACGGGTTTCTCACGCGTCTCTATTTGCTCCCAAGTTGCCCCGTGTCTATTAAAAAAATGTATTATATATGTTGGCAGAATAATTCTTAAATAAAAATAATAAAATAAAAGGGGTATAGATCCAACAATCCGCCCTTTTGAAAATTATCAGGGGTCAATTTGGCCACTGGCGAATTTTCAAACAAAGTAATGCCCCCTTTTTCTTTTTCGTTATGAATCCATCAGCCGCCCTCACTCTCGGCGGTTATTACTTACAACGCGCGCGTACGTATCACAATCTTAACATGGTTACATTTGAAATAAGCAAAGAAAATAAAACGAAACGTTAACATCGATATCACATGTTACATCGGTTCTCATCCATCATAACTACGGCGAATATTAATTTTGTTTTTGTTAAATCCTGGGAAACGCTAGGTAGCGGTTTCGAACGCATTCCTTCAACGCGCGCGTACGTATCACAATCTTAACATGGTTACATTTGAAATAAGCAAAGAAAATAAAACAACACGTTAAACATCGATATCACATGTTACATCGGTTCTCATCCATAACGCATTCCTTACAACGCGCGCGTGCGTATCACAATCTTAACATGGTTACATTTGAAATAAGCAAAGAAAATAAAACAACGTTAAACATCGATACCACATGTTACATCGGTTCTCATCCATCATAACTAAGGCGAATATTAATTTTTGTTTTTGTTAAATCCTGGGAAACGCTAGGTAGCGGTTTCGGACGCATTTCTGCGTTATTTTCCTCCTGTTACCTACTTGCAATCTTTTTACCAAGTTATCATCTGGTTTGCCACTTTTAATTTTAGGTGGACATGCTGCTCCCATGCACTGTCCTTCAGATTTGATTCGTCCATAGCCTTTTCCTGTCCATTAACAATATTCTCATGGCCAGATATTTTAGAGTAACCCTTGGCTCTTTCATGCAATCTCCCAACATCATTAACTTGGTTCGTAGTGCTTATCGCTTTGATCTTTCGATCACGGTTTTCAGGTTCGTTTTTGTAATTTCCTATATCACTCTCTCGCGTCGTGGGAGTGTGTGGTGTGAAATTGTGTTGCACATAACCAGAACTCGCGCACACAACCAACTTTGACACTTTGTTCGTGGCTCTTGCACTCTCTGCGATTACATCCACATTTACCGAGTCAGCGTGTCGATTTAATTCTGTGCCTCGTAACGTTGCCCTCTTTGTTTATACGAGTGTGTTAGATTCCAACACCTTTCCCGATATGTCATGAACATTTGTCTCCATTTTAGCACTCCGATCCACCTTAATTTTGGTTTCCCTTGGATATTTTTCATTCAAAGGCTCACGCCTGTACTCCTCAGGGCGTGTCTCTGTGTTCTCTCTCTCTGCACCACCATCGCGCTCTCCTGCGACGTGCTGCACTGGTTTTTTGGTGCGCTCTGGTTGTCCTCTTTGTCTCTGCTGTCTGTTATCTACTGTCCGATCACACTTCAATGCAGTCCTGTCCTTGCATTCGATCTGCGCGTCATTTACGGGAGCACTGCTCGTGTTTCCCACCGCCTCGTATGCATTTAATGTTTCCCGATCGTGGCGGTATTTGTTCGCCCTGTCACTTGCAGCCTGCTTGCATTTTCCAATGAGCCCAGATTTAGTTTCAACTCAGCGGGTGGGCGCGTATGAGCAGCTCGCTCTCAATCACTGTGGGTGGTTCATCACGTATTTGATCCGCATTTTGTGTTGTTTCTCTATTCCCTCCTGGTATAGCCGGTAGAGAAATTGGTCGGAATTGGACCGATTGTGTTTGACCTCCCATCCTGCGATTCTCCTGAATGTTCGCCTCCGTACCTCCGCAGTCTATGTACCACCTTCCCGCTAGATGGTTATCTCGCCATCTTTGTGTGTAATTTTGACCTTGCGTGTGTCGTGGCATGGGTGTTGATATGGTTCTGCTCTGAACCTCCCCTCCTGCGATTCTCGTACATTTTGGCCCAGTGTTTCTCCATTTGGGTGCCAAATTTTTCCTGGATTGTTACTTTGCCATCTTTGTGCGTAATTTTGACCTTGCGTATGTCGGGGCATGGGGTGCTGATATGATTCTGCCCTTGGTCTCCACATTCTACGATTCTCCTGAATGTTCGGCTTTGTGCCGCTCTCATTCTCGTGCCAACCTCTCTCTGGTTTATTTTGCCATATGTGCGTGCGTGTTTGCTCCTCCCTGCATTGTGGGACTGCTCGGTGATTTTTATTTCTCTCTGAGAGGCTGGGTTCCTTATCCCTCTCCCTGTGTTCTGGATCCGAATTATGATTCTTAGCTCTGTATAACCATGCCATGTACACCTTGCTCTCTATGCAGCGTAAGGAGGCGGTTTCCGGATTCAAAACCATTCTCACCCTTTCTGTAATCTCTGGCTCAAGGATTCAAAAAACATAATTTTGAACCTATAGTCCCCTTCGTGGTATCGATTCACATCGCCTGCGTAATACGCTCTTTTAAATTGTAAAAGGTAGTCACGTGGGTCTTGGTCCAGGCCCTGGGTCATCGATTTTACCGCATAAAACCTCTCAGTGAGTGTCGAATATTCTCAAACTTCCGAATCACTGCCAGACTCAGTTGTTTGAAATCATTTCTAACCTCGTATGGTAGCGACTTTACCCATGGTATAGATTCTCCATGTAAGCTCCTTTTCAACAGACTCGCTTTTTCATCCCGTCTCATCAGCCCTCTAATCATTGCCTCCTCTTCTACTGTTGCGATATGTGTGTGTATATCCATGGCCTTATTGTGTGGGTCAAAATCGGGAATTCTGACGAGAGCTTTGTCCATCAATTTAAGGGTTTTACTGTTGAATGAGTATTCTGAAAGTTGATCGCCGTCAGCGTCATCATCAAACAAGTTATCATCAGGCAAGCTGTCACTTTGATCTGTGCTGTGTCGGGCGTGATTTAGCGGCGTGCATTTTTTGTGTGAGCTCTCTGGGCTGTGTCGCTCGTGTTGCCATTTCCCTGCAGTTTTTGCCTCTGCTCTTAGTGGAGTATATTCTGGCGACTTTACTTTAACATTTTGCCTCCCTCTAGCTGTGAAGTTGTCAGTCCCACATGTTTTTGTTTGCATCTGTATCTCTCCATCCCTTCTCTCGATTTGTGAGGGATTTCCTTTGTCAAGGATATTTTGTTCGATATCCATAATTTTTGTGCGATCTATCCCTGGACTCTGTCCACGTACCCAAGAGTGTGATTTACTGTTACTTTCATATTTATTCTATGGATCAACGTCTGTGAGTTTCGCTGGTGTCGCGAGCACTGATTTCTCCTCCCTTTCGAGGGTGTGAGGACATTTTTCCTCGTTTATTAGAGACGATTTCTCTCCCGTTTCCTTTCCGAATTTTTCCTCATTCCACAATCCCTGTCTGTATGCCTGTGTGGGAAGGCATGAGTCCTGTCCTGCCTTCTTTGCAGTTTTTGCATCGTTTTCGCCTTCGTTACATTTTATCCAGTCAATTAGTTTCCTCCGAGGTGTGTTCGTGTTATCGATACAGCTCCCTTCCCATATGTCTCTCTGACTGTCCCGCTTGTAACAGATCGGTCGGTACGTTTTAATACGAGTTCCCAGTATCCCGTAATCCATTCAAATATTATTCTTAATCCTAGCATCTCAAGTGTGGCAGGAGCTAATTTGACATTCCCTTTCAGGGTGCATATAAAACAATTATCTCACAGAGTGTAGTCAGTTTGACTCGAGCTATTCTGTTATTTTCCGATTCAGAGTGCGTACCTCTAACACCATTTATCACAGGATGCAATCGGTTCGATATGATATTATCTTAATTCCACTGTCTATGTTCCAACCTGCTATTGTGGAGTTTAACCTCAGAGGGCGTTTTTTTTTTTACGCCCGTTTACAATCACAATGCAATGTTTGATCACGATATTCTGGTTAACACGTAGTGATTCATTCCATCATCCATGCAAAACACTGTCTGCGAGAGATCCCGGACGACGCCACCCCATTATGTTGTATATGTTGTGTTATGAAATTTTGATAAAATAATAAAAATTAGTAATTTTCCGAAAAATGCGCAAATCGCATAAATTATGTTAATGTGTGTATTAATATGCATAAATTATGATAACCACGGAGATAATCGTAGTAATTTATGCGAATGCTTGCGATTATGTTAATGTGTGCAGTTATGATAATTAAGCTTAGTTTCGTTTATCCAGAGTTGTATCAATCAGGATAACACGATTATCATTGATTAAACATTTACTGATTATCTTAGTGTGTGTTATGTTATTTTAGGTCTCCACTTCATATCTCATCGCAGGTAACAGTTCTTATGAATAAGACAGTTTTGCATGGACTTGGAAGAAACACTCGAACTCTTGGTGTTAAGCAATTTTAATTCTAAACAAATACATGACAATCTAATATGCAAAGGCGAAAGCATACGTCAATAAATTCATGAGCAAGATTATGCAATTAACGAAATTGAATGACTAAAACACTTCTTATTCATGTAACTCGACGGCAGCAACTGCTTTGCACGATCAGTTGATTTGAACGCACCACCTTGAAATGGCAACCCTTTTTGAAACGCAAAGATAACTTTTTGAAAACTTATTCGTGTGCGTGTTGTGTGTGCGTTGTCCCTTGTAAAATTAATTAATTTTCTTAGAGCCGGGAGTTGTGTCATTAGCTTGTGTGGTGTGGTAGGATACAACCCGCCGCCAGAGAAGTTCCTCTCGCTTGCGCGTGGCCGCAGCGAGACCGTCTTGCTTCCTCTCTCCACTGCTCGATTGAGTTTGCGCGAAGCTCGCCGTCGTGTTGCGCGATGATTCCGTCGTCGCTGCTGGACGTCTTGTGGTTCTCACTGGGTGTTGGTCGGTGTGGGTATCAAACACACGGCGCATTCGATGGCGCTGTCCTCCTCACAGCCGTTCGATCAGGCTTTCTCCACTGCTTCGCGCTCTCTACTTTGCTCGCTTGGTCGACGCTTGGCGATCTCCGCCCTTCCTGTGGTTGTTCGCTGGTCGTTACTCTGACGAAGAGGATGCTTCGTTCATTGCAGGTTGGACGTTGGGTGTCTTTGTTGGCTCGAGAGTGATAGCTGGAATCTCCGTAAGCTTCACTCGCAGCTCGGCGACTCAGGGTAGCGATTCTTCTCAGGTGGTGCAGACCTCAGCTTGTTGATGCACGTCGCTACCCGCGAACCTCGTCATTCTGGATGACGGAAGAGCTTCTTCGTTGTCGGCGTTGAGATGAGATGGGGCCGTAGCCCTGGAGATCTGTGGTGGGGCCGGAGCCCTGAAGATCTCTGGTGGGGGCCGAGGCCCCGGAGACGAGATCTGTTGAATGGATTTTGCCTCTGTTTATATCGGGAAAATCCACTCAGTTTTCCCAAGTTGTATCAAAGGCCGGGCCATATAACTTTTTCCTTTGTTCGTGTGCGTGTCCGTCCGTGTGTGTCGCTTGTGTGTTTATTGGCTTTAAAGACACAGCTGTGTAGTCATTCTGGAAGGAGGGGTGGGGTTTCCTCGCGACCGGCGCCACCGAGTCATTCATTAAACCCGACCGACGATTCGCGTTCGCACCGAGTTGTAAAAATCATAATCCATGTTTTTGATTATGAATACTATTTGTCGCGAAAACCTACGCGTTAAGCGAGCTTAATGACCCCTCCCTCGCTCTGGGCGTTATATCTTTTGTCTCACACAGCTTAAGTTGTTTTTGGTTTGGAAGTTGAAATGCGACTTATTTGCTGCTTAGTTTCATTGTGATTTGATTGTAAGTGACTCCATGCATGTCGTAGCTGTGGGAAATGTTATTTGCTCGCGTGCGAAAATCTTGCTGTCCGTGCTGCGGGAGACAAAGACGGCTGTGCTCCATCATTGAAGCACCCTGCGCGTGTGTTTATTTATTTATCTTTGGAGGCATGTGTTAATTTCCTTTCTGAGCAGTTTCCTGCTTGCCAACTTTATGAGGGTCATCTCCTGGCTTGTGTGTGTGGAATTAATGACATTTTATTGCCCTCTTTCATGCTTTCTGGCCTTTGAGGCGAGGTGTGCGCGCATCTGTGGAAGTGGCGAAACGGGTTTCTCACGCGTCTCTGTTTTCTCCCAAGTTGCCCCGTGTCTATTAAAAAAAATGTATTATATATGTTGGCAGAATAATTCTTAAATAAAATAATAAATAAAAGGGGGTATAGATCCAACACTGAGAAGGTGATTGGCTGCAATCTGCCTACCCTCGAGGACCTGCACACCTCGAGGACCCTGAGGCGAGCGAGGAAGATTGTGGCCGACTCCTCCCACCCTGGACACTCTCTGTTCCAGCTACTCCCCTCCGGCAGAAGGCTGCGGTCCATCAGGACGAAAACCTCACGCCACAAAAACAGTCTCTTCCCATCCACTGCTGGCCTCTTCAACAAGGCCAAGGGCTCACACTGACTTTAACACTTTATCTGCACAATGACACCTTGTCATATTTGCACTATGTTACCCTATTTGTATTTTATATTGTATAGTATAGCTATTTAAAAATCTTATTTTATTCTAATTTTTACATACTTTATCCCCTTAGTATTAGTTAGACGTTGTACCTTTAGTATAGTTAGACTTGTACACCACTTATTTAAGATTTAAGATTCCTATATGTTGAATGTATGCACCTTCCTGCCAAAGTTAATTCCTTGTCTGTGCGAACTTTCATGGCGAATAGAACCCTTTGATTCTGATTCTGGAAACAACAACAATCTCGTGGAGTAGAGCGGCAGGGAGCAACGAGTTTACTAGCAAAGTTCTGCCAGTTCAGTTGAGATGAGGTGAGTTGAAGTGAGTTTAGGTGAGTTGAGGTGAGGTGAGTTGAGGTGAGATGAGGTGAGGTGAGTTACGATGGGGTGAGTAGAGGTGAGGGTGAGTAGAGTGAGGATGAGTATTTGAGACAAGGTGATCCGAGTCTTCTTTTTTAAGCCACCCTGGAGCGGAGACGTCTGTACTCGCTCACACGTCAACACATTCCAGGGCACGCCTCGTGACACGCAAATCAAACTGAAAGACTTCCTGCTTCCTTGTCACCTATTGACGTGGCTTGTTCCTTGTTTAGCGTCTCAGACGCAGCCAGCGACAGCCTGAGAAACAGACAGCGACTGCCTGAGCTACAGAGACTGCCTGAGCTAGACAGAGACTGCCTGAGCTACAGAGACTGCCTGTGCTACAGAGACTGCCTGCGCTACAGACAGAGACTGCCTGAGATACAGACAGCTACTGCCTGAGNCACATCCAGTGACGGCCTGAGCTACATCCAGTACTGCCTGAGCCACATCCAGTGACTGCCTGAGCTCCAGCCAGCTACTGCCTGAGCTACAGCCAGAGACTGCCTAAGCTACAGCCAGAGACTGCCTGAGCTAAGCCAGAGACTGCCTGAGCTACAGCGACTGCCTGAGCTACAGCGACTGCCTGAGCTACAGACAGCGACTGCCTGAGCTACAGCCAGTGACTGAGCTACAGCCAGTGACTGCCTGAGCTACAGTGACTGCCTGAGAAACAGCCAGAGACTGCCTNAGAAACAGCGAGAGACTGCCTACAGCCAGAGACTGCCTGAGCTCCAGCCAGAGACTGCCTGAGCTACAGTCAGCAACTGTCTAAGTTACAGCCAGAGACTGCCTGAGCTCCAGCCAGCGCCTGTCTTTGAGTGGAGCCACAGGGCCATGGCGAGTGCGGCTCCCAGTGGTAGCGAGGCTCCAGGGAGTTGACCTGCCCATCTGCCTGGACGCCTTCCGCTGCCCTGCACGCTCAGCTGCGGCCACTCGTTCTGCCTCAAGTGCGTGGAGGACGCCTGGGATGCGGCAGAGTCCTTCTCCTGCCCGCAGTGCCGAGTGACCTTCCCTCAGAGGCCCAAGCTGAACAAGAACTTCACGCTCGCCAACCTGGTGGAGCAGCGCAGTGCCGCAGATGAATTGGCCACCGTGGTCTTGTGTGACTTCTGCAACGATGGCACGACCGCTGCCTCGAAGACCTGCCTCAAGTGTGATACCTCCTACTGTGTGACTCATGTAAAGCCTCATCAGGAGAATCCGAAGTTCAGGGACCACATTCTGGTGGCTCCAGGCACGAATCCTGAGGACGCAAATGCAAGACGCACAGAAAGAAGATCAAGTTTTACTGCCTTAAGGACAAGAGCTTGGTCTGCACAACCTGCATCTTCGTCGGAGACCACAAGGGTCACGATGTGGCTACGCTGGAGGATGAGCACAAGACACAGGAGGTGAGACGGTCTGCGTGTGTGAGCGGTAGCCTCTGCTGCGTGAATTCATCATTTTCCAGTAGGAACTGAACAATAACATTCAACTAAATATCATTCCTTTCTCAGCTGGCCATTGTTTCTTCATATTTGAGCAAGATTGTTTTGTTCATTCACATTTTAACAACTTTTATTTAATATAAAAATAATAAAACAGAAAGTTATTATCAATCCTGTTATATGGCAAATTTCTAAATGTGCTCTTAGTATATTTTATAAAACTGAAGCACTTTAATGCGTAAAAAATTACGTGAGTGCATAGACTGTGGTTTGTATACAAAAGTGGTTTGTGGTAGAAGCATTCACTAAAATGAAAACGAAATGTAAACGACTGGGACTGCGTGAGTCGCAATGCTCACCGATTGCTAGCCTCGTGACGCTCTGTGCCACTTTAGCGCTGCACCCTACAGCAGCTACCGGGTCACTGGACTTGGTGTTCCAGAAATGTCGCGTAATTGTGACAGACCAAGTATTTTCTGACCGTATTTATATTTTCATCAAGATGCTCTCTACCGAATTTCTCCGACACTCAACAGTGACATAGCAGCCCTTCCTTGTGCCATGTAAAACTAAACTAAAACTTTTTTATTTTATCAGGTGAAGCTCACTGAGCTATGTAGTTCTTTTCAGAAGCAAACCTGGCAACAAATGACAGCTCAAAGAAGTGGCTTATCAAGTCGAAATTCATAGCAGCCAAATACTCTAAACGCACGTTTCTAAATGTAGAGGGNAAAACCGGAGGTCCAGGACAAAAATCCATGCGACCATGGGATAACAAACTCCACATATACAGGTGTCAGGTCGGATTGAAACCACGACCTCTTGTATACCAAGCAAAGGCAGATTAACATCTCACGGCGCCTTTTACACCCACTGCTCAGGTAGCCTCACCCACTGCTCAAGTAGCAGTGGAGAGTGATTGGGTCCACAGGTTTAGGCTGCTGCGCATGCTATCCGAGCCCAGCTATACGTATGTTGAACTTCTTTCGCACGAAACGTAACCAACCGTGCTTATCGGAGGTGCGGGGAATGAAAACTAAACGCAAAATGCTGCAGGAGGCGTGTGAGCTCGTGAAATCGGTTCCCTGCAGTGCTCGCCCCCCAGCCTCCATTGCTGCACACGGTCGCAGCAGCCTGGAGATGGAACCCTCACTGTGGAGGGGTTCGCGTGGATCGGGGTGAGAGGGGCGCTCAGAGAGTGAGTGGAGTCTCCCTGGTGACGTCTCTCACAGAAACAAGTGGGAGAGGAGACGCGGCGGTGGAGGAGAAGAGGAAGAAGGCGGAGGAGTCCATAAAGTGGATGGAGGCCGCTCACAGGGACGTGCAGGTAACCCTGTCTGGACCGGACCCTGTGACCTCGTGACTCCTCCCTGAGTAGGGTTTGTGATGGAGGACAACTCCATTCATTCACGTTGACTTCCATAAGCTCTGAACACATCGTGGGACTAAAGACACAATGGCCAATGCGCCTCAATACCCAGGACAAGCAAAGAAGTGGTTCTCATCTCCAATGAGGAACTGAATCAGTCGTGGAAATTTTACATTATTAGGATGGGGCCCGATATCCCCATGTGAGCTGCCACTTAATCTTCTGTTATATATCTATTCTGGCCAGATGAGGTGGCACATACTTGTTATCCAGTACATTGTTGGCAGGGTTCACGTTATGTATATTTTACAATATGTATCGCATTGTGCTATGAACCAAATTTACCTGAGATCAACTCCCAGCGATGATTAACATAAGTAGCGAGAAATATCTGTTATCCGACAAAGCACAGAGACACTGAGGTAAGGTCACCAAGTTGCATGTCCAGTTCTCATCGGTGCACCGATCTTATCACTGCCCAGTCACGAAACCCAGCTCTCATGTCTAGTCCCAGCTGGGCTTGTTTTGTGGTAGGAATACAGCTTGGAAGCGTTGCTGATCAGACAGCTTCAATGACGACCTTTTGCTTTGTCACTCTACTTGCATTACACACACCTTGCGCATCTCTCTGAAAAGATGGGGTTCATATTTAATTATTATTTAAATTTCTTATTTTTCTCAGATTTGTGATGTAATATTTGCGATTGAGTCCTGTGTAATTTGCAAGGTTATGATAGATGACAATTGCATTGTTCATTGGCTACCGAGGCCGGATGCACAGGAGGGGTTCATCCTCCATCAGATCACGGGGTTACAGGTCATAACGTCTCCCATAGTGTGGGTTGCATGGCCACAGTGGCAATACTGTGGATTTATGTTAATGCATCTCTATGGGTCTCGATGGGTCTCTATGTATCTATGAGTGTCTCCATGGGTTTAGTATACAGCCATAGTTTGGGTTGTAGACCACAGTCACACTGCCTATATTGACTCAAATGGGTATATATGCATCTCTATTTGTCTTCATGTGTCTGTATTTCTATATGGGTCTCTACATCTGAGTCTCTATGTATCTCTATGGATCGCAAGGTATATCTACGTGTTTATAGGTTTACTTTATTGCCCATAGTTTGCGTTGTGTGGCACATTCGCTTGTACATTTATGATTCAGGAAAGAGTGGTGTAAACGCCACCTCCCTAAGACATAGATCAACCATTGCGAGATGAACTCCTCGTGAATTATTTAATAAAACAAATCACACGCCCTGGCAGGGATCGATGACCGGGGTGAGGCAGCGAATCAATGTCGAGTTCGCCCGCATGAGAGCAGCTCTGGACGAGGAAAGAAGGCGGCTCTGGCTCGTGCATCCAAGAAGGAGCGCGAGCTGCTGACCCAGATCGAGAAGAACATCGCTCACTACCAGCGCGAGATCGGCGAGCTCCAGGCAGCAGCCGCTCGTCTGGAGGTCCTAGCGCAGGAGAGGGACTCGCTCGCCTTCCTGCAGGTGAGCGATGAGTCTCCGTGTCGCTATTTGCACAGAGCCCTCGGCAGCGTCAGAGTTGAGGCTCCTGAATGAGGTTTTCACGTCGACTGCGCTTTGTCACGCACGGCCTGAGCTTCGCCCTGTCCTTGATGGAATCGTCCCACTCAGATGATGTTTGCAATGTAAGTCAGTGTTGGTGCTCATGAGGTCATAAGCCAAGACTTTGTGGTGTATATTCTACCCGCGGTGTTGCAGTGGGAAATTCACAGATCCCATGGGAATGGAGGCAGTCACAGTAACGCATCCTCTCTCTCTCCCACAGGGGCACCTGGAGGAGACACGCAGGTACAGACGACGATCACTCACGACTCGACACATGACAACATGGGACTGAGTGCGAGGCGCGGGCAGTGAGACACTGGCTGTGTATAGGGATGCTGTGTGTGTGATAATGCTGTGAGTGGTGCTGATTGTGATGATGCTGCGAGTGATATGCTGTGTGGTGATGATGCTGTGTGAGATGCTGTGAATTATTGTGATGTGAGTGGTGATGCTTTGTGTGATGAGTCTGTATGTGATGGAGCTGTGATGATCTTGAGTGATGATTATCTTCGTGAGAAAGTAGGCGTGTCTGCTCTGCTTTCACAGGACCGGGAGGGTTACAACGTCTCAACCCTCAGCTCCCCGCCAAGAGGACATTGCCTCACTTAAAGTCCTGGAGACAACTACTGTCAAGTTCATGTGTGAGTTATTCAGTGTGAATCATGGGTGATGGGCCATCTTGACAACAGATGAATCTCGTGTGTGCACGAGGTCGACACACCCTCAAATTATTACCTGGTGTAGTGTAAACATCACTACTAGGGAGACAAACGGGGCCAGGCATAGCGCTGGCCGCCAACCCCTCGTGTGCCATGCCAGCCTTCATAGATGCTCACGGACAGCACTTGTCCCAATAGTCTGCAGGCTACACAAGGGATCTGTCTTTGTTCACATCCCATTCCAGGACCCTACTGAACAACACCATGAGACTCAGTGTGTTGTTCTTGTGTAAATAATCAGCATGAGTCAGGGTAATTGTGATGTTGAGATGCAGTGAGTGCCTGTGAATGTGTTTGCGTGGGGGAGCGGTAGCACACTGCACTACAAACCCAGTTACCTGGGTTTGATTACCCGCCATGGCTAACATCAGTGGCAGGTGATATCTGATCCAGTCCTGGGCCTCTGCTAGGCAGTTTCAACCTCAAATTAGTTCCTGATGCTGGTAATGGTCATAATGATTGTGATAGTGGTCGTGATGAGGATGGTGGTAATGATAATGGTGCATCGGCCAGTCATCTCAGTCGACCCATGGCACCTGGGTCTGCCCCATGACTTCCTGCCAGTGGGCGTTCTACACTTCAAGTGGCCTCAACGTGCACATAGCCTGGCACAGGCGCCGTGGTGACGTCACCACTTAGTGGCGAATGGCGGTTGTTGTCGGTAATAATGCTGATCTTGGTAATAATCAGTGGCGGCTGGTGATATTTATTTTTGGGGGGCGCATTTTTTATTTTATTGAGGGGGGCAAATAAATTTAAAGCAGTACCAAAAACCATTTTGACTACTTGAATATAAATTTTGATGATCTTTATTTACATTTCAGACCAAAAGAAGTACCAAAAAGCATTTTTCCTACTTGAACATAAATGTTTCTCTATTATATATACATTTCAGACCAAAGTACCAAAAAGCATGTTTCCTACTTGAACATAAATTTTGCTCTTTCTTTCTGGCCAGCAAATTTCTCAACTACTCTCTGATTAAAGTCAGTCATCTCCGTAACAAGTCTCTTTTCCATGGACAGCAATGCCAGTGCATTCAGCCTCTCCTGGGTCATGGTGTTTCTGAGAAAAGTTTTTATTCGTTTCAAGGTTGAGAAGCACCTCTCAGCTTCAGCCGTGGTCATNGGTGTGGTAATGATAACTTTTAGGAGAGTCACAGTTTCGGAAAAGACTTCTTTGAGATTATTCTCCATAAACAGCTGGAATAGGTCCACAGCACCACGGCAGGCTCTGAACTCTTCCTTGCTGTAGATGAGACTGAGCTCCGTCTTCAGCTTGCTTCACTGAGCATCGGGTACGCTTTCATGGTGCTGCTCAATGCATCTTCAGGAAAGGTATCCTTGTACTCATCAAACCTGTCCCCTGCAACAAGGTGGCACAGACAAGGTGGTCTGTGAAGGAGAAACGCTCCTAGTGTGTCCCAGGATTGTGTCACAGACCTATAGAGATAATTAAACAAATAGATATATAAATGTGTAGACCACTAATTGTCACAGTTGCAATTACTTTCAAAAGAAAATAGAGCCATTTGAGTTTTTGTCCCATACAAGACTGTAGTTTTGGTGGCTTCAAATTTCATTTGATCATTTATTTTTATGTTGCCAATTTATTATTTTTGGGATGCTATTGTATATTAAATTGAGATTTTTGTTAGGATTTATACCAAACTAAAAATGTTTTCTTGAGTCTGTAGAATATGATATGTAGGCAGGACATCTCTGCAGCACAACAATAATGTAAAATGGTATTTTGACTGATTTCTATAACAAACTCACCTCTGCTGCAATCCTTTCACGGTCTTCCGAACTGAGCGCCCGGCGCCTCTTTGTTGGACGAGAACCACTGCTTTGCTCACCAATGGAGTGGAGAGAGTTTCTGCAAAGGACAAAGATAATTTATTATAATTTTGGCAAAGGATAAAGAGAGTTAAAAATGAAAGAGAAAGCAAATAATGATCATATTACAGGAATAAAGTTACCTGATCTTTTGTATTTCTTGTTGGAACTGTTGGATGCTCACTTTGATATGGACTGAATCAATGTTCTTTTTCTGGAGCTTGGCATAGAGGAAGTCTACATGTGGCATGATGTGGTGATAAAGTTCCAGAAAGAACTTAAAATCCTCATCCTCCAGTAGCATGGCCAGGGCTCCTGCTTCTCTGACAGTATTGGGGTCGAAGTCACCTGAGTCTTGTATGCTCTCAAAACAGTGAATGAGATCCTCTCCGTGCTCAAAAACAGTATTAATGGCACGGCTATGAAAGTTCCATCTGATGTTGCTGGATCTTGGCAGTCTATGGGCAACCACTTTATCCAGAAAACATGTCCGCTTGGGTGACTTAGAAAAAAAGCTGGCAAATCCACCAATGTTAGAAAAAAATATTCTCGTCTTGGATATGTGAGACGTGGCCTGTTGCATTATCAGGTTGAGTTGATGTGCGTAGCAGTGGATGTAGTGGGCATTTGGGTACACATCTTGTATTTTTCTCTGAACACCTGCTGTGGCACCCCTCATCACGCTGGCCCCATCATATGCCTGGCAGATGAGCTTACTTTTCTGATCCTTAGGAAGCATAGAAGCAAGACGCTCTTTTAGTGCAGTAGCAATGGACTCAGCTGTAGCTGACTGCAGAGGGATGAACTCAAAAAATCTTTCCTGCACGTTAGTTTTGTCGTCGATGTAGCGCACCACAAGCACAAGTTGGGACTGTGTGGCAATATCTGTTGTTTCATCTGCCTGGATTGATAAAAAAAACTACTTGTCTGGACTTCTTTGATTATTTCTTCTCTTGTAACAGACAACATACAGTCCAGTAGCTCGTTCTGTATAGTTTTCGACGTTCCCTTAAATACAGTAGAACTGTCAAGGTGCTCTTTCAATGCTCCATCAAGAGAGGCAACAAAATCCACCAACCCGCGAAATATACCGGGGTTATCTGAGCTCTCACTCTCATCATGGCCACGTAACGCCAACTCAAATGCTCCACAAAATTTCACACAGTCTATTATCCTGGACAGTATGTGTCGATTTTTGTCACCTCTTCGTTGTGCCTTCTAATGCCAATCCTGTAGCCTTCATCTAGTTGTTCAGCAATGCTAACTCTGCCCAAAAACGTTAGTTTCATGCTATTATCAATATGGCTGTGGCTACTTTCATGACGTTTGCATTTGTCAGAGAGATGTTTGAGGTCTCTTACCCGTTGTCCACAAAACTTCAGTGCCGACACTTTGAAATAAAAGACAGGGAAAACAAAAAAGAGAATTGCTAACATCACATCCAGCCAGCCACCTCCGTTTCTCATAACAAGCGCGGGTGAAGCTTCGTGTGTAGCTTCGTCCTCTGTCACTGGCCTGCTGCTGGATTTGTAAATCGGGTTGGTCCGGTCCGAGATCCTTTATCTTTTTTATTTCTTCCAGCGAAAGCCTTGTGAAAGGGTTTTTTTGTAAATAAATTACAGAATTTGGATGAACTGCTGCCATTGTTTACACAAAAAATTTGATCAGCCTAGCAAGTGTCAAAGTGGTGTCGCCTGCGCACTCGCAGTAGTGGCCCAGAGCGTAAATTTGAATAACAGGTGACGAGAACCAATCAGATTGGATAAATAACATGTATCCAATTCTGATTGGCCAGGGACGCAACGACTTGCGCCCCGAGGAGAATCTTTAAGAAACCAATTAGAGACCAGCTTCAGGTCACATGCTGTCTGAAAATTTAAAGTCTCACATAGACATCCATTTGTCCGGCGNCCCGCATGAAACACATTGAAAAACATAGAAAATAGTTGACCGATTAAAGCCAGTTTTTATTAAATGCTGATGCTTTTCTTACTACCAGCCGGCACATCGTATGAAAAAAAGATTTTATTTATGTATTTTATATAAATTTGTATATGTATATTTCTTGAATATTGATGGGGCGGCGCCCTGCGCCCTCTATTGACGAGCCGCCACTGGTAATAATGTAAGTGATGGGAATAGTGACAGATTTGGTGAGTGATGGTGTTGGTCGTGACGATGGTTTGATGGTCGTTCAGATTGTTATAATGATGCTTTTTGAGTTGGTGATGAAATGTTAGAGATAGTGATGATGGGATAGTGGTGATGATGATGATGGTTGTAATGTTGCTGATGGCGATTGATGGCGAGGATGCTTGGTGATGTTTGTCATGTTATTGTTGATGGTGAAGATGATGGTTGGTGATGGTTGGTGATGGTGATGGTGGTGATGGTGGATAATGGTGATGATGGTGTTCTGTAGTGACGTTATCATCGCTGTTGTCACAGACGGACGCTCACCAACTCTGGACACAAACTCAGCTTATAACCAACTCCAGATCTCCTCGGATCTCAGGACGATGACAGCGGTCCAGGCCTCCCAGGGTCGCCCGATCACCCACACCGGTTTGATGGCCGTGCACAAGCCCTGTGCTGTGAGAGCTTCTCGTCGGGCCACCACTACTGGGAGGTGGACGTGGGGGACGCGAGGTGGTGCGGGTTGGAGTCGCGTACGGGACGATCCCACGGAAAGGGGATCGTGATGCACAGCAGCTGGGAGGGAACGACGCGTCCTGGTGTTTAGAGAAACGTGACGACAACTTCTCAGTGTTTCACGGTGGAGTGAAGACTGCACTGTCGGTGAGGGGGGCCCCTCCCCCGCAGAATCGGCTTCACCTGCACTGGGAGGGGGGCTCTAGCATTTTACTGCGCCGACTCAATGGAGGTGATCCACGAGGTTCGGCAGAGATTCTTGCAGCCTCTCTACCTGGTATGTGTGTGAGGTGTTTGAATGATCGATTGAAGATCGTGGATCTGAGTCGTGCATCCTGAGGATGAGGAGAGATAGAACCCAATAAACGGTGGAGAGGGGGATGGTGAGGAGAGGGTGAAGTGAGGGTGAGGGGAAGGTGGAACGGAGGGTTAGGTTCAAGTTCAAGTTCATGTATTAGGTGTAGCCCTGTGAGCCATTCGGCTCTTGAATCGGGTGCAACCGCAACAAACAAAAACTAAAACACGAACNAAAAACATCTTAAAGTGAATATGTGACTAAGTGCAAACAGAAATCCGAGAAAAGACAGCAAAATATTGCAGAAAAAATCACCGTACACCAACGCTGTGTGCAAAAATCCCAGTGGGATGCAAGTCAAACAACCAACAACAACCACAAGACAACTTAGATTAAGGCCATCAGTCTTACTTGTACTACTAAACCAATATACTTTTCGAAATCTCCAAAATAAAGCCATGAAAGCAATGAAACAGTGATCATAGGAACTGTGACGGAATTTTCACAATAAATGACATAAACAACATGTAACCCATCATGGACCTCCTTTGCCAGTACCAAAATATACTAATAGGGGTTTTTCCCCTTTTTTTCTGGCAACAAAACTGACACCTTTTGCAAGGAATAATGCTTACATTAACCACAATACTTGCAGTCAAATGCAAACAAAAAACAATACTCAGATGTGTCGAACACCATATGAGACTAGGCTCCAAAGAAAGCTGTCTCTGGTGTGGACCAATCAGTTTCAAAGACAATGCATAAATTATCAGAGTATTGTTTGTGTTTGCATTTGACTGCAAGTATTGTGGTTAATGTAAGCATGATTCCTTGCAAAAGGTATCAGTTTTGTTGCCAGAAAAAAGGGAAAAACCCCTATTAGTATAACATGTAACCCATCAACGGTGGAGAAGCGGGATGGTGAGGAGAGGGTGAAGTGAGGGAAGGTGGAACGGAGGTGAGGTTAGGTGAGGGTGAGGGGAGGGTGAGGTGAAAATTGAGGAAGGGAGAGGTGAGCATGGAGGGGTAGGGTGAGGGGGATGGTGAGGTTCAGGTTGGCGGACATGAGAGGTGTCGCCGGTGCAGAACAAATTGCAGGTTCGTGTGGCCGCTCCTTGCCTGCAGTGCGCGCTCACCTCACCATGCCTACTCATCCCTGCGATTCACCATCATCACCATCGTCACCATCACCAACATCATCATCACCCCATCATCATCACTATCAACAACAACAACCGCCATTCGCCACTAAGTGGCGGTGACGTCACCATGACGCTTGTGCCAGGCCATGTGCACCTTGAGGNCACGTGAAGTGTCGAACGCCCGCTGGCAGGTCACGGGCAGACCCAGATGCCACGGGTCGACTGACTGAGACGATGGCTGATGCACACCTGTGCCCCCTACTGTGCCAACTTGCTGTGCTTTAGCCACCCGGCGCTCCGCTTGTTGTTGTGAGCGTCACTCCTCCGCCCTCCGTTGTTGTTGGAGGGCGACTGCCTCCAACTGCCCAGTAGCGTCTTCACGAGCCTCCTCCAGAGGCCGATCTTGACACCGCTGGTTCCAGTCATTGGCAAGTCCACTCAGCTCCACGTCCTGTACCACAGCACTCCATCTCTTCTCGGCCCGCGCCGCGCCCATTGAGCCCCCTCGATCCGGCCGAACAAAAGCTGTTAAGGCATGCGGTGGCTGGGTAGGCGGTCTACATGGCCCAGCCAACGCAGCCTTGCCTGCCGGAGTAGCTCAACGATGGGCCTCGTCCAGATCTTTCAAGGATTTGTGATCTCCTCACACAATCCAGCCTAGTTAAACCCAGGATGGATCGTAGGTAGGCCAGCCAAAATGTTTCCAACGGCGAAGATGCTCCATCAGGGGGTCCACGTTTCGCAAGCGTAGAGAAGGAGGGAATGGCTGTGGCCGAGAAGACCTGAAGCTTCGTGCGGAGCGAGAGACGCCACCTTCGTTGGTCGTAATATCATCATGAGGGAAATGTGAGCATGAGGAAGACGACGTTTTTGCCACCCAATGGTGTGCAATGTACTGCTTGTCTATGAAAAGATGCCGCATCTCGTGATGCGTATGACAAAAAAAATCCGCAGACTACCTGCTGGATCTCCTCTCTGTTTCAAAGAACAAATTTGACCTAAGGTCTTCGCTCATTTACCAGCTTCACATTCCCTATTGCCGTACAAATACTGGAGCAAGGGCCTTTGCTATTAAAGCCCCAGGGTTGGAATGCTATTTCCAATAAACTACAACTTGAATCACTACCTATAAGATCTTCACTCAAAACTGATCTAGAGGAGTTGAACAACCTAGCTGCCACTGCTATTCAGTGGCCTGAAATCAAATGTATCGCTCCGGATGACCGCTGCAAAGTAACATCTTGTGTTTTAAATATAGTGTGCTAATCTTTAAAGATGCATTGAAAAATGTTGATATTCCTACCGATACTCCTGTAATAAAGGACTCTTGCACTGGGTCTGTCTCCGTTGTCCTTTATTGGTTCGTCCAACTTGCCCGCACGGCGTCTCGCTCAGAGTCTCCTCCGTCTCCCGATCGGCAGACCCACTGCTGCCGTCGCTCTTGCAGCCCTGTTGCTGGCTCACTATGCAGCCCCGCTGCTGGCTCGTTACACAGCCTCTCCGCTTCCCGACCTGCAACCCACGGCTGCTCACTATGCAGCCCCGCTGCTGGTGCTCTGTCGCCTCCGTGCCCGGACACCGCTGGCCGATGGTGCCGAGTCCCAACCCTGTGGCGATCACGCCACTTTCCTTCTCCTGCCCCGCGTGGCCTCCTTCTGTCTCTATTCTCACACTCTCCCCCTAGCCCTTCCGGTTCCTGTCCTTAAAAGCTCTCTCTCTCTCTCCACGTGACCCTAACTCCTCCACCTGTTACGTCACATCCCGCGAGCCCGTTTACGCTCGCATTACACCACCCTCCCCGTAGAGAAAATTCCAGCCGTCCTCGGCTGAAACAGAACAAGTAATGCGAGCGACCACCAACCATCAGCCGTGACGGACAACGGAGAATACAATGATAATAACAATAACAACAAGAACAAGAACAACAATCAACGAAAAGACAGAGATTTGGAACGCGTGCGGGTCGCCGGCCCGTCCCGGACGAGCGGCGGCCCCTGCAGACGAGAACGCAACGGGTTTAAGAGCGACAGGATCAAAACCGCCTGTCGCTATTGGAGGCCCGCCAACGCCAAGGTCCCGTTCCCCAAAGGACCCGAGTCCGGGGTGTCTCGCAACCGTGTCTGTGGTGGGTTTGGAGGGGCGGCGGGGTCAGGTGTCCCCGCAGCCGTGGTAGGCCCACCCAGAGCAGAGTCCGCTGCCTCCGGCAGTGTCACGACCAGTTCGTCTGTAGGAGGCACGACAGGCGCTCTTGCAGGGTCAACAGGCACAGGCAAAGGTGCGTTGGCAGCAACAGACACCGGCAAGGCAACATCAGGAGATGACGCATCCGTCCGTGGGGCCACGTATGGTTTCAACCGAGACGTATGGACGTACCAGCGCCGAGATTCGAACCGAATGCGCGCGGACTGCGGGTTAGGAACCTCAATGAGCCTAACAGGCCCCTGCCATGGTTTATACAATTTAGGGGAGGTTCCTGCTCGCACCTGCGGGCAATGCAGCCAAGCCATGTCCCCCACCTTCCAGGGGCACTTCCCCTTCGAGCGTTTAGCGCAACGTTCGTTCGGGCCTGGGTTTTGGCAGTAGCCAATCGGGCCCCCTCCCGCGCCTCAGCGACGCAGCGAACGGCGTCCTGAATGTAGTCGGGAGAGGCTTAGTAGGGCCTCTCACTCCCGTTCCCAACTGCACATCCATTGGCGGCACGTTTTCGCGACCGTACATGAGAATAAACGGAGAATATCCTGTGGACGCGTGAGGCGTCATCCGGTATGCCGAGAGTACCCCAGGGATGTGCAAATCCCAGTCAGCTTGCTTCTCATTAACCGTGTGAGATAGCATGGCTGACAGCGTCCGATTTAGTCGTTCCACCATGCCATCCGTCTGCGGGTGGTAGGAGATGTCCGGATATTTTGGTCCCCAGAGCAGCGCACACCTCACCCAACAATTTAGAAGAAAAATTCCGGCCCTGATCCGTGAGCAGCCTCTCCGGCGCCCCTTTGTCCATGACATATCCAAATAGAAAGGCGTCCGTAATGGACGCCGCCGACTGGTTGGGCAGGGGCCAGGCCATCGGCCAGCGGGAGAGATACTCCACCCCAACTACCAAGTATTTATTACCCCTAGCGGATGGCGGGAAGAGTCCCAAAATATCCAACGCCACCAACTCGTTAACTCGAGACACCTGTATAGACTGTACCGGCGGCACATATGGGTGTTTAGGCGGCTTCCGCCGGGCACACGAGGGACACGCGCGAACGTGCCCGACGACATCCGTCGTCATGCCGTGCCAGGAGTAGTCTCGCTGCAACGTCAACAAGGTTTTCTGCACCCCCAGGTGTAATAGCGTGTCGCAATGCAGAGTCCTAATCAAATCGTACCGTAACGACGACGGTACAACAAGACGCCAGCGATCATGTATTCCCTCCCTCCACATCAGCAGTCCGTCGCGGAGAGCGGCCCCTGGCGTCCCTCCGGAAACCAGTCCCCCCCCTCCCTTTGCAGCCCGACTCCGCAGAGTCCCCAACGAGTCGTCAAGCATTTGTTCACGAATTCACACTGCTCGTGGAAGGTTCAGAACCCCATCGGCCGGTCCCGGGCACACTGGAGCCTCAGGCACCTCGACCGCTAACGCAATAGGCTGAGGGGGCTGCTGAGTCGGCGTACACCTATGCGTACCTGACGCGCAAGCGCAAGGGGATCCTTGCGGTAACCTGGAGAGCGCGTCCGCATTCGCGTGACGCGACCCCTTCCGATGCTGAATTTGGAAGGAAAACTCCTGCAGAGTGTCCAACCATCGTGCCAGCTGGCCAGATGGTTGGTCTACCCTCAGAGCATATTGTAAGGCAGCATGATCCGTGCGCAAAATAAACGAACGGCCGTAGAGATACGGCCGAAATTGGCGGAGAAAATAGACAATGGCCAAAAGTTCGCGGCGAGTGACGCAGTAGCGGGTTTCTGCGGGGGACAAGACGCGGCTACCGTACGCTACCATGCGTTCCACACCGCCTTTGGACTGCGACAGAATGGCCCCAATGCCCGTGTCACTCGCGTCCGTGTCCAGAATGAAAGGGTGATCGAAATCGGGATAGTCCAATGTTGGCGCCGTCGCCAAACGATCGCGCAGGCCCTTAAACGCCGCTTCCTCTGGCGGTCCCCAACTGAATTTCCGTCCTTAACCCGTAAGGAGGTGCAGAGGCCTAGCGATCGTTGCAAAATTGGGAACGAACCTACGGTAATATGAGGCAAACCACAAGAAGCGACGCACATCCCTCACTATGGCCGGGGTTGCCAGTTGCGGACGCACGCCGTCTTCTCCGGATCCGTGGCAACCCCGTCGGCACTGACTATGTGTCCCAAATAGCGCACGAATCGTTGCAATAGGTGACATTTCTTAGGTTTAAATTTTAGAATGGCGGAGCGCATCCTGGCGAACACCGCCTCCAGTCTCTGTAGATGTTCGTCAAATGTGCGGCTAAAGACGATGATGTCTAAATATATGAGACATGTCTCCCACTGCAACCCCGTTAATACCAGCTCCATCAACCTCTGAAATGTGGCGGGGGCAGCATTCAACCCCATCGGAAGACAATTAAATTGGAATAGGCCCTGCGGCGTACGGAAAGCAGTCTTTTCCCTCGAGGGCTCATCAGGGGAAGCTGCCAGAATCCCGAAGAGAGATCCAGCGTCGAAAAGAAATTCGCCCCCGACAAGGCATCGAGGGAATCATCCATACGCGGCAGGGGGTACGCATCCGCCACGGACACTTTGTTTAATTTGCGAAATCGACGCAAAATCGCAATTTGCCGTCTTTATTTTTGACCAAGACTACAGGCGCGCCCCATGGTCTGTTAGACGGAGATATTATGTCCGCAGCCAGCATGTCATCCACTGCTCCACGAACATGGTCTCGCTCCGCCGGGCTCATCCGATGCGAGTTCAACCAAATCGGAGCAGCGTCCCCCATGTCAAAATGATGGGAAAGCAGGGAGGTGCGTCCCAAGTCAAAATCATCCGAGCCAAACACATAGGAATAACTTAACAATAGCGCGCGAAGCGCGGATCGCTGTTCCCCGGTCAGGGATGAATTCTCCCCGCACAATTCGGCAACCCAGCGATCATCTTGGCCCGTAGGGCCTGAAACTCCGCCAACCACGTCCCGGCGGCCCAGATCGTCATGGGCCGTGAATGCTGTCGTGGCATGGGCCACGACGGTTCCGGCCGGCACGCAAACATTCTCCGTACTCCTATTGAGCACCTGCAAAAACGGCTGCTGGTCCGGCCGGATAATAGTTTGCGCCTCGACCAGCGCCGACCCGCCCGTTATGGTTGCGGACGGTGATAACAAAACCCCAGGCGCTCCTTCCGACCAGGCACCAGTTTCCGATATCGCAAAGGGATAAGCATCTGTGAACCAGGTGGAATGTCAACAGATACCTCGGACAGCGCCTGCACCTGGCAGACCAGAGCGGGTCGCCCCCAGGGCGACGGCAAAAATGTAATTTTCCGACCCCCCGGTAGTTCAATGCAATTTTGATTAACTCTTATTAGAATGGGCATTTTGGCCAGAAAATCAGTCCCCAACAAACACGGAACCGCAAGGGACCTCGAAATAAATACAGTTCCTGAGGCCGACACCCCCCCGATGGATATAATGGCGTCCACCTGGCCCACAATGCCCATACTTCCCCCGTTCGCTGCCACACAGGAATCGTAAACCGGGCGCACTGCGTCCGGCGGGATGCCCAACAGATGGAAAATGACATCCGAGATAATCGTCGCGGACGCACCGGAGTCTACTAAAATGTGCACGTCGACCCCTTGTATAGAACCCGGCACAGTGGACGAACCAGTAGCGGCCGCAACAACCCTCCGTGCCAATTTGTGCCACTGCGTTACCGAGCGACATAGGCCAGTCGGCGGCCTCCGTTGTTAACGACACCCGGATCGCGCGGCAATGGTGATGAATGAGGTTCCAAGCCTTGCCGGGTGTCTGGTGCGCACCGACTTGCCTGTCCTGGAGGGTCCTTCCGCGGCACGTCTGTGGTCGAGGTCTCCTGCTGGGCGGCCCCGGGATACGGGCCCAACAATCCCTGGCGAATGGCCCTTGCGACCGCAGCGAAAACACTCGACGTCGTTGCGACGCACAGCACTCCCTCCATCCCGACGCTCCCGCGTCGGCGATGCAGACCGCGGCCCCGGCCCTCCGCGGGCAGGCCACTGCGCAGAGGCGGCCGTCAATTCCTGCTGGCCCCCCCCATCAGGAACGTAGACCGCCTTCTTGGGATCCCAACCCACAGCACCCCCTTCCACGATGGGCCCCCCCGTCCACGCTGTCACCTGCTTCCAACGGCGCAGATTAAACTGGGCATCCAAACATTTCGCAGCAGCCCGTGACGTCAACTTCTCATGGCCGCACACCGGCATAGGGATCCCCAAATCTCTCGACAGCTCCAGCATTTTGCCCAAAATAAGGGGTTCCAATAGGTCAGGCTCCGTCTCAAGGTATGCGGCCATGGCCAATTCCAGGACAGCACCCTTGTATGCCACCGGCGACTCTTCGGGTGCCCGCTGGCGCTGAACGAATCGTCGGTGAGCATCATCCGGAGGCTCGTACGCATCCGCCATCTCATCAAAAACCCCTCTCAGTGTCTTCTTCTTCTCGGCCTTGATGGAACGGAAAAATCTGACCGACTCATCGTCGAGAAGAGTTGGCAGGACTTCCAGGGCCTCTGCGTCAGTCCATCTGGCGGAGCGTACCGCCGCCAAAAATCGGCAGGCGAACGCACTCCAGTCGCCGCCAATTGAGAATTCTTTAACTGTCGTCAAGTGACGGCTGCGGGTCCTCGCTCCGCTGTCCTCCGCAGACGGCGCGTCGCGTGGCATGTTCAGGATGGCGTCGCACCGCAACGTGTCAAAGATGGCGGCTTCCCGCCGCGGAGGGCGCAAGATGGCGGCTTCCCGCGGTTCTTCTCCCGCCACGCCAAGATGGCATCCTCGTGCCGCGTGGTGGAGGGCGCTGGCGGCGCAGGCAAGGCCCTGGTCTGTTGTTCACCCCCGGGCCTCCCCGAACCCGTTGCCGGCGTGACGAGGTCGCACAGTTGCGCCAAGACGGTCTTTAAAGTCTCCAGCTGGGCCGCCATCTGTCGCCATCGCTGGTCAGCGTCCCCCAGCGCGAGCGGATCCACCGAAGCGGCGACCTCCTGCACCCCCGGGCCGTCAATCGTTCCCGCGTCGATTTCTCCCTCCATCGTTGGGAGCGCCACTGCCTGAGGAAGGTCGTCGTCGTCGGAAGATGTAGCAGACGATGGTGCAGGGATATTCTTTCTTCTGAGCTGTTTTGACATGCCGTTTCACTTCTGACACCAGTGTAATAAAGGACTCTTGCACTGGGTCTGTCCCCGTTGTCCTTTATTGGTTCGTACAACTTGCTCGCACGGCGTCTCGCTCAGAGTCTCCTCCGTCTCCCGCTCGGCAGCCCCACTGCTGCCATCGCTCTTGCAGCCCTGTTGCTGGCTCACTATGCAGCCCCGCTGCTGGCTCGTTACACAGCCTCTCCGCTTCCCAACCTGCAACCCCACAGCTGCTCACTATGCAGCCCCGCTGCTGGCGCTCTGTCGCCTCCGTGCCCGGACACCGCTGGCCGACGGTGCCGAGTCCCAACCCTGTGGCGATCACGCCACTTTCCTTCTCCTGCCCCACGTGGCCTCCTTCTGTCTCTATTCTCACACTCTCCCCCCTAGCCCTTCCGGTTCCTGTCCTTAAAAGCTCTCTCTCTCTCCACGTGACCCTAACTCCTCCCACCTGTTACGTCACATCCCGCGAGCCCGTTTACGCTCACAGTTCCTATGATCACTGTTACATTGTTTTTGTAGCTTTATTTTGGTGATTTCGAAAAGGTTCTGGTTTAGCCATATTTGTTTGTTGTAGTACAGAGTTAGACTGATAATCTAAATTGTGTTATGGTTCTTATTATTTGACTTGCATCCCACTGGGATGTTTACATACAGCATTAATATACGGTGCTTTATCTGGAAGACTTTGCTGTTTTTTCCTGGATTTTTCTGTTGCACGTAATCACTTTCTGATGTCTCTTGTTCAAGTTTTTGTTTATTGTGGTTGCACCTGATTCAAGAGCCGAATGGCTCACAAGGCTATACCTAATCAATGAACTGAACTGAAGTTAGCTCCCACACAGCGTTACGTAACTAATGTAAAGATAATGCCGCTTGACTGATTTGGAGTGAGACCTCTGCTGTTAAACTGGAGCCGGTCATGAGCACACTGCCCAGGTACAGGAAACTCTACACTCTCTCCACAACTGCCCCATCACCAATTGGGAGTTGTGGGGGTGGAGTGTCCGATGGTACAAAATACCCAGGCAGGTGCTTAGTTTTGGTGGGGCTGATGGTAAGGCCCCAACTCCCGGTGGCAAGTTCCAGTTTCAGCAGCAGCGTCTCCAACTCCTTCTCTGAGTGAGCAGCATTCACCAGATCATTGGCATACGTAACATGGTTGAGCAATAGGGAGTCATTCCTTGACCGCACCCGGGCATCGATCAGCCTCCCATTATATCTGGACAGATGGAAATTCCTCCGGTACAGCTATTGAAGGCTTCACGAACTACGTGGTCAAAATAGATGTTAATAATGTGGAGCAAGAGGACATCCCTGTCGTATCCCAAGGTGTACAAAAAAAGGCTCTAACTCCCGGCCACATAGTTTTCCCGGGCCCGCTCACCATCATGAAGGTCCTTAATGATCGTGAGCAGAGGGTCAGGGACTCCGAAAGCACAAAGAACAACCCAGAGCCCAGGCCTACTGATGGTATCTTAGGCCTTGACCAGGTCAATAAAGCAGAGGTGTAGGTCTTGTTGGAATTCCCTACACCTCTGCTGTAGCAGACGTACAGAAAATATGGCATGTGCAGGACCGCCCTTTCCTGAAACCCCATTGGGGCTCCACAAGCCTCTCCTACCTAAAAAGCCGCGTGGCTAGCAATGCGATTTTGAATAATCCTTGCCAGGACCTTTCCCGGCACACTGAGTAGTGAGATGCCCCTGTAGTTGTTACAGTCTGTGCGGTCTCCCTTCTTAAAGAGGGGACCACCAGGGTATCCTTCCAATCCTGCGGAACCCGTCCAGTGTTCCAGACTATTGTTATGTCATGTAGGGCAGTCTGTGCACAAACGCCACCCTCCCTCAGCATTTCGGTTGGGAGATCATCTCTGCCTGGTGCCTTTCCTGGTCTCAGACTCTGGATCGCCTTCAGTACTTCCTCAACAGATGGCACCTCAGCAGGCTACTCGAGCACCACCGCCAGCCTGACACCGTCGTCGTCAGAGTAGAGGAAGCGATCCGGCGCCTCCTGGCTCCTTTCTACCATAGGGAGGTGTCAGAGGCAGCCTCCTTGTGCTCCTCTGCCCCTTCCCTGCTCCCCACCGGGTGTCCAAGCTCGAAATGTGGTCGGTTTCTGGGTACCGCTCTCGTTCCCTGCTGGCTGGAGCTCAAGAGCGGTGAGCCCTGGGGTCTTCCTCCATTCGCCCTCTGGTCTCTGGTGGTGACTGACACTTTGTTTGCTGCAGATGTTTCAAAATTTCAATCACCCGCTTTCCCTATGCAGGTGTATTTTCTTTTGCCACTTATTTGTACCATGTGACACAATACACTACACTACTATACTCTACACTACACTATACAATACACTACACTACTATAGACTACTATATACTACACTATTATACACTACACAATACACTGCTATACACTACGCAATACACTACTGTAGTGACTTGGTACGTCACTACCGTGTGAGCCTACACACACACGCGTGACGTCACTACCTGGGGGAGCGTCACTACCTCGCGCGGGTCTACACTCACACACACATGACACACATGACGTCCTACGTCTGCATGTGGGAATGACGTCACGGCCGGATCAGGGGGTCTGGAGGCCGTGGGTCAGTACCGCGGGGGTTTTGTGAGGACGTGGCACTCTGCATGAACCCGGCTGGACACATGACCGGATCAAGGTGGGGGCCGGGGGCCCTGGGGGCACCCTGGGGTCCACGTGGCTAGAAGAAGAGCCTTCTCAAGAGTTTTCGAAGGTGGGCGTGGCCGGGGTGTGGCCCGGACAGAGACCAAAACATAGACCCACAGAGACCCATTGAGACCCATACTTAGAACCACAGAGAGCCATATTCAGAGACCCATACATAGACCCCCAGAAACCCATACATAGACCCACAGAGTCCCATACTCGGGGACCCATGCCGACCCACAGAGACCCATACTCTGAGACCCACAGAGTCCCATAGTAACCCACAGAGGCCCATACAGATGTAGTAGGTTCCAGGAGACTTGGACGACGTAGTTTGGAGGCACACTTATTTATTAAGCACAAAGTACATAACAGGCCGAGATGTACAACCCTCGAAGGGGTATCGGCCCCTTCACCTGTCTAACAGGGAGATCAACAATCTAGGTCACAGCTAGCCTACTCCTAGGTCCTCCACTACCGGGCGAGGGGAGGCGAGCTAACCCAACCCTGAGTCCCCAGACCGGCTCTTACAAGAGCATCGGCTCTGGGCTCTTGGGGCCACGCCACTGGCTTGCCCTGGTCGGTCCTGACAAGGACAGCGATCCAGGGGAGTCCCAGGGCCTATCTAGCCGGTCTTCTTGCTTCACTGGTTAAAGCTGAACATTGAACCCCGAGCCCTCCGGCTCACCGCCTTATATAGCAACTCCCCCACTGAGGGGTGGGGCCGTGGGGATCCCAGCGCTATGTTAGCCCCCCAGGCTAAACGGTGCGGACGTGGATGTAAGCACCTCTCGGCGTACGGGCATAACCACGCCCAGTGTGTTTGTTTGCCCTCCGTAACACATCTACATCACCCCCCCCTGTACAGCCCGCAGCCGTCCCGGCTGCAACAAAATCTCAATAAAGATGCATCCCCCCAAATCCGTGTGTGCCTCGCGTAATTTAACAAGAACAACAACAACAATGAAGAACAACAACAACAATGAAGAACAACAACAACAAGAAAGAGAAAAATAACCCGACGCACCCCCCCCCCCCGAATAAATACGCCATCCCGTAAAAAAAAAACCCAACATATATACAATTTCCAGGACCCCCCCCCCCGCGACCCCCGCAAGGGCCGCACAAGCGGCCGATCTCACAAAAGTCTGCGCATTTTGGCGCGCGTTCTTGCAGTGGGGCCGTCACAAGGGGCAACCCGGTTGGCCCAGTGGTGGGTGTCAACAGTCCGGGTGCGAGATTGTCTGGCTTTGCTGCTGAGCACGTCAATCCTGGTGCACCTGGAGGTAGAACAGTCGGTGGCAAGTTAGGCGAAAGCAGCGAAGTCGGACTCCGGGAGTCGGTGGACCCCTCACATGTTTGGCCACGCGTGTGGGGTAGGAACATGGGGCGCAACGAACGGTTTCAACCTGGAGGGGTGCACGAACCACCGACGCTTCCCCCATCGGATATGCACACATTGTGGCCGCAAACCTGCTCCACTTCCACGGGCCCCCACCACGGCCGCACCAGCTTAGACGAGGTCGCCAGTGGTATTTTGGGACAGTGCAACCACGCCTTGTTACCCTTTTTCCACTGGAGCACATGTGCCCGACCCAGCCTGAGCCTCTCATTCGCCCTTTGGCGGAGTTCTGAATTCTGGATGGCCGCCTCTGTTAATTTAGCGATGTTGAATTTGACATGGTCGGTCAATTTAGATTCAGCATGCGGCGTGGAGATCTGCAGCTGAGTCGCAACAGGTGGGTTCGCCTCGCGGCCATACATTAGGAAAAAGGGCGAAAATCCGGTCGCCGCATGCGGAGCCATTCTGTATGCCGCCAAAACCCCCGGAATATGAAGGTCCCAATCGGTCTGGGATTCAGAGACCTGTTGGGACAGCATGGACGTGATAGTCCGATGCAGACACTCCACCATCCCGTCAGTTTGCGGATGATATGGGGAGGTACGAATCTTTTTCGTTCCCAGGAGCTCGCATACTTCGTGGAGAAGTTTACCCGAAATTTTTTTACCCTGGTCGGTCAGCAGCCGCTCCGGAGCACCTTTGTCGAGGACGTAGCCCTGGACAAAGGCCTCCGCGATGGCTGCTGCTGACTGGTTGGCGAGGGGCCAGGCCATAGGCCATCGCGTAAAATATTCTACCCTGGTCAATAGGTATCTATTTCCCCTAGGTGTAGCGGGGAATGGGCCCAGAATATCAAGCGCAACGAGCTCGTTAACCTGGGAAACTTTGATAGACTGCAATGGTGGGTTGGACCCCCACGCTGGTGGCTTCCGTTGCGCGCACTGAGTACACGACCCTAAAAGATCATCCACGTCCCTTGCCATGTCCGGCCAAGAAAAATCCAGCTGGAGCATGGCAAGGGTTTTGTGAGTCACCAGGTGAAGGAGTCGCTCGTGCGCGGCCCACACCACTCTACCCCTCAATGCGGAAGGCACCACCAGCCGGTGGCGGCGGGATCTCCCGTCCCAATGCATCAAAAGACCTTGAACTAACCCCCACGAGTCGACATTTTCCGGCCCCCGACCAACTCCACCGATGCGACGGCGCAAAGCGAGGAGGGAGGTGTCCTCCATTTGGAGGCGCCCCCACTCCGCAACAGACAAACCCAGCAAAGAATCCCTCCCTTCTTGCTCAATAGGACTGGCAATGGAAGGCGCATCACCGGCGGCCGCAATGACCGAATCAGAGATCACATTCGGAGGTCTGCAATGCCCCGAACCCAGGAGGCAAGCGCACTCGGAGGTGGGCGGCAAACGCGACAGAGCGTCTGCGTTCGTGTGGCGAACGCCCTTACAATAAGTAGTTTCAAAATCGAAATCTTGGAGAATCTCCAACCATCGAGACAATTGTCCCGATGGCTGTTGAACCCGCAAGGCGTACTGCAGCGCCGCATGATCTGTGCGGACGGTGAAATGTTGACCGTACAGATATGGGCGATATTGCTGAATGAAGTAACGATCGCCAATAGTTCCCGACGGGTAACACAGTACCTTTGTTCCGCCGGAGACAACACCCGACTGCCGTACGCAACCACATGCTCTACGCCCCAACAACCTGCGAAAGCATGCCCCAATGCCCGTGTTGCTTGCGTCTGTATCGAGCAAGAAGGGTTTCGTAAAGTCAGGGTAACTCAATGGCGGAGCCCCCACTAGGCGTCCCAGAGGGAGCGAAAAGCAGCCTCCTCCTCCTGACCCCAATGAAACTTGACCCCTTGGATGTCAAGGCATGTAAGGGTTTGGCAATTGTAGCGAAATCAGCGACAAACCGTCGGTAATATGACGCGAATCCAATGAAACTCCTGACCTCCCCACCGAGGTGGAGTTGGCCAGGAGCTGACACATTGCGTTTTGGCGGGATCAGTGGCAATACCTGAGCGTCCGACAATGTGACCCAAATACCGCACCGATTCGCGGAGCAAATAACACTTCTGGGGCTTGAATTTCAAATTAGCAGCCCGCATTTTGAGAAATACGGCGCGCAACCTCTGGAGGTGTTCATCGAATGTTTTACTATAGACGATGACATCGTCTAAGTAAATCAAACATGAATCCCATTGCAACCCAGCAAGGACCAATTCCATTAATCGCTGAAAAGTTGCCGGCGCTGAATGTAGCCCCATCGGCAAGCGGTTAAATTGGAAAAGGCCGTGCGGCGTACGGAAAGCAGTTTTCGGTTTAGATTCATCATCCAGAGGGAGCTGCCAGAACCCGGACAATAAATCCAATGTGGAGAAGAACCGCGGCCCCACCAGAGCATCAAGCGATTCATCCATCCGAGGAAGCGGGTATGCGTCGGCTACAGAAATCTTGTTCAGCCGACGAAAATCGACACAAAACCGCAATGAGCCGTCGTGTTTTTTTTGACTAAGACGATCGGCGCACCCCAAGGGCTGGTAGAAGGGGAGATAATATCCGCAGCTAGCATGTCGTCTACGGCCGATTTGACATGATCCTTTTGGCGGGACTCAACCGAAAAGGATTTTAGCGGATTTGCGTGCTGTCACCCGTGTCAATATGGTGTCGCAGCAGTTTAGTACACCCAATATCGTATTTGTTTTGACTAAAAACGTCGGAAAACTCGCGCAGGAGGATTCGAAACCTCTCACGCTGTGAGTCTGACAGGTCCGATGATCCCACACAAAGCGCATCGAGCCACCCTCATCACGGTCCGAATGCGGTCGCGACGGCGGAGCGGTGCTCACCTGACCAATGACCGGTTCTTCACAGGGTACCGGCGTCGCGTGCGCCCTTGAGGAACCACAGCCGTTCGCGATCCCACATTGAGGACCGCGTTGAAGGGGTCCCCGTCCCCTTTCACAATGGTCTGGGCTGCTATCAAATCGGGTCCGTTGACCCCGGCCCTAGATGGTCCCAACAGAACCCCCGATCCCAACTCCCTTGGCAAATGGTCGCCGCAGCCTAAGACGCACGAGCATCTGAGCTCCCGGTGGTACGCGTACCGTTCTCGCAACCAGCGCCTGTACCGTCGCAAATGCCGTACGGACAGTAGCAGGGGAGGACAAAAACATCATACGTCGGCCCGACGGGAATTCGATGCAACCCTGGTCGACCAAGATACAAATCGGCATTTTGGCCAAGAAATCCGTCCCCAACAGGCACGGAACCGCCAGCGAGGAGGAGACCAATATCGGGCTGGATAATTTGATGTCCCCAATACAAATTTGCGTGCGGATCTGTCCGATAATGCCCAGCGAGCCCCCGTTAGCAGCGTATCATGGAACATCAATGGAGAGCAAAGGACGGCTTTGAACGGGGAGAATGTTATAAATCAAATCGGACCCGCACCTTAACCACATCAATGTGCCCCACAACGACCGACGACCCCGACGACGCGGCAACAACGCGATGGGCCAACTCGGACCACTGGCCCGGTTGGAATGCACTCCCCACTGTGGCACGTTTCGGCGCGACGACAGGCAAATTTTGACCCCCGTTCATTGCAGTGCGTGAGTGTGTCACAGGTGTGTGCGTAGGCCAAACATGTGGGTGCCACGACTCGCCGGAGTTGGTGGTGGCACGATGTCCGGCCGAGGCGTCGCCCGCGCTGTCGAGGAGCCCGGCATCCCGAAGCCACATGGCCCCAGAGGCCACAGTTGTAGCAGTGCGTGAGCGCCCCAGATGGCTTGGGCTGATCCTGGCAGCTCGGTCCGTCCCAAGCCGGTCGTCCCCGGATCTCCACTCCATCGGGCGATTCACAGCGCAGACCTCTTCCGTGGAGGGTGGTTGCAGCCACGGTATGCCCGGCCCTGCCTTGCTGGCCTTGCAATGCTGGACAGCAAGTTAGCGTGGATGTGCCGCGCGGCCGCAGGGAACACATCTCCGTGTCGTCTTGCGCCAAGACGACAATGTCCAAATCGTCCGCCAACAGCAGTATCGTCTCTGCCACCATGCATCCACCCCTTCCTCGTCAATCCGAGGGAAAGCCGCCTTCGCTAGGGCCAGGAGAGCTGTGCGGTATGCCAGAGGCGATTCCTTGGCCCCGCTGGCGATCGTAGAACAGCTGCCTGCAATCCGAAGGTGGTCCATAGACTGCAAACAGGAGTTGAAGTGCCATTTGCAGCGTGGCGCGCTTCGCTCTTGGCGCCGAGGTGAGGGTAGCGAGGGCGTCACTGTCGAGCATCGCCGTAGCGCGTGTAGTGCCTCGTCATCCGTCCATTGTGCCATTTCTTGGTGAGCGAGGAAGCGTCTTCGAAGCCTCCCCAGTCACCGTCTTCCCCACGAACTCTTTGAGAGGTGGTAATCGCTGCTGTAATGCGGCGTCCGCAGTCGAAGATCGCGCCCCGTCGTTCCCGCCACTCCGCACAGTTTTGGCGGAAGGGCGGGTGCCATCGGCGGTCGCTCTTCTGGTGACACGCCGGCCGCCAGTGATAACGTGGCGGTTCCTGGTTGGCGAGAGTCGGTCGCCTGACGTACCCGGCCCCGCCCTCAGCACCCACTTTGCTGATGGCGGCAAATCCGACTTCCAGGCCCGTAGAAATGGCGGAACCGGCGCCACGTGTCGTCCGTCGTCGCCCGTGCAGCTCCTCCAGCCCCAGGCGAGTGATTTCCTCCAACGTGGCGGCTGCCGCGTAGAGTAGCTCCGCCAGGCGGGAGTGAGCCAGCCGTAGTCCGTCAGCCGACGGTCCCCACCCGTCCTGCCGTTGCGGTGTGGGTGGACTCGCCCGGTTGCTCGGATTCACCCTCCGCAATCTCGGGCTCTGAGTCGGCCGAGGTTTCCTCCTCCCCGGTTCCCTGGTACGAGCCGTCCGTCTTGTATCCATCCTTAGAAGACCACTTCTGACGCCAGTTGTAGTAGGTTCCAGGAGACTTGGACGACGTAGTTGGAGGCACACTTATTTATTAAGCACAAGTACATAACAGGCCGAGATGTACAACCCTCGAAGGGCATCGGCCCTTCACCCGTCTAACAGGGGATCAACAATCTAGGTCACAGCTAGCCTACTCCTAGGTCCTCCACTACCGGGCTAGGGAGGCTAGCTAACCCAGCTCTGGTTAAGCTGGGATTACGGCACCCTGAGTCCCAGACCGGCTCTTACAAGAGCATCGGCTCTGGGCTCTTGGGGCCACGCCACTGGCTTGCCCTGGTCGGTCCTGAGAAGGACAGCGATCCAGGGGAGTCCCAGGGCCTATCTAGCCGGTCTTCTTGCTTCACTGGTTAAAGCTGAACACTGAACCCCGAGCCCTCCGGCTCACCGCCTTATATAGCAACTCCCCACTGAGGGTGGGGCCGTGGGGATCCCAGCGCTATGTTAGCCCCCAGGCTAAACGGTGCGGACGTGGATGTAAGCACCTCTCGGCGTACGGGCATAACCACGCCCAGTGTGTTTGTTTGCCCTCCTTAACACCTCTACACAGACCCACACTGTGATTGTGATTGGTGGTTCATGGTTGTAGTTTGTTTATTGTAGGGAGCGGTTGCTTGCGCTGTGTCGCGGCTCACGACCAACATCAGTGGTGAGTGATATCAGAACCGGGCACCGTACCTCCCCTAGGTCGATTCGGACTCAAATCAAAACCTGGTGCGGTGTGTAAAAATCAGCGCTGGGGAGACAAAGGCGGCCGGGCGTGGTGCTGGCCACCCACCCCTCGTGTGCCACAACGGCGGCCTTCACAGGCGCTGCTGCTCCTCGCTACTAACAGCTCTTGCTCCTCCAGCCTGGGTGGGCTACACGGGGGAGCTTTGTCACAATGTAGAGACAGACAAAGCTCCCCCGTGTAGCCTCCAATAGACTAGGTCTAGGGGCAAGTGCTGTTCTCGGGTTGTAGCACCTGTGGCACACGAGAGAGTGGGTGGCCAGCACCACGCCCGGCCGCCTTTGGCTCCCCAGTGGCGATGTTCACTACACACCACTGCACCAGGTACTCACTTGAGGTTGAGTTGACCTAGGTGAGGCTCAGAACTGGTTCGGATAATCGTCATCAGTGTTGGCCTTGAGCTAGAATCGAACTCAGTTCGCCAGGTTCTTAGTGCAGCGCGCTAACCACTACACTACCGCTCCCCATTCCGTGTACACGCACACATGGACACACGTACACGCACACATGGACACACGTACACACACACACAGACACGTGTACAAAGATCCCGTATAGCCTTAGATTGTCGGAGTAAGTTTTGTTAGTGAGCACCTATGAAGGCCGGCATGGCACACGAGGGGTGGGTAGCCAACACCACGTCCGGCCGCATTTGTCTCCCTAGTGGTGATGTTTACACATCGCACCAGGTACTCATTTGAGGGTGAGTCGACCTAGGGAGGCCCAGGACCGGTTCAGATAATTAATCGTCACTGGTGTTGGCCGTGAACGGGAACCCAACCCAGGTCGCCAAAGTTCGTAGCGCAGCGCGCTAACCGCTACATTACAGACACATATAGACATGTGTACACACAGACACGTGTACACACACACGTACACAGACACGTCTACATACACGTGTACACACAGACACGTGTACACACACGTCTGCACACAGACACGTCTACACAGACACGTGTACACACAGACACGTGTACACACACAGACACGCGTACACACAGACTCCTTTACATACAGACACGCATACACACACAGACACGTGTACACACATAGACACGTCTACACAGACACGTGTACACACAGACACGCGTACACACACGTCTGCACACAGACACGTCTACACAGACACGTGTACACACAGACACGCGTACACACACACATCTACACACAGACACGTACACACACACACACCACACACACACGTGTACACCACCACCATTGACACTCCCTCTGGCCCTGCTCCCGTGCCTCCGCTGTGCTCCACAGCACCAGCAACGCGTGCTGGAAGCCGTCTCCAGCCCTGACCCACGATGGTCCGAGGCCCCAACATCCCGTGGAACGACATCAACAACATAAACAACATCAACAACCACATCAACAACAAATACAGCAGCAGTGGAGGCAGAACCGACTGTGGGTCTCTGTGTGAGCATATATGTCTCTTTGTGAGTCTATGGGTCTCTGTGTGGTGAGTATATGGGTCTCTGTCTTAGTCTATGGGTCTCTGTGAGTGAATTTATGGGTCTCTGAGTCTGGTTCGGTGTGTGTGTATGGGTCTCTGTGTGAGTGTGAATCTCAGTGTGAGTCTATGGGTCTGTGTGTGATGGAGTCTATGGGTCCCTGTTCGTGAGTCTGTCTCTGAGTGAATGTCTCTGTGTGGTGAGTCTATGGGTCTGAGTGAATATATAAAGTGCTAATGCATTAACTCTTTCACGTTCACCGTGCAGTAGACTTGGCACATTTGTGTTGATAAACAGAACGAGCACTACAATAGGATTTGTATTGAATCAGATACAGCGAGTACTGGTCTGGTCACACACAAACTCACGTCAAATTAGTCTGTGTCACTGTACGTGTATTGCTTTCTATAGTCACTTCAAATAAACAGTAATACTCAAGACAATAACACGTGCTGTGTTCTTTTTTACCTTCGATTTTTATTGACCATTTTTATTTTCTAATCAAACACGAGCAACCCGCACGGCCTTTGTACCTGACTGTCCGTGCCTGTGTGTGTTTTTTGTGCTTAGTTTGTTGTCCTTCCCCGCACCTCCGATTAGCCCAGTTGGCTACATTTGGCGCAATATAATCTCAACACAATACATACAAGCAGGCGGCGAGGAGTCCAGTCGGCAAATACTTCGTGAGCATTGGTTTAAGCAAAGCCTAGCTGCTGCTGATGAGACACCGAACATCTGGCCAATTCGCCAGCATTGCACCTCCGATTTGCACGGTTGGCTAGGTACGTTGGCTACGTACGATGCGAAATGAGTTCAACATTCATACATTGCTTCACGCGAGCCTGACTCTGCTGCTGATGAGACACTGAATGTCAAAACCGTCCCAGAGTGTTGCTTGCGTTGAACCAAATGCCGCTTCAATTAGGAACTCCCAGAAGGCCGTGCCTGCGACTTATGGGATGAGTAAAACAATACGTGGTGTCAATCTTGATTTGAAGTTGTGACTGCAGGAATCCATACTCTTTGGTTTTTCGCTGAAGTCACGTACGTAGAAAAATAATAGATCACGACGTTTCGATCGCACACAAGCAATCGTCATCAGGTGGGACAACCACGGCAAGAAAAAAACTGCTGAAGTAGGAGAGAGGCCTGCCGTGGCACGAGGTTATATAGGCCTCGGCAATAGGGGGAGAGAGGAGGTGGGGGGAGAGAGGGGCGGGGCAGAAAGTGGACCCGTGGTAGCACTTAGAGAGATCTGAGAGATCGGCTGCAGGGGGAGAGAGAAGGGGCGGGGCAGAAAGTACGTGGTGTGTATTATGTCTTTAATGTTTCTTGTGGAGAGAACGGTTTTGCGAAGGAGGAATGATGATGATGTTGGTGACAATGATAGTGTAATAAAAGACGCGGACGCTTCTCTCTGTCCTGTGTCCTTTATTTTGGGTTCGATCTCTTTCCCTCACGGCACTCCCCTTACTCTTCGCTCTGCAGCCCCAGGCTGCTATCGCTCACGTAGCCCACTCCCAGCACTCCCTTGTATACTCTTCGCTCTTGCAGCCCCCAGGCTGCTGTCGCTCACGTAGCCCACTTCTCTCTTTGCAGACCCGCTGCTGTCTCGTCGTGCAGACCCCCGCTGCCCAACTCCACCCTTGCAGACCCGCTGCTCTCTCTGCAGCCTCCTCGCTGCTCCTCCAGCCCGGGGTCGGTCACTGTTGGCCGACGGTGCCGATCCTCGGGTCTGTGTGTGTGGCGATCTCGCCACTCTCTCTCTTCCCACTCCGCCCTGCGTGGCCTTACACTTTCCCAGTCTCTGATCACTCCCCTCTGCTTCCGGTTTCTCCCCTTATAGACCCGAACCCTCTGCCCCACGTGACGTAACTCCTCCCTCCATGACGTCACTTCCGGAAGGTCGTGTACGCCCGCATTACACCACCCTCCCCCGTAGAGAAAATCCAGCCGACCTCGGCTGAGAACAACTCCAACAACAATGCGAGCGAACACGACCGAATACAAAAAAAGACACAGAACACACAATATTATATCGAAGAACAAGAACACAACACAATAATTAACGAAAAGTGAGGGATTTTGAGCGGGTGCGGGTCGCCGGATAATGATGATGACGGTTATGGTGGTTTTCACGGTGATGATAGTGATGATGATAGTGATGATGATGGTCGTGATGATGGATGTGATAATGGTGATTATTCTGGTGTTTATTGTGGTGTTGATGATGATGGTAATGATGGTGATTGTGATGATTGTGATGATGATGATGGCGGTAACGATGATGGAGGTGATTATCGTGGCAGTGTTGGTAGTGGTGATGATGATGGTGATGGATCTGATAATGGTGATGATAATGGTGGTTTTTGTGGTGTTCGTGGTGATGGTAGTTCATAATGGGTATGGTCGTGGTCGTAGTGATGATGAGGATAATGATGTTGATGATGTTGGTGATGATATTGATGATGATAGAGTGGGGGTGATGATAGTGATTAAAATGGAGTAATGACAATGATGCTGATGATCATGATGGTCGTAATGATGGTGATGATGGAGGTAGTGATGACTGGTAATTACAATGATGGTGGTGTTGATGGGGATGATGGTGATGATGATAGTGATGATGGGGTGATGATGGTGAATCGCAGGGATGATGGGCGTGGTGACACGAGCGCGCACTGCAGGTGAAGGAGCGGCCACATGGACTCAAACTTCTGAACCGGCGATGTGCACTTCATAGGTGACATCGCTCACGCACACCAACCTGAACCTCACCCTCCCCCTCACCCTCCATGCTCACCTCACCCTTCATTAAATTTTCACCTCACCCTCCCATCACCCCACCCTCCCCTGACCCCACCTTGCCTCACCATCGCCTCTACCCCCTCCTTCCCATCCTCTCCTCTCCTCACCCCCTCCTGACCCTTCACCCTCCACGCTTACCTGTCCCTTCCCTCACCTTCCCCTCCAACTTACCCTCACCCTCACTTCACCCTCTTCTCACCATCCCCCTTTCATCAGTTTCTTGGATTTCTGTCTCGGTTTCTTGAGTTTCTATTTTTCCTCATCCTCAGGATGCACGACTCAGATCCACGATCTTCAATGGTTCATTACAATACCCCACCCACATCACAGGGTAGAGAGGCTGCAAGAATCTCTGCCGAACCTCGTGGATCACCTCCATGGAGTCGGCACGGTAAAACTCCAGGAGCCCCCCTCCCAGTGCAGGTGAAGCCCGATTCTGCGGGGGGAGGGGCCCCCTCACCGACAGTGCAGTCTCCACTCCACCATGAAACACTGAGAAGTTGTCGTCACGTTTCTCTAAACACCAGGATGCATCGTTCCGTCCCAGCTGCAATGCAGCACCACCCCTTTCCGTGGGATCGTCCCGTACGCGACTCCAACCCGACACCACCGCGCGTCCCCCACGTCCACCTCCCAGTAGTGGTGGCCCGACGAGAAGCTCTCACTGCACAGGGCTTGTGACCAGCCATCAAACCGGTGTGGATGATCGAGGCGACCCTGGGAAACACCGGTCCACTTCATCGTCCTGAGTTCCGAGGAGATCTGGAGTTGGTTATGAGCTGAGTTTGTGTCCAGAGTTGGTGAGCATCCGTCTGTGACAACAGCGATCACAACATAACTACATGACACCATTATCCACAATCACCACATCAACATCACCATCATCAACCATCATCTTCACCATCAACAAACAGCACATAATTCACCAAAATCACCATCGTCACCAACATCATCATTACGATGAACATCACCAACATCACTATCGCCATCAGCAACATCACAAACATAATCATCACCACTAGCACCATCACAAGTAATCACCACCACTATCACTACAACTACCTCGACCATCACCAGTTCCCATCACCGCCATCTAACATCTTCATCACTATCACCAACAACACCAACACGACCAGCATCATCACCATCACAACGACCAACAAAACACTCAATACCACCATCACTACCATTATCACCAAAACCAATCTCATCACTACCATCAGTGTCATCAGCAAAACCATCACCAACTATATTATCACCAGTGTCACCATCATTATCACCACGAACATCACTGCCATCACGACCAACACCATCACCAATGCTATCACCATTCCCATCACTCACATTATCAGTAATATCAGCATCATTACCACCATCCTCATCACAACCATCATCACCATCATTATGACCATTACCAACATCAGGAACTCATTTGAGGTTGGAACTGCCTAGCAGAGGCCCAGGAATGGATCAGATATCACCTGCCACTGATTTTAGCAATGGCAGGTAATCAAACCCAGTAAACTGGGTTCGTAGTGCAGTGTGCTAACCACTAAGCCATCGCTCACCCACCTACAGATGCATAGAGACATTCACAGGCACACACCGCATCTCGATATCGCAATTACCCATGACTGGTAATGCTGATTATTTACCAAAAACACCGAGTCTCATGGCTCTGATCAGTCGGGTCGTGGATAAGTATATAAACAAAGACTAAAATCCCCTGTGTAGCCTTAACACAATGTCAGGGCAAGTCAGCACCTTTAAAAGCTGACACGGCCAACGAGGGGGTGGGTGGCCAGCGGCATATGACGGAGAAGACACTGGATGTCTGGTGCTTCAGGACAAGCCTTCCAATCGTCTTGGTTTTCTGTCTCGTCATTGGACCCAGGCTTGTTCCTGGTAAGCCCCGTGCGGTAGCTGGTGTGCAACAGACACTGCACGTAAATTAATTCACGCACTGGCACCCTCCAGAGGAGATGTGCCATCGCACCACCACACTACACACCCAAAGCCCTTGGGCGATTGGCAAGTGGCAAGCGGGCAGGCCTATGCAGCTAGAAGCTCCTAGTCACAACCCAGCACCAAGGCGGCAGCTATTATAAGGTCGTCATGTACTCGGATTAGGCAGGAGTGCATCCCGGCAGCTGTATCTGTGACTGAGAAGCCCACAAGGATCCACTCTGCTCACCCCAAATTGGGAGGAGGCTAGAAAATGTGCCCTAAACATAGCCTGCCGAGCAACATCCTATCTCACTTACCGCGACCAGAGGGAACATCAATAATTGCGGTCGAAACAAAAATAAATACAGTAAAACCTTGGATTGCGAGTAACTTGGTCTGCGAGTGTTTTGCAAGACAAGCATTTTTTTAATTTAAATATTAATTTGATAAACGAGCGAGGTATTGCAATACGAGTACTGTAGTACATACAGTATACGCTTTGTCTGCCGAGCGTCACGTGATCACAACTGATATATGAATGCTCTGATATACGAATGCTTTGGATTACAAACACGTTTCTGGAACGAATTATGCTTGCAATCCAAGGTTTACTGTATAACCTAAACATTGGATCCTGCAATATCAGCACCCTCACAAAAACCCAAACTCGCAAAGTCCAGAGCGCCAAACAGCTCTTGTGGCATGTGAGCTGAGACGATTTAATATCCATATTGCTGCCCTCAACGAAATCCATCTGGTGGATGAAGGCCAACTGACTGAGCTAAGTGGAGGCTACATCTTTCGGAAGGGTAAACCAGTGCATGGACGCCTGCATGGTGTAGGGTTTGCAATCGACAACATGTTCATCAACAGCTTAAGTGAGCTCCCAATTGGTATCAATGAGCGTTTTATGACCCTACGCCTGAAATTCGCAATAGACCAACACGAAAACATCATCAGCACCTATGCACAACACTGGACTCTAAAGAAGACACTAAGGAGACCTACTACAGCCAACTCAACTAAATCCTTCAGAGTACACCAAAAACTGAAAATCTGATTCTCCTCGGCGACTTCAATGCTCGAGTTTGGAGAGACCATCAAATGTGGAACGGTGTAATTGGTAAAGAGGGAGTTGGAAAGCCCAACTCCAATGGTCACCTTCTTCTTACAACCTGTTGTGAGCATGACCTGACAATCACTAACACCCTATTCAGGCAGAAGAATAGCCTAAATCTCCTGGTACCACCCTCGATCACACCAATGGCATTCACTGGACTACGTGATTATCAGGAAGTTTGACAACACAGACGTCCGCATCACTATGCCATGATCAATGCAGACGATTCCTGGACTTACCACAGACTAATTCGATCAGTGGTGACTCTCAAACTAAACCACAAACACATCGACCGACCAAAACTACAGAGGAAAAGACTCAATGTAATCAGACTAAAAGACCCAGCAGTACAGGACGACTGAAAGAACTAGCTCAAAGACTCAGTATCAACCAGGCTTCAGGAATGTTAATGAGTACTGGACACAACTCAAGACGGCAGTTATAACCAGCTGTGAAACACTATTGGGTACACAAGAAGGAAAACTATGACTGGTTTGATGACAACGACCAGAAATTACAAGCCTCATTGACAAGAAGCAGAATGCATTATGCCTGGCAACAACACAAACAATCTAGACAGAAAAAACAATCATATAGGAGGCCAAATCGGAAGTACAAACTAAAATCCGGGAACTGAAGAACAACTGGTTCAGAAACAAAGCAGAAGAATTACAACATCTTGCAGATTCCAATAACCCACGAAATTTTTAAAGCAACCAGTCTTATATGGACGATCAAACAGGCCTTGCACAATTTCAGTCTAAGGATGGGACAGAAATCTTCAAAGACAAAAATGCAATCATCTCCGCTGCAGGAACACTTCAGCTGCAACGCTGTTGTAGACGCTTCTATATTCAGTGAGATTCCGCAACACTCTACCACTGAGGATTTAGCTGGAGAACAACGATGCTTGAAGTGGCTAATGCTGTCAGCAGATGAAAGAGAACAAAACTAGTGGGCTAGACAGATTCTGCTGAGATTTACAAACATGGAGGACAATGCCTACTAGAACACCTGCACTCCCTCATGGCCAGGATCTGGAATGATGAAGACCTTCCCAACGAAGGAAAGATGCCATCATTGTCACCATCTTCAAAAAGGTGACAAGTCAGACTGTGACAACTACAGAGGAATCTCTCTTCTTGCCACCGCTGGAAAAATACTGGCAAGAATCCTACTAAACAGACTTCTACCACTTGCTGAAAAACTCATTCCTGAATCGCAGAGTGGCTTTCGACCTGGCCGGGGAACCTCAGACTTGATCTTCTCAGCCCGTCAACTCCAAGAGATGTGCCAGGAACAGAGACTACCATTGTACATGGCCTTTTTGATTTGACTAAAGCTATTGATTCTGTTAATCGTGATGCACTATGGAGAATCCTTCTGAGATATGGCTGCCCAACAAAATGTGTTAACGTCCTCCATCTGTTGCATGACGGTATGGAGGCTGTCATCCTCTCTGATGGTGAAACCTCAGAGCCAATCGAAGTAAGGACCAGTGTGAAGCAAGGCTGCGTTATTGCACAAACTCTTTTCTTCATCTTCTGGTGGGAATGTTTCATATGACAGAGAACAGACTTCCCAGAGGCATAACTATCACACATAGGACAACAGGAACATATTCAACATTAACCGTTTCAGAGCCAAGTCGAAAACATCCGTTATTAAATTCCAATATGCTGATGATGCCCAAGTCAGTGCCTGCTCAGAAGCTGACCTTCAGGTCATCGTCAACATATTTACAGATGCTTACAGCAGGATGGGTCTAACATTGAATACCAGAAAAAAAGATTATTTTTCAACAAGCTCCGAGAGGACACCGACCACCCCCTACAATCATTACCAACAATGCAATACTATAGAAAGCGTTCCCAGTTTCCCATACTTAGGCAGCCATCTCTCTAGCAATGACTTAATTGATTATGAAATCTAACATCGGATTACCCGAGCTAGTGCTGCATTGGCAAACTTAAGAACAGGGTCTTTGAAGACCACAACATTACCACAAAGACCAAAGTGGCCGTGTATAAGGCAGTAATCATTCCAACCCTCTTATATAGTGCAGAAACCTGGACCACTTATCGTAAACACATAAAATCCCTCGAAATGTTTGATCAACGCTGTCTCAGGAAAATAGTAAACATCACATAGGAAGAAAGACAAACTAATATCATTGTCCTGGAGCGATCAAACTCATATAGCATAAAGGCCATCATGATGCAGTATCAACTCAGATGGCCGGTCATCTTGTGAGGATGAATGACTTGAGGCTTCCTAAGCAAATCTTCTATTCCCAGCTCAGTGATGGATCACGTGCCTCCGGAGGTCAAAGGAGCGTTTCCGTGACAACCTTAAAATGCATATTCTTAGGTTTTTTCGGTAAAGTCACGTAGGTAAACATTAAAATTAATCAAAGTAAAATAAAATAAAAAATCACGACGTTTCGGAGACAACACAAGTCTCCGTCATCAGGTGGGATGCCACGTAGATCCAAGAAACTGGAAAATCTATGCTCTTGATAGACCATCATGGAGGGCCAAAATAAACAATCGAACTCAGCATTTTGAGGCCGAGCGAAGAGAGTTGATGGCCAGGAAAAGAGCACGCCGAAAAGCATACACACCAGAGACAGAGACGACAAGTGGGAGCTCCAGGATGGACCATCCGTGCCCCCACTGTGCCAAGATCTGCAGGTCACGGATTGGCCTATTCAGCCATCTCCGGACCCGTGGCCAGCCAGGTCCACCACGCAACACAGACAAGTGACACCTGGAGGGAAATCAAACTCGACTTCGAGGGATCCCAGAAGAAGAAGGTTTGGGCTACCTGAGCAGTAAGCAGGGCTACCTGAGCAGTGGGCGTGGCTACTGGAATAGTGGGTGGGGCTACCCGAGCAATGAATGGGGTTACCAAAGTGGATGGGGCCTAACGAGTAATGGGTGGGGCTACCAGAGCAGTGGGTTGGGCTACTTGCATAGTGGTTGGGGCTACATAAGCAGTGGGTGGGGCTACCTGAGCAGTGGGTGGGGCTACTATAGTAGCGGTGGGGCTACTGTAGTAGGCGGGGCTACCATAATAGTGGGCGGGGCTGAGTAGTGGATGATCAGGGCACCGGAGTTGTGAGATGTTATCTGCCTTGCCTGCAATACAGGAGGTCGTGGGTTCAAACCCGCGCCTGATGCCTGTATAAATGGAGTTTGCATGTCTCTCTCCATGGTCGCATGGATTTTTCTCTGGGTCCTTCGGTTTTTCTGTCCACATTTAGAAAGTGCGTTTAGAGTGTTTGGTTGCCATACATTTAGACATGATACGCCACTTCGTTGAGCTGTCATTTGTGGCCAGGTTCCCTCTGAAAAAGACCTACATAGGTCATTGAGCTTCATTTGGTAAAATAAAAAATAGTTTTAGTTTAGTTTTACATGGTACAATGAGGTGCTGCCATGTCACTGTTGACTGTCCGAGAAATTCGGTACAGAGCATCGTGATGAAAATATAACACGAAATACTTGGTCTGTGAAAATCACGTGACATTTCTGGAACGCCAAGTCCAGTGACCCGGTAGCTGCTGTAGAGTGCGGCGCTAAACTGGCACAGACCGGCACGAAGCTACCAAGCAGTAAGCACTGCGGCTCACGCAGTCCCAGTCGTTTTACATTTCATTAAAATTTTAGGGAATGCTCCCCTCTACCACAACCACTTTTGTATATGAACCATAGTCTATGCACTCACGTCATTTTGAGAACACAGTGTACGCATTAAATATATTAGTTTTTATTAAATATACTAAGAGCGCAGTTATCAACTTGTCATATACAGGATTGATAATAACGTGTTGTTGTATTATTTCTGCACTATGACAACCTCAGCATACTTTATATTAAATCATGGTTGTTAAAATTTGAAGAAACAATGGGAAGCTGATATAGTAATTATATATTTATTTGGATATCATTGTTCAGTTCGTACTTGACTTCACGCAGGAGGGGCTCCCGCTCACACACGCAGACCGCGCCACAACTGAACGTGCAGTGGCAGCGTAGCCACATCGTGCCCTTGTGGTCTCCTGCGATGGTGCAGTTGCGCAGACCAAGCTCTATCCTGTCGGCAGTAAAATTGATCTTCNTTTTGTGCTATTGCACTTGCGTTCTTCAGGTTCGTGCCAGGATCTACCAGAACGTGGTCACTGAACTTCGGGTTCTCCTGATGAGGTTTTACATGAGTCGCACAGTAGGAGGTTTCACACCTGAGGCAGGTCTTCAAGGCAGCGGTCGTGCCATCGTTGCAGAAGTCACACAAGACCACAGTGGCCATTTTCTCTGCAGCACGGCGCTGCTCCACCAAGTTGGCGAGGGTGAAGTTCTTGCTCAGCTTGGGTCCCTGAGGGAAAGTCACTCGGCACTGCGGGCAGGAGAAGGACTCGGCCGCATCCCAGGCGCCCTACACGCACTTGAGGCAGAACGAGCGGCCACAACTGAACGTGCAGTGGCAGCAGAAGGCGTCCAGGCAGATGGGGCAGGTCAACTCCCCTGGAGCCTCGCTATCACTGGGAGCTGCACTCGCAATGATCATGTGGCTCCACTCAGAGATAGGCGCTGGCTGTTCAGGTCGTCGCTGGCTTTAGCTCAGGCAATCGCTGGCTGTCACTCTGGCAGTCTCTGGCTGTTGTTCAGGCAGTCTCTGGCTGTAGCTCAGGCAGGCTGGCTGTAGCACAGACAGTAAATGGCTGTAGCTCCGCAGTATCTAGCGATATCTCACGCAGTCTCTGGCTGTAGCTCAGGCAGTCTCTGGCAACATCTGATACACTAAATTAGGAACAAACCACGTAAATGTGAGGCAGGCTAAAGTACAAACTTTTTAGTTTGTTTTGCATATCATGAGGCGCACCCTGGAATGTGTTGACTTTTGACCAGACAGAGACGTCTCGGTGCCAAAAGCAGCTAAATAAAGACACGGCTCACCTCATCTCAATTTACCTCATCTCAACTAACCTCTTGTTAACTCATCTCATCTCAACACACTTCTGTGAAGGTTGATCCAACTTGGAGCTAACAACCCTCTTGTTGTCCACACAGCTGCTCTCACAAGCAACACCTCCCTCCAATAACACAAACTCACGAGCCCCACCGTCACGCAGAGATGACGAAGGTTGTCCCCNAACAACACAGTGTAACTCACCGATCATCCAGACAATCCAGAAAGGACGTCGGAGTTGCAGTTGAAAAAGTCCCTCCAGCCTAAGTTCCACGTTAAGTTCAGTCTCAAACAGGTCCACAGGGTTCATGAAGTTTGTCCAAAACATTGGCCACGAATAATGAGCCTGGCTCGGTGCACAGCCAGGGACTCGCCACTCATAGCAGGTGGCCTCAATGGGCACTGCAGGTGTCCTCAACAGTCTGAAACGAATATAACTGCTGCAGGGTTGTGATTGGGTTTCTCACACATTTGAAGAGGAATTGGCTGAACGTCCCAAAACAATATTTGAAAAGTGACTAATTGAGGCTTTACTTGTTGAAGGACAATTTACGCAGATTTCCCTTCGCTGAAAGTGACAGATACGTTATAAAATAATGGCGACCTCTTGGCAGTGGCGTCGCCATCCACTAGTCGAGTGGTGGCTCGCTGCGTCTGTCAACAGCGGTGCTCATCTCAACAACTTATTTTATATTCATAGCACACATATTCTCAATGTGCTTAACATAGTTAAAAGAAAGGTTACATAATACAATGATATGGATGGCAGGGACGTGTTAGAGGCTGAGGAATGGGTGATTGCGATAGGGATACTTAGAAATTACGAAAGGGAAGGGGAAGGAACAGTAAGAGTGTGACGGTGGGTAACCAACTTTAGCGTCACTACATATACCTCCACCATGGTGAACTATTTTGCAGGCCGGTCGGCTCCACAATAAGGAATAAGCAGCGACACCCATGGACCAGGATTTTAAGCGATGAAGAAATTGTACTTGTGCTTAGACCAGGTTACAGGCAGGAGGGTTAGATACGTGTAGGCCCACCAACACGGCCGCACACCCCCAGAACACACAATTCAACACACACATTTCACACACAGCACCAAAACTAACTCCAAAGTCCTCATGCACAGTCCGCGGACATCCCTGAATAACCATACCACATATTCAATCCACGGGACAGGGAAATCTGCACCGCGGTTTTTGGCATCAGTCCAATGGGCCTACAGTGGGCTGGATCTTGAGTCCTGCTTTCTCCATTCTGATCCTCACACCAGGCATGGGGTCTTTGCTTCTGCCCCAGGGTGAGTAGCCTTGCTCGCTCAGCTCACTGCTGCTGCTGCGCCCGCTGGTGCCGCTGCCTCCTCCACTGTGGCGGCTGCTTCTCCCGCTGGTGCTGCTTCTTTTGCTGGTGCTGCTCTAACAGTCAACCCCCTTGTATACTGAAAGGTGCCAATGTATTTTGGCCACCCAGTCCCTAGCCACATCCAGATAATTTCAGGTTCAAATTGACCGGAAACCAGTCGAGTCAGACTCGTAGGCTGGTCTCTCGAGCACCCCCAACACAGCTTCACCTCATAATCAACGTTTTTGGGTTTAGATCGCGTTATTTATAAATGTGTCGTAACCCTCCACCACCCGACACGGCCAATCAGTACTCAAATTGTAAATGTTGTGGTTTCACGCTTCAACACATCGGTGGGCTAAAGCAGTGAACTATTTGTCTTTTGTCAACGTGACACTTTTTTACTGATTGACCGTGTCGGGTGGTGGAGGGTTACAACACATTTATACATAACGCGATCTAAACCCAAAAACGTTGATTATGAATAATATTGGTCGCGAAAGCCTACGTGTTAAACAGCTTCACCTACTGTATCACCATTGAACACCACTGTGAACCACGTAATATTGTACCCGTGACAACGAGATAGGGTAATCAGGATTTACGATAGAGAAAGAGGGTAAGAAATGAGGCTGCTTCATGTACAGGGCAGTGTAGAGTCTATGAATAGTGTTGAGTCTATGGGCAGTGTTGAGTCTTTGGGCAGCATTGAGTCTATGGGCATATTGAGTCTATGGACAGTGTTGAGTCTATGGGCAGTGGTGAGTGTATGGGCAGTGTTGAGTCTATGGGCAGTCCTGAATCTATGGGCAGTGCTGCTTAATGTACTGGGGATGTTTATCCAGTCGAGGGTCCAAAGAGGAATAAGGATCGATAACGGGATTGAGTACAGGGAGAAAGAGGCACAGAGAAACAGGGACTCAAACTACACATCACACCCTGTCCTTAACTTATTTATTCACCATCTCACCCACTCATCCATTCACTCGTCATTCACTCACTATTCATCTCACTCACTTTCCTACCATCTCAGTATTTCACCCACTCGCCATCTCTGTCACTCAAGTACCTCTTCATTCACTCATTCTCCTCACCCATCAACTCACTTATTCACTCACCCAATCACTCACCACTATCTCACTCAACACCTACAATCTCAGGTACTAATTCACCCACTCATTCATTCACCCATTAATTAACTCATGCACACACCCACCATCTCAGTCATTTGCTCACTCATTCTCTCACTCAAGATCTTAGTAACTTATTCACCCACTCACTAATTCACTCACCCACTCACTATTCACCCACTCACTCATTCACTCAACACGCACTCACTCAACCACATATCACTCACTCATGCACAATCCCACTCGCCCACATATACATGCACAAGACGCGCCTGGAAAGTGCCAACGTCTCACTCTAGGGGTTGCTGGTCAAAGTCCATCTCAACTAATCTCATGTCAACTCACCTAATCTCCAATAACCTCTTGTAAACTCATCTCATGTCACCTCATTCTCACACACCTCATCTCACCTCAATTAAACTCACTTCATCTCAACTCACCTCATCCTCACCTTCTCAACTCACCTCACCCGCACATACCTCACCTTAAAATCACCTCACCCACCCACTCACTCACCCAATAATTCGCTCGTGCTCCATTTCAAACATTCACTCACCATCTCACGCACCAACTTACTCATTCTCAACTGGTTAAAAAAGAGCGTGAAGGAGAGAGCGATGGAGAGAGGCATGCGTGAGAGATAGAGCGCCAAATACGGTGGGGGAGAGGGGGTGGAGATAAGAGGCAGTGTTTGGGAGTGGGTAGGATGGATTGTAATAAACAGAGTGAGCGAGAAGGAGAGAGACTTTGACTGTGAAACCACTTTCAATGCTGCCAGCAGAAAAAGCACTAAAGCCGATTTCGATGCAAAGCAACATCGAATGCAGGGTGACGTCACAAAAAGGCCACGACTACCCGCGCGGCCATGTGGTGCTTGCACGCGCTATGCACAGCACGAAACAGCGCGTCGTTACGCACGGCAGGTTCACTATGTCAAACGCATAATGCCGTTCGCGCTGGTGCAGAGGGCTTGACTGCCCCCCACACCGTTCAAAATACACGCGAGAGTCGCCGGCATTGGAGTGGCTACGCGTGCTCCAGCTGGAGCAGTGCCTTGAGCAGCCCCCCTTCGAACATTGGCACAACCGCAGAGCAGCCGTCACGTGTCGCCTTGCGGCATCTTTATTTATTCCCTGGTCTTGTAAAGGAGAGAGAGGAAGAGTGTGGAGGGAGGGAGACTTGGAACTCATCCACAAGTAAAACGGAACTCGGGGCAAATAAAATCTGGAAAATAACTGCCTCCAAAGCAAAAATGACGTTGACGACGCAGCGAGGGGTGCGTGCCAACAAATAAATAAATGCCTGCAATTCGAGTGGAACTTTTTTTCGTACAATCTTGATCTTGTTATTCAAAGTNGGGGGGGGGGGGGTACTGGTACGGAAGGAGCGGTGGCGAAGTGGTTAGTGCACTGTGCTATGAACCCGGCATATCATGAGTTCTATATCAGACCCTGGTGAACGACGTGAGTCACCAACACCTGAAAACACCATCTGCTACGGTGCACGTTAACGAGCCCATGCATTGACACTTTCATAGTTTCACATAGACACCCATAGACTCATCATACACAGACCCAGACTCACATAGACACCCATCGACTCATCAGAGAGACCACATAGAATCACCGCGCAGAGACCCATAGACTCACCACACAATAAAGTAGGCATCAGCGCGTATTCCAACAGAACGGGCACAGTTGAGGGGGCAGAGAACAATAAAATTAAATTAGACAAAAAAAACTAGTTTTTCAACGCACACACTTTTATTTGCATTGAAACGTAGAAAATAAATTATTTTGAGCCCAGAATTATTACATTTGAATTAAGTGGGTGGCTTGCGTAAATAAATTTAAACGTATGGAGAGGAAACCACCCACTTATATTCAATAGATCAATTTGATTTATTCTGGTCTGTTCGCTGATGTTGTTCCCTTTGCTCCACAAGAATGGGAATCACAGATATTCTATTTGTCACCATTCTGGATCACCGCACAGCATTTGCAGTTTGCTATCAAAATTCCAGCACCATGATGATTGAACAGCTGTTTCAAACCGTTCAGTAACTTGTAGCCAATTTCAGGATTGTTCCGTTTGTCATCCAGATTTCCGAAAATGTATGGAGCATTATCATACACTATTGAGAACGAGTCGTAGAACATGATGACGTCGATCTGGATGACATCGAAGTTTTTTCACGTCCAGGAAGCTGGACTCTGGTATTTGATGTTGGACATAGCGAAGACCATTCTAATTATTTTGTAAAAATTGTTGCCTTCAATCAGCACTTGGTTGTAGATGTTAGTGCTCCATATCGATGGTGGAAACAAGCGGGACTCAACAATTGCGGAGAGTGCCACGGCACTTCATTGTGTTCCAGCTTAGGAAGAATTCATGAAACCAGCATTAGCTTGGTTCCATGAAGTACGAATCAGTCGGGAATGATCATTGATCCTGAAGTAAGCATCGAGTTCAAACAGTTCTTCTGTTCCGCTCTCTCTTGTCGCACAATTGCGTTTTGCTGCAGATTGGTATCATCGTTAATGTGCTGGACATTTCTGTATAGTGGATTGCTGTTGATGAGCCAGTTCAGGACGCTATTTACACGTTATGTCGAAATCGAGAACTGGTGATGTAAAGATTTTCCACCTCGTCTTTGACAATAACATTTCGGCCATTTTTGGAGATGGCAGCAGCATGTTCAGTAAACGCTCACTTACTTGGAAGAGTCTTGAGCGAACAGGATGGTCTGGCGTTTGAATCCATACTGCACATAAAATGCACCAAATTTTGAGGATTTTGATGAGGGAATAATGCGGGATATGAGGAGCTGTTGAACTTGGATAAACAGTAATTTATCGACGAATTGCCCCCGATCTAGATTGTTCCAATAGGATTTCGCTGGGGGAAGCTGATCGTTGCTATTCAGATGGCGTCTGTATCGATCACACAACAACATACTTGACTTTTGTGAAAGCTGCAATGAAAGTCGTCGGGAATTTGCGCAGAATTCAATCTCAAATGACTCTATTGGCTAGTATCACTGATTCTGACACCTCGTGAACCTTGTCAGCAAGCACGTTGATTTGTCAATCAAAGAATCCAAAATCCGCGACTGCAATGAGTCTGCACTGTCATTGTGTTTCCAATTTTGGACTCTTATCAGATTACCGACTCGTTTGTTCTTTGTGTGGCATGGCGCTGTGAATCATGTTCTAGACGGCAGCGACGCTCTTCAGGTCCTTCCTGTGCAATCAGTGATGTCTGACGTCTCTGTTATACTAATCTTTGGACACTGTTCTGGAGTTTTTTCTGCAACCCCCATGGCTAGACGTGTGAATTGTATGGCTTCTGATCAATTTTCTCGATGCTCCGGTGGTTCGAAGCTTTTTTGGCATGTAAACTGCACGCAATTTTCCCTGTTTGCCTTTTTGTGATGATGTTGCAGTTTCTTTTCTTTTGTGATCGTACTGCTTGTTCATCAAGCCTTCTCTGTCACTGACTTTGCATTTCTTGCTTTTTACCCATGATTTTAGAAGAAATGGCAATTAAACGTTTGGCAGCATATATGTTTTAGGGCTTATCACGTGACGTTGATATACATTTCTGACCGTCAGCGTTGAAACTTACCATTAGTGTTGAACGAAATTAAATCTCTTGTGACCTGTTGATGGAAATACATTTTTCAGGAATCTCTGACGTTTCTTCTTTAACAGAATTTCTCATGTTATTTGATTAAAATGTCCGTAATATTAACTAGGAAATATGATTTCAGCTATTTAAATACTTCTGGGAGTGTAATGCTTGGTAGTGACATTGGGATGTCACTGTATGGTGCCGCCCTAGAGGTAATGCGTGCGATGCACTGTCTTCGCGTACACCCCGTAGGTGGGTGTAGTACCAGCACTGAACCGTCTCACGTGGGATGAAATGTCTTTGTTTAGCAAATTCCGCAAGACTTAGAATACCGGTAATTTTGGACTGAGGGCAAAAGGACCAAAAACACTTTTTTCCGATTATTTTTTTGTTGGAAATAAAAAATTCAATGGCGATTTAAAAATTAAAGAAATGAATTCGTTGGCAACATGCACATTAAATATTTTTCCCGTTTTAGTCTCATTGTCATTCACTAAAATAAGACTACTCGTAAAATCTGGAATTTGCATATAGTAAGTTATGTAATGTTGAAGTCTAGCAAAGAAATAAAGTGGAATTCATCTCATTGATGCATATGCAAAGTTAATATCATATTTCCAGGAGAACATGCAAACGCAAAATATGCAGGCACAAGATGTTAACTGTTAAGAACAGCAACACTATAACCCTCATTGGCTATGAATAAATCGCCCGGACTTGAAGATGTGGCCGATCTGGTGGGACCCTGAAAGCCAAGCAGATCTCAGCCTGGACAGTCCCTTGCTGTTGGGCCACGTTGTGTTTATATGCAGTTGTACTATACATCTGTAGACGAGTACTTTGAGTAGCCAATGAGGGATGAGCGTAGGAGGGATGGGAGGGCATGGATTACGTAATGCCACAGGTTACGTAGAGGGGCTTCAGGTAGCACCTTCGAGAAGGGGGCGTGGCCGAGCTAAAGGGAGGAGCTACGGAAGGGTACTTAAGGGAGACCACGTGGGGACATGTGGTGGTCGTGCGGGTCATGGTAAGGAGCGGCCGGAAGAGTCTCTCTCCTCATTGTGGGGCGGTGTTGGCTGATCCCCCGCCCCGGGCAAACGGGTCAGAGAGCCTAGGGGATCCGAAGTAGTCCCCACGTATATAGTTATCCGGGTCCGGTGAAGGACACAGGTTGGAACCCAGAGAGAGCGGTGATTCCAATCTATGAAGGACAGAGAATAGAAGCACCTACACTGGTGTGAGTGTAGATTACAGTGTGGAAATACGTGTTAATAAACGGCGACAAGTCCTTACAGTGTTCCTCATCTCTGGGGGTTGGACTGCACTACACATCTATGCTGCCTGCCTTTACCAATCCACACTGAGCAGCCGGGGTGAAGTATGTCAAACGGCCTCCACAACCAGCAGTGGATTGACAAAAGTTATCTATGCTCCTACAGGCATTGTGCGGTGCTCATCTCCACCAGTGGAAATTCCACATTCCATGGCAGAGACCCTCTTTAACAACCACTGACGACATGGCACACAGTTGTACCTGTTTAATGACGCTGTAAAGATGGCAATGATGGCTTGCTTATGTCAACCCTTGACCCTAAATAAATGAAAGCATACGTATTGCTATACAACAATAGTCTAGGTAATGCAAGGTTGATAGCACCTCGCACGAAGCACGGCTATTACAACTATAATAAATTACATTTAGAACAAGATAATACGTGTACTGTAACGCGTTTATCGTATTTGTAAGTACTGCACTATATGGAAGCCGGTCAGGTACATATAGACTGCAATGCTATATAAATGCGCATATGCACAACAGTGCATATCGCGACAATGTATTCATCGTGCACAGATTTAGCACTTTAATTTAAAGCATTTATATCAGCAATCATAATTAGAACATTTTGCCAATTAAGATAGCGATAACATTATGATATTTAATTCAAAATCAAGATCATGGTCCTCACCTGCTCACTCAACTTCAGCATACCAGGTTGCCCTCAGCGCGTTGGCACGGGTGGTGCAAAGCAAATAATATTACTATTAATTACGCTTATAACTATGTAATTATTGTAACAACAGCAATAGTAGTCATTATTATTATTGTTGGTCTCGCGCTAAGTAATAGGAAATCACAGCGCCCGCTCCAGCGCCATGACGTGCGGCGACATAAGCTCGCCTTTCATTGGTCAGTCTCCCCAAGAACAGCAGCCACTCTGATTGGACAAGACGTTTCCCCTCGTAGCTGGGCGCGACCATTCGTGATTTAAAATGGGAGGCAGGGCGGAACGTATGATTTTTATGACAAAAATATAAATTTCGATTTAAAGCTTTCGTGACTGCAGGGATTCATCTTCTTGGTTCTTTCGGTAAAGTCACGTACAAGGGAAGTAATAAAATAATGAAAATAAAACATAATAAAATTATTCTCACGACGTTTCGGCCACAACGCAAGCAGCCGTCCTCAGGTGAAAACCAGGTACGTGACTTTACCGAAAGAACCAAGAAGACAAAAATATAGTAACAAATACAATGAGGGCCATTTAAAGAACCTGGATCGGTTCTTTAAATATAATCTTGAATTGTCACGCGAGACGAATATGTGTAGAACATTTGAAATCGTTAGACTTCGTAAAAGGGTCAAATATTTGAAATAATATAAACACACAACAGGGCGTTCAATGAAAGTGTGTAAAAAATAAATCTATCACGACCTCGGCGGCTAACCCCGACTGAGCAAAGTAAATTGCAATCGCGCCGAAAAATGTCCACCAATTCAAGTGGAAAATACAATCAGTAAAATAAATAATATGAAAAGCAGTTTCACACGTCGTCTTTTGCGACCAATATTATCTATAAGAGGTATTTTTGGGTTAGATTGAGTAAATATAAATTAGTCGTTTCGCCACTAATTACAACCAACATGTGTAGGCTGGTTGTGATGACCGGCGAATCGTCTAATTAACTGATGACTCTAGGTCTGGAGCAGAGAGGAGTGGGCACAATCCTCGGAGTGTTCGGAAGTGGTAGAGACCTGCTCTGACTGTAGCTGCGACCTTCGGGCGCATGGCCAAGCTTTGATCAAACAGCACACCGAGGTTGCGTCCTTTGGACACAGGGAGAGGGCGAGCTCTGCTAATCAGTGGAGGATCGAAGTGGCCCTGCCACGCTCTCGGACTCTGCTCTGAGTCAACAATCATATACACTGTCTTGCCCAGGTTTAGCTGCAGCCAGTTGTGCTTCAGACAAGCATTCTGAAAGAACAGAGGTAGCGACGTCTGGATCTGACTTACATTGAAAACTAATTTCTTTGGAACTGATTTTTGTGTTTGGTTTGTTGTCCTCACCCCGCACCTTCCGATATATAACTAACAAATTACAATCGGATATAAATGTTTAAACACGAAATGCAAGCCTGGGCAAGTCAGGAAAAACTAAAATAGTCCCTCATCACACCAAGACAGCACACAATCTCTCAATAATATTGTACATGAATATTGAACTATCGATACATGGATATGGATCAAAGTTCCAATCACATTTGCAAATGTGGCTGAAGCCAGCTCGATTATTTGGCTTCAGGACGTTTATTGAAGGAAAATGTATGATGTTAAGGAATGAAACAAGGTTTTTCAAAAACGGTGGTGCTGCAACGGCAAAGGCTTTGTCACCTATTTCAATTTTCGTTGTTGGGATAATTAACAGGCAATTAAATGGATGCCTTAGGTTTCTTGGGTTTGACAGCGGGCTTCATGATTTAGCTAATTATAGCACAGATTTCACAAGAAGGATTTTACGGATAAACAAGGCCCAATGTAGATTTCGACTTGCATCAAGTGACGTGAGATTTTAAGTTGAGGTCAAATTGTGGGTCATGAATGGTACATACAATAAAAATCGGAGATCAGAATGACAAATGGGTTTTAGACTGTTCAGTGTTACATTAGTAGCTGATCTGTATGAAGCGTCTGTTGGGGCCGCTGGTCCCCGAAGTCCCTCCCTGCTCCGTGCCTATGGCAGGGGCTCCGCCGTGCGCCGACCCTCGCTGCTCTGCGAGCAGCTGCTGCCGTCGCTGGGCTCATCGCCCGACGGCTCCCCTCCCAGGTCCGTCCCTCCGCGAGCTCGTGTGAGCGGCATAGCTCGCCGCACGCCCTCGTTCACCTGCAGACGCTGCGTTGTCTCTCCACGGATCACGCGCTATTAAACGGGGGTCAGGGGTCGGAGGGCGAACGACTCTGCCCTCACACTGCGCGAGTCCCGGCGGCGACAGAGGGAGCGGGGACCTGCGGACGCACCGACCCCTTCCCCACACTACGAGCGCACACACCTGCACACACGCGACACCCACTCGTGCGCCGCTCTACGCAGCGCTCACTCACGTGGCGAACCACGGTGTACACACGCGCACCCCACGTTCCCACTGCTCAACAAGATCACGCGAGGCCACGCTTCGCTATTAATGATTTATTATTTGGTAACTAATGTTGAATCAGTGAATCGACGAGGCTGGCCTATTCCACTAAACCTGTACCTATTCCCTATTTATTGGCTATTATCCTACTTCACCTCCCCACTCACTGTTTGGTTCCCGCGGAGGTTCGCTGCTCTCTGCGCTAACAGCGTACCTCGATGCGTCGCACGGACGCTCGGGTCGCTGGCTGGAGCTGCTGCTGGTCCGCTGCCCTGGAGAGAAGAGCCCGATTTCCCCTTTGCGCCCCTATTTATCCTCCCTACCTCCAAGGGATGCTGCGCTGAACAATGGCTCGTGCACCTCGAGCCCGCGCACGGCGGTTCCGGGCGCTTTTGATATGCTAATCAGTGAGCGGCGTTGGCGGCGTACATCCTAATTACTCCCTTACCCTTCCTAACAATGGGGCCTGCGCGCTCAAGCGTTATGATCCCAACCCTCCATGACTATGCGCAAGAGTCCCTGCGGTCCCGCTATTCATGCTGTCCCCTCCCTCCTCCGCCTGTCTCGTCGAACCGTGGGGTGTGTGTGGGGGAAAATGCGCCTCCACCGCGGTGACCGAATGCCCCATGCCGCGACCACACCATATTAAGGCTGGTCGCAGCGCCGCGGCGCAACGTAGCACGGGGAGGTCGTCCAATTCCCTGATCGCCGGAAACCGTGAGAGTTAACCCCGATAAGGGTTTCTCGGATAAAAACCGGTCGGCCAGGTAACCTCCCCTTCCAGCTCTATGGGTGGGGGAAAATGCGTGCGGGTGTGTTCATGTGAGGTGAGGTGAGGGGGACGCGGGGTTGGCTCCGTTGCTTGGTGGTGGCGAGGTCGGGGATTTGGGCGCCTGCCGAACGGCTTCGTGGCGGCGACATCAGACGTCACAGTAGCCACCCAACCTTGTGGAACAACATTTGTTATTTAAATATTTTTGGACGAGAAGTTACCAGGATGTACCTTTTGAGAACGGTCTGAGAGGTACCTCTGAAACCATTTTATTATACTGTCTGAAAATATTAGTTGACTGCATCCTGTGAGTATAATATCATGGTCAATAGTATCAAAGGCTTTTGACGAGGCAATGAATAGTGCACAGAAGTAGTGGCCTTTATGCAGGTTACTGAAGAAAAAATTATTATCCATCATAGCTGTGGTGGCACAGTAATCATCATGGAAACCAGACTCTTTATTGCGCGGGAGATTGTGAGTTTCAGGTCGCCGTCTATTCGTGCTTTAATATTTTTTTCGAATATTGTTGTAATTGTGAAAGAATAACAATTGGTCTGTAAATATCTTACAATGTCCGCCCTAACAAACTGCCCACATCCAGTTCAGCAGTAACTGTGCAGGGTGCAACGGTCACATTCTAAAGGTGAATGTAAATCTTACCTTATCGCATGCAGTCACATATTCTTAATCTAGCATACAGCTGCTTATCTCTGAAGTACAATAAAACATTTCCCCACGTTCAAAAGTTTGCACTTCATTGGTACGGGGTAACCTATTTGTCCATAAAAATGCAACTGGCAGTTTCTAAAAACGTTCACATAACATCCGACTTTTTCACATAGCCACCAATGATTCAGTCCCCAGCGAGTCGGATATGCGACGTTCGACTGTAAAAAAAAAATGCTAATTTTGTCACAACTTTGCATCACTGTTCCAATCTTTAAGCACAGAGGTAATTCTAAATCCGTACCCATACCACACGACTATTGTGTAGCCTGAAGCGTGGTCAAATAACCCCCACGACCCGCACAACGTGCGGCGGCCTCATCAAACAGTGGACTGACAAAAGGGCTGTACACGGACAGCGTGTTGCATTGTAGTTAGGATACGGGATCAATAATTCACGTACGTATGTTGAACTTGTTTCACACCGTACGTAGCCAACTGTTCAAATCGATACGAACTGTGCTCTGTGAAAAATACAACTTGACATAAGTTAAGTACGTCTTACACCCAAGCAATCATTTGCGTGCAACTTGGCAACTCGGGTGTATGCAACTGAATCGCTTCTACGTGGACGTCTCTGCAACAGGTTGCTCACAGTGTAACGAGACTACTTTCAAGCATCGGTCTCCTTCGCCAATCATAGCAACGTATCGCATCATCACGCGCTGTACAGTTCCGAATTGTGATAAAGTTACAATCGAGATGCAGGTGGGGGTTGTGGTAACCAGAAAGGGGCAGACATTTTAGTCACTGAGACTTGTCTTTTGTTGTGCAACTTCTCGCACAGATTTTGCCAAAGCAGCTGCAGGTGACTAAGTCACACGATTTCGAGTGATTTGGTTGCGCAACTCGTCTCTAAGATGTGGACTTGGATTTAAAAAATGTGAGACAATCCGTTTTGTAATTTTCCAAATTCTATCATTTAATCCGTGTCCATAATCATCAGCATTGTCCTTAGCACTGAAACATTTATTATCAGTAACACGTTACCTTGAGGATACAATACTGCGATAGAACCAGGAAACGCCGATTTGTAGTTAATCTAAGCGGCACAGCTGACGGCAATGTACCTGTCACTTCTTCCTTACAGTAGATCTCCTGCGCAAAAAGGAGACAAACATAACCCACGATGCGTCAATTCACTTAACAATAACGCTGGCATACGCTCACATACAGCATGATGGATAAGATAAGGAGTTTTGTCAACAGGGAAATACTCCACATATTCAAGGGCCTCTCCATTACATAGTCGGGGGATGTTTGGCTGGTCCAATCACGGTTCTTATCTAATCTTAATTAGATTTATATAGCTTCTTTACGAATGTGTTTTACAGCAATTCTAAAATCGTATATAGCTTGATGAATTAAATGAAGAATTGGGTTATTGTAAAGTGCTGGTGTACTTTTGATGACAGTAAAAAAAGAGGGATGGATAAAGAGGGGTTTTGATAGGCCTGGTCGTAGCTGGGGGGGGGGGCGGTGACAGAAAGCTTGGGGGCTGAAAAAACAATGAGGTATCGTTGTATTGCGAAGACAAAGGGGGTGGCAATGGGCTGGAGCCAGGAGGGAGAAGGGGGCCACCGCAGTCGAGTCAACCGCACCGCCGAAGACGTCCACAACGTCTGTGCAGTGCAGCAGCGCAGTTCAGTCCGGGCCAACGACGAGGTAGAAGGCGCAGCCTCAGCCCAGCTCGCTTGCCATGGACACGAATCTTCCCTCCGTGCCCGGCATTGACGTGGCCCGGCAGGCGACCGCCGGCAACCGGGCCACCAAGCGGACGTGTGGTGGGCGCGGTTGGCAGGCAAGAGATGCGGGAGGGGAACAGCGCCGATCGTAAAGAGCGGAGAGGAAGCCACGAGGCACCGGCGATGGTGCGGCCAGGCGGGGAACCGCTGGCAGTCAGGCTGCTGTGAGGACGCCCAAGGGGGCAGGAGCAGGCAGGAGACGTGGTCAGGAAGCGGCGCCTCCAACAACAAAAATAGACGTTGCAAAAATAAAAAATAAAACAAATGATAGTGGTGGACGGGAAGGAGAGCGAGGTAGGGGAGGTAAGGTATGGAAGAGGGAAATTAGGAATTGAGCAGATGGCTTTTGCTGCCATCTTGCTCTGAGTTGATGGAGCACCTTGGTTTTTGTGATGTTCAAGGGAGAAAAAGGCGGTCGCGTGTGGTGTATGTGTGAGAGCATGCATCAAGCATGGATCAAGCTGTGATATTTTGAATACCTATATTTGTGTGTTCAAGCATAGATCAAGCAGTGTTCGATCTTTGTATTGTAAACAATCGGTCGATTCCCGTTTACTCGAGCATTGGATCGGTAAAAATCATCTGATTCCCGTTCCAGTTTTCCTTTTATGGGCGAAACAATGTTCCATTACTCGATATATGGGTCTCCACCATTAACATGATATATCGTTCATTCTGCCGCGGATTCATTTTATCCCGTTTCAGCGCACAGAAGATGCGGCATGACGCCACGTGGAACCTGCCCCACGTGTAAACCTGCCCTTGCCTATAGAGGGCCATCTTCTGCACTGCTGCAGGGAGCATAACACTGGTCAACAAAATTTTTTTTTCTGGCCTGGACTTTTGCAGCTGTTTTAGACTAATTTCAGGGTGCTGATTCTAAATCTGATCTCAGATTTGCTTTATCACATCTCATTTTATGCTATCGGCATACCTCATTGTCATTGATTTTACCCAAATTAACTCTGTCACTTATGATTGCAAGTTGTTGCGAGCCAGTGACTGCTTTAGTGTTAAAATATGGTGCTGTATTTTTAGGATAGTGTGTTCATAATATCATTTTAAGTAGATATCCACATTTATTTAATATTTTTCTTCTGCAGTTTTTATTGAAAATACAATATTTGATATCTCAAAAACCTGATGTGATAGACAAAACTGATGCCAGATTTGAAACCAGCACCCCAAAATTACCTTAAAACCGCAGAAAAAGTGTGTTGACCAGTGTAATTCTGGGTCTGCACGAAGTCTGCTGAGCCCGGAGTTGCCGATAAGGGGACGTCCATAAATGACGTCACGCGATTTTGAACGATTTTTAACCCCCCCCCCTTCGTCACACGGCGTCACAAAAAGTCAGACCCCCCTCAAATATGATGTCACAAAGCTCTGCCCCCCCAAATATAAAACATGCTACAAATCGCTTTAAACTTTTGTCATTGTAGTGCGTATTTAATGTGCCACTGCACTCTGATGTTGTAGGAGGAAACATTTGTTAAAAATGTCTATTAAATTAAGTCGAACGTGTTGTATGTATTTATTTAAAGTTGCGCATTTTGATGTGACGTCACATTTCTCAACCCCCCCCCCCTCTCGTCACACATCGTCACAAATGTCTGACCCCCCCCTCCCTAGATACGTGATGTAATTTACGGACAGCCCCTACGTGATGGTCGGGAGTGTAGTGATGACAGTTTTACATAGGAAGGAATAACGTGGTCAAATATTGCGGAGTCATAGAGAGAGAAACACAGACACGAGAGCTGGTTTAAAAACATATTTAATTCACTTTGCACGTGGGCGCACATTCGCCATGCCTCGGGACTCTAGTAAATAAATAAGTTTACAAATGTCATCATGCTGCTTGAACTGTTGGAATTGGCTGGCGCATTATGCTGCTGCTACCGATGTCTGATTATAATCAACTTAAAATAGAAACTTATTTTAATTCGTTTCATCATTTTACCTTCTATTAGTTGACTTTGTTATTTTCATATCATTGAGAATCGTTATGTTTTATGTTTCACTGCCGTAGTTGTCACCTTTTACGATGCAGCATTGCCTGGCCTTGCAGCCTGCAGCTACCATCACCTCTCCTGACGTGCATGTACTACTACACATTAAACTCATACACGCGAACTTACACGTGTTTTCATACTCTACATCGCAGTATACACACTGTATACAGTGCTACATGTAACATGCAGTACACCTTTACATACACACTTACATTGCACATTAGGCACTACACCAGCTTCTCACACACACACACTAACATGCCGTACATGTGGCACGTGGTGCAGAGCTGGGAAAAATCCCCTCCTATTAAAATACTCATCAGGATGCTATTGTAATGACCGCGAATTGATTGGTGGTAGGGAAAGAGACGAGGAAGGGTAGGAATGGAGACGCAGTTCCGGCGGAGGAGTGCAGGCGGGTGTGTGGGGTAAGGCAGGTGATCGGGAGTGGCAGAGGGCGTCGTTAGAAACAGAGGCACGAGAGAGGCGGCTGTGTTGCTTTATTGACAGAAGTTAGTTGTAGGGCCGTCCATAAATGACGTCAGGAACGGGGGGGGGTCAGACATTTGTGACGATGTGTGACGAGAGGGGGGGGTGAGTTTGAGAAATGTGACGTCAAATCAAAATACCAACTTAAAAAATATAGAATTGTTATAACAACACTAATTGTTATAACTCCTACAACATCAGAGTGCAGCGTCACATTAAATACGCACTACAATGACAATAGTTTAAAGCGATTTGAAGCATGTTTTATTTTCAAAATGGAAATATGATTTTGGGGGGGGGGGCAGAGCTTTGTGACGTCATATTTGAGGGGGGGGTCTGACTTTTTGTGACGCCGTGTGACGAGGGGGGGGTCAATAATCGTCCAAAATCGCGTGACGTCATTTATGGACGGCCCCTGTTGACACACGCGCACGAGAGAGAGAATAATCCGTGGCTGTGTTTGGTTGTTCCATTGAGAGAAGTTGGACGACCGTCCGCGATCTGTGATCGCAACGAACGTTCACGTTGCATTCCGAGGAGCAAGGCGGTCCATCATCCCACTGTGACCTGCATCCACACCCAAAGGTGGCTTCGTCAGAGCTCAGCGCTGACCCACGCAGGACACGCCCCCCTCCCTCAGGCCCCGCCCACCTGCCCTCAGGCCCCGCCCACCTGCCCGCAGGCCCCGCCCCCTCCCTCAGGCCCCGCCCCCTCCTTCAGGCCCGCCCACCTGCCCTCAGGCCCCGCCCCCCTCCCTCAGGCCCCGCCCACCTGCCCTCAGGCTCTGCCCACCTGCCCTCAGGCCCCGCCCACCTGCCCTCAGGCCCCGCCCACCTGCCCTCAGGCCCGCCCCCTCCCTCAGGCCCCGCCCACCTGCCCACAGGCTCCGCCCACCTGCCCTCAGGCCCCGCCCACCTGCCCTCAGGCCCCGCCCACCTGCCCTCAGGCCCTGCCCTCAGGCCCCGCCCACCTGCCCTCAGGCCCCGCCCACCTGCCCTCAGGCCCCGCCCACCTGCCCCTGACCCCTGATTTTGGCGGGAAACCAACATCAGATTGGCGGCAGTGATGTTGCTAAGCAGCGAGGCGGTGAGACACGGGCTGAGGTAAAAGTTTTACTTCTTGCGTACAGGCACGTGAGGTAAAGTCACTGTGCTGATTACATTTACTGTGCTGTGAGGTAGGGAACAGTGGTGTAAGGTTACGACTTGTCCAGATAGAGTTACGTGATTAAAATGTAACACAACTCTGTAGCATTCTGAGGTAAATCTTTAAGAATGTGTTTTGGATTTAAGTTGCGAATGTTAACATTTATAGCAACATAGTTACATAGCTTAGGTATTTCTCAAACTCGTTTGTAAGTGTGACTTGAATCAAAAGTAGTTATGATAGGTAAAAATGCTGTATTATCATTATTGACGTAAAGCTATAAAATGTCCAGAAAAGCATATTAAATGTTTAATATGTTTATTTAAGCATTCAGAATAACGTAGTTACGTAGCTTACATGATTCTAACAACTCGTGTGTAAGTGTGCGTGTGATTACAAGCAAACACGACGTGTGAATGTGCTGTAATTGACGCTACGCAGCGCCCCCTGTGATGACAACAGCAGAGCTCCGTGACAATAAAACTTGCAGAGAGCGCGGAGATCTTAAACTTTGATTTAAAGATTTCGTGACTGCAGGGATTCATATTCTTGGTTCTTTCGGTAAAGTCACGTAGTAGGGAAATAATAAAATTAAAAAAATATTAAACAATTTATTGTTTTATGTTTTTATATAAAACATTTTATTTTATATTTTTATTATTTAATAATAAAATATAAAACATTTTTCTTTTATATTTTTATTATTTATAATAATAACATAAATTGTTTCATATTTTTATATAAAACATTTCATATTTTTATTACTTCATAAAATAAAAAATAAAAATTATATTTTTATTTAATAATTTTTTTTAAAAATGTATATTTTTAATTTAAAGCAATCAATTGTTTTTTATTATTATTTTATTATTTCCCTACTACGTGACTTTACCGAAAGAATTTTTCGATTTAAAGCTTTCGTGACTGCAGGGATTCATCTTCTTGGTTCTTTCGGTAAAGTCACGTAGAAGGGAAGTAATAAAATAATAAAAATAAAACATAATAAAACAATTCTCACGACGTTTCGGCCACAACGCAAGCAGCCGTCCTCAGGCGAAAACCAGGTCCGTCGAGGCGACAGAGTCTGAATGAAACAGCACACGAGCTTGGAGCATATATATAAGCTGGGCGCATTGACAAAGGAATTTGCATATCAAAAGGAATTTAGCATATTTAGCATATTAATCACATTCCTGCATTTCCCATAAATATGCTAAATTCCTTTTGATATGCAAATTCCTTTGTCAATGCGCCCAGCTTATATATATGCTCCAAGCTCGTGTGCTGTTTCATTCAGACTCTGTCGCCTCGACGGACCTGGTTTTCGCCTGAGGACGGCTGCTTGCGTTGTGGCCGAAACGTCGTGAGAATTGTTTTATTATGTTTTATTTTATTATTTTATTACTTCCCTTCTACGTGATTTTACCGAAAGAACCAAGAATATAGCGCGGCGATCGTCGTACAAACCCTCACGCTCGCTCCACTCTTGGGTGAAGGGATGAGGCAGCACAAGGCCGTAATTATAATATTTATTGGGGGGGGACACAAGTCCAATATTCAAATATGCTCAAAATTCCCCCAATATTTTGCTATATAATAGATTACTGTTCATATGATTGTGGTTATGGTTGTAGTTTATTAATCCCTAATCTCTGCCATCACATACAATGAAACAAGAAAAGGTACCAAAGAAAAATAGAGCAATGTAATACAATACACTATTAGACATTATTGTAAAAATAAATNAAAAGTCAATCCAATTGTTAGTGATTTTTTTTTATATTTTGGCAGGAAATTCGTTTTCAAATTTAGATTTATTTTTTCTGTGGGGGGGACCCCCAGACCCCCTGGAAGATTTGACTCCATGGCTACGGCCTTGAGGCAGCATGAACCCGGGATACACGAATCTGCAGTGAAGTCGTTTGCAGCCTCAAGGATTCCCAGCACCCAGCAGGGGTGTCTTGTTTTGCACTGACAACTGCGCTCTAGAAGTGTGCACTCAAAAAGACGGTGTTTGTACTTGGCCGGCACCTCCGACCGCACGTTGAACAGCTTGGCGCAGCTGCAGTCTGAGATCTCGGAGCCGCCTGACCGGCAGTCGTCGATGGTCTCCTCCCGGAGTCCCGTGGTCACGGTGTAATGCGTGCATTTGTCGTATTTGTGATCATAAAGTACTGCACTGTTCTTTGGTTCTTTCGGTATGAAAGGTGCTGACGTGTGAGCGCCAGGGGTGGCTGGTCAAAGTCCATCTCAACTAATATGTCAACTCATCTCATCTCATCCTCATACACCTCATCTCACCTCAATTCACCTCATCTCAATTCACGTCATCTTATCTCAACATAACTCGTGCTAACTCACCTCACTTACCTCGCCCTAAACTCACCACAGCATATTCACTCATTCACCGACTCATTCATTCACCATGCATCATCTCACTCATTCACTCACCCACCACCTACTCACCCACCATCTCACGCACCCATCGATTCATTCACCGACCATANCACTCANTCACACTCACCATCTCACTCACTCATGCACCATTCACTCACATTGTGACTCTTACACTCACCCACTCACTTATTCAATTACCCACCATCCACGCACCCACTTACTCTCANTTCGCTCAAACAAATAACNTCGTGTCGCCCATACACCATAAAGCCACATTGTAACAAAGCGTTATTCCTACAATGACCATAAACCACCAAGAACTGAACCACATTTAACATATAAACCACACCTTGAGAAATACCCTAATACAGCGATCCATAGAATCTACTGATTGAATGATTTCTTCCCAGCTAATATGATTGGGGCAATGGTACGTAATAGCTGTGGGAGATGACAAACTGTCACCAGATTTCGATTTAAACTTTCTGACTGGATTCTCTTCTTGTTTCTTTCGGTAAAGTCACGTAGAAGGGAAGTAATNAAATAATAAAATAAAACATAATAAAACAATTCTCACGACGTTTCGGCTACAACGCAAGCAGCCGTCTTCAGGTGAAGAATGAGACACTACCAACTAGGAGCTTATATATAAGCTGCATTGGGGTTGAAGAGCGCCTTAACAAAAAGAATGTGCATGTGAAGAGGAATTTAGCATATTCATGGAAAATGCGTAGGCGTTGGGCGGGGGGGTGTCAAAGTCATATTATGCCCATGCATTATGCAGGATCAGCAGCAACCAAGGGGGTGCAGGGATTAGCAGTAACAAAGGAAAGGAATGTTAATGATATGTAGCTGCAGTTACTCAACAACCACGTAGAAAACTAAAGTATAAACTGCATCGCACCATCAGTATACTTACTATACTCTATAATAAGCTGAGTTACTAACAGCAAGTAATACATTACAATTCTACCTCGTAAACATTCTATAATATGCTTCCATCTAAACCTTATTCTCTTACATCACACGAGCATATACCGTACTATATACTGATGATCCAACATTAAATTATATACTGTTGCTGTAAACCAACCTATATCTACAAAATCCTGATTAAACACAAGATCGAAATGGTTTATTACGTCCTTCCAATGATTGCTGTTAAAATTGTCTATTGTTCCAGAATCTCTCATATACCCTGGNGTTANAAATTGCCTCGTGGTAGNAGTTACATGGGGAACGANTGTCCGGACCGCCCGTCATGCTGANCTGAAGTGGACAAAACCTCACGTGAGAAGTCAGTAACAGTGGGCTCACATGAACTTCTCCGACAGAGGTTCTCTGCAAGCCACTGGCTATCTGAGAGATTCGTTTGGGATCCACATATACAAACACAGAGACAATTTTAACGAGAAGATGGATTCTGGCTCAGCATCTTGGAAGACGATACCATTTCATACACATTAGGGTGTGTAGAATAATACATAGTGTTATATTAATGTATAAGATATAGGTTGGTTTACAGCAATACAGTATAATTTAATGTTGGGTTTATCTACAGTATAGTACGGTATTGCTCGTGTGATGTAAGAGAATGGTTTAGATGGAAGCATATTATAGAANTTTTACGAGGTAGAATTGTAATGTATTCTTGCTGTTAGTAACTCAGCTTATTATAGAGTATAGTAAGTATACTGATGGTGGATTAGNTTATACTTTAGTTTTCTTGGTTGTTGAGTAACTGGCTCATTCAAACATTCCTTTCCTTTTTATTAATCCTCCCCCTTGGTTGCTTGCCTGCATAATGCATGGCATTATGACTTTGACCCCCCGCCCAACGCCTCGATTTTCCAGAATATGCTAAATTCCTCTTCACATGCACATTCTTTTGTTAAGGCGCTCTTCAACCCCAATGCAGCTTATATATAAGCTCCTAGTTTGTAGTGTCTCATTCTTCACCTGAAGACGGCTGCTTGCGTTGTAGCCGAAACGTCGTGAGAATTGTTTTTATTATGTTTTTANTTTTATTATTTTATTACTTCCTTCTACGTGACTTTACCGAAAGAAACAAGAAGATGAATCCCTGCAGTCACGAAGCTTTAAATCGAAATTTAACCGCCTCTACGGGAGGGTTTCCACATAACTTTGAGATCCTTCAACAAGCTCCGGATAAGAAGGCTCAGCTAATCGAGTCTCTCACCTTTCTGAAGAGATGCCGCGACTCTAAGGTAATACCAAACGCATTTACACTAACATCTGCTGCTGTAACTTCTTCTAATGCGAAACGAATTCTGTCTAGAACTAGCTTAGCTCTTATCTCAGAGAAAATCAGACTTACGCGCACCGAACTAGATCAGTTAGACAAGACACTCTACAAATCACACTTATCTTTGAGTGTAACAATGTCCACATCGGATTGGGAACATGTGGNAAAAATGACTGCCTCTTCAGCTGCCGCTATGTCGACTAAATGTAAGGACAACTTGATTTCCAAATTCAATCGCCTCTCAAACAAGAAACCGGACCCACACATTGAAAAGCTAGATATTAACAAAGTCGTAATTAATCGCAGTAACAGTCCTATTTCTGAAGGTTTGAAATCCGTTTTAGCTAAAGGACTAAACTTTGCAGTCACACCTAGACACATACCAGTTAATGATATAATTGCTCGAGTAGATGTAGCTCTCAAGGCTTGAGTCACATCGCTGCAGACGTAGCAAGATCTGAAATCTCTGTAACCTCAAAACGCTAAGATGCCAGCTAGCAACATCAGCAAAGAGGAGCGNTTTGAATTAGCTCAATTAAAAAGAGGATGACATTGTCATCCTCTCAGCCGACAAAGGCAATGCCACTGTCATCATGGACAAATAGAATACAACAACAAAATTCAAGAACTATTAAACGATGGCAGCTATACAAAATAAAAAGAGACCCACCAACAGCCTCGTCTCCAAAACCAACAACATCATTTCTGCTTCAACCGCATTAATTGATCAGACCAAACAGTTCTCGTTGAAACCTTCTGCAGCCAGACCACCAAGATTGTACGGCTTGCCAAAGATACATAAAGAAGATACACCTCTTCGTCCATTGTCTCTACTATCAACTCCCCACTTACAAACTGGCTCGNTTTTTGTCCGAAATCCTACGGCCTTTCACTGGAAAAACCACCTCCGCAGTACTAAACTCTACTGACCTGGTATCGACAATCAAGGGATTGCCCTGTCCCAGACGACCTGCTTGTCAGTTTTGATGTGTTTCCTTGTTCACCAAGGTACCTGTGCCTGACACCATCGCAATCATTGAAGACTTGGTTCATCAGGACTGAATGCTGGGTACCCCCCTGGTGAGACACTGCTTAACCAATACATACTTCACCTGGAATGGAACCTTCTACAAGCAAATTGAGGGCACCCAATGGGCTCCCCCTATCTCCGGTTGTAGCCAACATCTTCATGGAGAAATTTGAGACGGACGCTATCCAGACTGCCACTCTACGCCCGACCTTATGGAAGAGGTACGTAGACGACACTTTTGTCATCTGGCCACATGGCCGGCCTGCTCTAGACCAATTTCTCGACCACATCAATTCCATACACCAGCCATCAGATTCACCATGGAAGTCGAAAATGATGGCAAGCTACCCTTTTTGGATGTCCTAATCAAAAGGAGACCTGATGGTTCAATGAGCCACTCTGTCTACAGGAAAGCCACCCACACGGATGCTTATCTAAAACCGGATTCCCACCACCATCCATCCAGAAGAATTCCCTCATCAAGACTCTATATCATAGAGCCCAATGCATCTCCGACCATGAACACATTTCCAGTGAACTCAAACACGTACGCCAAGCTCTTAAGGCAAATGGTTACTCCGACTATACAATCCGCAAAGCCATCACTCCAACCATCAAGAAGGATCCTGTTGAGGAGCCTTTCAAGACCATCACCTTACCTACATTGCTGGGTCACAAAAAAGATCTCCAAAATCCTGATTAAACACAAGATCCAGGTCCGATTCAACACAGTACATAAAATCCGTGATCTGGTACCGTCTGTAAAAGATGTGGTTCCAGACATACAGTACCCTGGCGTCTACAAACTAAGTTGCCTCTGTGGTAGCAGTTACATTGGGAAACCAAACGACATGTCTCGGACCGCATCCGTGAACATAAAGCTGACCTGAAACACGGTAGGACAAACACCTCAGCCGTGGCAGATCACTGTTACAACTCAGTGGGCTCACATGATATTGACTTCTCCAAGACAGAGGTTCTCTGCAAGCCATCTGGCTATCATGAGAGATTCGTTCATGAGGCGATCCACATATACAAACACAGAGACAATTTTAACCGAGAAGATGGATTCTGGCTCAGCAATCATTGGAAGGACGTAATAAACCATTTCGATACACATTAGGGTGTGTAGAATAATACATAGTGTTATATTAATGTATAAGATATAGGTTGGTTTACAGCAATACAGTATATAATTTAATGTTGGGTTTATCTATGGCAGTATATAGTACGGTATATGCTCGTGTGATGTAAGAGAATAAGGTTTAGATGGAAGCATATTATAGAATTTTTACGAGGTAGAATTGTAATGTATTACTTGCTGTTAGTAACTCAGCTTATTATAGAGTATAGTAAGTATACTGATGGTGCGATGCAGTTTATACTTTAGTTTTCTACGTGGTTGTTGAGTAACTGCAGCTACATATCATTAACATTCCTTTCTTTGTTACTGCTAATCCTGCACCCCCTTGGTTGCTGCTGATCCTGCATAATGCATGGGCATAATATGACTTTGACACCCCCCGCCCAACGCCTACGCATTTTCCATGAATATGCTAAATTCCTCTTCACATGCACATTCTTTTTGTTAAGGCGCTCTTCAACCCCAATGCAGCTTATATATAAGCTCCTAGTTTGGTAGTGTCTCATTCTTCACCTGAAGACGGCTGCTTGCGTTGTAGCCGAAACGTCGTGAGAATTGTTTATTATGTTTTATTTTTATTATTTTATTACTTCCCTTCTACGTGACTTTACGAAAGAAACAAGAAGATGAATCCCTGCAGTCACGAAAGCTTTAAATCGAAATTTAACCGCCTCTACGGGAGGGTTTCCACATAACTTTGAGATCCTTCAACAAGCTCCGGATAAGAAGGCTCAGCTAATCGAGTCTCTCACCTTTCTGAAGAGATGCCGCGACTCTAAGGTAATACCAAACGCATTTACACTAACATCTGCTGCTGTAACTTCTTCTAATGCGAAACGAATTCTGTCTAGAACTAGCTTAGCTCTTATCTCAGAGAAAATCAGACTTACGCGCACCGAACTAGATCAGTTAGACAAGACACTCTACAAATCACACTTATCTTTGAGTGTAACAATGTCCACATCGGATTGGGAACATGTGGAAAAATGACTGCCTCTTCAGCTGCCGCTATGTCGACTAAATGTAAGGACAACTTGATTTCCAAATTCAATCGCCTCTCAAACAAGAAACCGGACCCACACATTGAAAAGCTAGATATTAACAAAGTCGTAATTAATCGCAGTAACAGTCCTATTTCTGAAGGTTTGAAATCCGTTTTAGCTAAAGGACTAAACTTTGCAGTCACACCTAGACACATACCAGTTAATGATATAATTGCTCGAGTAGATGTAGCTCTCAAGGGCTTGAGTCACATCGCTGCAGACGTAGCAAGATCTGAAATCTCTGTAACCCTCNAAAACGCTAAGATGCCAGCTAGCAACATCAGCAAAGAGGAGCGTTTGAATTAGCTCAATTAAAAAAGAGGATGACATTGTCATCCTCTCAGCCGACAAAGGCAATGCCACTGTCATCATGGACAAAATAGAATACAACAACAAAATTCAAGAACTATTAAACGATGGCAGCTATACAAAAATAAAAGAGACCCACCAACAGCCTCGTCTCCAAAACCAACAACATCATTTCTGCTTCAACCGCATTAATTGATCAGACCAAACAGTTCTCGTTGAAACCTTCTGCAGCCAGACCACCAAGATTGTACGGCTTGCCAAAGATACATAAAGAAGATACACCTCTTCGTCCCATTGTCTCTACTATCAACTCCCCACTTACAAACTGGCTCGTTTTTTGTCCGAAATCCTACGGCCTTTCACTGGAAAAACCACCTCCGCAGTACTAAACTCTACTGACCTGGTATCGACAATCAAGGGATTGCCCTGTCCCCAGACGACCTGCTTGTCAGTTTTGATGTNGTTTCCTTGTTCACCAAGGTACCTGTGCCTGACACCATCGCAATCATTGAAGACTTGGTTCATCAAGGACTGAATGCTGGGGTACCCCCCTGGTGAGACACTGCTTAACCAATACATACTTCACCTGGAATGGAACCTTCTACAAGCAAATTGAGGGCACCCCAATGGGCTCCCCCTATCTCCGGTTGTAGCCAACATCTTCATGGAGAAATTTGAGACGGACGCTATCCAGACTGCCACTCTACGCCGACCTTATGGAAGAGGTACGTAGACGACACTTTTGTCATCTGGCCACATGGCCGGCCTGCTCTAGACCAATTTCTCGACCACATCAATTCCATACACCCAGCCATCAGATTCACCATGGAAGTCGAAAATGATGGCAAGCTACCCTTTTTGGATGTCCTAATCAAAAGGAGACCTGATGGTTCAATGAGCCACTCTGTCTACAGGAAAGCCACCCACACGGATGCTTATCTAAAACCGGATTCCCACCACCATCCATCCAGAAGAATTCCCTCATCAAGACTCTATATCATAGAGCCCAATGCATCTCCGACCATGAACACATTCCAGTGAACTCAAACACGTACGCCAAGCTCTTAAGGCAAATGGTTACTCCGACTATACAATCCGCAAAGCCATCACTCCAACCATCAAGAAGGATCCTGTTGAGGAGCCTTTCAAGACCATCACCTTACCCTACATTGCTGGGTCACNAAAAAGATCTCCAAAATCCTGATTAAACACAAGATCCAGGTCCGATTCAACACAGTACATAAAATCCGTGATCTGGTACCGTCTGTAAAAGATGTGGTTCCAGACATACAGTACCCTGGCGTCTACAAACTAAGTTGCCTCTGTGGTAGCAGTTACATTGGGGAAACCAAACGACATGTCTCGGACCGCATCCGTGAACATAAAGCTGACCTGAAACACGGTAGGACAAACACCTCAGCCGTGGCAGATCACTGTTACAACTCAGTGGGCTCACATGATATTGACTTCTCCAAGACAGAGGTTCTCTGCAAGCCATCTGGCTATCATGAGAGATTCGTTCATGAGGCGATCCACATATACAAACACAGAGACAATTTTAACCGAGAAGATGGATTCTGGCTCAGCAATCATTGGAAGGACGTAATAAACCATTTCGATACACATTAGGGTGTGTAGAATAATACATAGTGTTATATTAAATGTATAAGATATAGGTTGGTTTACAGCAATACAGTATATAATTTAATGTTGGGTTTATCTATGGCAGTATATAGTACGGTATATGCTCGTGTGATGTAAGAGAATAAGGTTTAGATGGAAGCATATTATAGAATTTTTACGAGGTAGAATTGTAATGTATTACTTGCTGTTAGTAACTCAGCTTATTATAGAGTATAGTAAGTATACTGATGGTGCGATGCAGTTTATACTTTAGTTTTCTACGTGGTTGTTGAGTAACTGCAGCTACATATCATTAACATTCCTTTCCTTTGTTACTGCTAATCCCTGCACCCCCTTGGTTGCTGCTGATCCTGCATAATGCATGGGCATAATATGACTTTGACACCCCCCGCCCAACGCCTACGCATTTTCATGAATATGCTAAATTCCTCTTCACATGCACATTCTTTTTGTTAAGGCGCTCTTCAACCCCAATGCAGCTTATATATAAGCTCCTAGTTTGGTAGTGTCTCATTCTTCACCTGAAGACGGCTGCTTGCGTTGTAGCCGAAACGTCGTGAGAATTGTTTATTATGTTTTATTTTATTATTTTATTACTTCCCTTCTACGTGACTTTACCGAAAGAAACAAGAAGATGAATCCCTGCAGTCACGAAAGCTTTAAATCGAAATTTAACCGCCTCTACGGGAGGGTTTCCACATAACTTTGAGATCCTTCAACAAGCTCCGGATAAGAAGGCTCAGCTAATCGAGTCTCTCACCTTTCTGAAGAGATGCCGCGACTCTAAGGTAATACCAAACGCATTTACACTAACATCTGCTGCTGTAACTTCTTCTAATGCGAAACGAATTCTGTCTAGAACTAGCTTAGCTCTTATCTCAGAGAAAATCAGACTTACGCGCACCGAACTAGATCAGTTAGACAAGACACTCTACAAATCACACTTATCTTTGAGTGTAACAATGTCCACATCGGATTGGGAACATGTGGAAAAAATGACTGCCTCTTCAGCTGCCGCTATGTCGACTAAATGTAAGGACAACTTGATTTCCAAATTCAATCGCCTCTCAAACAAGAAACCGGACCCACACATTGAAAAGCTAGATATTAACAAAGTCGTAATTAATCGCAGTAACAGTCCTATTTCTGAAGGTTTGAAATCCGTTTTAGCTAAAGGACTAAACTTTGCAGTCACACCTAGACACATACCAGTTAATGATATAATTGCTCGAGTAGATGTAGCTCTCAAGGGCTTGAGTCACATCGCTGCAGACGTAGCAAGATCTGAAATCTCTGTAACCCTCAAAACGCTAAGATGCCAGCTAGCAACATCAGCAAAGAGGAGCGTTTTGAATTAGCTCAATTAAAAAAGAGGATGACATTGTCATCCTCTCAGCCGACAAAGGCAATGCCACTGTCATCATGGACAAAATAGAATACAACAACAAAATTCAAGAACTATTAAACGATGGCAGCTATACAAAAATAAAAAGAGANCCCACCAACAGCCTCGTCTCCAAAACCAACAACATCATTTCTGCTTCAACCGCATTAATTGATCAGACCAAACAGTTCTCGTTGAAACCTTCTGCAGCCAGACCACCAAGATTGTACGGCTTGCCAAAGATACATAAAGAAGATACACCTCTTCGTCCCATTGTCTCTACTATCAACTCCCCACTTACAAACTGGCTCGTTTTTTGTCCGAAATCCTACGGCCTTTCACTGGAAAAACCACCTCCGCAGTACTAAACTCTACTGACCTGGTATCGACAATCAAGGGATTGCCCTGTCCCCAGACGACCTGCTTGTCAGTTTTGATGTGGTTTCCTTGTTCACCAAGGTACCTGTGCCTGACACCATCGCAATCATTGAAGACTTGGTTCATCAAGGACTGAATGCTGGGTACCCCCCTGGTGAGACACTGCTTAACCAATACATACTTCACCTGGAATGGAACCTTCTACAAGCAAATTGAGGGCACCCAATGGGCTCCCCCTATCTCCGGTTGTAGCCAACATCTTCATGGAGAAATTTGAGACGGACGCTATCCAGACTGCCACTCTACGCCCGACCTTATGGAAGAGGTACGTAGACGACACTTTTGTCATCTGGCCACATGGCCGGCCTGCTCTAGACCAATTTCTCGACCACATCAATTCCATACACCCAGCCATCAGATTCACCATGGAAGTCGAAAATGATGGCAAGCTACCCTTTTTGGATGTCCTAATCAAAAGGAGACCTGATGGTTCAATGAGCCACTCTGTCTACAGGAAAGCCACCCACACGGATGCTTATCTAAAACCGGATTCCCACCACCATCCATCCAGAAGAATTCCCTCATCAAGACTCTATATCATAGAGCCCAATGCATCTCCGACCATGAACACATTTCCAGTGAACTCAAACACGTACGCCAAGCTCTTAAGGCAAATGGTTACTCCGACTATACAATCCGCAAAGCCATCACTCCAACCATCAAGAAGGATCCTGTTGAGGAGCCTTTCAAGACCATCACCTTACCCTACATTGCTGGGGTCACAAAAAGATCTCCAAAATCCTGATTAAACACAAGATCCAGGTCCGATTCAACACAGTACATAAAATCCGTGATCTGGTACCGTCTGTAAAAGATGTGGTTCCAGACATACAGTACCCTGGCGTCTACAAACTAAGTTGCCTCTGTGGTAGCAGTTACATTGGGGAAACCTAACGACATGTCTCGGACCGCATCCGTGAACATAAAGCTGACCTGAAACACGGTAGGACAAACACCTCAGCCGTGGCAGATCACTGTTACAACTCAGTGGGCTCACATGATATTGACTTCTCCAAGACAGAGGTTCTCTGCAAGCCATCTGGCTATCATGAGAGATTCGTTCATGAGGCGATCCACATATACAAACACAGAGACAATTTTAACCGAGAAGATGGATTCTGGCTCAGCAATCATTGGAAGGACGTAATAAACCATTTCGATACACATTAGGGTGTGTAGAATAATACATAGTGTTATATTAAATGTATAAGATATAGGTTGGTTTACAGCAATACAGTATATAATTTAATGTTGGTTTATCTATGGCAGTATATAGTACGGTATATGCTCGTGTGATGTAAGAGAATAAGGTTTAGATGGAAGCATATTATAGAATTTTTACGAGGTAGAATTGTAATGTATTACTTGCTGTTAGTAACTCAGCTTATTATAGAGTATAGTAAGTATACTGATGGTGCGATGCAGTTTATACTTTAGTTTTTATGTAGTTTATACTTTAGTTTTCTACGTGGTTGTTGAGTAACTGCAGCTACATATCATTAACATTCCTTTCCTTTGTTACTGCTAATCCCTGCACCCCCTTGGTTGCTGCTGATCCTGCATAATGCATGGGCATAATATGACTTTGACACCCCCCGCCCAACGCCTACGCATTTTCCATGAATATGCTAAATTCCTCTTCACATGCACATTCTTTTTGTTAAGGCGCTCTTCAACCCCAATGCAGCTTATATATAAGCTCCTAGTTTGGTAGTGTCTCATTCTTCACCTGAAGACGGCTGCTTGCGTTGTAGCCGAAACGTCGTGAGAATTGTTTTATTATGTTTTATTTTTATTATTTTATTACTTCCCTTCTACGTGACTTTACCGAAAGAAACAAGAAGAAGACGAGGTATTCACAAATATCCCCGTACAGCCTTAGTTGCATGTGGCCTTTTTGGCGCATCTGCATGTTCTGTTTTCAACCCACCCTTTAGTTGGCTGTGTCGGGTGGTGGCGGGTTTTAATGACACATTTGTATATTTACACGATCTAACCCCAAAAAAACCTCTTATGGGTGATATTGTCGCGAAAGCCTACGTATTATGGATGTATTAAAATTGTTCTTCAGTTAACAATGTTCTTCAGTAACTTGCATAAAAGCCGCTGCTGCTGTGCACTATTCCTTGCCTCGTTAAAGCCTTTCAAACTCTTGACCATGATATTTTACTAACAAGACGCAGTCAACTAAAATTTTCAGACAGTACGATAAAATGGTTTCAGATATACCTCTCAGTTCTCAAAAGATACATCGTGATAACATCTCGTCCACAAATTTTAAAATAACAAAGGTATTCCACAAGGTTCGGTGGCTACTGTGACGCTGCGTACAAATCAGCTACTAATCTAAAAGTTAACAGACTAAACCCCATTTACCATTCTGATCTTCGATTTGTATTGGATGTATCATAGAGCACCCACTAATGTGACTTCGACTTCAAATACAATCTCACATCACTTGATGCAAAATGAAATCTACATTTGGCCCTGTTCATCCATAAAACCCTTAATGACAAATCTGCGCTTTAGCTAAATCATAAACCCCACTGTCAAACCAAAGAAACCTAAGACATACATCTAATTGCCTGTGAGCTATCCAAAAAATGAGAATTGGAATGGATGACAAAGCCTTTGCCGTTGCAGCACTAACGTTTTGAAACAACATTGTTTCCTCCTTAACATCATAAATCTTACTTCAATAAATGTACTGAAGCAGAATAATCATGCTGTACACAGCCTCATTTGCAAATGTGATTGGAACGTTGATCTATACCCATGTATCGATAGTTTAATATTCGTGTGCAGTTGTATCCAGGGATTTCCGTGTTGTTTTGGTGTGATCTGGAACTGTTGTTGTGTTGCTGCCTTGGCCACACTTGCATTTAGTGTTGAAAAATCGGTATAAAGTAATATACGATTGCAAATAGTTATATAATTTGTTTAATTAGTATTTATCTAGATTCAATGATTTGCACACCTTTCCTATATTTTACACCCTGATCAGTTGTGTGTACTGTTTGTTATTGTAACTTTCTGACCCGCCCCTACTCTAAAGCTTAGAAAAAGTGCTTCATAACTCATTGGATTCCTCCAGTTTAAATAAAGATGCTGATTCAGATTATATGTATGTATGTTTAACTTCTTTCGCACCGTACATATCCAACGTGCTAATCGGAGGTGCGGGGTGAGGACAACAAACCAAACACAAAAATCAGTTCTAAAGAAATTAGTTTTCAATCTCCGTCAGATCCAGATGCCGCTATCTCTGCGATTTGAGAATGCTTGTCTGAAGTCGCTGTTTGACCAGAGCAAAACTGACGGCAGCTAAACCTGGGCAAGACAGTACATGATAGTTGGCTCAGAGCACGTCTGAGAGCATGGCAGGGCCACATCGATCCTCCACTGATTAGCAGAGCTCGCCCTCTCCTTGTGTCCAAAGTACACCACCTCGGTGTGCTGTTCGATCAGCGCTTGACCGTGCGCTCGCAGCTCATAGCTACGTTCAGAGTAGATCTCTACTACCTACAAACACTCCGAGGGTTGTGTCCGCTCCTTTCTACCCTAGACCTGTGTAATGTGAGGATATATCCGGGTCGCTGACGGATCACAACTCGTCACGATGATTGGCTCTGCCGGTCCTGGTCCATAGCCAATGGGGGAAGCCGAGAGGCGTGGCCCTGACGTAATGGGAAGGTGACAGCTGTAAGTAGAGGATTGGTTCTGCTGGCTTTAGCCACAGCCAATGGGGAGACGAGTCAGGGGCGTGGTCCCGGGCGCCTACGATGGAGTCTGGAAGATTCCTAGAGGCTAACCAGGATTGGTGGAAAGGAACCACGTGACCCGGGTATTAAATAGGTGTGGAGACGAACAACACATGGTCAGAACTGAAACGAACGGAGGGAGAGGCCACGCGAGAGCGGGGGTCCTGGCTGCCACGTGGCTGCGCGTCTCTCTATCCCTCTCACGCTGTCTGTCAGCAGCGTGAAGGAGTGTTTAAAGAAAGACAAATAAAGACCGGATTCCAGAAGTTGCTTCCACGACCTTTATTACATTGGTGACAGAAGTGTCTCTTGAGACCGTTTGGACGATTATTAGAAAATGTCCAAGCACCTCAAGAAAAGAACCCACCGGACCCTCTGTCGGAGGAAGAGGTCGAGGCGGACGAGGACGAGCTGCTGGGAGCTGCGGGTCCTCTACCTCCATCTGCTGCTCTCCCCGTCGCGCGCATCGCCGACAGTCCGGCGAGATGACGTCTCCGGCTGCGGACGAGGGGTGGCATCGGCTGGCGGAGCAGATAGAATCGCTCCGTGCGATCCTGCTAAATCTTGTAACGGCGGTCGTGTCATCAGCGGCCCTCGGTCGGCCGCGTGGAATTTACCCAAGGGCCGATGACCAAGATCTTCAGCGGGAAACGCCGTCCGCCATTACTCCTGCCGCGGAGAGAGATGCCTCCATCTTGGGCGGGGCTGCTGCAACGGAGCCGCCGGACGCCATCTTGGGCGGGCTGCTACCACACGGCCGCCGGACGCCATCTTGGCGGGGCTGCTGCCACGCGGCCGCTGGGCGCCATCTTGACGGAGCCGCGTACTGCGCGGGGAGCGGGATCTGACACGCCCGAGGCCTCGGATATTCACCGCGGCCATCGCCTTCCTCAAATTAAAGAATTTGTCGCCGGGGGCGACTGGAGCGCGTTCACGTGGCGGTTCGAGTCAGTTTTTCGGCCGGTGCGATGGACAGAGGCAAAGGCGCTGGAGGCTCTGCCCACGCTGTTGGATGATGTCTCCTTGGCAGTCTTCTGATCCATCCCGGCGAGTAAGAAAAAGACGCTGCGTGACGCTTTCACGGAAATGGCGGAGTTCTACGAGCCGCTGACGGCGGTTACCAGGAAATTCATGCAGCACCGTCGAGGAGCGGAAGAATCGCCCTTGGCCTACCGAGGGGCGCTGTTGTCGCTTGCCATGGCCACCTACCCCGATTCGTCAGCCGATCTCCTGGATCCTCTCATCTTTCCAGAATTATTGAGTTAGCCCAGGAACTTAACATCTCATTACCGGTGCGCGGCAACGAACCGCTAACGTCTCGATGGGCGGCGCGCTGCTTGGACGCCAAGTTCAACCTCAAACGCTGGGATCAGATGGCTGCATGGACGGGAGATCCTGAGATAGACGGGCCACCGTTGGGATGGGCTCCACGTCAGGTCGTCCACGGCTCCAACGACTCCAGCGACGACGAGGTGATGGCGGCTGTTCCTCGCTGGGTTCCGAAACGCCGGCCACGCGAGCAGCGTGATGGGGCCGGATGACCACGAGCGGGGACCGTGGCGACCGACCGCCGGCGGCGGCGGCCACGTGTTTCAAGTGTGGCCGACGAGGCCATTTCGCCCGGGATTGCCGCTGCCGACTTCAACCTCCTCAGCTCCCAACGGGCCGACTTCCATCTCCTCCACCGGACGCGGATCCACGGCACGCTCGGGCAAGTCGGCACATATCGGACACCCGGCAGGTCTTGACACATCACCCATCCACTCGCACACATGTTTGCACTCCGGAAGGGAATTGTGGGTCACCTGTGTCGATGCCTCACTCGGTTACACAATGGAAAAAATTGGCTCGTAGGGTGGTGGCAGCGCGTCGGGGTCCTCGACGGTACAGGGTACCATCGATGGATCGATGTCCGTATTTTGGTGGATACAGGCGCATCTGCAACCATCATTTCCGATGTTATTTTTCATCTCCTGTCCATTCCTACGCCGCGGATCCGACCGGCTAACGACGCATGCGTTGCTGCGAATGGTGGTAGCATGGGTATTTTGGGGCGAGTAGATGTGCGCATTGCTATAGTGAATATCACCGCGGTGGGACCAGTTTTGATCTCGCGTTCATTGGCGTCCCATGCTTATTGGGCACCGGTTTCCTTCGCCGGATGCCCGTTAAAATACTCGTCGATCAAGGTTGCTTGGAAATGCCAGGGGGCCGTAGAATGTCTTTCCTGCCGTCCCTGCTGGGCCGTTCGCCCCCAGGAAACGCTGTTAACGCGATTGATGCTGTCACGGTAGAAGTACCATCAGGCTCACAAATGCTTATTCCGCTGCGTTACCGGAAGCAGTTGGAAGCCGCGGACGATGCGATGGGTGTGTTGTTGTCCCCGTCGAACTCTGTGGCAAAATCCTATTCCCAAGTGGCGGCTCAAACTAGCCCGGACCGGGTCGTCGTCCCGGCTGGCTCGGTGTTGGCTCATGCCACTACCGATTTCACCAGCTTTGAGAGCGACCAACCCACAAAAATGGCCGCTGGCGTGCCACGATCCGATCGTTCGGACAATCGATGGATCGCAGATTTGTGCGGGGAAAATACGTCCTTGTCGGCCACGCAGCGGAGCGCCTTGCATTCACTATTGTCAGAGTATGCTGACGTTTTCAATAAAAACGATTTGGATTTGGGCCATACCTCACTCTTGTCGCACCATATCGACATCGGTGCGGCGGGACCGATTTGTATGCACCCGCATTGCATGAGCCCTGCAGAAAGGGAACACGTGCGTGGCGCGGTGGACGACATGTTGGCGGCCGATATAATTTCGCCGTCCAACAGTCCTTGGGGCGCGCTGGTGGTGCTGGTTAAGAAAAAGGATGGCAGGACGAGGTTTTGTGTAGACTTCCGCCGATTGAATAAGATATCCGTGGCGGACGCATACCCCTTGCCACGGATGGACAACTCGTTGGACGCTTTGTCGGGGCAAATTTTTTCTCTACCCTCGACCTGTCGTCTGGGTTTTGGCAGCTTCCCCTCGATGACGCGTTCTGATCGAAAACGGCGTTCCGCACACCACAAGGCCTCTTTGAGTTTAACCGCCTACCTATGGGCTTGAATGCAGCACCGGCGACGTTCCAACGCCTGATGGAACTGGTGCTAGCGGGGCTGCAGTGGAAACGTGCCTCATATATTTGGACGATATCATCGTATTCATCCGCACCTTCGAAGAACACCCCCAATGACTGGAGACTGTCTTTCAGAGGATGCGGTCAGCTGACCTAAAATTTAAACCAAAGAAGTGCCACCTTTTGCAACGATCCGTCCGCTACTTGGGACACATCGTCAGCTCTGACGGTGTGTCCACGGACCCTCAGAAAACGGCGTGTGTTCGAGAGTGGCCCACGCCACTTCGGTGGGCGACGTATGGCGATTTATAGGATTCGCATCCTACTATCGCCGATTTGTTAAGAATTTTGCGACGCTGCCTAAGCCGCTGCATGTTCTAACGGGGAAAAATCAGAGATTTAAATGAGGCCCGGAGGAGAAGCACTCTTTTCAATCTCTCCGGGATCGCCTGGCCACCGCTCCGACACTCGACTACCCAGACTTTGCCCAGCCATTCATCCTTGACACGGATGCTAGCAATATCGGCATAGGAGCCGTTTTGTCGCAACGGAAAGACGGGGTCGAGCGAGTGGTGGCATACAGCAGCAGGGTTCTGTCTCCTGCCGAGACGCGATATTGCGTGACGCGACGGGAACTGCTGGCAATTGTACATTTTGTTCGCCAGTACCGGCCGTACCTGTATGGAAGAAAATTCCTCGTGTGCACTGACCACGCTGCCTTGCAATATTCTTTGAAATTGGAACAACCGTCCGGTCAATTGGCTCGGTGGTTGGAATCATTACAGGAGTTTTCCTTCAATATCACGTACCGCAAGGGTACTCGCCATGGCAACGCGGACGCTCTCTCTAGGTTGCCCCCGACTCCTCCCTGCGCCTGTCTGACGGGTACGCACTGCTGTGCGGCGCTGCCTACCTCGCCCTGTCCGGTCATGGGGGCGATGTCGAACGATGAAGGCTAGGATGTACCCGTTGGCGCCGACGATACGCTGCATTTGCCGCACTCGGTGTGGCTACGCGAGCAGGAGGCTGATGCCTCTCTGGCTCCACTGCGGGAGCTGATCGGGAAACCGAGATCTCATTTGGCGGGATGGAAATGGCAGTTGTTTCGGGCCAGGCGGGATTACTGATGTGTACGGATGGGTTGTCCGACCGTTCACGCCTGGTTGTGCCAACGTCCCTTTGCCACGATCTGGTCCGCGCGCTGCACACCGACAAGCTGATGCACCTCGGCGTGCAGAAAACATTAGCCGTGATGCAGCAGGATTTCTTTTGGCCTGGCATGACAGCGGATGTCACTAACTTTATCCGGTCATCCCATGATTGTGCGAAGCGGAAACCGCCATGTCAAAATTATATCCGCCCCTGCGTTCGATCGAGGTATCCCGTATTAATGAGCTGGTTGCTCTGGATATCCTGGGCCCGTTCCCTCCATCGGCTAGGGGAAATAAATACCTTTTGGTCGGGTCGAATACTTTTCTCGCTGGCCTATGGCCTGGCCTTGCCTGACCAAACGGCCTCATCCATCACCGAGGCTTTCTTGAATGGGTACGTCATGGATGAGGGAGCACCCGAAGGGCTGCTCACGGATCAAGGACGTAACTTCTCCAAATTGCTCAAAGACGTGTGCTCTGCTTTGGGTACAAAGAAAATCTGCACTTCCCTTACCATCCGGAAACGGATAGCATGGTGGAACGATTTAACCGCACCCTTTCGGCCATGCTTTGCCACACGGTGAGTGAAAAACAAACCGATTGGGACTTGCACATACCGGGCGTCCTGGCGGCATACCGCATAGTTCCGCACGCGTCCACAGGATATTCGCCATTTTTCCTGATGTATGGCCGTGAGAATGTACCCCCGATTGATGTGCAACTTGGTGCAGTGGGGAAACAACCGTCCCCTTCCTTGCCTGACCATGTGCGGGACTCGCTTAAACGGGTTACGGAGGCGCGAGAGGCCGCCAGATGTGCGACGGCCCGTACGCAGGCAAGGAACGAGAGGTATGCGCGTCGATCGCGAACTGACATGCCTTGGTCAGTGGGCGATATGGCATGGCTCCATTGCCCTCAGGTGCCAGTGGGTACGTCCCCTAAACTGCACAAGCCTTGGCTGGGCCTGTGAGGCTGGTGGACATTCGGAATCCCCAGAGTGTTCACATCCAGTACGGTCAACAACGTTGGTATGTCCATTCGTCGCAGCTCAAGCCCTACGTTGACCCGCGTGCTGGCCCTTCATCTCCACTTGTTGACCTGTCGGGTCTGGCGTGCCGAATGTGCCACTTGCCTCGCCGATTGATCCCAGCGGGGCTGTGTTATACCCCCGCAGATGAACAGGTTATGAAGGACGACGAAACCCCGGACGTTCCACCTCCAACGGGGCCTGTCCCAGACACAACGGAAACCGAAAATTCTTCTTCTCCACGGCAACCACCTCCTGCTGAACAATCGGTGAGGCAACCACGCGCGAAGGGAGGAGAGGTCCGGCGTCGCGTACGCGGTTGAAGTCTCTCCCATTTCGCTAATACTGTTTTCCTTGCGGTCTGTCACCCTGGTGTTACTACGCTACAGGGCGCCGTAATGTATGTCTGTTGTTTTAATGTTTAAAATTCCTCGGCGTGTTGACGCCTACTCCCCTTACCTTGTTAACGCCCTAAGATTTATTCAAATGGATTCGGGCTGTCACTCCTTTCCCAGCCGAGACGGCTGACTTTTTACACCGGGGGGGGGGGGGGGTGATGTAATATGAGGATATATCCGGGTCGCTGACGGATCACAACTCGTCACGATGATTGGCTTTGCCGGTCCTGGTCCATAGCCAATGGGGGGAAGCCTAGAGGCGTGGCCCTGACGTAATGGGAAGGTGACAGCTGTAAGTAGAGGATTGGTTCTGCTGGCTTTAGCCACAGCCAATGGGAGACGAGTCAGGGGCATGGTCCCGGGAGCCTACGATGGAGTCTGGAAGATTCCATAGAGGCTAACCAGGATTGGTGGAAAGGAACCACGTGACCCGGGTATTAAATAGGGGTGGAGACGAACAACACGTGGTCAGAACTGGAACGAACGGAGGGAGAGGCCACGCGAGAGCGGAGGTCCAGGCTGCCACGTGGCTGCGCGCGTCTCTCTCTCTCTATCCCTCTCACACTGTCAGCAGCATGAAGGAGTGTTGTAAAGAAAGACAAATAAAGACTGGATTCCAGAGGTCGCTTCCACGACCTTTATTAAACTGTAAACATTAGTTTATGCTCAGCCAAAACCCCCTAAACTCAGCCAAAACTCCCCTAAACTCTCCAGTGTTTTCCTCCTCCCACTACCAGCCCCGCCCCCCCCCCCCCCTCCTCTATCTCTCCTCCCTGGCTCCTCCCCGTCTCTTACCTATATAGCCCCTTGTTACAGTAGCTCTTTTGCCCACTTCAGCATTTGTTTCTTGCTGTGGTTGTCCCATCTGATGATGGACGCTTGTGTTGCGCCCGAAACGTCGTGATTTATTTATTTTATTTCTATTATTACTTTTAATAATTTTAATTTTATTTTTACCTACTTGACTTTACCGAAAAAACCTAAGAGTATGAATCCTTGCAGTCACGAAAGCTTCAAATCTAGAATTAGTTTATGCCTTTGTCTCAACACGCCTGGATTATCTATGCAGAGCTTCCACTTGGACTGGTGCAGAGGGTCCAGTTAGTGCAGAATGCAGCTGCCCGGATGATTCGAGGGATAGCCGCTTTGAAAACAATACACACTGTGCAGGAACTGTGGTGGGGGGGGGACCTGGAGGAGTGGGCTGTCGGAGTTGTCTGTGGGAGTCGTCGTTACGTCGCGTTGGACGCTGGACAGGTGGCCCTGGGTAGACGAGATAGCCCCCCAACACGTGGACACGACTGTGAGTTGGGTGGACAGACGCCGTCTCCACCCTTGCAGTATTGGGAGTTTGTTCAGGGCGATGTGTGTTTTCCGGTTCCGTCTGTAACACGGTGGTTGTTGTTTTTTTTTTGGTAATTTATCTCCGCTTCTTTATTGTTCCCTGTGCGCACGTTGTCATTTTTGTTATTTTGGAGATCCCCCCAGCCCCAGGTCACTCTTGCCAATGAGACTCCTGTCCTGGTCTCTCGAGTTCTACACCCGGTTACAGACGATACACTTGAACTCACTCACTCAATCATTTACCCACTCACCTACCCTCTCACTCACTAACTTAACCACTGACCCAATCAGCCGCTCACTCACCCACCATCTCACTCACCCATGCACTCAATAGATCACCCACTAATCTACTCACTCACGCACTCAATAATTGACCCACTCACTTACCCTCTTACCCTCTCACGAACTCAAAACACTCCACCGATCCACTCACCCATGCACTCACTCATCCACCAAGCATCTCCCCCGTCTACTCACCCACTCAATCACTCACCATCTCACCCAAACAACCATGCACTCACTCAATCATTCAATCACCCACCATCTCTGTCACTTATCTTCTTACTCATCTACTCACTCACCCAAGCACTCACTCCCCATGCCACTCACTCTTACAAATGAGACTCCTATCCTGGTGTCTTGAGTTATCGCCCCGGTTAAACAATAAACAAAAATAACAGCCCGAACTGCAAAGACGTTACCATGGTGATGGTGGTAGTGTTGTAATGCGTGATGATGGCGATGTTGTTGATCATGGTAGTAATGATGGTAGTGATAGTGATGATGGTTGTGATGATGATAGTAAGAATGGTGATGGTGATAATCGTGGTGGGGATGTAGGCGGTGATGATGCTGCTGCTGATGATGATGGTGATCATGGTGGTGGTAGTGGTGATGATGACAGTGGTGGTGGTAATGATGGTGATGAGGAGGTGTTGGTAATGGTCGTGAAGTGAGGGTGATGGTGGGAATGATGGTGATGGTGGTTTTCACGGTGAGGATAGTGATGATGATGGTGGAGATGATGGTCGTGATGGGGATGTGATAATGGTGATGATTATGGCAATTTTTGTGGTGTTGATGTTGATTATCGTAATGATGGTGATGATTGTGATGATTGTGATGGTGGTAAGAATGGTGATTCTGATAGTGATGATGATAATGATGGTGGTGATCATGTTGGTGGCAATGATGGTGGTGGCAATGATGATGGTATGATGGTGGTGATGATGGTTATGGTGATGATGGTTATGGTGATGATGGTCATAATGATGGTGATGATGATAGTGGTGATGATAAGGAATGCTTATGATGATGGTGATGGACGTGATAATGGTGATGATTATTGTGATGTTGATAGTGATGATAATGATGATGGTGGTGGCTGATGGTGGTGATCGTGGTAGTGGTGATGAGCATAATGATGTTGATGTTGGTGATGATAGTGATGATGATGATGATAAGGTGATAATAGTAATTATGTTGGTGATGGTGGTGATCGTGGTTATAATAGTGACAATGATGTTGGTGATGGTGATTATGATAGTTTTGGTGGTGTTGATAGGAATGATGATGTGATGGTGGTTGATAGTGATGGTGGTGTTGATTGTGGTGATGACAGTGGTGATGATGATGGGTGATGATAATGCTGTTTGTGATGCCGTTGGTGATGATGATAGTGATAATGATGATAGTGATGATGCGGTGATGGTGAATCGCAGGGATGAGGAGGCGTGGTGATGCGAGCACGCACTGCAGGTGAAGGAGCGGCCACACGGACTCTGGGGCTGCGCTGATTCCCCACTCAGATTTCATTCAAATCCCTCAAACTTCCGCACCGGCGATTTGTACTGCACCGGCGACATCGCTCACGCGCACCAACCTGAACCTCCCCCTCCCCCCTCACCCTCCCCTTCCATGCTCACCTCACCCTTCCCTCAATTTTCACCTCACCTTCCTTTCACCCCACCCTCCCCTAACCCTCACTTTACCTCACCTTACCCCCTAACCCTCTATACTCACCTCACCCTTCCCTCAATTTTCAACTGACCCTCCCATCACCTCATCCTCTCCTGACCATCACCCTCCATGCTCACCCGTCACCTTCCCTCACCTTCCCCTCCATTCTCCACTCACCCTCACCTTACCTCTCCCTCCGTTCCACCTTCGGTTTCTTGAGTTTCTATCTCTCATCCTCAGGATGCTTGACTCAGATCTATCATCTCCAATTGATCATTACAATACCCTACCCACATCCCAGGGTAGAGAGGCTGCAAGAATCTCTGCCGAACCTCGTGGATCACCTCCATGGAGTCGGCGCGGTAAAACGCCAGGAGCCCCCCTCCCAGTGCAGGTGAAGCCCGATTCTGTGGGGGAGGTAGCCCCCCTCACCGACAGTGCAGTCTCCACTCCACCATGAAACACTGAGAAGATGCCGCCACATTTCTCTAAACACCAGGACGCGTTGCTATCTCCCAGCAGCTGTGCAGGACTACTCCCTTTCCGTGGGATTGTCCAGTACGCGACTCCAACCCGCCACCACCGCACGTCCTCCACGTCCACCTCCCAGTAGTGGTGGCCTGACGAAAAGCTCTCACAGCACAGGGCTTGTGCACAGTTATCAAACCGGTGTGGGTGATCGGGACGACACTGGGAGGCACGGGTCCGTGTCATTGTCCTGATATCCGAGGAGATCTGGAGTTCATTATGAGCTGAGTTTGTGTCCAGAGTCGGTGAGCGTCCGTCTGTGACAACAGCGATGACAACATCACTACAGAACACCACCATCACCATCATCCACCATCACCACCATCAACACCATCACCAACCATCATCTTCACCAACAATAACATCACAAACATCACCATCACCAACCATCCTCCCCATCAATATCATCAATGACAACAACATACATCACCACCATCAACACTATGAACATCAGCAACATCACTATCGCCATCAGAAACATCACAACCATCAACACCACTACTAGCACCATCACTACCATCACCTCCACCATCACCACTATCACCATCTCTAACATCTTCATCACCGTCACCAACGTGAAAAGCATCATAACCATCATAACGACAATCAAAACTATCATCGCGACCATCATTACCATTATCAATATCATCACTACTAGCGCCATCAGCAAAACCATCACCACCTGTATTATCACCATTGTCACCATCATTACCATCACCACGACCAACACACCACTCACCAAATCCATCACCATTCCCACTCAGATTATCAACATCAGCATCATTACCAACAACAACAACCGCGATTCACCACAAAGTGGCGGTGACGTCACCACGGCACTTGTGCGAGGCTATGTGCACGTTGAAGCTACGTGAAGTGTAGAACGCCCACTGGCAGGAGGTCATGGGGCAGACCCAGGTGCCATGGGACGACTGAGATGACTGGCCGATGCACCACTATCATTACCACCATCCTCCTCACGACCACTATCACCATCATTATGACCATTACCGGTGTAATGCGGGCGTAAATGACCTCCCGGAAGTGACGTCATGGGGGGAGGAGTTATGTCACGTGGGGAGGGGGTTCAGGGTTATAAGGGGAGAAACCGGAAGCAGTAGAGGAGTGATCGGAGACTGGGAAAGTGTAAGGCCACGCAGGGCGGAGTGAGGAAGAGAGAGAGTGGCGAGATCGCCACACACACGGACCTCGAGGATCGGCACCGTCGGCCAACGGTGATCGACCCCGGGGCTGGAGGAGCAGCGAGGAGGCTGCAGAGACAGCAGCGGGTCTGCAAGGGTGGAGTCGAGCAGCGGGGGTCTGCACGACGAGACAGCAGCGAGTCTGCAAGGAGGGAAGTGGGCTACGTGAGCGACAGCAGCCTAGGGGCTGCAGAGCGAAGAGTATATAGGGGAGTGCTGTGAGGTGGGCTACGTGAGCGATAGCAGCCTGGGCTGCGGAGCGGAGAGTAAGGGGGAGTGCCGTGAGGGAAAGAGATCGAACCCAAATAAAGGACACAGGACAGAGAGAAGCGTCCGAGTCTTTTATTACACTGGTGTTGGAAGTGTAACGGCATGGCAAAACAACTGAGAAAAAATAATATTCCGTCTCCGGCATCGGCTTCTTCTTCCGACGACGAAGACCTTCCTCCTACGGTGGACCTGACTCCGACAGACGATGACATCCGTGCTGGGACGAGCGCTGGTCCGAGGGTCCAAGAGGTCGTCGCGTCGGCGGACCCATCTGCACCGAAGGACGTGGATTTAAGATGGAGTCAGATGCGGAGCAACTTGAAACTCTCAAGAACGTACTCGCACAGTTGTGTGAGCTCGTCACGCCGAGAACGGCGTCTGGAGGAGATGTTGGTGGTCCGCAGGAGCCCGGGTTGTCTTCGCTGCCGACGCCATCAGCCACGCGGCGTGAGGACGCCATCTTGGGCGTGGCGCAGGAGGAAAGGCGGAAAGCTGCCATTTTGGAACCTTCGCGGCGTAGGGCCGCCATCTTGTCGACACCACGTTGCGACGCCATGTTGAATCTGCCACCCGATGAGTCAGCGGCTTCAGGGAGCGCGCCAAGAAGTCGCAGTCGCCACTTACCGACTGTAAAAGAATTCTCCATCGGGGCAGATTTTTGGCAGCGGTACGCACGGCGAGGTGGACTGACGCCGAGGCATTAGAAGTTCTTCCGACTCTTCTCGATGACGAGTCTGTTAGATTCTTTCGCTCGATAAAAGCCGCAAAGAAGAAACGTTGCGAGGGTATTCAACGAAATGGCCGACGCTTACGAACCACCGGACGATGCTCATCGCCGGTTTGTGCAACGACAGCGCGCACCCGCGGAGTCTCCGGTGGCGTATAGGGGCGCGGTGCTGGAACTGGCTATGGCTGCATACCCGGAGACGGAGCCTGACCTGCTGGAACCTCTCATCTTGGGGAAGATGCTGGAGCTGTCACGGGATCTCGGCATTCCTATGCCAGTGTGTGGGCATGAGAAGCTCACCTCCCGGGCTGCGGCCAGATGTTTAGATTCCCAGTTCAACCTGCGCCGGTGGAAGCAGGTTACGGCGTGGACGGGGGGCCTATCGTCGAAGGGGAGCCTTGGGTTGGGACCCCAAAAAGGCTGTTTATGTGCCAGACGACAGGAGCCCGCAGGAGCTGTCGGCTGCCGCGACTCCGTGGACGGCCCGAGGGGGCCGGGGCCGCGGGCTGCGCCGCCGACACGGCCGCGTCGGGACGGGGCGCCCGCAGCTAGGCGCAACGACATCGACTGTTTCCGCTGCGGCCGTAAGGGCCACTACGCCAGGGACTGCTGGGCCCGCGTTCCGGGTCCCCCCAGCAGGAGGCCTCGACAGCGGCCGCTCCAACAAAGGATTCGCCAGCACAGGCAAGTCGGTGCGCACCAGACACCCTGCAAGGCTTGACACCTCATTCATCACCGTTGTCATGCGATCCGGGTGTTGTTAATTACGGGAGGCCATTGACTGCGCCTTGTCGCTCGGTAACGCAGTGGCGTAAGTTGGCTCGGCGGGTTGTCGCGGCCGCTACCGGTTCGTCCACCGTACCTGGGTCGATACAAGGGTGGACGTACGGATTTTGGTAGACTCCGGAGCGTCCGCGACCATTATTTCCGATGTGATATTTCATCTCCTGAACATCCCACCAGAGGCCGTGAGTCCGGCTTACGCTTCCTGCATTGCCGCGAACGGGGTAGCATGGGCATCGTGGGCCAGGTGGACGCTAACATCGCTATCGGGGGAGTGTCGGCCTCGGGAGTAGTGTTAATTTCGAGGTCTCTTGCAGTTCCTTGCTTGTTGGGGACCGATTTTCTGGCCAAAATGCCCATTCTAATTAAAATTAATGAGAACTGCATTGAATTACCGGAAGGCCGTAAAATTGCGTTTTTGCCGTCGCTCTGGGGGCGACCTGCTCCTGTCGCCCAGGTGCAGGCTTTGTCCGAGGTGTCTGTTGATGTTCCACCTGGCTCACAGATGCTTATTCCCTTGCGTTATCGGAAGCCTGTACCTGCTCGTCAAGGAGCGATTGGTGTTTTGTTGTCTCTGTCCGCCACTATCACGGGTGGTTCAGCGCTGGTTGGGGCACAAACTATTGTCCGGTCAGACCAGCGCCCGTTTTTACAGGTGCTTAATGCGGGTACCGAAAGCGTGTGTGTGCCGGCGGGTACCGTTGTGGCACATGCCACTACTGCGTTTACAGCTCAGGATGATCTGTCCGGCCGGGGTTTGTTGGAGGTGTTTCGGGGCCCGGAGCTGCAGATGATCGCTGGATCGCTGATTTGTGTGGAGAGAATTCTGCTCTTTCAAGGGAGCAACGTGCGATCCGTAAATTATTATTGAGCTATTCTGACGTGTTTAGCTCTGACGATTTGGACTTGGGACGCACCTCGTTGCTTTACCATCATATTGACACAGGGGACGCTGCCCTATTCGATTGAACTCGCATCGGATGAGTCCGGCTGAGCGCGAGCATGTTCGGGGGGCAGTGGATGACATGTTGGCTGCGGACATAATATCTCCGTCTAACAGCCCATGGGGCGCGCCTGTTGTTTTGGTTAAAAAGAAAGATGGCAAATTGCAATTTTGTGTAGATTTTCGTAAATTAAATAAAGTGTCCGGTGGCAGATGCGTATCCCCTGCCGCGTATGGACGACTCTCTCGATGCCTTGTCGGGGGCGAAGTTCTTTTCTACGCTGGATCTCTCTTCGGGTTTCTGGCAGCTTCCCCTTGATGAGTCCTCGCGAGAAAAGACCGCTTTCCGTACGCCGCAGGGGTTATTCCAATTTAACTGCCTTCCGATGGGTTGAATGCGGCCCCTGCCACTTTTCAGAGGTTAATGGAGTTGGTATTGACGGGGTTGCAGTGGGAGACATGCCTTATATATTTGGACGATATTATCGTCTTCAGCCGCACATTTGACGAGCATTTATCGCGGTTGGAGGCTGTATTCACCAGGATGCGTTCTGCTAAATTGAATTTAAGCCTAAGAAATGTCACCTACTGCAACACTCCGTGCGTTATTTGGGGCACATCGTCAGTGCGGACGGGGTGGCCACAGATCCGGAGAAAACTGCGTGTATCCGTGACTGGCCAACCCCTGCCACGGTGGGGGACGTGCGTCGGTTTTTGGGGTTCGCCTCATATTATCGGAGGTTTGTTCCAAACTTTGCTACGATCGCGAGGCCTTTGCATCTCCTTACGGGAAAGGACACAAATTTGCTTGGGGACCGCCAGAAGAGGCGGCGTTTCAAGGCCTACGCGATCTATTGGCTACGGCGCCGACGTTGGATTATCCAGATTTTGAACATCCCTTTATTCTGGATACGGACGCGAGTGACACGGGCATTGGGGCGGTGTTGTCTCAGTCCAAAGGTGGTGTGGAACGCTGGTGGCATATGGTAGCCGGGTTTTGTCTCCCGCTGAGACCCGCTACTGCGTCACACGCAGGGAAGTTTTGGCTATTGTTTTGTTTCTCCGCCAATTTCGACCCTACTTGTTTGGTCGTACGTTTATTGTTCGCACGGATCATGCGGCCTTGCAGTATGCTCTTAAAATGGACCAACCATCCGGCCAGCTGGCGCGGTGGTTGGACACGCTGCAAGAATTTTCTTTCCAAATTCACCATCGGAAGGGAGTGCGTCACGCTAATGCGGACGCACTTTCCAGGCTGCCGCAGCGATCCCCTTGCGCGTGTGCGTCGGGGACGCATAGGTGTGGGCCGATTCAGCACCCCCTCAGCCTGTCGCGTTGGCAGTTGAGGTGCCTGAAGCTCCGCTTGAGCCGCGGCCGGTGCTGGGACCGGCTGATGGCATTTTGCATCTTCCGAGGTCCGTGTGGATCCGAGAGCAAATGTTGGATGAATCTTTGGTGACATTACGTAAGCGGCCAGTGAAGGGAGAGGGGGTGCGCCGGAAACTGCTCTCCGTGATGGCTTGCTTGATGTGGAGGGAAGGGA